>JAMPIV010007427.1:0-611381 GCA_024509875.1 Oreohelix idahoensis | reverse complement strand
TGCAATCGTTTAACTGCCCTAAGAAACGACCGAAATTAATTCAGGCATCGTGAGAGCCGCAGAATTTAATTTCAGTTCATCCTCCCTACCTCCACGATTAGTAACAAATACATACGATGGAAAACAAATTTAACATATATACATGAAAATACATAGACATGCCTGATCAAAGCAAAATGGACTCAGTATTACGGTTTTGCAATGACGACAATTTAAACAGCTAGACTTATCTTTCCCGTTGCTTCGATCAGTGCTATAGGTCGTCAACAGCTAGGCTAATGCCCCTGACTGCCTGCTCCTGTAGTCCATTTCTTGTGTCTGCTTCAAATGACTTATTTTTCCCTTGGTTAGGCTTAAAAGAACGACTTCAGTTTCTCCGATAGTTTCACCTACACGAATTTCAGTGACGTCGCGTTGTTAGGCATTAGACTGAGTTCCACGTCATCTTCAGCTGGATCATGTGATCGAAAACTGATCGTAAATATTTCCTTCGAAAGTCATTCAAAAAATTTTTTTGTTTTTGGTTGTTTTTCTCGTCCCCAGACACCGGGCACCACTGTTGCAAGTGGTGCTGTTGCAAGGCGTGGTTTGGTTAGCTCTGAACAATGTTCCACGTGATATTAATAAAACAGTTATAAATGTCTGGCCATTGTTTTATCTTCTTGATATTCTTGAGTGATCGTGTATCGTGCCTTCTATGTAAGATTACGCGAATGCAGGGGTGGAAGATTCTGAACAATAATTGAACCTTGGAATACGATTGATGTGACAAGTCGGTTCATAGAGTCCACAAATATTTAATACAGTTTACACGTCAAGACGATTCATGCATGTTGATCACAAAGGTACATATTATAACTTGAGAATATATGGCATAGATATGTAGATATCCTATCAGTCCTTGTCCAATAATCAATTTACTGTATGCAGATTGTCATAGCTGTATGCACGCGCGGTTGGGGTTTTCCAACGGCCGACAGTGAGTCTATGAGTCTGGTAAAATCAAATACTATGGACTGTAATTCATCCTTCCTTAATTTTCACTTTCGTACTGACCTTTAATCATTTCAAATCTTCGTAATAGCAATGGATTGACCCATGTCCGTACTTGCATAAAATATATCTGTATGGCAATACCATGCTCAACATTGGAAGGAAAGTCAGACGCGTCTTAACAGCTTGACGGTCAATGTAAAAAAGGGTATGGTTTCTTAGTTACCGACTGTGTCCTAAACAACGCTATACACGTCATAATCGATCGTGTATGAAGCGTTCAGTAATTGAAACATCTATCGCAATATATTAAATGTCTTAACCTTTACAATTGCACGTCTGGTAACCTTTAGCAGACGGCGTTAATATCATATACCGTAACACTAGCATAGTCGGATTCCTGCTGGATTTCATCTACCTTCGTGACTATTGGAGTGTATTCTTTCTGTGCAGACGGTAATTTATACATTAGCTTCGAGTGATCAGTGGTCGAATTATTTCAATTGATTTCAATGGATTGTGGTGTAAATTTAACCTTATTAAATAAACCCATTTTCAAAGTTCTAGTGCAAACTAATGTTACAGCTAAAAGTATTTCCTAATACAATTGACGCGTAAATTTATTTTGCAGACGTTAAAGAGAATTATAACTTTAATACAGTTTAGTTCTGTATGGATAGATGTGCTTTTAATTATTTTTAACTCACGGGAAGTTTTCCTGATTTGTTAATTGACGACGCTAATAAGTAAATAGGCTAACTGTAATTTATCGCGTCAGATTATAATATGATGTGTAATGCATTTCTTGTTTTGATTATCTTTCATTCAGAACGATCATTCAACCTGCATCCCAGCAATTATTAATTATATACAGAGTTCTGCCAAACTCAATTTGATAACTCCAGTAACATATGAACTTTTTAAAGCTAAACTTGTGGCGACCTGTAATGGGTCCCGCTCCTCTGAACGTAACTGAGAAAAAAGCCATTCAAGAAACACTTTAAAAATACTAGTTCATATAGAGTCCTTAAAGAAAACTGGAAGCAGAACATATTGTATTCGCTGCCCCTATTTGTGAAGAAAAAACCACCGATCTACCTGAAAGGTATTAATATTTATTTGTGTTGGTTGTCGGTTGGCCTAAAACTCCAAACATTTCCATCTGTGTAGGTTGTATTCATGTACGTTGAGCGACAGAATCACCAAATCGGTGAGCGCGTTGAGCAACTGGAACTGACAAACAATTGTTTGTGCAGAAGAGAGATAGGAGTAGTCTGTGAGAAAACAGATATTGTCGTAATAAGAGACTGTCCTTGCTCCTTCCCAGCGCTTGTGAATCTACTACCTCATTCACCTAAATCCTTATTCTCACAGAGCCTTCAATATCACTTTACACTCTAAAGGGACCAATATTCATCAGCACCCTCTCAGATAAAAAATTACGACAATATATGGTTAGCTCGTTCGAGATTCTGAACTTAGTTAAAATAGAGTGTGGTTGATTGTCTTTGTGAAGTAGGGTATAATCTTTAAAAGTATTACTTCCCCTAGACCAAGCCGTTCAGTATTTTGGGCCAACCACACAATAATTAAGACAGGTTTGTTTTTCCACAGGAATAGGTAGTTAGTGATAACAAAAGATTGTCACATTTGTATTCTCTGGCAGAGGGAATTGAAAATTTTTGGTTATATAATTGCTGGGACTGCGTGATTGTTTTACAATCACTAAAGGTTATGAAGCGTTTGAGTTGAGCTAAGCTAAAGACGGATTGTTCTGATTTTTAAAAAATTAAGTTAACTAGGTCTCACCTCAAAAATTGTCTTCAGGGACGGAGTTTGTTGTTAGAGAATTAACATTTTCTGGGAATTTTTTTTTTTTTTTCCTTTTAAATTGTTTAATATAAATTTTTCTCTACTGTTAGTAAGAGTAGATTCTTTTCTAGTGTAACTTACCATTGAATTGGCATAGTTGCTTGCGTTACGAGTCTTAAGTGACAATAATAGCGGCGATAAGTTAACACACGAGGTCATTCAGTAAATTTTTTACTTTGTTTTTCTCGTAGCGGCTTTGAGTTTTTCCCCTTCTTGTTCCATCTTACTATTCTCTAGTCTTAGAAGCATCCAGTTCTTTGACAATGGCTGAGAGAATTAGGATAAGATCCATTTTGAGACAGGAAGCGAAAGACTCAGGATTAGACACAGAAGCCGCGAATCTGTTTATCAACCAGGAACTGCAAAGGTATGACGCGGAGGAAGAGAGGGCAGAAGCTAGGAAGAAAGAAGCGGACGATCGTCAATTGGAGCAGAAGAAAATTGAGGCAGAGATGGACGCCCGCAGGGAAAGAGAGAGAGACAAGGAAAGACAGCATGAATTATCGCTCAAGGCTTTAGAGAGTCGGAGTGCCTCTACTTCAAATAATGGAGAGCCGTCTTCGCCCCATTCTCAAACAATGGATCTCTCCAGCACTCAGTCTGCCCAATTAACTGCGATGTCTTTTGCTTTAGAGTCTTTTCCTAGCCCTAACGAAAAAATTGACAGCTACCTAGAAAAATTCGAAAGGCTCGCAAATCTGTATGGGTTAGAGAGTTCCCGCTGGGCACTTAAACTCTCGACGTCACTAAAAGCGAATGCTTATGACGTATACACAAAGCTGGGACCGAACCAACATGATTACGACATGCTTAAGAAGGCCTTGCTAGAGCGGTTCGAAATGACCGCCCGAAAATTTCTGCAAATGTTCAGAAACAGCCGAAAAGAGAGCACGGAAACATTCCCCCAATTCTCTTCACGTCTCACGGGCTATTTGACAAAGTGCATTGAATTATCTGACCTACCTCTTACATATGAGGGACTACTTGAACTTGTTCTTGTGGAACAGATAAAGGCAACTTTGTCAAACGAAACCCGTATATTCATCAGCACCCTCTCAGATAAAAAATTACGACAGTCGGTTTGATGAAAATATCGATTTCTGAGCAGAATTAGTTACTTCTGTACTTGTGTTTACTTTTGTTAAATAAATTTTTTTTAGCCTCATAGCGGATACTGCCTTAGGGGTGTGAAGTGTTAGAGACTTCACTATACTAGGTACAGCTTTTTGTGGTGAGGTGACCATTTTCCTTGCTTGCTGCCTTTGCCTTCCCTAAATTCAAGAGCAGAGTCAGATACTCATTTACAGCTGGGTAAACTGGAGCGTTAGGCTACCTCGTATGGAACCCAGCAACTTTTCCTGCATAAGCAAGCGCTGTAGCCACTCGACGTCCATGTCAAATTTACTAAAAGAAATATGTCCCATGACATCAAATGACTCGGGGGGGGGGGGGGGGGGAAGAAAGGTTGACAAGACAGGTCTTTCCTAAATAGAAGGTAACGCCCGCGAGAATACATAACCTCTGTCAACCAAGCCAACTGTACCTGCTTGTGATGCGCCCTGCTTTTGCAAACACGACTCTGGCGAACTGCGAATACCTGGCGCCAGATAACTGGTCCCACAAGTCTATGGGTAGGTGGAACCTACAGAATTACCCCTCGGAGGAGCACGCCCCCTCCTCCTGTTAGGTGCGGAATCATTGGGCGATCCGGCGTGTAAACATGTCTTTAATTCCCACAAAAAAAGGCATGCCTAGGAAACTCACCCTGGTGAAAGTCAAGAAGTAAACCTTACAACAAATTAGTGCAGGAGGAGCATGATATCCAACCAAGAGAAGAAAAACCACACAAGCCCGGGTAGGAAAGACTCGTGAGTCCAGAAAGACAGCTTTCCTAGGACAGACAACTCTGATGACAGACAACTGCTGCCTTGCAGGAAGGTCACGGAAAACCAAACGTTAGGGAAGCAGGTCCAAACAAATGCATTCTTGAAGACTGATGCATTGGGTCGCATGGCGCACAAAGTAGTGCAACACAAACCGACTTGAAATGCGAACAAGGAGGAAGAAGAAGAAAAAGAAGAAGAAGAAAAAGAAGAAATGGCTCTTTAACATCTACATTTTAACAGTGTTTTAAAGAAACTGTCAGAGGCGTACTCCAAGTATTTGACACCCGGGGCGGATCCTATCTTTGGCACCCCCTTCCCCACAAAGAAACAAGGGGCAGGTATATTTTTAACAGTAAATACTATCATAAAAATGTCCGATGGTACCCCTTCCTGGCTGTCACCCGGGGCGGACCGCCCCCTCGCACCCCCTTAGTACGTCACTGGTACTATCATTCTTCGAAGTCTTCTCGTGCTGAGAATTATGAAAAACTCTCTTTGACACACTTCCCTTCAATGTTGTGGAACTTGCATAACAAATGTAGTTCGCGACATTGGTTCTTTATTAATATTTACATGTGTATGTATGAATTTTAGGTTGAACTGAGTATGACTATGTTTAAAGAATTTCGCCGAGTTTTGCAATATTATCTCCCTTAAAAACTGTGAAACATAAGGCAAGAACGTGCTTTGAAAAATCACATTAAAAACAAATATGTGCCAACAGTGAAATCTACATGCACTATTTTGTGCTTTGAGATACATACGGAAGCATGGGAAACAAAGAGCCAGGGATCCAGACCCCCAGGACGACCCAGAGTCCGCTGGGAGGACAACATTAGACAATCTTTGAAGGACCGAGGTCTAGAATGGAACCAGGCCAGGAGGAAGACAGCCGATGGGATAGTCTGGCGCTCTCTCTCTTCCAAACCTCTACACCTCACGGTAGAAAGGGAACGTCTAAGTAAGTAAGAAACATATGGAAGTACAGGAAGGTTTGACATATATTAGTTGAAAGCCGTATTCCTCAGGGAGCTGAACGGTAATGATGATGATTGTGTAGTGGGATTGATGGTTTTGTATGATGATGATGGTACTACATGTAAATTGTATGAGGCCAGCTGTGAAGGCTCCTGAGATAAAATGTAATTGAGAATTGTCAGAAGGCCTTTCTTGCTACCACTACGACCTCACACTTAATTTTTTTTTATGAATGTAGCTGCGTAAAGTGTCTAGGGTTATGATGTGTACTGTGGTGTGATAGTTATAAATATACCCATAGATATTTAACAAGACTAATAAGATTAACAAGTGTTACAATACACTGAACTAACTCACGTGTGTAAAGTTTTTGATATAATTATATTACATTTATTTGTTCTGGATCAAGTTTTATTTTGACCAGAACTTGTTTTAAAAGAAGGATTTAAAATTTATGAAAATTATGCATGGAATGTTACATAATAAATGCAAAAGTGTACATATTTAAGTACTAGAATAGTTAGTTTTATTAAAATGTTCTGGTAGTCAGCTACTAAGGAGGATATTTATTGTATGTGCTGTTGGGGTGGTCTCATCACACCTGTCTATATTGACTACATAGTGTCCAGAAAATGGTGGGAATTTTTTTGGGGTATCTGCAACTAAATGGGGTTGGTGAATATCCAGCAGACCAGAGGCTCACTCATCTGGTATTTGTAGCTCTGGTGCTGAAATCAGGCGGTCCCACCTCTCCGTGCTGGCGGGCACTAATGGTGGTCTCTGTCACGAGGACTGCACAGATACACTTGTGTAAATCACCACCCGAATAGATACTTCTTCGTGGACGACAGAAACTCGCAGCTCTGCAATCAAAGTATGGGCCATGTGTCAAAATCTATTCTCTACCCACGTCTGGACACCACACTGACACAACAACCACATTATACAGACAGGTCAGATCTCTCTGACCAAACAGCACAGTTACCATGGTGGGTTTACATCCGATAGATCCTCCCAGACTATAGATTCTGAAAATAATTATTAGTTTTCTACCCTAAAAGAGGATAGGTAATATGTTTCCTTATTCTCAACTCTTGATCGGTCTTGCATAATCCTTGCTGGTGTTTAGGTACATTGTTAGTCCCTAGACCCTGACTTGGGCGGGGGGTCTAGAGCAAAATCCCTACTTGTTTGTAAGGCTAGATTATGATATGGCAGTATCAAATCACTCGAACATGAAACAATATTCAAAATATATAAAGAAATAATTTCAATCTTACCAGATTATGAATAATTAACACAGAAGTGCTAGCAAAACTCAGCTGAGCTGCTGGCTATAGGATGGCGTCCCTAAATTTAACTCACTGTCTTTCATATGGGAAAACACCACACTTTAAAATCTGTGTCTAACACTGAACAATTATTGAAGAATGACCCCAAATGCGCTCTAAGCGCTAATAATATGATTGTCTGTGGCCAATCACTGCCGAGGTTTATTTTTAATTTCAAATTTCCTCACTAAAGTCATTTCAGTCAAGCTTCAGTCACGTATGGATGGTTATCTGTTAGTCTGTCCGTCTCTACTTGTGTTTCTACAAAATTGTGCTCGATTTTTGACCCAACCATTCTCTCCCCTTCAAATTTTTGTTGTAAAAGTTATATTTAGACACAGCTACCACCAATGTCCCTTCACTTCTATGCCAAGTAAATTTGAACATCTGTGTCCAAGGTCGTGTTTTTGTGTGCAAATAACCACACTTTTTAGATTCAATTCAGTCTGTCGATGATGTGAACTACACTGTCTTTTGTCATTATTTTCAATATTATCTATCCGTCTGTAAAATTAAGACCATATTCGTTCACTGCTCAGAATAGGCCATCTGGCCAGCTAATTTTTATATTCCTAACATTAATATTAAGAAAAATTTACTTTTTAATTTTTGTAATTTTTTTTCAGACATCTGCGTTCTTCCGCTCAAATTCAAATCAAGCGCTTGGTATCGCAAAACGTCCAATTCCGTACCTCGTGTCAATTTGGGGGACTTGAATTTTTTTACTTTCATCCATTCACGCCCCCCCCCCCCCCCCACCCCCCCCAATTGCGTCTCTTTAGCCTTTCCAGTCATATTTTTTTCCTTTTTGATCCTCCGTTCCCCTCCGGTCTAGCAAGTCAAATTTATGGAGGGTGATGACCCGCGGTCTAGGCGATCATGTACATCAGCAGCCCACGCATTATGTTTTTATCCTTAAATGTTATCCTTGGGAGGAATTTTACCGTTGTATCTCTGTCAATTTCACTACAGATTGTGCGTACTTTAAAAAAATGTATTGTGAAAAGTGTTACGCTTACCCAGTAGATCTATATTCTGGTAATAGAAGATACTAAATGCGAAAAAGATGACGTGCAATCCGCTACGTACAATTTCAGTGTAACAATATAACACTTGTTTCTTGCTATACTAACTTCCAGACCACAATGTCTTTTGTAACTGAACAAACGCCATCATATAACCGATAGCATCTGTGGAGTGCTGCTCGCATAAAACAAGGCAAAGCTCTTTAAATAAAAACTAAAATAACAATAAAATTTAAAAAATGCTTTTTGCTGCATAACCCTTACAGCAGTGGTAGGCAACTAAATGTAATTTTGAGTTTCCGGATTGGGAAAGGGGGGGTTGTAAGAGGGTGTATAAAGAGTTTTTATTTTTATCAATACGACAAATAGTTCCTATACCTGGGGTAACGAAGATGCACCAAGCTTTTGATACGGGTTATTGGTCAAATCTAGTTGCCTACCACTGTCTTGTCGGCGTCTGTGGCCTAATGGATATGAACGCAGTTTCATAATCCAGATATACCAGGTTCGAAACCTGCTGCAGGCGGTTTGGTAGCAGATCGCTTTGTGTGGATTTTTAACAATGGTATAAGCGCCGTGCCGTTCAGAAAGCAATGGCAAACTACTGAATGAAAAAAATTGCCTAGAAAAATCACAAACAGCCAATAAAAGCTGGGGTTGATTGCCACGTCCTGTAAAGGATAAGCAACTAACTTAACCACTGTCTTATTGGAACTTGACAACAATACGTGCCCATCCCATACCTACCAAGTGTAATCAGATATGTTTCGCTGTCCACTCCATACTTGGTACCTCCTGGAATGCTGGGATACATTTTAACTTTTATAAAGTTGTCTCCTGTGCGAAAATACTGCAGCTGCAACTGTAAAGCACACTCCGACGTGTAGTAGACCGGAGTTTCATTCCAAGACGTGTTTGTTCCCACTACAGTCGTTATTTCCTTGAATTTCGTCTGTTTTGGGGAGGGGTTGAAGGTGAAAGAAGGAAAAGCTTTTTTTAAAATTCAACGGCCTTTTAATAGCCAGATATAGCAGCATAAACTATTTTATTTCTTCATTTAAAATACGAGCCCTGATTTAACCGCTGCAGGGATTGGTCAGGGGCGTCGGTAGGTCCCAGAAAGTTGTGATGAGACGGGACCTCGCCTTTGTGCACATCCTTTTAATTTCCATTGTTCTTGTGCTTAGTTAGTCATCACAGCATATATTAGAAACGTAGGAAAATGAACTGTGATCAAGGTCAACACTTACTTACTTAGTCGTTCCTCTTCTACCGTGAGGTGTAGAGGTTTGGAACAGAGAGCGCCATACTTTCCTATCGGCTGTCTTCCTCCTGGTCTGGTTCCATTCTAGGCCACGGTCCTTCAAAGATTGTCTATTGTTGTCCTCCCAGAGGACTCTGGGTAGTCCTGGAGGTCTGGATCTCTGGCTCTTAGTTTCCCATGCTTGTCGTGGTATCCGATCTTCTCCCATTCTGCAGACATGGCCAAACCATCTTAGTTGGATCAAGGTCAACACAAAAATAAGAATCTTAAACTCAAATGCAACCTGGTGATGTAAAACATATCAAATTTAATAACATTATTATTAACCAATATTAGATTAGTTGCAGGCATGGGATTCATCCCTAACTGTAGAACAGGTATTGAGTGTAGACAGAGTTAGAGAATCGCACAATATAGTAAAACAGTATATAACACGAACAAACATTTAAATATAAGGATCAATGATGATGTGATGGGAAAGTGAGACTCTAGAGGGGGTTTCGTAATGCTTGGTGATGATGGCAGATGATTGGTGGATTGGGTGTTATCTGGGACACCCCCGGCTCCCCCCCCCCACCCCCATTATAAACATGGCAGTTGTGAGGGCCTTTATGTGTGTGTATTTTTTCTTGGAAAGGGTCTCCCCCACATACACATACAATCACACAATTTTACATTTTTAATTTACTCTATTTGGATTGAGTCGAGTCGGGAGATAATACAATAATTTGATATCGGAAATCAAAATTATTATCTTGAATTAACTACGTTATATATCCTAACTATAACCCAATTTGGGTTGAACGGAATATTTTTTCTTAAGAAAAAAATCTTAGAATATCTCAGTTCTCGTGGATATAAATGAAAATAACAAAGAAGACATTGAAAGATATTGAGCGGATGGCATAAGTCAGTAGGACCTAGCACACATTTGTTGATGACCTTCTAGAGATGAAGGGAAATCATAATGATAATGATGAAGATTCTGATAAAGTAAGTAATTACATTTTCGATACAAATTAGCCCTATATTTATTATAGTTGTGAAGCCCATTATTTAAGCACAGCCCAATTTAATTTTTACCGGAGGGCCATTTACATTGTAGTTACGTCACTTACCAACAAGCATACTTAAATTTTTAAGCATGCTTTAAATTTTAGAATGGTCGCTATTGTACGGTTTTTCTGTTCCGATTATACTGCAGCAGTGGCTCTTGACCAGCGGGGTGCGCGGTTCCCCAGAGTAGATGCAAAGAGGACACAAGAGAAGTTTTAGGTGACTCCAAAAAAATTTATTGCAAGGGCTTTTTGCCTAGATAAAACGCTTACCTACATTAGTTTAGTTTGTTTTTTTTAAGGACCTTCTTCATTGCACAGGTACAATTCCATCAGTGTCCCAATCTCCTCCCTAAGATCACTCAAGGAGGATCTCCGCACAGTGCACTAACTCCGCAGAACCGGCGACGATCCCAATGTGTGAATAAAGGAATCATACATTCCATAAATATTTTTGTAGTGGGTAGATTTCCTAATTTTTTAATGTTGCCATGGCAGCGATGGTATTGCCTATTCTTTATGATTTCCAACTGCTGGTGGATTTTTAACGTGCGCAACTTGCACACAGGACCTCGTAATTGTTACGCCCTTATCCGAGAAGGCTAGGCGTCTCATCTCACTACCCAGGACGTGGGGAAGGAGTATGACATCATCAGGAAACACTGGTTCTGAAAAAAAATGTCCATCAATTATATTCCCTGTACTGGGATCGTACCCAGATACAATAACAGCAGCGACTGTTTTCCGATTTGCCAGTTCTGTGGTGCACTCTCACCAGATTCGTTTATATGTACAACAATCCCCCGCTTTGCGCTGTGAATTCGTTCCGAAATATCGAGCGCTAATAGAAAAAGCAATAAACGAAAATTGATTTTTCATAAGACTTAATAGAAAACAAATTAATTCGTTCCCAAGGTCTAGAAAACTGTATAAAAATTAAGTAAAATACAAAACAAAAACAAATAGTTAGTAACATTTTCAACTTAATATAATTATCATACATATTTGTCGCATAGAGATTTATGATCAATAAATTTTCTATATTCTTTTCTTTTCTACCCGTGTCCCCTATTTTATTATCGCTCTTTTATCCTTTTCCTGTTTTTTGCATTCGTTCTTTTGCGACAAAATATTACTTTCCCATTCAAACTTTCGCCTGTTTCTTTTCTCATTTAGAAACGCATTTTATTGCATAATATGTCAGTCCTTGGATTTTGAACGAAATAGTGTGAGAATACGTCTAGTCAGACATAGAGAGCAGGCATTTGTCTACATTTTCAAGCTGACACGAGTTTTTCTTCGGAGTCTCGCGGCGTGAGGTGTGCAAGGCGCCAAATCTGCAAGCGCTCAGAAATGAGAAATGTCGTAGAGGTGTGAAGACGCGTTTTGGCAGTTATGGCCAGCGTCTAAGTATGTGAAGTGTTAAGAGAGAGAGAGAGGGGGGAGAGAGGGAGAGACCGGCGCTATTTCGGGTTTTCGTAATAGCGTGGGATCCTTTGTCCGTTTTCATATATCTACCCGAGTAGCTTAGACTAGTCATTCAGTTCTCCTAAATTTTGCAGTAGACAGATTGCTCGTGCTAAGGAAATAAGCTTGCATAGCGAAGTTCTTAGTTTGACTCGACATTTTGCCGAGCTTCTAGACTAACTATATGAGTGAATAAATTCTAGTTTGTACGACCGCCTGTAGTTCTGTCTGGAGGTAAATATTATATATATATATATAGTAGTATTGAGTGATTCAGTGATAACCGCTTATTTCATTTTACTAGTTAGATTTCTGTGCAGAAGAAATTAATTTATAAGTCTGTTATATTCGCTAGTCGACTTGTTACAGTGGAAAGCAGAATAAATTATAATTTCTAGCTTAAACTCATTCAGCTGTAAATGAATTTAATTAAACTGCTAATAATCAGTCGAGAATATTTTAAACTAACATATAACTGCACTGATTCATCACTGAGTATTGACGAAATACGTATGTATTTCTAATTCATGATGATTGATTTTATGAATATAACTTATTTCACGGGAATTTTAAACGATAAGACAAGCTCTACGCTTGCAGTTATAATGTAAGTTATAACCGAGGAATAGTATGTATAAGTATTTTATATGTTGTTTTCTCTTTATTCAGTGAAACTGGGGTGACCCAACTTTACCAGCGTTTTAGTGCAGGAGAAATATCTGTGAAGAACAAAAACATTTTTTTCTTAAAGACTTGGGTGTATAAAGTAAAACCTGTCTAGCATTGCGTTGGCATCCAGAACGACAGAGTACCCATTTTCATGAACTTTAAGATTAAATAAAATAACGGGCCTATCGCGCCAGATTTTATTCTTCCTCAGAAAAACCTCAAGTACATTTTCAGCCCTTGTGGCAAGTAAAATATTACTATCAGTAACATTCAGACGGAGTTTTAACTAATATGTGGTGTGACCAAATAAAGTCCTATACTGTGAGAAGTTACCGACCTGACATTCCTAGCCACTAGAAATCTAAGCTATTGACACTTTGCTCGCTGTTAACGTTCGTGCCTGGACAATTTTAATGTGACAGAACCAGATATCCTAAAATAAGTATAACCAAGGAAACGTTCCCTGAAGTGGTGAATTCAACCTATCTTTGTGGAGCTGGGGTTTCTTTGGCCAAGACTGACATTGGAGATTCTGTATGTGCATGTCCTAAAAATTGTTTGTCCAGAAGTTGCTACCAAAGCTGTAAGTACGAACGAAAGCTAGTGATCACGGCTGGCTGAATAGAGTGAATGCAGGCCTGAGTGATTCCTTTATTGTTGTATTTTGGCACCCATTTTGCTGTCTTAAATTTCTTTATGCAAGTTTTTGTGTTGCTAACAATATTTTCCTTAGGATAGATCAGAGTATCAAAGCCTGTTCATACCTTTAAAGGGAGCTCTTAGACTATAGCATATGTATCCGTGACTCTTTGGGGCTATCACTTTTCTTCTAACAGGACTGTGGGCTATACATCGAGGGGAAAGATCATACCAGTGGGTCTATCATTCTTGTAGCACTTCATTGACTTTATGACTATTTGTATATGCTTGATGTAATTTTATGTGTTGTGATGGAATTTTATTATGATAATTAAAATTCACATAAACGTATTCCAGTGTGTCGGTCAGTTCGTTCCCAATTATCTATATTTTTCATTGTCATAGTTTCACGTCTGTGTGTCTATTGTAGTCACTTATGGGTGTGTGTATGTGAGGTATATATAAATTAATATATATTATACTAGACGGTCTGACAAATCTTAATCTGTTGTAGATGATAGGCTGACTTAGAGAAATCATCTCGAGGATCAGAGACCGACTCTAATATATTTCCTCCATCTCACTCGTTAAATCTATTTCTATTTTATCATCTCCCACTGAGCTATCACTTGTTTCTATTGCTATTCAGAAGGGACCAAACCAAGTCTTAATTCACCTATCACAAATCTACGACAATATTGAACCTAAATAAAATAGTATGTATGTACAGTACTTACAAAAAATTGTTAGTTTATTTTATAGGGCTTTAATCTCTACTACTTCTGTCGCTTGTAGGACCACAGTTGTCACAGCGGAGCTGTCTTCATCTTTGTACGACTAGTTAGCAGAAGGTTTTATTTAACCCTATATACTGTTTATATATTTGCGGTGTTTCAAATCTTTGACGCTACAAATCACTATGCTCCATTCATCGTAGAGAGTTTAAACATTCAGGCGCCTCCTTTTCGTGGTATACTTTCGTCTTTAATATATTGGTCAGTACTGGCACAGCTGATTCAACTGTTCGCAGTTCAGCTAGATTTCAGGGAAAACAGTATAATAATTGAACTTCATGACATTTATGATATCGTAAATGAATATTAATATTAACATGTCGTGTATGTCCGTTAACAGAACCGAATGAAATGGCTTGTCATTAATAAAATGGATAGGTTAAAAAAAAAATTTACTCTTAGCAAACCTCGAGAAGATCTGGTTTTGTGGCATGGAGAATACCGTAAGTCAGATGGATAGACAGTAAAACAGAAATCCTACAAAACACTGTCTCGCTCCAGCCAATGCCACACATTTGGCTCAGGAATTAAAACTTCAGCTCCCCAGAATAATTCACGGGCAAGAGTGAGCCCAACAAAATAAAATATACAATAAAACAGTATTTTCAATAAAATATCCTCCTCTGTGCTTCCCAACAAGAAAGTCGTAAAAGGCGCCTGACGAGGGTGGCACAATACGTAAAGCATATGATTTAAAAAACCATCACAGCAAGAGCACGTGACGCGCTTTGGCACATCCTTCATGTAAGGTCACGTGCGGCGGTGACCGTCATACTGCAAAACAAAATGGGGAGAGCTCAATAGAAGGGTGGACAGTACATCTGAAGAGAGATGGTAGAACTGACAAGGATAAGGTATGAATAGAAATGTATCATTGGCTGCTGCATCCCTATTTGCCAAGAGCAATGACTCTGTGGTAAAGTGGGATGATATAAATAGTTATAGGGGACTTAGTGTACTGACTGAGATCAGCTGTGAAGGTATCTGTATCTAATAAGTGTGGTGTGTTACAGATGACCTTACTGTGCTACCACATTTAGACCTCAGTCAGACTTATTCTGGAATATTGTGATGACTACGTTGAATGTCTAGGGTTATGATATGATGAAGTGTATGTTTACAACAACCAACAGACAGATAAACAATTTAATTTAATCCACAATACTTTACAACACTGTGACACTCACATACATAGAACACTCTATAAGACTATCTTAATAAGTCAAGTGTCAACTTTTAAAATATGTATTAATTCCTTTCAATAATAGATGTCCTGATTCAACTACAAAGTGAACCAGGAATCACAATCAAATGTAATCTCAAGTTGTATGTACACAATTTATAGATAGGATCTTTGTATTGACATATATTATTATTACAATATGTGTGTAAGTAGTGATGTGGTACTCTGAGGTAATACTGGCTTTTCAAGCTAGGTTGTTGTTTGTCATCATGACTTCAGGTGTTTGTTTCTGGTGGAAATAATATTGGAAAGGTTCACAGTTTCTTTTATTTTGAAACAAATAACTGTCCCTCTTGATTTAATGTAATGTCAATTTTAGAGGGGGTATACACAAGATTGAGCTGCTCTGGCCAACGAAATCTTAACTTCTGTGTGGGCGGCAGGAAACAGTCTCCTATGCTCGCTTGCTTCACAGTTTTCTTGAGAAACAACACTGGTCGATATCTTGACCAAGGAGTATGCTACCAGCCTCTGGATTCAGCAAAACTCAGACCAGGTGCTGCTTTAATACTTTAGTACCACGGTCCCTGAAACAAGAAGGTTATACCTCCTACTTCAGAACTAATTTATAATCTATTTCCACACTGAAGCACAATACATAACAAACACCGAGTTCAGCGCGGTAGGCCAACTGCTAGCTTCTCATGTAACAGTATACACCAGTATTCCTCTCCCTAATGGTTACAACGCCTCTGCAATTCCAGCATTATTTCCTTCTATTCAATAAGATAGGTGTCATAGTACTATTTGGCAATCCCATGCAGTTATACTCCTCTCCGACAAGTTTTGTTCATGGGGGAGCAATATCTAGGCTTTGCCTCTTGTTTGTTACTGAACCACACATATACAGACATAAATTATCAATTCACATTCAATTTTCATCAAAAAGATATCAAATATGTCTAGCTTACCACAATTCAAGGAAATATTAAACAAATACGTTGACTGGCGATGAGTTATGGCACAATTCCGATCTGCCTCTGTCCCAGCCTTTTATTAGAAAAATATGAGCTGGTTCTCAACGCACTTGCTTCTACAAATTGTATTTTCAAAAAGTGGCACTGAACTGACGCTCCTAATTGACTATATTAAATGGTCTAGCCAATGAGACCATGTTTACAAAAGCTTTTGAAAAAAAGTACCGTTCCTATCGTTTCCATTAACAACCAAAAATAGTATCTGCAATCGACTAATCATGTTTAGCCTTACATATTATTCTAGCCAATCAAATCGGATTTAACGTGGTGGCCTCATTTTCTCTAAAGCAGTGTCCAAACACGCCATTATGAGCAAATATGATCCTGTGTTGTCAGACAACACCACTATAATATTTTGGCTATAATTTGTTAATTATTAGACTATTTGCTTAACACCTAACATATTCTTTGTCAGCAAGTCCTAAGGCACCCAAATATATAAGTTTAATGGAGCTAAGTGGCTGAGTTCAAAATACGTATTTTCTTCTACCACCCGCTCACTTCTATACGATGGGGTGTCTTCTGTACTGTCAGGCTAATGTCAGGATTTCAGACGTAAAACAGTATTGTGTCATGTTTCCTAATAAGCATTAACCATGTTTTTTAAAACCTAACCTCGTATTGGTAGTGTTTTTTATTACTGTTTATTTGAAGAAAAAAAAGCAAGCCTGCATGCCTTTCGCGTGGGGGTGGCATTAATTTTAAATCACGAAGCGACGTGGTAGCATTGCATGCGTTCCTCCGTACATCTCTCTCTCTCTCTCTCTTCTAAGCCCGTCTGTCTTTTCGTTTACGTAGTGCATAAAATGACATTAATGGAATAATAAATCTAGGTCATTACGCAGTGTGTCTATCACAAGGTTTTCTAAGAAACACAGTACCAGTTTTATTTTTAGAAACGCGTGTATTTGATGCAGTAGGCTTTACTAGTAAACGTGAAAGCGCTACACTTATGCAGACGAAGTAGAAAAAGGGGTTTTTCTTGTTTAACTAGCATGACGTTCTATAATACAGGCGTACGCTATTGTGACCGCACTGTTCTTTTACCATTCTTCTTTCCTTTTATTGAATTAATTCGTTAGGCTTTACATTTACTTTTTAATTTAGATATGTGGATTTAGAATGTCTCACGACAGACTCTGACCGATGGGTGAAACACCGAAACTTAACCAACAGCATCGACTGTACAACCGATAGGTGAAGCATCCAAATTTGCCAAGACTATTGACTTTAGAACGATAGGTGAAACACTTACGTTGTCTGTACTTATAGAACCAGTGCAGTGAGCTTGGGGGTATACACGCTCTGCTATGCATTTCATAGGTACATGGTTCGAGCTGGCGTTCAGAGGCAGGAATTCACAGTTGACTTTCTTAGGTCTTGCTGGAAATATATAGTTATCCTGATTATCATCATCATCATTACCATCAACCACAACACAGTTACTACCATTGCGACCAAAAACGCTATCATCAACAACAATATGATGATTTTTATCACCTTTTGCTGCAGTTACATCATTCTTGATTTCTTAAGGAATGCTGTCGTTTTTGCTGCTGCTGCTACTACTGATACCACTACTACTACTTTTACAACAACAACAACTACTACTACTAATATTACAACTACTGCTACACTGCCCTTCGATTCCCTCAGGAGCTCAGACCGTTCGCTCAAGGTCCTTCACGGCTTCGTTATTCATTACATTTCTTTCTCCCCTTCTCTTCTTCGTGTGTTTTGCGACGTCCCTCTTCCTCCCTTTCCCTGTGGATTCCAGAGAATGACTGTATTGTAATGTTGTCACCAGGCTTACTCGATGTGTGTTCTATCAATCCAGACTGTCGTTTTCTCATTTCTTGTTCTAGGTGCACCTATTTGATTCTTATCATCTGTTCCACATTTAGTGACCTTGTCGTACCATTTCTATTTTTCTCATTCTACGCAAGCACACTTTTAGGAATGTCTGCAACTTCTTGCTGGTTGTTGTTGTTGTTCTTCGTGTTTCGGAGCTTTGCAATAAGTTTGACTTGACATATGAGTTATGGTTCTTTTTTCCTGTTGGATTTGATTTCTTATGATGCCCATATATTTCTCAATGCAATAGAATCTCCTCTGGCCTTTTGTGGTCTTCCTTTGTTATCACTGTTAGTTCTTCCATCTGTTAGTTCTTCCATCTGTTAGTTCTTCCATCTGTTAGTTTTTCCATCTGTTAGTTCTTCCATCTGTTAGTTTCTATGTTGCTGCAAAGATATATCAATGTATAAATATACGTAATTCTACATCCTGTAGGAATATTTCTGCAAGTGTAATCCTGATCTCATTTCCTGCATGTATTCTTATAATCTTTGTCTTATCCCCAGTCAAGTGTCATTGAGTCAAGCGTCAATCTAAGAGAAGAAATTAACACAGGGGATATGGGCATGTAGAAGACATCGCATATTACTGTGCTTTCCCGTCATTTCTTACATCGGCTGAGGTACGACACTATATACCCAAATTATAACCCATATGAGGATGAATCGGTCATCCCTTGCACACGACAAACACCAGTTTTAAAGTGTAAGGATAAAAAATCAAACCAAACGAACATTTTCTGCTGTTGTTTTAACGGTCAGTCCTCTGTCGTTAGTTTTAACAAAACGTTGTGTTTTAGAGAAGAGCAGTGAATGTTGGTTTGGTTTTTGAACCCCACACTTGAAAACTGGTGTTTTTGTGTGCAAGGGATACCCGGTTTAACCCCATGTGGGTTATAATTTTGGTATATAGTGTTCATCTTTCCATATAGTGTATTACTTTGTTGTTTGTGTGTTGGCTCTTCCAGGCTGTAATTTATCTGCTGTTTGTTGTGGTATTGTTTAATGTCTATGGTGTTTGTAATGTTTCTTCTTCCATGATACCATATTGCTCTCTCTCGCTATTGACATCTTTTTATCTGCTGGGCTTTTGTTGGTTTTGGATTAGTGGTTTTTGTTTGTTTCTTTTTTGTTTTGTTTTTTTTATTTAATTCTTCTACTGATATTGAATGGATGTTTTGCTTATTTATTGTTTGTTTTGTTTTTCCTTGTCATTCTAATATGTTCTAGTTGTTATATGTTGGTTCTTATTTTTGTAATATAAAATTTTATTATGGTGTGTAGCTCCCTGGGTAGGTCAACTTTCAGTACATTTTCCAGTGACAGTGATGTCGAGTTTTGGGTTCTTAAATATTCCATTTGTGATTTTCTGTGCTGTTCGTATTTTTTGCATGTTTTGCATGTTATGTGCTGTGGTGTTTTTCTCCAGACATGTAGCAAAGTAGGGTTCCTATGACAAGATGGATTTGGGGCGACCCCTTCTCGATCTCTCTTTCACTCCGGTAATTTTTACTTTTTTTTACTTAGTCGTTCCCCTTCTACCGTGAGGTGTAGAGGTTTGGAAGAGAGAGCGCCAGACTATTCTATCAGCTGTCTTCTTCCTGGCCTGGTTCCATTCTAGTCCTCGGTCCTTCAAAGATTGTCTAATGTTGTCCTCCCAGCGGACTTTGGGTCGTCCTGGAGGTCTGGATCCCTGGCTCTTTGTTTCACATGCTTGTCGTGGTAGCCGATCTTCTCCCATTCTGCAGACATGGCCAAACCATCTTAGTTGGGACTGTTCTATTTGGGTCTGCAGCGGGTGGGATTTTAGGCCTTGACGTATCGTCTGGTTGCGGACCATGTCTCTTCTTGTTACTTCAACCACCTTCCTCAGATACCTCATTTCTGAGGTTTGGATCTGGCTTTTGTGGGTTTTAATCATTGCCCATGACTCGCATCCATATGTCAAGACTGGGACATAGGTGGAGCGGTATACAGCCATCTTCGTTTTCTTACCAACCTCTTTCTTGCTGAGGAATCCTCGATTTATGGCCTGATAAAGTCTCCCAGCCGCTGCTTTTCGAGTGGTCATCTCTTCTTTGATGCCGCCCTTTCGGTCTATAATAGCTCCGAGATATTTAAAGTGGTCGACCTGCTCCAGGACCTGTTCTCCCAACTTAATCTGATGTTTTCTTTCTTCTCGTGATATCACCATGGATTTTGTTTTAGAGCTGCTTATGACCATCCCTCTCTTCTCCAGCTCTTCCTTCCAGACTTGCAGGTTGGATTGGAGATGTGTCTCTGATTTAGCAATCAGGACAACATCATCAGCAAATGCTAGCTCTGAAATACAAACCTGTCTCATCTTCCAGTACCCCACTGAATACTTTCTTGTTCTCTCCTTACATGCCTTGATGACATCGTCCATGAGGAGTATGAAAAGATAAGGTGACAGGATATCGCCTTGTCTTACACCAGTGGTGGTCCTGAACTCTTCTGACTTATAGTTTGCTGTCCTCACATAATTTCTGCAAGACTTGTAGAAGCTCTGTATAGCATGAATCAGAGGTGCTGGAATGTTCTTTCTTGCCAAACAGTCCCAAAGTTTGCTCCAGGGGACCCTATCAAACGCCTTTTCCAGATCTATGAAACAAAGATGGATCTCACTCTTGTACTCAAGGGCCTTTTCACTCAGCTGCCTGAGTGTGAAGATTAGGTCTTGAGTACTTCGGTTTGCTCGGAATCCGCACTGGGCTTCATCCAATTGTGGCTCAGCTAGGCATCGGAGTCTCTGCTCTAGGATTCTAGAGTAGATTTTACCAGGGACACTGAGAAGGGGTAGCATAGTGGTTAGTGCACTGGCTTCCTAGCGCAGTGGTCTATGGTTCGATCCCCAGATGAGGCGGAAAATTTTAAGGCCACAAACGGCTCCTGGGTCGACCCAGCCCCGAATGGGTACCAGAGCTACTCTGGGAAGGTTAAGGCGGCCGGCGTGATGCCGACCACATCACCCCTCGTGTGCCGACGGTCAAGATAATATGGGCCTAACACCATATTCCCAATATGCCTCAATGGGCGTGTAACGGGTTCCTTTACCTTTTTTTTTTTACCTTTACTGAGAAGGGATATGCCTCTGTGGTTTCCACATTGTCGATTGTCACCCTTTTCACTCCGGTAATACTCATTTTAATTGTTGTACTGACTATTTATGTGCTTTTCCAGGGTCAGCACTTTTTTCTTTCTCTGTTATATAGCAGATATTTGATATTGTCAAAACATTTGACACTCCTTGTTGGTGATAATGCCTCACATTTGCTAGGCGCTGCACAGCTTTACTGAGATAAGCGCAAGGAAATCCATATTGGTATGCTTAGTTTTCGAGTAGAGTTGTGTGCTCAAGCGACAGATAACGAGATTACTCAGACGTAAATGACATAATCTTTTCCTGTCCGACTTTCTCATAGACATTACTTTATATTAGAGTAATATGTTGCTGCATCTGAAACACATTGTCGTATGAGTTTACAGATGTGTTGGTGAGTTTGTACACCAGGCATTGGATGTTTTATTGCCATATATGGGAGACGTGACCTTTGCATCGCGCGCAAAATTACTCCATGTAGGAATATTTTGAAATTACCCCACCAAACAAGCATGTTTGAAATGATTGGAGCCCTGAGTAGCTTCATAACAAACAGATGCGGGGGTAGGACAGGCAATAACATCGGACCTTTTTGCAGTTTAAATTCACTGTGAGAAATCGCTTGCCAAGACGACACAACCAAACTGCCAGAAGTTAGAATTCAGAATTCCATTTATCAGATTGGACACCTTTTATTGGAGTATTTAAAAGGGCTAAGAAACAGCCCAGGAAAACTATCAATTTAACAAGGAAACCGGGACTGAGGAAACTGAACACATGGAGTCAGAGGGAATTATCTTGTAAAAGTAACGACCCCAAGAACACGTGAAAATTAAGGCATCTACCAGTGCCTTTATTCATCTGAGCAAAAAGTGTATGAGCCAGGATTGGCGTAAGCTGTGCATGTTACATTTTATAATTTTTCATTACTAACATGTGAACTAATACGTATATATTACCATGGGAATATTAATGTGTGAAAATCGCTAGTGGATGTCCAAGTCATTTGAGGCTGGCAACCTCAGCGTACAGAATGATGATTTCATGAACCACCACTGCAAGGGCTGGTGACTGCTTATCGCTAGTTTCTAAAAGAGAACTAAAAGCATTAGTAGTCCAAAGTTCTACATGGAGCAGGGAGGGAAAGATGAAAGAAATGATGTACGTTCTAAGTATAATATTTACATATTCAAACCAGTGCAAATGTCTATGTAAACGTATTCACTTTAAAATTAATGAAAGTTTCAAACTTTTCAATAAGCGTAGAAATAAATGAAAACATATTCAATTTATATTGTTGTTACCAACAGATTACTGGTATATATATATATATATATATATATATATATATATATATATATATATATATATATATATATATATATATATATATATATATATATATATATATATATATATATATATGAGAGACCGCAGTCAGCGACTCATAGCTTGACTGCCTGCGTCAGGACCAGCGAACCAGAGCTGGTCAAGACCGCACTCCACCTCCACGTGGTGGTCCTGGAAACAGTCTGCAGCTGTGCAGGCTGGCTGAGCGAGTGTGGATCGAAATGGGAAGGCAAACCCGGTCCTAAAAAATGCCGTGCAGAAGTCGGATGTGTCGACCGAAAGGTGCAGATATCACAGCTACGTTGGAAACAGACACAACGCAACCACCGTCCTTTTCAGGGCGAACGAAGAAGAAGAAGAAGAAGATATATATATATATATATATATATATATATATATATATATATATATATATATATATATATATATATATATATATATATATATATATATATATATATATACAATGTATATATTTATTATTATATTTATCTGTCGGAGGGAAGGTATTTGGTTTTAGAATCAGGATGCTTTCCTGTTCAAAGATATATCCCTCATGATTGATTGATACTGTTGTTATATGGATTATCTCCCCTGGAGATCGAATTTGGCGTATGAATCTGGATTTTGTTAGTCTGTGTCTTGTTGGGCCAGAAAAACAGATTTTTCTTGTTTAGGTTTATGCAAGAATGTTTATGGTCCGAGTCTATGTTTACTCTGTGTCTATTTCAGACGATTCGGTCTTATATCGTGATATCTTGGTATGTCTATGTGGAACTATTTTTCCTTGTACTGTACTTTGGGGTCAGGTGCTTTCGGCACATGAAGGTACGTTAGGGGGTTCTTCGGTGATGAAGGAGCCTGGCGGGATGTCATGTCTGAGACCTGTCCAAAGTTTGTGATCTCTTCGATTTATTATGGGGACGGAGATAGTTTCTTCTAGGATTGTTAAATCCATGAGTTCCCCAGTGTTGATTCAGTAACGTCAGGAGAGTGTTTGTGTTTGCTAGTATTTCCTATGCCAAGGTAAAGAACTGTTCACTGAACTCTTTCATTCCTAGGCTCAGATGGGCAGACGTCTATATGAATTTACCTATGTCGGGACGACATGTTATCTAGCAGCACTGAATATGTTTATATGCAGCAATTATGAGGACAGAATATGCTGATACTTGTAGAAAATATTTATGTTTATGAACAAAGCTTCTATTGAAGATTTGCTATACATCCGTATAGTGAGCGATGCTCAACAGGGAACCAGAAGCCATTTTGGACCCTAACTTTTTGTCGATCATCATCAATCAGAGAACAGGGACGCCCCTTATTATCAGGTTATGATTAAGAGATCACAGTTATAAAGAAAACCCAATACTAGTGGGTTAACATTATCTTCACATAGATTTGCTGTACTTTACCTAAAGAAATCTTCGCTAGAAAAGAGGTCCTGTTTAGGAGTCAAGTTTGAACAGTATTTATTCACTGACATGCTCGGTCAGTAAGGTCTGATGATTGTATTGATAAACAATGGAAATCTAAGTGCTTGTTTACAGATGTTCCATTGCAATGTTATTCAACATGAATGCTAACTTATGATGGTAGACCATTGATCAACAATATGCTATTTATGTCGACCTGTGTTCCTGTAACGATGCTCGTACTGTCCATGTGTACGTCCTATTAAATAATATGAAACGACCACAGTAGTCCAGCCATCCTTGACTTCCACCTGTGATTGGAGTAAGTGACCTGTGCACCTGTCGAACTGTCATCCATTCGCGTTTGTCATCATTGATGTCTACACTCACCCATTACATCAGAATACGCACTTAACAGTACACCTTGTCAGGGCCTCAACAGTAGGTAACCTGACCCATTTACAGAACATTGTGACTGGACGAGCTATTCACAAAAAAACCAGTCCATACTAATCTGGTGCGAGAAACAAAGCTTTATCAATGTGGTGGCACTTTATCAACTACCAATCATACTACTAGACTTATCAGTGTGGTGGCCAGTATGGGGAGTCAATCTGCACAGTGGACATTTTGAGAAGTCGGCTACTGAGACCAGACCGTTTCCTGTGGCCTGTTACGACACACCAGCAGTACAACGCTACAGTTGAAGTCAGCATGATCTGTCCTGTCAGCGTATACGGTATTTAGGTCAGCGCTCGTTAACAGACTGTGTTTACATAGAACAGACAGCATTACACAGCAGATTTGTTTACAAGAATTAACTGTGTTAGCAAGAAGTGCTATGGAACTGAGAGGTCTTACACGTCAACGGTGGATCTTCTTGTGTTCTGCTACATATTGTTGAACTGTGTAATAGTTAAAACAGAAATATAATTTATTAAAGTGGCAGTTTATTTTGAGTAGAAACTGTACCATAATTCTGTAGAACTGAGCCTGAGTTGCAACATATTTTTCTGCAACATATTACATTGCATTTATATGACATATATATATATATTTATGTTTAATGTTTACATGTTATAGTGTTGTGTATATGTCGTGGGAGGTTGGGTGTGTGACTATTACAAAAGATACCACGTCATAGAGGTTTTATAATAGCGTTCTGTAGGTGCGAATTTTCTTAATTGAAAATTTGCTAGCGACAATCTGTTGCTATTCCTGTTAGTTGTGAAGACGCGTTTTTCTTCGTTGTTTTTGTAATATTTTTTCTGTTCTTTAGTTTTGTTTTGATTTGTTTGTATATTTGTAGGTCTACCCTGTTCTATCATTCAGTTCTATACAATTTTATATTTATACACTGTGACGTCATTTGTGTTGTTTATTTCATCGCGGTTATCATCACAGGTTCTGTGATTATTTTCTTCAGTTTTCTATTTAATTTAGTTGATTTCTGCGAATGTTTTCATGTTGTCTTTTATAATTGTTTTGTTGTGTTCTTGATCGACATACACTATATGAAACATATTTGATCATACACTACTAGCTGTATAGTGAACTTATGAGTAATAATCAACTGATGATTAATGGCTGTTATTAAAGGTACACAGTTGATTATACAAGACCTTATTTAAAGGCTTGTTTCCCCACAGAGATTGTGATAAAAAGAGCTGATTATTCAAGCTATTAAGAGCTTGTTTCCATTTATTTGGAGATAGATTTCATTATTGCTATTTCAGGTATATAGTCACATATTAGTATACATTATGTCGACTTTACATTACTTTATTGAGCAAGGGAAATCCCTAGGCAAGACTGGAGATAAGTTGGAGGAGTATGCTACCAGTCAATATGAAAAGGCACAAAAATTGGAAATTGAAAAACTGAAAGCTGAAGAGAGAAAACAAAAAAGTGAGGATAGAAAATTGGAAATAGAATTTGAACAAAAGAAATTGCAGATGCAGGTTGAGGAAAAGAGAATCCAAATGGAAATGGAAAAACAAAACAATGACGCTGAACAGAAGAGATTAGACAAAGAAGCTGAACAGAAGAGATTAGACAGAGAAGCTGAACAAAAAAGATTAGACAAAGAAGCTGAACAAAAAAGATTAGACAGAGAAGCTAAGGCTGAAAATAAAAGATTAGAAGCTGAGGCTGAGCAGAAAAGATTAGACAGAGAAGCTGAGGAGAGAAAAGCAATGAGAGAACATGAACATCAAAAAGAACTTTTAGCATTTGAGTTAGAAAAATTGAAATTGACATATATGAGTAATGTTAATCAGTCAAATGGTAACAGTGGTAAACCCTTTACTTATAAGGTCAAGGTACCAGCGTTCAATCCTTCCAGTGACGATATTGCATTCTGGCTGGATCGTTTTGAACGTTCTTGTCGAGCTCATAATGTGGATAAATCACAATATGCAAACCAGTTATCAGAAAATTTGAAAGGTGATTCTCTGACTAGTTTAAGTTTGGTTGAAGAGGCTGACAAGGATAATTATGATGTTATTAGAGCAGCCTTATTGAAAAAATATCAATTAACAGAGGAAGGTTACCGTATTTTGTTTAAGAAAATGGTACCTGAATCAGGGGTAGAATTCTCAGAATTCATTGCTAGGACACGTCTTACATTTAATCGTTGGATTGAATTATCCAAAACAGAAAAGACATATGAAGCCCTTATGGACTTGTTGCTCAGGGACAAGATTATGTCAAGTGTTAATAAACCATTCCTTGAATTCCTACATGAGCGTAAACCCAAGACACTAAAAGAAATGGAAGAATATTGTACCCAATACGTCACGGCACATCCGGACGTAGCTTTTAGCAATGCTAAGGTTAAAGAAAGTATGCCAGTTGCATCAGCAACACCATACAACCCTAATTATTCACACAAATTTCAGGGACCACAAAACATATTTGATAAAAAGGGTAACCATAATAGTTATCAAAACCAAGGTAAGCAATCATTTCAGGGTTCTTCTTCGAAGAACTGGAGACGAGCCGACAGCCCTCGATTCAGGGGTGGTCATAATTATAGAAATTTCCGCAGAGGAAGTCATTATAGGAACTATCCAAGTTATCCATCATGGAGACAACAAGACCATAATTATAGAGATACTCATTATAATGAATATGATAATGGTAACCATGAAAATTATGACTCAAACCCAAATAGGGGTTACAATAGAGGAAATAATAATGATTACAGAGGCAATAATAATCGAGGTAGATCACAATACAAAAAACATAAATCTCATTATCAGGCAAACTCTGCACAGCAAGAGTCACATGAAGCCTATAAACAGACCAAAGATAATAATGATGCTAATAATATGGCATGTTCCGCTTTTGATTTTGAGAGAGCATCTCAGTGCCCCCAATGCAAAACATTATTTGAACCAACTACGGTATCCACTTTAAGTTGTGGCCATCCTCTTCCCGCTCTTCCTGCGTCAGTCGCGCATGATGGAAGAGGTTCTCTTGTCTTACACAGAGGTTTAGTAAATGACAATCCAGTCTCAGTTCTTTTTGATTCTGGATGCACCACAATTGGTGTTAGGCAGTCGCTTGTAGATCCTTCTCGTGCCACTGGAAAAGTAGTCAAATGTGTAACATTTGGCGGCACCTTAGAGAAATACTCTACTGCTATCATTAGGATTGCTACTCCTTTATTTACAGGAGATGTACACGCATGTCTTCTGCCGAATCAGATCGCTGATCTTATCATCGGTCGTATTCACGGAGTCAAAGAATGCACTCCACAACAAATTTCCGTTTGGGAAAAACAAAATATGCAAACTGCTATTGCTGTAGTCACTAGAGCTCAAGCTCTTAATATGCCTCAAACTTCATCTACTGAAGATAATGAAGTGCATAACCAGGATGATCCCTTGGTAATTTCTCGTGACTCGTTTATAAAACAGCAAGAAGATGATCCAACTCTAAAGAAATTCTTCACTCTTGCAACAAAAGGTGATCCGAATAAAGATACAAAGCGTAAATCTTGGATTACAATGAAGAATGGCGTACTTGTACGTATGGTGCAAGACTCCGCTAAGTCAAGTCATTCTCAGATTCTTGTGCCCAAGAATTTGAGAGTTAAAATTTGGCAACACGCACACGACTCTCAGTGTGCTGGACATATGGGTTTTTCCCGTACAAAGTCAAGAGTTCTTGCGGCTTTCTTTTGGCCTTTTGTGAACAAAGACATACGGATTTATTGTCAATCTTGTATAGTATGTCAAGAAGTCAAATCCAAAGGTCCACGCCATGCTGCACCTATTCAGGCTGCAGACATTCCTATTCGACCATTTCAGAAAATGGCGATAGACATCATTGGTCCATTTAAGATCAAATCTGCTAGAGGACATCAGTTTATCTTAACGTGTGTGGACATGTGCACACGTTGGCCAGAGGCTATTCCTCTGAAGAGCATTACTACTGCTGACATTGCAGATGCTCTTTGGCTTATATTTTCTCGTCTGGGATTCCCCGGAGAAATATTATCAGACCATGGCACCCAACTAATATCGGATACCATGTCTCAAGTGATGTCGACTCTGCAGATAGAGAGATCTTTGAGTAGTATCTATCATCCTATGTCCAATGGGATGGTCGAACGGCTAAATAGAACACTCAAAAACTTGCTAGGGGAGATAACTGAGGATCATCCTCAAGATTGGGATAGGGTTTTACCCGCGGCCCTCTTCGCTTACAGAGAGGTCCCCAATGAACATACAGGATTTTCTCCCTTTGAACTTGTCTTTGGCGCGCGACCGCGCGGCCCTATGTCTTTGCTTCATGATCTCATAAACGCTGATAATATTACCGATGACACGAAATCTTCTTACGAATATGTCATCGCGCTGAGACAAAAGATTATCGAAGCATGCAAATTGGCAACTTCTTCTTCTGAATTTGCTAAACAGAAAGCAAGACAATTTGCCAATAAGAAAAGAACCTTACGACAACTTTGTCCAGGTGACAAAGCATTTGTTTTACTACCTTGTAGGGAAAACAGACTTCTTATTTCTTGGAAAGGTCCGTACGATATAATCTCGAAAATTTCCGATGTTGACTACATTGTCGATATTGATGGAAAGCATAAAACCTTCCACATCAATATGCTTACGGAATTCCATGAACGTCCGGATTATTTACAGCCTATTTTCCAGGCAGCGGACGATTCACCAGTCCAACATGGTCATTACTCATCACTGTCCGTAATACAGGATGAGGAAACAAGTTTTTCGGATGTTAATCTTCCGCTTCCGATGATTCCACTTCATTCGAGTGAATCATGGAAAAATGTTACTGTCTCTCCTGATTTATCTCTAGGAGAACAGCGACAAGTTTCGGCTATGTTACAAACATTTCAGGATGTCCTTACTGACATCCCTGGACAAACTCATGTCATTGAACATGACATTATTCTAACTGACCATAATCCTATTAGAGTCAGACCTTATCCTATCCCTATACATTTTCAAGCACAGGTTGAGAAGGAGTTGGATGAGATGATAGATTTAAAAATAATTGAACCATCCACTTCTGCATATTCTTCGCCGATGGTTATTGTTCGGAAAAAGGACAATAACATACGTCTTTGCGTTGACTATCGCAAATTGAATCAAGTTACGAAGTTCGATGCTGAACCTATGCCTTTACTAGAAGAGCTACTTACTAGGCTTTCTAAATCTCATTTTTTCACTAAACTAGATTTGTCTAAAGGATATTGGCAAGTTCCTTTATCTGAACGAGCCAAACCAATTACGGCTTTTTCTACACCTAGAGGCCTTTTTTCAATGGAATTTCATGCCTTTCGGCCTTATGAACGCACTAGCTACATTCGTACGCATGATGCGTCGAATTCTATCTTATCGGTCAGATGTCATCGCGTATCTAGACGACATCTGTCTTTTCAGCGATACTTGGGAAGATCACTATTCGGGGTTAGTTGAATTACTGTCTACTCTACGCGAGTATAACCTGACAGCAAAACCCTCTAAAGCCTGCATTGGTTTTAGCGAAATTTCTTTCCTAGGCCATCGAGTGGGTCATGGTTTCCTAAAGACAGAGGACCATAATATCACTAAGATACTTAACATCTCTATTCCTAAGACTAAAAAGCAAGTGCGAAGTCTCTTAGGTCTTATTCAATTTTATGGAAGATTCATTCCGAATCTAGCCTCTATCATGGCACCTCTTTCTACACTACTAAAAAAGGGTCGCGTAATATGGTCCAATGGTCACAAGAATTCCAATCCTCTTTGGATAAGATCAAAACTTTGTTTTCATCACCACCTATTTTAGTGTTACCTACTACAGATAAGACATTTGTTCTTCGTAGTGACGCTTCATCCACTGGGATTGGAGCGGCACTAATGCAAGAGTACTCTGGAACTCTGCATCCTGTAATGTATATCTCCAGAAAACTTAATGCTGCAGAAAGGAATTATTCGGTTTTAGACCGTGAACTATTGGCTATGGTTTGGTCAATACTCAAACTACAAAGATTCCTTCTAGGCGCACATTTCATAGTAGAAACCGATCAGAAAGTTCTTACGGCTATACAGAGTAAAAATTTGAAGAGCTCGAGGTCTACTCGATATGCAATTGCTCTTCAACCTTTTCATTTTTCGGTACGAGCTATCCGTGGATCAGATAATGTGATGGCAGACATTTTGTCTACATGCCCACATGATTCCACCTAACTATTGGGTCTTGGACTTCTTAACACTTCCAACCCTACAACAGTTTTTCTTTTCTATATCAAGATAAATACACATTGTAATTTGTAATATAGTGATTGTATCACTACTATCACTACGTTCATTGATATATATATTCACCGATACTCGTTGATGATTTTTCTTTTTGTCAATCATGTACTTATAGTGCTTAAATATGAAATTGTTATATGCATTGTGTCATTGCCAGCATTGTAGTATACGTTGGTGGCACCTCCTTGGAAACATTTATGCTTAAGAGAAATGCTTTCTCTGAGAGGTTGAGATGTATTCTCACAAGTCGATCTATGCTTCGACTTTACCTTAATTTGAAATTATAAATTGCCCTTATTAGTCATCTGCGCATTATTCGTGCGTGGTGAGCCTATTGTATGTTGCTCTCGGATGAAAAAAAAATTTCATTTTCTTCCCCCGGGGGTTGCGGTAGTCTGTTACCAACAGATTACTGGTATATATATATATATATATATATATATATATATATATATATATATATATATATATATACAATATATATATATATATATATATATATATATATACATTGTATATATTTATTATTATATTTATCTGTCGGACGGAAGGTATTTGGTTTTAGAATCAGGATGCTTTCCTGTTCAAAGATATATCACTCATGATTGATTGATACTGTTGTTATATGGATTATCTCCCCTGGAGATCGAATTTGGCGTATGAATCTGGATTTTGTTAGTCTGTGCCTTGTTGGGCCAGAAAAACAGATTGTTCTTGTTTAGGTTTATGCAAGAATGTTTATGGTCCGAGTCTATGTTTACTCTGTGTCTATTTCAGACGATTCGGTCTTATATCGTGATATCTTTGTATGTCTATGTGGAACTATTTTTCCTTGTACTGTACTTTGGGGTCAGGTGCTTTCGGCGCATGAAGGTACGTTAGCGGGTTCTTCGGTGATGAAGGAGCCTGGCGGGATGTCATGTCTGAGACCTGTAAAAAAGTTTGTGATCTCTTTGATTTATTGGGGACGAAGATAGTTTCTTCTAGGATTGTTAAATCCATGAGTTCCCCAGTGTTGATTCAGTAACGTCAGGAGAGTGTTTGTGTTTGCTAGTATTTCCTATGCCAAGGTAAAGAACTGTTCACTGAACTCTTTCATTCCTAGGCTCAGATGGGCAGACGTCTATATGAATTTACCTATGTCGGGACGACATGTTATCTAGCAGCACTGAATATGTTTATATGCAGCAATTATGAGGACAGAATATGCTGATACTTGTAGAAAATATTTATGTTTATGAACAAAGCTTCTATTGAAGATTTGCTATACATCCGTATAGTGAGCGATGCTCAACAGGGAACCAGAAGCCATTTTGGACCCTAACTTTTGTCGATCATCAATCAGAGAACAGGGACGCCCCTTATTATCAGGTGATGATTAAGAGATCACAGTTATAAAGAAAACCCAATACTAGTGGGTTAACATTATCTTCACATAGATTTGCTGTACTTTACCTAAAGGAATCTTCGCTAGAAAAGAGGTCCTGTTTAGGAGTCAAGTTTGAACAGTATTTATTCACTGACATGCTCGGTCAGTAAGGTCTGATGATTGTATTGATAAACAATGGAAATCTAAGTGCTTGTTTACAGATGTTCCATTGCAATGTTATTCAACATGAATGCTAACTTATGATGGTAGACCATTGATCAACAATATGCTATTTATGTCGACCTGTGTTCCTGTAACGATGCTCGTACTGTCCATGTGTACGTCCTATTAAATAATATGAAACGACCACAGTAGTCCAGCCATCCTTGACTTCCACCTGTGATTGGAGTGAGTGACCTGTGCACCTGTCGAACTGTCATCCATTCGCGTTTGTCATCATTGATGTCTACACTCACCCATTACATCAGAATACGCACTTAACAGTACACATTGTCAGGGCCCCAACAGTAGGTAACCTGACCCATTTACAGAACACTGTGACTGGACGAGCTATTCACAAAAAAACCAGTCCATACTAATCTGGTGCGAGAAACAAAGCTTTATCAATGTGGTGGCACTTTAACAACTACCAATCATACTACTAGACTTATCAATTGTGAACACTTGTCAGTCAGTGTCGTAAATGTAAACATAGTCTATCTGTAGTACTAACCTTTTAATTTAAGTGTAAAATAAAGATAAAGCCATTCAATTTAAATGCAAAGAAAGTTTTCTCACGAGGGATTACGTTTAATTCTCATCGAGGGTACAGTCTGAGTAGATGGGATTGTGGAATAGGAGAAAGGGGACACATAAGTATGTATCGGGAAACGCAATACTCAAGAGAGCATTTCATTTCTATTCTTTTACCATAGTTGTTGGTGGTGGTACCAGTTGAGGGTACAATCTCTGGAACAAGAAGGGAACAGTGGCCTGAGTGTTAAGACGAGGGACCAACTTTGTAGACTCTCCCTGACACTTCTGGGAACGTGCTACGCCCGACATCCTTGATCAACGACGAGCGTTATCAGTGATCAGTCTACCAAGAACCAACCCATCAGCGGGAGCAGAACCTACCAGTGGCAGATAAGTGAAACATATAAGCTGCCATGTGCAGTCCTTTTAAAACTTTTATCCCATCACAACAGTGATACCTTTCCCTTGAGATAGAAGCATCATCATCTTTCTATCTACCACTCTGCCAAGAGTAATCTTGTGCGAAGGTAGACACCTTTGAAGGCCCATATTAGATACTCTTGTGTTTTGGCCACTGGTGGACAACTGCTGCAAAGCAGGGGAGGCAATCCGTGACAGTTCCTCCAACAAGAAATAGCCTGTTCCTAGTTGAAGTCTAATCAGTTTTCTGTTGCATGGTATTTGTGGTTCTCTAGATATCTGACATGTCAGGGTTGGATCTTTTAGCAGTTTAAAGGCATGTCTGTCTTTCTGGCTCTCTTTCCAGTTTTCTTTCCATTCCTTTGTTATGCTATTTCTAATTATACTTTTGATCTCTGTTGTGCCTAACCCTGAGTTTATGCGGTTTGGGCTGCTTCTTCCTGTTTTTGCTTCCTTGTCGGCCACCTCGTTTTCTTCTATTCCCACGTGAGAGCCTACCCAAGCTAATAATACTGAGCAGCTCCTATCAAGGTGTGTACTAAGTTGCAACACTTCTGATGCTATGTCTGGTCGGCTACATTCATGTGGGTTTCTTATTGCTTGAAGAGCTGACAGTGAGTCAGTTAGAATTGTTAGCTTTTTGGGGGGCTTGTAAGTAATTATTTCAAGTGCTTTTGCTATTGCCATCATTTCTGCCGTGAATATTTTCTCCATGCACTTCCATCCTATTGGGTATCTTGTGGGTTCTAGAGGGGTATCCCAGGTCATAAGGAAATTCTTCACAAACATTGCGTGGGCTGGGTGGTTTTTGTCAATTAGCACATGTAATTCAGTCTAAGATCTTTTCTTCTTAGCTTGAGGGGTATTATTCCTCGTGCTACCTCTAGTGCTTCAAGTGATGTTGATCTTGAGGCTCCAACTATTGTACATAATGCCTGGTGTTGTATTGTGTCCAATTTTGTCTTATTGCTATGAGCTGCAGAGTCATATACTATGCTTGCATAGTCCATTTTCTCCCTTACTAATGACCTGTAGAACATGAGAAGTGACTTGATGCTTGCTCCCCATCCACTGCCTTTTATGTATCTCATCATATTAGTGAGTCCTCTGCAGCTCTCAACCAGCTTGTCTATATGTTTTTTTCCAGTTTAGTTGTTGATCTAAAGTCATACCTAAATATTTGGTTTATTCCTACTGTTTTATTATTGTGCCCTTGGATTTTTATGTCAATTGTTTTCTTTTTTTATAATTCTACCTCTACTGAATATCATTCCGACTGGCTTTTCAGCGTTTAGTTGGAAGCCCCACTTAGCCATCTATTCTGCGATCTTGTTAATTTGGGCTTGCAGATCTGTATATAATCTGGGAATGATTTTCCCCGTCCTCCAAATAGCTGCATCATCTGCAAATTGTGACAATTTGTTTCTTCTGTTGCTGAATTCCTCCTAAGCCATTAACCATAATAGAAAATATGGAAGGAGATAATACTTAGCCTTGATGGATGCCGTTCTGTTGCTCGTATAGCTCTGATTTGTCATTATTTACTTGTACTGTAAAGTATCTGTCCTCCAAGAAGTTTTAAATGTAGTTGTATATGTTTCCAGTTATACCTATCTTGTTAATCGTATATAACACGCCTTCTCTCCAGCGTTCTTCGTATGCCCTTGCTACATCTAAGAATACGGCTACTATTTTTGCATTTCTTTTAAATCATGATATTACCTTATGTTCTAGTCTGATAAGTTGGACCATGTTATAGTCTGATAAGTTGGCCCATGTTCTAGTCTGATAAGTTGGTCCATGTTCTAGTCTGATAAGTTGCTCCATGTTCTAGTCTGATATGTTGGTCCATGTTCTAGTCTGATAAGTTGGTCCATGTTCTAATCTGATAAGTTGGTCCATGTTCTAGTCTGATAAGTTGGCCCATGTTCTAGTCTGATAAGTTGGTCCATGTTCTAGTCTGATAAGTTGGCCCATGTTCTAGTCTGATAAGTTGGTCCATGTTCTAGTCTGATAAGTTGGTCCATGTTCTAGTCTGATAAGTTGGACCATGTTCTAGTTTGATAAGTTGGTCCATGTTCTAGTCTGATAAGTTGGACCATGTTCTAGTCTGATAAGTTGGTCCATGTTCTAGTCTGATAAGTTGGACCATGTTCTAGTCTGATAAGTTGGTTCCATGTTCTAGTCTGATAAGTTGGTCCATGTTCTAGTTTGATAAGTTGGACCATGTTCTAGTCTGATAAGTTGGTCCATGTTCTAGTCTGATAAGTTGGTCCATGTTCTAGTCTGATAAGCTAGTCCATGTTGTAGTCTGATAAACTGGTCCATGTTCTAGTCTGATAAGTTGGTCCATGTTCTAGTCTGATAAGTTGGTCCATGTTCTAGTCTGATAAACTGGTCCATGTTCTAGTCTGATAAGTTGGTCCATGTTCTAATCTGATAAGTTGGTCCATGTTCTAGTCTGATAAGTTGGTCCATGTTCTAGTCTGATAAGCTGGTCCATGTTCTAGTCTGATAAGCTGGTCCATAGTGCTTCTGTTTTCCCTAAAACCAGATTGGGTTGGGCTATAAAGATTGTTCTGTTCCACTTGGTATTTTAATCTATTGTTCACCACAGTTTCCATTACATTCCCTACGTGAGATGTTAAAGCTATTGGTTCGTAAGAGCTTGCATCATGGGCCTCTTTATCTGGTTTTAGTATTGGCATGACTACTGCTACTTTCCATGCCTTTGGTATTTTACCTGTTTTCCATTGTGAGAAGTTACTGTGATTTTTTTTTTCGACGGCCCCCATTCTTCTTCTCTAGGTAATTATTTGCGTTTTTATGAGGAATTACTGTGGGGTTTAATTTTAATATCCGCACCAGTCTTCTTTTCTTTGTAAAATAATTGCGTTCATTTTTATTTCATTGGGAGTTGAGCGCGTAGTTATTACGAGGTGTGTTCAAATGAAACCCGTCCCAGTGGCTTTATAACAAATATATGTAAGGTACATCAGCAGGAGTAGTAGAATTAAATACAGCAATTGTTATGAAGCAAGTACTCACTGGGGTTCTTTAGAAATAGTCACCATAGGCATTCAGACACGCATCCCACTGCTTGGGTAGACGGCGGATGCCGTCCGAGAAAAATGACTTTGGTTGCTTATTGAACCTTTTGGTCACCGTGCCCTGACGTCTGCATCAGAGTCGAATCGTTGTCCGTTTAGAGATTTTTTTAAGGGTCCGAACAAATGAAAGTCACATGGTGACAGATCGGGGCTGTAGGCTGGGTGTGGCAGAACTTCCCACCTTTTCCTTGCTAACGTTTCCTGCACAATGTTCACAACATGTGGACGAGCATTGTCGTGCAACAGAATCACACCACGCAAAAGCATGCCAGGTCGTTTATTCTTGATGGCTGTATGCAGGTTGTCTAGTGTGTCTTTGTAGCGTATGGCAGTGATGTTCACGCCAGGCTCTGAAAAGTCTACCAATAGAAGCCCTTCATGGTCAAAAAATGCGGTCAGCATAACCTTACCGGCGGAAATCTGTGACTTGAATTTTTTGGGTTTTGGTGATGTTTCCATTGCATGCTCGCTGATTTGCTGCACAGCTCAAAGTGGTGGCACCACGACTCATCGCCTGCCACTATGCGCAACAGAAATGCATCACCCTCCTCTTCGTAACGCAGCAGGTGGTTCAAACTCCATCCCATGCGTTCTTCCTTATGGTGATCGACCTTGGACGGATTCCTTATCACACCGGCCATTATTTTAACGGTCTGCAGCACAACCAATGAATACTAGGAGCATGAACACTTACACACTTGTACATTCGTATGTGCTTATTACGTCAGGTGTGACGTCATCATGCTCCTCCTACGAATGTCCACTAGGCGCAGCACGGTCGGGTTTCATTTGAACACGCCTCGTATTAGGTTGGGTAAAATTTTCCGACGTTGTGAAAACACCTACCCGGGTTTAGACGGGGGTGGGTGTAGAACCTCGACCCAGGTGCGTAGACCAACGCCGAACCAATCATATTTTATTTTGTACCGCGAACGGTCTGAAAACCTTATTTAACATGATGCAATTCGTTGCACGTGAGCAACACAAACATGACTCATGTATTAGTTACGATACCATTGGCCGAGGTCAGACTTTATTATATTTGCGGCAATATTATTGGTCTAAGAGCGGCCCCTAAGCGAAGCCACGCAATGACTCATAGCGTCTATAATTCATCATAATTATTGACTATATATGTGAGCGCAAGATCGGTTAGCGCTCTCTTGGGTTCTAAAATTTTCCTGCCGTGAATCTACGCCTATCGTCTGTTCAGCGAGTTATCAGGCTCAGCGAGAGATATTCGATAATGTGGGTATGTGTCCATAACTTAATTAGCGAGTAGATAGTTCGTTTTATAGTAAATCTTGGCCCGATAAAGTAAAGTTTTCTTCTGGGGGTTAATTTAAAGTTGATTAATTTGTAGTGCCATCAATTGCTATCTTATCGAAATAATATCAATTTAAGTTGTGCATATAATTTGTGTGCTATGATAAGTAGCAGTATATATGATTTGTGTAACGGTTTCTTTGAGATATTAACTGTAAGAGGATAAGCGCTTAGATACACGGGTGCTCTGTAATGGGTAATAGCTCTGTGAAACCCGCATTTTGATTATGAGAATTTGCAGTATATATACGCGAGCGTATTTGTGTATTTTATTTAGTTGTGTAGTTAAATTGTTGTGTAGTCAGGAGACAAGCGGGTAAGAGATGTAATTAATATTACTGAGAAGTGAATTTTATATTACATAGATGGGAGTTAATATTACCTAGGTGGTGTATATAAATAATTGTGTTATTTGATAAGCTTTCCGGGTCAGTCGTAAAAAGTGGGGCCTAGGAATTTTACTGGGAATGTTTCGCTTCAACGAAGTAAATGTTTTGACGCCGAGGCGCGCCTAGCACAAAAGATTTAGGTCAGCCTGTGTCTGGGAGTTCACATACCAGACATATTAAGTGGGAGCGGGGGAAGAGAGAGGTGGGATTGTAATTTATTGACCCTTGGGTAGGAATTTTGTTATCGCGTGTGCTTATATTTGTGAAGGGGAGATGTATTAATTTAAGGTGGTTATATGTTAGGGATGAGAATGTTTTGAATTTGTTGTACAGAGGTGGTTATCTTTTGTTCACAGCATTTTCACATCACACAGGGAGGGTTGTAAAATGTCTTACTACTTGCCAAGGTACTTGGCCTTCTCAGGAGTAGAAGGTTCTAGACATCGCCAGAGGTGAATAGAACTGGTGACGCAGAAAATACCGGTGCCCAGTACGTCTGCACCATTAGTAGAATAAAGTTATCTTGCAGTGAAGCACATCCTTCAGCGGGAACGAGTTTCTTAAAATCTTGAGCTCTTCGCTCGTTATAACACTCCAATTACCGGTAGGCGCGTGGTCTGGAGTTGTTGGGTTTATATATTATTATTATTATATATATATATATAAACCCAACAACTCCAGACCACGCGCCTACCGGTAATTGGAGTGTTATAACGAGCGAAGAGCTCAAGATTTTAAGAAACTCGTTCCCGCTGAAGGATGTGCTTCACTGCAAGATAACTTTATTCTATTAATGGTGCAGACGTACTGGGCACCGGTATTTTCTGCGTCACCAGTTCTATTCACCTCTGGCGATGTCTAGAACCTTCTACTCCTGAGAAGGCCAAGTACCTTGGCAAGTAGTAAGACATTTTACAACCCTCCCTGTGTGATGTGAAAATGCTGTGAACAAAAGATAACCACCTCTGTACAACAAATTCAAAACATTCTCATCCCTAACATATAACCACCTTAAATTAATATATATATATATATATATATATATATATATATATATATATATATATATATATATATATATATATATATATATATATATATATATATATATATATATATATATATATATATATATATATATATATATATATATATATAAAGAGGTTAACGGGGCAGTGAAGAGAAGTTTCATCAGCAGTGAAGCATCTACATCCCGAGTCTAGTACCTAGTTCAGAACACCAAAGTCCTCAGTTGCAGTAGTCAGGAACAGGAGAAAGGGTCAACATTCCTTTTCAGAATGCAATTAAGAGGAGGGGCGTAACGGAGACGCCACTCAGCAGAAGACAGTAGTGTCAGAGAGACACTGAGCAGAAACAGAGGGGAGACTGAATTTATAGTCAGATAGTCAGAGGACAGCCTCTGAGTTTGCACTGAAGAAGTCCGTTAGTGGACCAGTGCTTGTGATTGGTTGTGTAGGACATTAGATAGTTAATTCAGATTTGAGAAGACAGTTAGTTACGTCTGCAGCCGGACAGTGGTGTTAGATTTAATACTAAATAATAGGGTAGTTAGGAGTGGTGGCTCTTAAGTTAGAGACCCCACCAAGTAGCTGTTGTTAATCCTAAATTTTCTTCCATGCAGGGTAAAAGAGAGGGTGAAAGTGGTGGGTTAGAGTGTCTGTCATTTTAATTGTTCTGTTTATTTTTCCAGGTTAGTGCGACCTCGCACGTTATTTATTTTGCTGTGTTATGTGACTTCGTTGTATAATAAACTATAAACTGTACACTGGATCAGTTTCTCTATAACTATACTGTACGTATATGCTTGTCTGTACAGTTGTGTCTGTGGAATTTTAGTGAAACATTATCTCCTTTTAATGGTAGTTAGAGGTGGTGAATCTATAGCTCTTATCAAAGTCACGAGTAGCGAGGGAGAGTCAATCTCGGTTCTCACCCTCGAAGCTAATAGTCTCATGTGCCCACATTCACTGTCATTTCTCATACAAAATCTGTGTGCAGCTGTGTTTATGCACCACCCATAGTTTTTCTGGTTTGTGTGGATCTGTCAGACGTAATCGTGTTTCTTGCATACCTACATTCTATTGTCATGGCTAGTTTCTGCGTAATGAAATGTACTGCTGTAATCAGCTCGTTACCTGATGGCCCATGCATGTTTATGTGCCAGTGTTCTGTACTGAATACCTGTTCCTTCTCATTGCCTATGAACCCGGGAGTACGTTGTGTGTTAAACCTACAACAACAGTGTAATAATATGAATAAATATTGGGTAGCACTTGTATTGCGAAAATAAATAATTAAACTTCTGAGTCATTTCTTGGCGGATTACTTGCGAAGTAATCTGGAAACTCCGAATGAAATTGTGATTGCTGGCCTTCTACTTGAGATGATTGTGATGCGCGTTCAAGATAACTTCCATTCAAAGCAACATTGCAATGCGCGCCATTTTCGTACTGTCCCGAAAAGTTGTGCGATTGTTTCTTCCCTTTCAGACACTACAGAACTTCATTGCACTCAAATTATTATCGTTACGATGTTCTTCAAGGGAACTCCATAATGCATTATTTGTTTCAAACAATACTACTACAACTTTTGTAACTAAAACTATAACTAAAATACTTATCTATAACACATACTACTTCAATAACCACTACTGCTTTTACAACAACTACGACAATTACAGTAATTACTACAGGTTAAATAAAAATTACAGCAATGACCACAACAACATCTACTGCTATTGCTACTACAGGTCCCTACAACAACTACTACTTCTACAACTTCTACTACTATTACTATTATTATTACTACTATTACTATTACTACTACTACTACTACTACTACTACTACTACTACTACTACTACTACTACTACTACTACTTAGTCGTTCCTCTTCTACCTTGGGGTGTAGAGGTTTTCCAGAGAGAACTCCATTCTATCCTATCGGCTTGACTTCCTCCTGGCGTGGTTCCAATTTAGTCTTCGGTCATACAGAGATTGTCTAATGTTGACCTCCCAGCAAACTCTGGGTCGTCCGGGATGTCTTGATCCTGGCTCTTGGTTTCTCATATTTGTCGTAGTAGCCGATCCTCGTCCCTTCTGCATACATGGCCAAACCATCGTAACTGATAGTGTTCGACATGGGTCTGCAAAGGCTGGGTTTTGAGACCATAACGTACTTTCTGATTGCGGACCACGTTTCTTCTTGTTACTTGAACCACCTTTCTCAGATACCTCATTTCCGAGGTTTACTACTACGACAGTATACAACTAATGTAACTTCAAATAATAGTACTACTGGTGCAGATAAAATAAGTCATATGATATTAACTGGTATTGCAACTAAGTATGATTGTTATTGTTGAACAGAATCGACATCATTGCACTCCGGGCAAACCATAGGTACTCAGTCTCCCTCAGTATATGTGGAAGAGTGTCAATGCTAACTGTTCCTGTTGCTCGCTGGTTGTAAACACGACGGGTGTATCCTCTCACACGTCAATTTCTGCTAACCTGACTTTTGATGCCAAATTCCAGCGGTCTTAACCTTGATGATTCATCTATTGCAGTGTTATTTTCGAACAGGTGATCATTAATTGTTCTCGGTATCTCTAACTCATCTATATCCAGTGTCCCCACTGTTGGTGCTCTTGATGCTAGTCTGTCTGCCCTCTCATTCCCACGTAACCCTGCATGACCAGGACAGTAGATCCACACCAGCTCCTGCAGATTTTAAGCTTCTATGGAGGTTTTCCATTGATGCCGTAGCCAACTACTTTGAACCTTTCGAAGCATGGACTGAGAGTCTGACATAATGACTGCGTTTGTTATTGAAGTTTCAGTTAGCCACCTTAAGGATGCAGTAGCTGCCTCTACCTCAATTCTCATGCTGGAATATGTTATCTTGTACGCGCTGCAATGTTCGGCGACGATTCTACCCTTTACCCTATCAGAGAAGCCCCAACCTGATTTTTTTCACCACGTATCACAGACCCATAAGTATACACAATGGCATAATTATCCCCTGCACAATCAAGTAACAGTTGATTAATTTCCAGAGTTCTGCTTTCCCATTGCCTCAAGTTCTACACTCTTTGTCAAGGCTGATGATGACTTGCTGGTAGTTAATCAAGTTCTCATCTGACTTACTCCACTCTTCCCCTTTGAAAATATTTTCAATTGTGGTCACCTGCTTGATCGTTATGTCTGCCTGTGCCATCCATGACATCTCCTTCTTTATTCTCGCTCCCTTGATGTCAGCTATGTTTCTATGCAGGGGGTACTGTTTGTCTGTGTTTATTGGTATATAGGCGTTTGCCTGGGCCATCGCATATCTTGATCTAACCGACAGCAGTACAAGCACGTACCTCATTGTCACAATGGAGGTATCACGCGTAGAGCCCAAGACTATACGCATCCGTTCATTTTGAATGCGTTTTAGTCGTTCACATTGTGTTACTGACAGCGTTAGTATTCCAGCCCATACTCAATGACTGAAATGACGAGCTGATGATAAAGAAGAAATAGTAATCTCTGCTCCAGATGCGCAGCGGCCATTATTTTCAGGTCTGCCAGACTTCTCCTGCATTTTTGTGTGATGTGATCAACATGGTACTTATACGATAGCCCGTGATCGAATGTAATTCCAAGGTATTTCAGCTTTTCTTGCCTTTCAATTTTCTGTACACTGAGAGTAATATTTGGAAGATCTGTTTTCACTATGGAGTTGTTTAAGGAGCACCACATCACGCAGGCCCTGTTGGGATTGATTTTGAAGCCAGTTTCCTTGCCCCAGTTAAACACATCCTGTAGTGTCCCATGTAAGCTGTTAACCATTTCCTGTCAGTCAGAGCCAGTTCTGCAAATGAGTATTTCATCAGCAAAAGTCAATGTTCGTGACAACCCACTTGGCTGAATGGTGCCTACTTTTGCTGTATAGATATTAAACAGCACCGGTGATAGTGGAGAACCCTGGAGTAGTTCCGGGCTAATGCGCATTGGTTCTGATGTCCATGTTCCCAAGCAAAATGCCACTGATCTCTCAGTTAAGGCAGTTGCTATCCATCTTGTTAGCCAATGGTTAACAGCGCAAGCCATTACTATTCATCATCATTTTGATATGCGCGCCTTACAGAGCTATTTATATAATGTGTGATTCCTATATACACACATTGGGATTCTCGCAGGTGCTACGGAGTTCGTGCACTCTGCTGAGATCCTCCTTGTGTGATCTAAGAGAGGAGATCGGAGCATTGATGGAGTTGTCCGTGTGCAATGAAGACAGTCTTTAAAACCAAACCAAACCAAACAGAGCATGGAAAGTCTATTGCAACTGGCTCCCTTACAAAAAGCCTGCACTAAACATTCACAAACTCTTGTAGTGGTGCTTTCTTTTACAGTTTCTTTAATGATGAGGTTGCCGGTCTCGTGCACTGTCTCATATTATTCGTCCTCTACGACAAGCCTGAGAATGCAGAAGTCTTATTATTTCTTTGTCTCTTCAGAGACATCCAGGAGCTACACAGGGCAATGTTACTATTAGTGCCGTATAACAACAAATATTACTATAAGTATAAAAACAGATGTTACTATTAGTATGACAACAAATATTAATATTAGTATAACAACAAATATTACTATTAGTATAACAACAAATATTTCTATTAGTATAACAACAGATATTACTATTAGTATAACAACTAATATTACTATTAGTATAACAACAAATATTACTATTAGTATTGTAGCGTAGTCCTGAACCAATAACTAAGGGCAATTAACGAGAGCCTACCTTGCCTACCTATATCGAAATATGTCAACAAATGTTTCGACCAATCGCTGCACGAGCTGAAAACCGGTCTCAGGAACTAGTGCCCTAGATAAATGGAGAGTTACGCCAACTAAGGTTTGGCCGCCATTTTCGGCTGTACCCGTATCGCAGGAAAATGGACCCAATCGTGACTTTCAGACCCAATTTGCATTTTCGTTTAGGTTAACTACTAATTTGAAATAAAATTAGCTGCAAATACAGTAGCACATATTTGTATCTATTCCATTTTCCTGCGATACGGGTACAGCTGAAAATGGCGGTCAAACCTTAGTTGGCGTAACTCTCCATTCATCTAGGGCACTATCAGGAACCGTAGGCTGCAGGATTGCTAGATGGAATCTGTGCAAACGTGAATATGTATTTGTGACCTCAGATCATAGGATAGGGTATGTCCCTCGGAACAGTGAGCACAGTAATATAACAGGAATCTTAAGCTTTCATTAGATACATGGATTTAAGTTGTAGAAGCATGGACACAGGAGTTATGAGTGATTACATGTAGTAATAACTTACAGCGAAGGCTGTTTTCCCCGGTTTCAACTGTGATTGCAAACGCTACAAGGGAGGCAGAAAAAGGATAGCTTGTTAAAATGGTAGCGCCTAATTGGCCGGTTTAAACAAGACCTGGATGGAAGGAATCGGTTGGGAAACACCGGAAGAATAAATTATCGAAGTTTTGTAAGATCGAGAGATCGGGCAGAAAGTGGTGGTTTTACAGAAATTTTTGTAAACATAAACTGACCCAGCCAGCCAATGGAATCACTTGTCTTCCGTTTGCCCGCTACCTGTAATAAAAAGAGGAAACAAATCTGGGAGATTTCTCTTGAACCGCCAGAACCAAATTCGTCAGAGGACAGAATCAGATTCTACCACACAGCTCCTTCGCCATTTGCCGGTGAAGCAGACTGCATGGGTTTATTAAAAGCCTGTTGAATCTGAGATTGTGGGTAAGAGAATTAAGTCATAATATGTATAATATTAATTACTAGTAGGTAATGGAAGTGATCTTGTGTGTAAAATCTCATTACGTGATTCGTAGCAGGAAAGCTGCTTTGTGCTGTATAAATTATGTTCGACATTAAAACTAAGGCCGGACGGAATGAGGGTTGTTAGTTTCAGAAGTTTTTAAAGCCTTTTCTGATTGCTGGACTGGACAATACTATCAGGGAATAGTAAAAGAGGAAAGATTGTAAAATTAATGTATTCACCACTCACCATAAGGCCTATGCAGTTTAGTGATGTCAATTATGGACATATTAGGAAAGTGTGTTTGTAGTAATGTGTGTTATATTATTGCATAAAACTTATTTAGACACTCAACACTCACCATAAAGCCTATGCAGTTTTATTGATGTCAATCATGGACATATTGGGAAAGTGTTAATGTGTTATATTATTGCATAAACCTATTTGTCACTGACTGAGTCTACCTTTCCTGTGTTTTGTAATGTTGTGTTATATTATTGCATAAACCTATTTGTCACTGACTGAGTCTACCTTTCCTGTGTTACCATCACTTATTCTGAACTGCCTCACTAATCTACAATCAGGGTATGCGGATTTTAGAGCCAGATGCTATGTAAGACCTATTACATTTCAGGGCAGAGGTATCCTGTCACTCATCTTGTAGCAGAGACGAACATTGGTATTGTACCTAGCGGTGTAGGATTTGAACAAGCACCCCGTACCTATATCAGTTTGAAGAGTGGGGACCCTCAGTGTTGGGCTTCTCCATCTTATATTCTGGCTTCAAGGAAAAGGCGGAAGCGAAGAAGTTAAGTCCTATTAGACAAGACTGACTCGCAGAGCATTGGCATACCACACCCGGTCATAGTAGTAGTGATGAAAACAGTGATGATTAAATTAGTCTGGAAGCAACATAGACTTTAGTCAGAGTGACAGTTTTCAAAAGCTACATAACCTAGAAATATTGTGAAGTCAAGTGATATCAGTAACAGTGAAGTCATTATGACAGTTGTCAATATCTACTCCCCTAATACTGAAGATAAATTCAAGTACCATCATTAACATTGGTTCCAGAGGATTAGTTGCACTAAGACTTTTCATAACAAGGGAGCCTTAACAACTAGGAAAAGACTTTATTTTTAGTGATTGACTTTTATTTGGTGTAGATACATGCAACATCATCAGTGTGTTTTTATTTTTTAGGGTTTGTGTTTACACAAACAAAACTAAACAGAAGACTGTACATAAATAAAAGTAAGAAATTGTAGTGCACTGTTTTTATTACTTTATGTCAGCTCTGAATTACTTTGAAGTTAATTAATTCCCCTAGATACTATAACAGCCCATAGGTATAATTCTGAGAGTGGCACCATAGAATTCTGGTACTGAATATTACTATCTCGGCCAGAAATTCTTTACAGCCTGATTTTATACCTATGAACTCTATACACCATTGCTCTTTTCTGAGAATGGGGTATTTCTTATAAGACCAGACTCTTCTCTGGCAACTATCCTAGTATCACCTGATACACCTTGTTGTCTTATTCTTTATAAATTAAGGAACCTCTCGCGACAAGTATAACAACTAATATTACTATTATTATTATAACAACAAATACTACTATTAATATAACAACAAATATTACTATTACTAATTTCACAACAAAACAACTCCAACTCGGAAAAAAAAATAATACTGACAGAATCACAACACCTTCTACTATTGCTACAACAAAGCAGCAACTACTGTTCCTACTGCAAATACAGACAGTGTCACAACATGGCAGTTATGAGATACTGCTTTATGTTTGTTCGTTTGTTTCTTTTTTGTTTTGTTTGTTTTTGTTTTTTTTTGAACGGGGAGAGCACACAACATTCACACAATTTTACATGTTTTATTTACTCTATTTGGACTGAGTGGATTGAGGAGTATATACTATATTTTGATACTGGAAATCAAAATTAGTATCTTGAATTAACTACACTTTGTATCCTAATTATAACCCATCACGGACTGAACGGGATATTTATTCTTATTTAAAAAAAAAGACAGTGCCACAACCTCTACCCGAGCTGACATTTCTACTGCAACAATAAGAACAAAAACACCACCAACAAACAAATATTCATTTCTATAGCTTACCAAAAACCCGCAGAGAAGTGCAAATAGTTCGACCGCCACACCGCCATTTTGTTTCAACATTAAACGGCGTATCCCTGGAAACATTCAAAATTAATAAAGTACTTGTACTCTTTTCAGTTGTGACCATAAAACCAAGTATGGTCTCACATTTCGCAAAGCCGCATTTGGACACGTTTTTTTCGATGTTTCTAACGTCAGCTGACCAGAGTAAGTGAAATTGAGGTCCGATAGCAGTTTCGTTGAAATCGCATGTGATGTTGTGCGGAGTCCCTTCCTCTGCTGCCAGGCAAGAGTCAGCTGCTGGATGAGTTATAATATAGACCGTGTTATATTATGAAGGCTTTTACATAGATGATTGTACAAGATGGTGAATTTGTATTCTTCAAATGCTAACATATAACGAAAATGTAAGGTGTATCCATATGGAACAAAAAGCAGAAAAAGATGAAGAAAAATGTCTCATGTAACGTTTTCTTTAATTTAAAAAACAAAAAACTACACACACTATAGGCCATATCATCTGTACCCAATAGCTCCTCAAGGAGTATAGGCCTTCAACAAACGTAAGCCAAGTCTTCCTGTCACGTGTCATCGGCTCAATGTGTTTCCAGGTCTTCCTCGTTATTTTAATGTCTGTTTCCCGTTCTTTTCCCCGTGTGTTTTTATCAGTCTACCCGTGATTATCTTACCTGCTATAACAAGGTTTGGTTTGAAAGACTATCTTCATTGCACAAGGATTACTCCATCAGTGCTCCGATCTCCTCCCTTAGATCACACAAGGAGGAACTCAGCACAGTGCACGAACTCCGTGGCACCGGCGAGAATGGCACCCATACTTCTCGTATGGTTAATCTGGAGACAAACTGCGAATGTACCTTAGGTGTGGCAGGAATGTTATGCAACACTGCCGGGGGGTGGATTCATGTTTGTTAGCAGTGATGATAAATTAAACTGAGGTGCTATTATTATTAGTTACAAACATGATTAATAAAACCTCCCGGTAACGTTAATACCGTGTATGTCAGGATTTTGAAATTACCTTTGTCATGCGGAGTTTTTGGGGGGGGGGGGGGGGGGGGGGGGGGGGGGGGGGGGGGGGGGAGAGATATTTACTAAAAATTGTAAATACATACGTGTTGAAAAATTGTATTTTTTCCATTATATACTCTCCCGAAAATAGTTACAATCAACAAAGAAAAGCGTTCAAATGACGGTGTTCATGAACAGTTTGATTACATTGTATAATGTAAAGAAACCAAAAACACTCTAAGAATGTACTTATATCTGCTCATCCGGGAACGGGAACAGCACACTATAATTAAAAACCCGTCAAGTTTGACGGGTTATTGCTAGTCATACTTAAATCTTCGCAGCAATATAGACAAGGTAGGAGTAACAGACACTGATGTCAAAACAAGAATACAAAAGGCAAGATAAGCTTACAAAGCATTACGAATTATATGAACATCAAAATAAATCAAGGCCAACACAAAAATAAGAATCTTCAACTTAAATGTCATGGAGAACAACAAAAATAGCAGGCCAGAAAGCTACAGACTTTCATAAACGGGTGTTTGCATAGAATAGATTGAACCTGTATTACAACACGATAAGCAATGTGTAACTGACCACAAGAACGAGACAAGTGCCAGTGTATCGAGAGATGAGAAGAAGACACTGACTATGGATACAGAAGAAGACACTGACTATGGATAGAATAAACTTTTATGAAAGCAGCTCAAAGAAGTTCTTGTTCTGGAATCATCAGTGTAAAAGAGGTAGAGGAACGACTAAAAAGTACATAGAGAAGAGAACTGGAGACGTAAATGAAAGGTATAGAGAAGACATAGAAAGACCTTGAGCTGAGGGCACAAGACAGGTGAATCTGACTGTCACGAAATACGTCCGTTTTTTTTCTGGTGTTCATTCCTCTCCGGCATTATTACTTTGCCATTCCATTTACGTGCTAATTCTTCCAGTATTCCTTGTTTACGCTCTCCTCGACCAAGGTTTTTTTATCGCTTCTTGTCACACCTAGTTATTTTCTCCTTTGTTATCGGCGACGCGTATTGAAAGGGCGAGCTTGTTAAATTGACTTTTCGCTTATTGACAGCTCCAGACACAGTAAAAGTCAACACTGAGCGACATTCCTATTGTTAACCCAGACTTTTTGTCTGGGGAAATACACGAAACCATGCTGTCGCATGATAAGGTGCTAGTTTGTGTAGTGAATTTCTAAATACAATAGTTAAATTAGTATCTAACAATATAGGGCATAAAGGCAAAGATAAGAAAGTACAAAGAAATTTCTGCTAGAACGGTTGGTGTCGCATACGCTTTCAGATTATTATTTGCTAACGAATAGCCGACCAAAACGGTACTCAAATTTTCAAATTCGTCCTTGACACCACCTTTCCTAGTTCTAAGAAACATTTGCATAAAAATGCAGTGTGGAACGAGGAGGGGGCAAGGGTAGATGAAAATGCTAATTCGTTTCGCATTGATTTTAAACTAAAAGCCAACTATAGCACAGTGGCAAGCCTTGCCTTAGGGGTTTCCCCAATACGATGAAAAAGTTAGAATTGTGGACACTACGGTCATGGAAACATGTTTAGCTCTTATTGTGAATGACATAAGCTCACGTAGGTATTTTAAAATGAAATTTTGAACCATGCCACATAGCCCCTTAAAAATCGTATATTCGTGTACCTGAAGACTTGCTGACCGAGAATATGGTGTTAGTTATATAAATAGTCCCTTAACTAATCAAATAATGATAAAACAATACATAGAGATCAGAGATACTGTCAGGTCCGATCATATCTTCTTAGATTGGATCGCATATTTTTTGAAAAAAAAGTAGGTGACAGATAGGCTAACATAGTACAGCGAATCCTATTGGGTGGCATTTGAAGTGAGACGAAATATTATTGGCTGACCTTTGAATAAACATAAATAGCCTAGTAATGTAGGAAAGGTTTGAATGATATTTTTTGAAAAAAGACTGTTTACACTGTAAAATTAAGAGTGATTGGCCAACTGAATCGATATTGCCAGAATAAGCGTTAGGGGGACGCCATTACTAGAAAAAATTCTAACAGTGATAGATGAGATCAGGCTGCGCTTTCAAATACAATTTCTGGGCAGCCTGGACAACAGAACAGATCGAAACTGTATCAGTCATCGTCTCTGTGTATTTCATTGAAGAATTTGTGTACAGATTGACATTTATTAACATGTATTTTATATAAAATTGAATGTGAAATAATAACATGTGTCTGTACTTGAGTGGGTCTATAGCGACCATGAGGCAAAGCCTAGAGATTGATCCACCATGTGATAGACTGTCAGAGAGGTGTAAAACTACAAGAATATGTATGATTGTCATAAAGGAGCATAACACCTATCTTATTCTATGGAAGAGATTACAGCTGGAATTGCAGTGGCGTTGTAACTATTAGGGGAAAGGAATACTGGTGTACATTGTCACATCAAAAGAAAATGTTGGTATAAGGCTATGACCTTTTTTTGTTTGTTTGTAATGTACATGTCCTTAACTGTGGACTATTAGTGTATGCTAGATATTACGAAGGATGCATACCTTCACATTTCAGAGGTCCTGGGTACTGACGTTAATGTGGTACCAAACGCTTGAAGACTGATTGATTCAGGACTCTGTCTATATACTGCGAGCCCATGCTAGTGGCCATTGCCTATCAAACAGGGAACAGATTGTCAAGCGAGCAGAGGAAAAGTTCAACCTATATTCTACTGCCAAGATAAGTTCTCGTTCGGCACCTGAGAGCTCAACTACAGAACTTTAAAAGAACTATATAATGACATTGAATAAAATTGAGACAAATATTTAATAGTTCCACAAGTGACAAAATAGAAACAAACATTACTAAAAGGATATGATTTCAAACAACAACCTAGTGGTACTACCAGTATTACCTTAAAATAGAAGAACACTGCAGAAGTATATTAGAAAAATATTTTATATATGGACAGAGGATCTATTGTGCTATTTGACTGATGAAAAGGATTATTTTGATTTCACTTTTACATTGTCAATCCTGATTCCCAATTAAATTAGAATCAGGATAATAAAATTGTAAAAATCATATTTACACAAATTTCAACCACAGTCTTAATTAAGATAGCCTTTTAGAGTGTCGTTTGTATGTTATTGTGGTAGTACTGTGTGCTGTTGTGAATAATAAACTATTTGTTTGTATGTTTGTTGATTATTGTACATTACACTCTACATTCATAACCCTAGACACAACACGAAGTCATTTAATATACTAATATAAATACATTTTGAATGAGATAAAAGGGGTGGTAGCGGAAAGGCACCCTGAAAAGTTCACAATACTATTGAGTAAATTCAGGGACCTTCATAGCTAATCTCATTTATTACAATAATAATACATAACAACAATTCATAACATCAAAATCCACCACAGTTTGTAAACATGACGTGCCCAAATACACGGTCGATCAATCTTGGATGTAGTAGGATAAAAATCTTGATAAAGATTAGGACACGGACTGTGATGTAATACTTCCCGCACATGGAATTTGTTGTGATAATTAATTACCAGAAAGTAACATCTAGGAGGAGATTATAATGTTAGATCTGTGAAGTAATGCGTTTGTAAACATGACAGACGAAACGGAAGAAGAAACAAGCCCATATATGGTTACTGAGTTTGAAAATCACATGAAAAGGACAATATTTTGTAGTAATGTTCTACATGAGCGATGAGAGTGGGGGAATAGAACCCTACCAAAGTTATAAACTTATTTGTAATTGGTTTGGCATCTGAGATGCTACGATAGTCAGCTCATGATTGAACTTCTCCTCAAAGTAGCAACCTGCGTGCGTGGGCGGAAAATTTTGCTTATATGCTACAGCGTTGTAAGACTACTTCACTGACTTCCCATTGCTTCAAGAAGAAATCATAGACAGTCAAGAACACAGAATATTAGGACCTAATATATAGGACAGGCTTGGAAGTGCATTCTAAGATTAGAATAGAGTAGCCCCTGAGACATCACTTTGCACTTTAAGATCTAGGATCCAACTTCAAGTGCATTCAGTTAGACATCTAACACTCCTGAAAGGTACGGCATCTTAAACAGTTGTCCGTCAATATTCTGACGTTTCCTGTGCAAAAAGTATGTGCTCGCCCGAAAGAAATACTTGGGATACGTTGTAATATGTACATTTTATCATTTTATTTTTGCATTTTGACATGTTTAATCTGCTTGTGGATGTACAGTGACATATGAAGCTGGCAACCTCATTACTGCAAATAACCTGACACATAAACCACAACTGCAAAAGCTGGTGATTGCTTCGTGTGGGTTTCTTCACAAGGAACCAATATTAGAGGTGGCCCCCGTGTTCCATGTGGAGCAGGGAGTGGATGATGATGTCATGGTGTACATATTTCTAGAGAGAGAGAGAGAGAGAGAGAGAGTGTGTGTCAGACCAACGCTAAATTTTGATAACTCATTCAGTATTGTCCCTACTTCGATGATTATCACTCTGGCCGCATATAATTATCAGGGAAGGTGTGAATACCTAACAGTGGTCTCGCTTTACCATAATGTGTGGGACAATGTAGGTGTGTGTGTATGCGAATATTTTTAGCCTCAGATCGCCTTGCGACGCAGCCCGTCAGAAACGCGTGGCTTGTAAAGAGAATCATGGTGCGGGGCCTATGTTGTTCGTCCATCACGGGTGATGAAGACCACTCTGTTCATCCAATTATTTAGGAATATGTTAGGTTAGTCTATGGGTACGAAGGTGACTGATGAGCCTGATGCGGGCCTGGAAAGATCTCGGACAGTGTGGGCAGGGAATGTTTGCTTCATGTGAAGGTTTTATTACACGGTCCTTTCTAGCTTGTCTCCGCTGTTCCGCTGCTGCTCTTCTGGATGATTCGCATGCCGCTGCACCTTTACGAAGAGATGTGCGCCAAGCAGTTCGGTCTTGCGCAGCAGCTTCCCATGTGTCTGGGTTTATGTCAAAGGTTTTCAATGGCGGGGCCTACAGTGGTAGGGATTGCCTAGGCATAACAGAGCGGGTGAGAGACGGGGTTTGTTGTGATTTTGTGAGGGAGAGAAATGGCGAGTGGAAGTTTGTTATATTTTGCATGGGTCAGAGAATAATCGAGGACGTGTAGGCTACAGGTAGTAATGAGATATTGAGTTGCTGTATATTTTCAGAGCCTTGGTCAGAACATTTGTTCTGTGTTTCTTGATGTGATTGCTGCTGTCAGTGGATTACAACTTCCACGCGTAATAAATATTACAAGGTAGTCTACGTCATACTGCCAGGTTTCAGCTATAAGGCCGCTGCGTGGATTATTTAACCACAGCCTATTGTTGTAAGTGTCTATCGCTCCAGCATATATAGGCTGTCGCCTTTGCCATCCAGTCATTTTCGGCAACACCGTCCGACCCATTAACAGCCAGTTAACTCTGAGTATACGGGCATACCGACAGAAAGGATTCGTCGATAGCCAGTACTTGTAAAGCACACATTACTCGTGCTGTCTGGAGTACACCACTCTACATCGATTTATGTTACCTACACGTAAGCAGTAGTCTTGCGTCCTGAATTATTTACCTACAGCACATAGTGCCGCCATTTGCAGTTAACCATCATCTCAGCACATACGGGCTGTCATCTTTGCCATCCAGTCATTTCTGGAAACAAATTCCGACCCATTGATAACCGGTTACCTCTGAGCATACTGACATAACGACCGAGAGGAGTAGTCAGTTGCCAGTACTCGTCACCTGTCTTATAGTTCAAGTCTTGATTATCCAGTTTAGGCGGCGCCCAATCGCGCCTACTGGATACTCGCTCGCCAGCAAAAGTCCTCGTCGTTTGGATAGATCTGGATCAGTGGGTGTAAATATTTCTGCAATATTTTTAATCTCCTTCACCTGCTAGTGTGGCAACCAGCCACAGGAAATTGTGATTGCATATGATTTATTACGACGCTGTTACAGGGATAGCTTATCTCCATAGCCTTTGAATATCAACCTAGGTGGAACAGTGTAGTGTTTTTCCTAGTTGAGGAAGTAACTTACCTACCAGGATTTTTTACATGACAGGAGTGGCCGTTTCCTTGCGAAGCTGGGGGCCTAACCCTTTTAGTTAGATTATCTTGGTAGTGAGAAAGTGTACGGGTGTTGGTGTGTGGAGTGAGACGTGTTGCCTGAGAGATTGAGTGAAGTGTTTTTCTGTGATCCTGGCATATAATCACTAGCCCACCAGAGCTAGTGGAGTTATTATTTTTGTTGTTATCGTAGTTTCTTTAGTAAATATATTTATATGTTCTAAGCAGTCAGAATTCATTCTATTCTAACTATCACTTGACTTGATGTTTGCTGTCGTAGTCCAAACTGTAATAGATTTTCCTTTTTTACATGAGAGGACGAACGAACGAACGAACTTTATTTTCGAAGGGTTAAGAATTGGGCGCGCAGGCCCGTCTAACATTCTGCCCTTTCACTCTCATTTATCTTGCATTCTACATCCTTTCATTCCGACATGTTACTTTAAGCATTAATTTAAAGGCATGCAACATTATAAGGTATGACATATTAAAACATAGTCTCAAATATGGCTGGGAAGTAGACCTTAGATATTTGATTATATCTCTCTTCTCTCCAGAAGTCCTATCTCTCTCCATATTTTCATTAGTGACTTTACTTTTCTCTACTTTCTCATTACTCATTCAAATTCTGTCTAACTCAGACATCCTCCATTCCCATACTCGCGACACCGTTGTTTTCTTTTTAAAATATGTTACTAAAACCGTACCTTACTCACCACACCCGTGTCTTTTTTTTTTAACTCTTGCTGCCTAAGATCGTCAACAATGAAATAGATTAATAGATTAAAGCGAGAACATCACCAGGAAACAGACGACATTTTAATGGTATGCTTTGAGAAGAAGTTGGCATATACTGTATTGTGACGACAGGCTATGCGGAAGGAAAACAGAGTGCGACAGATAGACAGATAAAATACTGGATACTTCAGCATCTTAGCTTGGGAAAATTCTGAACAGTAAACTTTGTAAACAACACTAAGGACAGGAAGTTAAAAGATGTGATGATTTATAACAGTAGCGGCTCTAATGCATTTGGGCTGAGGCGATTATCTATAAATAATTTTGTGGTTACATGTGTCCATTCGCGCGTCGGAGCCAATGAAGCAAGAATGGTTTATGATGATAATATCGTACAGTATATGTTATTCATCGTCAAGATTGTATTAATGAGACAATGTATTTAATTGGTGTACGCTGACAATTTGAAAAAAAATACATTTTAAAAGAAATTTATTATTACGCAAAACAATTCGTGCTGAAATTTCAGTTATAACACATAAGGAAGGGAAACCCGAGGCCTGTAAACAGTAAATAAATAGTAGACAAACATAAAGGTATGTTTTCAGGCACTCGTGAGAAATAAAGAAGTAGAAAACTAGACAACAGAAAAAACAACAGACGTGAGTGGCTTACACAGGACTCGAACCCAGGACCTTCCGTGCGACAACCCCGCCTAGCTATGCAAGCGAATCACACTATCTTCCCTGCCATCTAGGCATCACCAAAAAATGATGCTTCGATGACGGGTCATTAGTGCGACCCGCAACACATAACACCGGAAATTTACCATGGGCAGTCCAGCCTATTAATGACGCAGTCGCTTCTGTTGTTGCCCTATTATTATACAGTATAGTTCAATATATATGCCTGAAAACATACCTTTCTGTTTGTCTAATATTTATTTACTGAAATTTCAGTACGTCTTTTGATTTTTCCAATGTACCTTTATTGTTAACAAGAACTACGTCATTAGGCAGATGTGGTCCTTAATATTTTACATCCAATCTTTGGTTTGAAAGGCCTTCCCAACTGGAAAGATCTCCTCCAATTTTAGGGCAGAAGCTATGGCACTACTGCAAGCCCTGAAGATCCTCACCAGACCTGAACAGCAGCCACAAGCTAAGATAGTAATCTTCACTGACTGCAGATCATTACCTGAATCAATACAAAACACCAGAAATGATAACATGATGAATGAGATCAGATCTGAGCTTAACATCATCCAAAGGTCATCAACCATTGCCCTTCAGTGGTTACCTGCCCATTGTGGAATCGCTGGTAATGAGAAAGCAGATGCTCTATCAAGAAGCGGCAGTAAAATGGAACAATACAGCCACCCATTGCCCTATCGGGAAGCAAAAACCATCATCCACAACAAGTACAAAAAATCAGTGGAAGGAGGAAGGGGATATATACAGCAGAGATGACCCAATCCACCACCTAAACAGACACCAACAGACGACAATTTTCCGCCTGAGAACTGGACACTGCAGATTACTTGGACATCTCTATCGCCTCAAGATATCCCACACGAATGAATGCCCTTGTGGAACTGATATCCAGACTCCAGAACACATTCTCCAGAACTGTCCAACCCATGATAAATTGCGACGTGCGACCTGGCCAAAGGGTGATGAGCTCCAGCAGAAGCTATGGGGCTGCCGCGCCGACCTGGAAAAGACTGTGGACTTCGTCCTGGCGACAGGCCTGCAGATTTAGCATGACTACAAACCGAACGCAGAAGAAGAAGAAGAAGATTGCACTGAAGGTATTTTTCAATTGAACAAATCTACTTCGTTCAATGTAACAAAAAAAAAAAAAAAATTTGTTTAAGCAAAGAAACTAATAAGTGAAAGTAAAGGTCTTTGTATTAAAAGCAGAAAGACAGAAGTTATGGTCATCTCAAACAAAACGACTTCTCCAGAAAGCATTAAGTAAATGGAAAAATTTTTAAACAAGCCATTTGATTAAAAAACCTAGGAACAACACTAAATGCATCAGACCAGAGATGCATCTCGGAGGTGAAGAGCAGCACATCCCGGTCAAAAGCATCGTTCCATAAAGGAAAACGTGTTCTATGCAACAACTCTTTGTCAATGGAAGTAAGAAAGAGAGTTCTTCAGTGTTAAATAGAGCCAATCCTCACATTTGACAGTGAGTCACGGACAATAAGTAAGCAAGCAGAGAAAGCACTGGTGGCACAGAAATGTGGTTTTACAGACGAATATTAAGAATACCAAGGAAATCTAAAAATGTCCTGAAAGAATTCTGTGCAAAAAATAAAACTTAATTCTAAAATTAGAAGGACGCAATTCAATTTATTTGGACATTAGAAATATATAGTGACAACAGGAAAGAGTGCTGGAAAAAATGGATAGAGAACAATAAAGGCAGAAAATACTAGCAAGTCTGACATCATAGCATGGAAAGAAGTCAATAACAGAACTGACATACAGTAATGGAGACAGGAAGTAATGAATGCATGATACTTGAAGAACAAGAAGCAATTACAAGACAGGCAAGTCCGTAATAACACCGCACAGTTTCAAGAAATAAAAATAAAAAAAAGAACAACGTTAGCTTCTTTGGAAACCGCAGACAGTACCACCACTGGGGTATTCTGCTCATGCGCATTTAAGGATATTTTTTCACAGTTGTGGCGTCTAAATTTGGGACACGTACACTCCGTTAAAAAATCTTTTGAATTGTTGGGGATGGCTCTCAGTCATCCCCTGAACGCGTAATGAATTGGAAAACGAAGCGTGCGCATTAAGGAAGTTGAAATGAGAGGGAGTAACAACAAGACATGGGTGTGTGAGAGAGAGAGAGAGAAACACAGAGAGAGTTGTGTGGGGGGGGGTGTTCAATGTAGGATCATAGCTGTTATAATATAACTATGGATCTTGTTAAACGTCCCTATTATAACGTGAAGATGATTTTTCCTCCAAGTTCTGATAAGCATGGGCCCCACTATCCCAGAAGAACGAGCCGCCACTGGTTTATAAGAACTGCCATGGCACTTGAAAAAAGTTGATGAGCGAACGCGGGATAATTAATATCCTACGTGTTGTTGATTGCGCTGCATGTTTTGAGCACACACTCTTTAATACAGCTGTCACGTTCAGTGACACTGTTACATCAAGTCTATATTATCTCGTGCTGTTGGTTACTTTTGACAAAGTTTAATAGCCAATGGAGAAGCGAGATAAATCGTCAGAGGGATTTCCAAAAACAGCTTACCGTTTCCCGCAACAAGAGGAACCACTTACTAAAAGGAAATTTAGGAGTACAACACTGCTTAACTCATAGTCTTCATAATGTGGGCTAACAGTTGTTTAAACACACCGGACTTTACACCCTTCCCCTTTTTATTATTTTTGTTCAGTGTGTTTTTTCTTTTGGCCTTGTGGGGGAAGGGGGGGGGGGGGGGGGGTTTTATTTTATCTCTCTTTTTTGTTTTTGGTTGTTTGTTTAGTTTTTCTTGTTACATACACGCAAAATTTATCATTTTGATTTGCCCTATTTACAACGTTTGGACAGGAGATGTGATGCCACTTTCATATATCGGCAATTATTCATATTATTTGGAATTGAAAACAATATATTTCCTAATTATAACCCATCAGAGGAAGAACGGGATAATTCTCATAATCAGATTTTTTTTTAAAATTACAGTTCTTTACATGAGCATTCCTTTTCATGGTTTTCATCAAGTTAGCCGATTCTGGCAGTTCTTTTCAAGGCTTAGTCAACACTGCTCAAGAGTTTAAGCTGTTAAGGTTATTTTGTTTTTTTAAGTAAAAATTCACTCCAAATGTAACCGAACGACTCTGTTTAAAGTTTGACGGGTTGTGACATCAAAATTAAACAAACGCCTAAACGAAACAAACAAACAAATACCCTGATTTTTTGTTTGTTCATTGATGGGAAACAATATCCTGTTCAAACCCGAATGAGTTATAAGGATGCATAGTGTCTATTATTATATATAGATAGTAGACTATGTTGTAGCGGGAAACATATGGAGATCAAAAGAAATCATCCAACCTAAAAAATCAGAATCTTCAATTCAAATGTCAAGTCAGTCCTATTCTATGGTTCTGAATGTGAAACATGGGGGACAAAACAAAACAAACTAACAAACAAGCAACAACCATAAAGCTACAGACTTTCATAAACATACTTATTTGCTACATATAAGACTTACGGAATTTCAAAATATTCTGAAGTCAGTTTTAAACAATTTTTTTTATAAACGTTACGACATTTTTTCTCATGATTATTTGTTTACTCTCCTAAACAGATTCCGGGTGTCTCAGAAGAGACAAGAAAAGACTACTGTATCCTCAGGCACGTACAAGGTGCCTAATATGAAGTTGTGTACGAGGCTGACAACCTCATCGTGTAAAACAAATTACCACAGAAATGTCTGCTGCAAGAGCGTGTTAATGCTTGGTGTAGGCTTCCTGCGGGGGGGGGGGGGGGGGGGGGGAAGAAACCAGATACAGTGGTGGTTCAGTATACCGTAAAGAGCTCAAAGGAAAATGGTGGTGAAGATATATGTTTACTGATTGGTTTAAAACATCATACGTGAAAAATAGGGGTATACATTAATATTGCCCAGGTAAAACCTTAAAGGTCTCTGGGGTAGAAAAAGTCAACGAGCTGTGGAACTGAAGAAAACTGGCAACCAAGCTCCTGAAAGATGCCATGGTAAAGACTCACTGATGGCAACGCTGATTTATTTTGGCGCTGTTGATAAGGTTCATATTTATAAGATAATTTATGCCAATGCTGAATTTGTAGTTAATGTTGACCTTGTTCTGATAATGGTGATGGTAATGAAGATGTTCGTGAAGATTACGATAACTTACCCAATGCCACAGAAAACGCTGCACAATATAGCACTGCCACGCAGACCAACAGTTTCATCTCCGCGCACATATTTTTGTTAAATTACGATGGCAATATTCAATAAACATGTAACAAACTTAAACAATGGATTTTAAAAAAACTATACACTTGAAACACTGGCTTTCAATGCGCTACCAATATCTGAGTAAGTCTACGTGATAAACAGCAGATGTCTTGTGCATGCTCACGCGGGCGTTACCACAAATTAAACTAGGAAGCTCAATCTGTAGTGGGCAGTGGCGTATCCTGGTAATGCGAGCTAGGCGTGCTGCTACTTAAAATGAATATGTACGCCTACTAATTACTATTTAACTTCTTCCCCTCTTAATTTAAAAACCAACTATATTCAATTACGCAACGATAGTTATTAGGGGTATATGTCAATTATCTCCGAAATACTAATTAACTTAACTTGAAACTCACTGTCACTGTAATAATCTGCATTCCCGGCAACTAACAAAAATTAATCACAAAAAACGCTGGACGGACACAACCGATTTTTACAACCCGAGAGCTGCAAGACCACCGCACGCATGTTCGTATTGTATTGACGTATCTGGCCTTTGACCCCGATCCAATCAAACCAGTGTTCAGACGTGAATCCGAAACGAGCCGCACGCATTGTGACGGAATTACCCGAGAAACTTCGGGCGATTGCTACCAACCAGTAAAAACTGCACTATAAATAGCGTCTGGGGAAACTGAAACAAGATTATACTCGTAGATTCTATGCGGGAAAATCCGTTATCCTGGTGCGTGCGGTCCGAAAGCAGAACATTAGAAGAGAAATATTTTATAGAATAATAAATTAAATTTTTATTTTCTTTCGGGCATAGGTGTGCGCAGCACGCACAGCACACATAGAGAATACGCCACTGGTAGTGGGAACATCACGTGATGTCCTTTTATGTAAAGCATTTTGTATTTTTATAACTCTGTGTTTGTAGTCACGGCATGCAGTATTTCTCAACCAATATGTGTGGGTTCTCTGAGGTCCGCGATTAAATCATTCCAACTAGTTTTCAGATGAGACGAGCATCCTTTCACTTTTATATCTATTACGACATTAGATATACTATTACAGTTTTTCCCCCTAATGTTCGTGTGTGAGTGTATATATATATATATATATATATATATATATATATCTATATATATATATATATATATATATATATATATATATATATATATATATATATATGTTGTATGTGGGAGTGTGTGGATGCAGTGCTAGATTAACCATTAAGCAAAATAAGCACGTGGTTAGGGCACCAAGGAAAAGGGGGCACCACAGAGTTTTTTTTCCCCATAGCTATCATGCCCTTAACTCTCAACTCTAACATTACCACACTCGACTTTTATCGAATTTTTTGTAATTATTTTGCATCTTTTGATCCATGTATGCTGAAATGATATATATCTTCAAGGTTTTGAAAGCACTGGGATAAAAGATGTTTTGTTTCGTACAAATAATGATATTTTTCCATTAGAATATCTTTTTTAAAATGTGCCCACCAACATCGATATATGTACAAAGAAGATTTTCGAAATTGAAAAGTATGTTCTTGAGATCACGTAATTTCAGTAGAGATATTATCATATCTTATTTTGCCGTATAAATCTTTGGGAGGGTGATTAAAGGTCGTTTTAAATAAATTTTCGTATTTTCACTTTTTCCCTTATAACAATTTTTATAAAAAAAATGTATAAAACAGTGTTGAAAATTTGATTTTTTTCTGATGCACTAGTTACAAGTAAATAATTTGCTTATATTGCTTACTGCAATTTAGTGTTAAAGAAAAAAATTTTTTGAAAAAAAAAACGTTTTTATTTAATATAGTTGTGGGATCTGGCCTGGAAGAAAACTGAATTTTCAATCTCTTATTTCACCTTCAGCACTTATTGAGTCTTTTGTCTTGTCAGTTAAGGTAGCTGTGTGGTAGACTTCCTTCAAATCTAATGAAAAACTTCATTTTTGTTTTTAAATGTTTTTATGAAGCCAAACCCTTTCTCTCCACAATACATAGGTTTATAGTGTCCAGTGATGCATAGTTTTTTACTTTTTAAAGGATAAGTGACCAGAGGGTGATATTAATTTTCCTTGACAACGCATTGTTTACCTCTGGTTACTAACCACTCTTTGAAAACATTATGATTCCACACTAAAAAGGAGAATTGATAATGATTCCATAACTCTTCTGTACCAGAAAAACTCCAGAGAACCATTTATGAGAAGGGACATTACTCTCCTTAAAGTCGATTGTTTATGAATCATTTTGCCACATGTGGGCTGAAAATTTCAAAGTTGTCGGAGTTCAACCATTCATATTACACCTTTTTGAGTAAAAAAGTTACGTTATTGTGGTAAGCTGTACAAACCAATTTAACAAGAACGATATGAGTGACAAAAAAAGGGGTAGGAAGTTAAGAAAACGCAAGTTTTTTGGCAACCAGGGCCCTGGTGAAGTTGTTAGCACAACAGAAAATAATGAAGCAGCTGTTATCGATAACGAAGTTAAACCTTCTTCTATGAAGATATTGAGGAAAAGCACCCTCTCAACCCATACAAAAGATGGACAAACAAATAATGCTTTTATTCTTATGAGTATGGAGCACTTGAATAACAGCAAACATGAGATATGTAGAATGTTGTGGGTTTATAGTTTCGTGTAGGCTCAATGGAGATTCAAAACAAGGTTTCTGTCACACAATCATTGTCAAATGTAGCAACTGCTTGTGGGAAACATCTTTCACAACATCAGGAGATGCAGAAAATGTAGAGGAGACAGGGATAAACACAAAAAAGAACAAGGAAATCAATGTAAGGATGCCATCCGTAATGTTTGTACGATCACTTGGCCGAGGCCAAGCAGCGCTTGAAAAGTTTAGCTTGCACACTAGTGCCCCGCCACCAATGACAAGACATAGTTATAGAGACATTTTTATGTAAGTGCATGACAGTGGCTGAAGAAAGTATGTCTGAGGCTGCTAAAGAAATTAAAATGCAAAGGAAGGGGATATGTATACTCTTGGAGGTCATTAAGATAAGGTAAGTGCACAAAATAACTGTTTGTTAACAAATTTTTCTCCTTTTTCTCACTTTCCCTATTTAGCAGGTACATTTTGATACGCGATATTTCAAGAATGAATTGTTGGAATGCTCTGAAACTTTGCAGAGTGTTTCTTAACATCTTACACCTTGTCCTGAACCAAACTTTGATTTGCCCTCTCAATTTGTTTTATTTGTACAGGTGTTTTGCATACTATTGAGGTTCTATAAATTTCCAATTTTAGTTTTTTTACAAATGGTCACACATAGTTCATGGTATATCCCAAATATTTTTAGTTTAGGACATAATGCACTCACTTGTGGACTTGTATGGCAGAATTTCAACTCTATAAGTTGAGAAATAATTATGTAATGTGGGTTTAAAATAACCCTGCATTTTGTATACTGCGGCGGCCATTTTGAATAGCTAATTAGCATAATTATGCAATCACTCATATGGTTAGATTTTTCTCTTACCAAGGAACATTTTGACATATATAGGCAAAATGTAAAGTTATATATAAGAAAAATTCATGTTTCTACCACACGGCAATGGAAGTGCCGAGATGGGCAAAATTGTTGGGCTGTACTTAGGACATCAGTTGGCGAGAGGAAGGACAGAATGAAAGAGGGGACTGTGTGCCCGATGTTCAACCCTTGGAAAATTTAATTTCCTTCGTATCTGTCTGTCTAACAATCTACCTATTCTGTCTGATTCTGTTCGTGAGTTGGGGAAGGCAAAGACAGCGAAGAACGAAACTGGTTACCACACCTCATGATGCTGGACATAGTAATGTGTACTCCGTACGGCAGTGTCTGCTATGAGACTCGCAGTAGCTCACCTCTGGTAAAATCTCTCGTATACACTGGAAAACACTACGTGTCCTTAGTAATAGCAGACTGTTCGAATATTTCACGAGTTCTTATAACACGCCATCCTAATCTGATTATGACTCAAATCATTGTGTAATTTACTGTATGGAGAGTTCGTTTTTTTGCCTGTCTGTTTGTTTGTTTGTTTTTTTTTATCTTGTTTGTCGTTACTTAATTTTTTTTTGGGGGGAAATTTATTTTAAAAACATACTTTGATTATGATGGATATTGCAAATATATGCTGTTGTATTACTTTTATTATGATAAATGCCTAAATAATGCTCAGAGTAAATGTGAGGATGAAAGGATGCATTATGCATGATGACAGAGCGAGAGAGAGAGAGAGAGAGAGAGAGAGAGAGAGAGAGAGGGAGAGAGAGAGAGAGAGCAGAATGTCAGACGGGCCTACGTGCCAGATTCTAAATCCTTTGAAAATAAAGTTCGTTCGTTCGTTCGTTCACCAAGTTATCTTTCATTAAAATTAAACAGCTGCTATTTCAGGTATATCGTAAGATGCGACCAATACGAGGTCATTAATGAGGCTGGCAACTTCAACATATAAAACAAATTGTTACATGAACCAGTGCTGCAAGAGCCAATGAATGATTTGGTGCTAGGTTCTTACAAGGGGACCACTAGCTGTTGTTACCCCATGCTCCACAAGGAGAGAAATGATAATGACGATTTATTCACACCACCTCTCAAGTTTATTTCATTTTCAGACAGAAGAACCATGAGGGTTGAAAATCTATATACACGTAATGTTAACAGTAAATTCCATATCACTGAAAGATGTAAACTGACAAACTTGACCATGGAAACTTCGGAAATTAAGATTTAACGTGAAATATTTCAAGACATTTCGCATTCTTTTTCTCCTTATGCTTATATCGTCCTGAAGGACCATGTGGCATCACTTTAGTTAGTGTCCCCGCGGGGGAAGCGTGTGCTAGAACGTTTCATAAGTCTTGTAGTAAGTGTTTATGTAGCAATTTTTTTTACTATGATGAGGTTACGAGACAAACCCCCCCCCCCCCCCCCCCACTTCTTAAAGGCAATCCCAGTACTTTTCAGTTCTGCTTTAATGTTAATTGTGCTTGTGGGTTGTTAGTGTAACATGGCCAAAGTACTAATAGATAAAAACCACCCAGCCCATGCAATGCTTGTGAAGCATGTCTCAATGACCTGGGGAACCCTACTTGAGCCCACAGGACACCCAATAAGATTGAAGTACATGGAGGAAACTGAATATTTTTTTTATTTTTCGGTTTTTGGCTTCTTCTGGCGAGGCGTGTTCCTTTCAACCTATTTGGTTATATCAGAGCGCATTTATCATCCCCAAAAAAAGTCAACTCTGTTGACTACTAACCGATCAGCGTTGATAGATACTAAGTCCTGAAAAGGACCAATAGTAGCTATCTGCTAGCATAAAGCCCTAAAAGGACTCGCCAGCTACGCCAACGCCCGAGCTAGTCTGTACTACAACCAATGCAATAAACTGTAGTAGTAAATACTCACCAGTGATTCCCCCTTGAGAACTCAAGAAAACAAACATTGACTCTCATCTTGCAGAAATAATAAACAAAACAGCAGAAAAAATGACATTAAAAACATAGCCAGAGAATATATAGAACAGATAACTAAGGGTAGCTTAAAAATGTACAATGATAGATCAAAAATAGAACATGACGAACTCGGAATAAGAATACACATTCCAGCCTGGAAGCTGAAGAAAAATTCTAATGTAACTGTGTCACAGAATGGATTGGGGCGACTCCTTCTTCTTCCTAATCTCTGTTTCACTACTGCTGTAATCGGTCCATTTGTGGTACGGATTTTATTGCGTGCTTTCAATTTTCGCACTTACTTTCTGTCTTTCGCTGCTAAGTAGCAGATATTTGATATTGTCAAATCATTTTGACACTCCTTGTAGGTGATAATAATCTCATTTTGCTTGATGCGGCACAGATTTGCTGAGATTAGAGCAGGTGAAAACCAATGTGGGTTTGCTCAGTTTCGCATGATTCTGTTTGCTCAAGCTGGGCCGGGTGATAAAATTTCTCGCCCGTAGTCGGTTTTCGTTTGCTCAGGCAACAGATAACAAGATTACCCGTCTGTGCGACACATTCGGGACGGACACGTATGATATAATCATTTCCTGTTCACGAGATTACTTTGTAAGAAAGTAATAAGTGTTACATCTGACACACGTTGTCGTATGAGGTTAACGACGTGTTTGTGAGTTGATACACAGGGCAATCGGATGTTTACAGCCCATTTTCTGAAAGTAATGTTTGAAATTTTGCACTAGATGAGTTGTGCAAAATATTCAAATCAGATGGGTTGATCACTTAAGCTTCATAACAACGAATGCGTGGGAAGGTAGTGAATATAATCTGACCATTTTCTCAAGCTATTTCACTGTTCACGCTTGCCAAGACAACCCCAGACTTGACAGAGTTAGAATTCAGAATTCCTTCTTAACATACCGGACACCTTTTATTGGAGTATTTATAAGGACATAAAAAACAGCCCTTGAAATCTCTATCATTTTAAACAAGGAAAGCGGGACTGAGGGAACTGAAGGACCACACACGGAGTCAGAGAGGGAATCTATTGTTAAAACAACGACACCCCAGACGCGTGTAAGAGGCCGATTCAAGTCTCTTTTATTAATCTGAGCAAAAAAGTATGTGAGCCAGGATTGGCGTAAGTTGTCATTTTACATTACTCACATGTGAACTAACATATATATATATATATATATATATATATATATATATATATATATATATATATATATATATATATATATATATATATATTATATATATATATATATATATATATATATATATATATATATATAACCATGTGAATATTACTAAGTGAAAATCGTTAGTTGATGTCCTAGATATTTAAGGCTGGCAATCTCAGCATATAGAATGATGATTTCTTGAACCACCATTGCACGGGCTGGTGACTGCTTTATTGCTAGTTTCTTAAAAAGAACTAAACGCATAAAGAGTCCCAGGTTCCATATGGAGCAGGGAGGAATAGATAAAGAAAGGATGCACATTTTTATTATAATACTTACAGTTTCAAACCAGTGTAAATGTGGATGTTAACATTTGCACTTTAAAATTAATGAAAGTTTCAAACTTTTCAAATTAGTGTAAACATAAATGAAAACATATTCAATTTATATTGTGAACACTTTCCAATCAGTGGAAATATAAATGTAAACATATTCTATCTGGACTATTAACCTTTTCATTTAAGTGTAAAGTAACTATAAAAGCTATTCAATTTAAATGTAAAGAAAGTTTTATCCCAAGGGATTAAATTTAATTCTTATCGAGGGTAAACTCTGAGTTAAATTGGATGGTGGAATAAGAAAGGGGACACATAAATATGTGTCGGAAAACGCAATACTCAGGAGAGCGTTTCGTTTCTATTCTTTACCATAGTTATTGGTGGTACCAGCAGAAAGTACTATCTCTGGAACACGAATGGAACAGTGGCCTAAGCTTTAAGACGAGGGACCACACGACAACCTTGACCAGTGACGAGTGTGAGCAGTATAAAAAGAACCAACCCAACAGAAGCAGCAGAACCGTCATTGGCAGCTAAGTTCAATATATGCTGCCACTTGAACTTCTTGTAACAATTTACCTCCTATCACGACCGTGATAAAAACTTTGTCTTGCTCCATAGCTATTCAAATTATTTTCAAACTGTTAAAACTTAAGTGATTATTAAATTTTGTTATTTGTAAATTTACAAATTTAACTTCGATTTAATCATTTTATAGTTACTGCATGTTTGTCTCAGTCAATTTACTACACACACTCTAAAACAGAGCTATAACAGAATAATAAGAATTCCACTGAGTAAATCAGAGGTGGGTGCTTCACGAGCTAAGATTAATCATTGCTTAATTCTTCACAAAAGTGGTCGGCAGATTCTAGAATTAACGTGCTCAGCCAAAGCAGCATAGTTTTCGCTTATCTGAATATCTTGTGAAGACGCTCTTTGTGATAGAAGTGTCATTACCCTTCTATCTACATCTCTGCCAAGAGTAACCGTGTGCGAAGGTAGACACCTTTGAAGGCCCATATTAGATACTCTTGAGTTTTGGCCATTGTTGTACCACTACTGCAAAGCAGGGGAGGCAATACCGTCACAAACTGAAAACGCAACTATATTCACAGCAGAAATGGTGGCAATAGCAAAACCACTAGAAATAATTACCGACAAGCCCCCAAAAAACTAACAATCTTAACCGACTCACTTTCAGCTCTTCAAGCACTAAGAAATGCATATGAATATTGTGGACCAGACATAGGAGAAGAAATATTGCACCTTCATCATCAGCTGCCATCTCCACAACGAAGGTTGGCTGTAATGAATCTCCAACGTCTTCTGTCTCTTGTCTTGGTGGTGCACTCTGATAGACTCTTTCCTGTCCATCTCTTGATGTTATCTTCCCACTTATAGCGCTGTCTTCCCCTTGCATGTTTGCCTTCAACTCTCCCTTCTGTTATGGTCTTCTGTAAGGTGTTATGCCTTTTTATGTGGCCAAAGTATTTTAGCTGCCGAACTTTGACCTCCCTCATTAGTTCTCTTTTCATACCTAGATTTTCTAGGACCTCCTTATTTGTTTTCATCTCTTTCCATGAGATACGCCCCATTCGTCTATATATCCACATCTCAAGAGTCTCAATTCGTTCTTCCAATTGCTTATTCATTGTCCATGTTTTTGCACCAGCACTCTAGTGCAGAACATAAATTACATTTTATGATTCTCAGTTGTAATTTGTGAATTAACTGTTTAGATGTCAGTATATGCTTCATGTTGTTGAATGTAGCTTTGGCCATTCCTATTCTCTTCTTGATTTCTGTTTCACATCTGCCATCTTCTGTTATTATACGACCAAGATATGAGTAGCTCTTGACTTGTTCCAGGATTGTACACCTCTAAATAATAGATGCTGCACAGTATTATTAGCACATGGGAATAGAAGGAAACGAGGTGGCCGACAAGGAAGAGCAAACATAGGAAGAAGCAGTCCACACCACATAAACTCAAGGTTAGGCACAACAGAGATCAAAAGTATAATTAAAACGATTATAACAAAGGAATAGACAGGAAACATAGCCAGAAAGGCAGAAACACCCATAAACTGCTAAAAGATCCGTCTCGGACATGTCTGATATCTAGAGACCCAAAAATACCATGCAATAGAAAACTGATTCGACTTCAACTAGGAACAGGATATTTCTTGGTGGAGGAACCCTACTGTGTAACATGTCTGGAGAAGAACATCATAGCACATTATGTGCTAACATGCAAGAAATATGAACAGCACAGAAAACCACTCATGGAATACTTGAGAACACAAAACTCTCCATCACCAGAAATTGTACTAAAAATGGACATACCCATGGAACATAATAAAAGCTTATATTACCAAAACATGAACCAACATTTAACAACCAGAACAAATTTCAATGACAAGGGGAAACAAAAATACAATTAAAAAATAAAATAAATGTCCATACAATATCAGTACAATGATTTAAAAAAAAAACCCAACAAACGCCCAGTAGATACATTTAAAAGAATGTCAATAGCGAGAGAGAGAGAGAGAGAGAGAGAGAGAGAGAGAGAGAGAGAGAGAGAGAGAGAGAGAGAGAGAGAGAGAGAGAGAGAGAGAGCAAGATAGTATTATGGAAGAGGATACATTAGAAACACCATAGTCATTAAACAATGCCACAACAAACGACAGATAAATTACAGCATGGAAGAGCCAACACACAAGAAAAGCAACAATGTAATATGCTGTATAGAGTGATGAACACTATTATACTCTAATAATAACCCAGGTGGGATTGAACCGGGTATCTCGTGCACACGACAAACACCAGTTTTGAAATGCATGGTCCAAAAACCAAACGAAAAAATAAAAGGAGCACAAATACAATGTAATGAAATATCATTGCAAATCCATCCTTGTCCTGGAACCCTCTGGGTTGCAGGAAACAGAAACACTGAATGCTTCAATGAATCTGGATGAAAATATAAGTTGTACGACGAGCAGAGAATGAAAGAATAAAAAAAACGAAGAGAAAGAAGTAGTAGTAACAGAAAGGTAATAGCAGAAGTGCTAGTGGTAGTAGAAAGGCAAAGAAGTGGATCATTTTTTTTTACATTTGAGTGGTTCCAAAGTGTCTGCAAACGAGAGACCAATGCTCCATCGAAGATACGTAAATAAGGCTGCAGATTCATTCTGATTATCCCGGGGAAGTTTCAGCTTTCTATCGGTGAGTTTTGATACATTTTGATTGGTTCGCGAAAAGTAGAGATTTTAATATTAAATATCAAATACTATCTATTATAGGTTTTAATGTAGGACATCTAAGAAATCAAGAAACAAGAGACAAATTTGCGGTCGCAATATCCAACAAATTCCAAGTGCTCCAACAGCTGGAAGATGTAGAGAATACAGAAGACTATTGGCAGCAAATCAAAACTGTATGGAATGAGACATGTGAAGAAATACTGGGGAAAAGGGAACGACAACAAAAAGCATGGATAACAACAGAAACCATCAATAAGATAAAAGACAGAAAAAATAAGAAAGCAGATTTAAACACAAGCAAAACCAGAAGTTCCAAAGCCAAGGCTCAAGAAGTGTACACAGAAGCAAACAAAGAAGTAAAAAGAAGTATCAAAAGAGACAAGAGGAAGTATATTCAGGAGTTGGCAAGAGAGGCAGAAGATGCTGCAGCCAAAGGAAATATGAGAGAACTGTATAGCAGCACAAAGAAGCTAACAGGGAGATACAAGCAAACAAGTTGCCTCATAAAAGACAAGAATGGAAAACTGCTCTGCAATTTACAAGAGCAAATGAAGAGGTGGACAGAATATTTTGAGGACCTTCTCAACAGACCAGCTCCACAAAACCCCCCGGACATCCAGCCAGCAGAAGAAGAGCTACAAATTAACGGTGAAAGACCAACGAAGGAAGAAATAAAGAAAGCCATAAAGCTTCTAAGAGATGAAAAAGCGTCTGGACCTGATGGCATTCCAGCAGAGGCCATCAAAGCAGATATCTACATTGCTACAGAGATGTTATATAAATTACTTGGTAAAGTCTGGGAAAAGGAAGAGATACCAGCAGAATGGAAGGAAGGATATCCGGTTAAGTTGCCTAAGAAGGGAAATTTACAAGAGTGCACAAATTATAGAGGAATAATGTCACTATCAATGCCAGGAAAAGTATTAAACAGGATTATCCTTGAGAGATTAAAAGAGTTCATAGACAAGAAACTGAGAGATGAACAAGCAGGTTTTCGACAAAACAGATCATTTACAGACCAGATAGCCACTTTGAGAATAATAGTTGAACAAAGTCTGGAATGGAATTCACCACTATACATCGGATTTGTGGACTACGAAAAGGAATTTGACAGTGTAGACAGAGAATCACTTTGGAAATTGATGGGGCATTATGGAGTTCCCCTGAAGATCATTAATTTAATAAAGAAAACATATGAAGACATGACATGCAGAGTTTTTCACGAAGGACAGCTTACAGAACCGTTTGGGATAAGAACAGGAGTGCGACAGGGATGCCTCTTGTCTCCATTTCTTTTCTTACTAGCAATAGACTGGGTAATGAGATCATCGACAACACAAAACAGAAATGGAATCCAGTGGACTCTGACTAAGCAGTTGGATGATCTGGAATTTGCTGATGACTTGGCTCTTCTGTCCCATAACCGTAATCAGATGCAGGACAAATTGAAAACACTCGATGAGAGATCACAGCAATTGGGTCTGAAAATACACTGGGAAAAGACAAAAATAATGAGAATAAATGCAGGTAGTGATAACAGGGTTGAACTTGAAGAAACACCAATACAAGATGTAGAATCGTACACATATCATGGCAGCAATATAGACAAAGTTGGAGGGACAGTCAGTGATATCAAACTAAGAATACAAAAAGCAAGAGGAGCTTTCATTGCATTGGGAAATATATGGAGATCAAGAGAAATCGGATCCAACACGAAAACAAGAATCTTCAACTCAAATGTGAAGTCAGTCCTATTGTATGGCTCTGAGACATGGAGAACCAAAAAAACAACAACCAAAAAGCTACAGACTTTCATAAATGGGTGCTTGCGTAGAATAGAGGGATTGAAATGGTATTACACAACAGATTGAGATACCATCTATACCACAAATACAAAATTGGTGCAACAGATCTCTGCACCTGCGGTACCAGCCCGATGACAGTCGAACACCTGCTGCAGTACTGCCCAACCTACAGAAATGAACGGAGTAAAATATGGCAACAACCCACTTCGTGTCAACGAAAAACTGTTTGGAGATGTCGGGAACCTTGAGTTGACTACTGCCTTTATTAGAATCATAAATGTGGAAGTTTGAAGGCGAACGAGGAAGAAGAAGACGAAAAAATGGTATGACAAGGTTACCAACGTGGAACTGATGACAAGAACTAGACAAGTGCCAGTGGAACAAGAGATGAGAAGAAGACGATGGCGATGGATAGGACACACACTGAGGAAACCTGTTGATAGTATTACAAGGCAGTCCTTGTTCTGGAACCCCCAGGGCAAGAGAGGCAGAGGTAGACCAAGAAGCACATGGAGAAGAGAGCTTGAAACAGAGGTGAAAATGATGAGGAGAACGTGGAAAGAACTTGAGATGATGGCACGTGACAGGAGGACTTGGCATGTGTTTGTTGAAGGCCGATGCTCCTTTGGGAGTGGAGGGTTATGAAGATCTATTATAGGTAGGAAGAAATAAAACGTGCGGATCATACAAGATGACACTACATTATAGTGTCATAGAAGAAAGCAAACGAAGGAACATGTACTCCATTCAGGTAAGTTAAAATGAATGCAATAGATTTAACCATATTATATGGCCATATATTACATACAACAAAAGTATGCAATTGTTATTATCTTTCTGTGCATTTTAAGGAGCTTAATAATGCCTCATAGGCAAGAGGCGCTTTCATTGCGTTAGGAAATACGTGGAGATTTTTTTTTAAAAATAGTCCAACACAGCAATAAGAGTCTTCATCTCAAATTTTAACACAGTCCTATTGTATGGCTCTGAGACATGGAGAACAATAAAAACAACAATCAAGAAGTTATAGACTTTCATAAATGGTGTTTGCCTAACATAGAACGATTGACATTGTATGATAAGATCACCAATGTGGAATTGATGACAAAAACCAGGCATATGCCAGTGGAACAGGAGATGAGAAGAAGACGGTGGCGAAGGATAGGACTCACGCAGAGGAAACCAGCTGATTGAATTACAAAGCAATCTTTATTCTAGAATCAATAGGGTCAGAAAGGAAGGCCGACAAGCATATGGAGACAGAAATAGGAATGAAGAAGACATGGAAGGAACTTGACAGGACGGCACAGGAGGACTTAGCATACGTTTCTTACTACTTAGGGAGCTGGGGAGGGGGGGGGGTAATAAGTAAATAATGCCTGCCTCTTTCGTTACCTCTCTCTCTCTCTCTCTCTCTCTCCTCTCAGTAACAGTTGGTCTCAAATTGATAACAGATAATAGATAAGATAATGAGTCTTCTTCTTCGATCCTTAGACCCTGACTGACAAAGCAGTCAGTGATCACCACGTCTTATATGGCAGCAACAAACTGTCCCCATTTAGCTCGGTCGGCGGCCATCCTTCGTGCCGTGCCCCAACTCTGGTTCGTGCTTTGCATCTCAGCCTCCACTGTTCTCCGCCTGGTTGTTTTTTTTTTTTTTTGGTCTGCTTTTCTTTCGCCGTCCTTCTTTGGTCCATAGCATAACAGTTCTTGAGGTAGTGTCACAACCCAGTTCCAGCGTCTGCCTGCAATGATGGTGTGCATGCCTTTTTGACTGCACCATGTAAGATAATGATTGGATAGTTCAATAATCTCTCCATAAATTCGCCTGAAGATATTGTTTGGCTCGTAAAAAAGAGCGAAATTCCAGACAGAAATTCTTATTTTGATATCAATGCCTGTTCCGCCAACTCTATCTCCATTGCAGCCAAAATATATGGATGTTCTTACATTTTGTAGGGGTCCTTCTTCAAGTGCAACTGTGTTATCGTTTCCTTCATTTTTTCCGATTATCTTCGTCTTTCTCAGACCCACTTGGTGTGACGCCTTATCAAGTATTTTCATTTGGTCCTTGCATCTGGTTACGCTTATAGGACAAAAGAACACGGCAACAATCTATATTGTCAGGCTGTTTTGTCCGAGTCCACTTAATTCCATTTATGTTGGTTGTCGATGTTTTCGTAACCCCACCTATAGCCACTTCTTCTTCTTCTTCTTCTTCTTCTTCTTCTTTGATCCTTAGCCGCCGACCGTCAAAGCAGTCAGTGGCCATCACGCCTAGTGGCGTCTTGTAGGGCAACAACAAATTGATTCCACTTTGCTCGGTCGGTGGCCATCCTTCGTACAGTGCCCCAACTCTGGTTCATTCTTTGCATCTCAGCCTCTTCAGTCCTCCGCCAGGTTGTCCGGTTTTGCGGACCTATAGCCAGTAAGAAGAGAAATGATGATATGAGGCATCCCTGTCGCACGCCGGAATCGTATCTCCATTGGTTCTGTAAGTTGTCCTTCATGAAGAATTCTGCATATTATATCTTTATGTGTTTTTGTTATTAACAATTAATGATCTTCAGGGGGACTTCATAATGCCACATCAGTTTTCAAAGTGATTCACTGTCAAATGCCTTTTGACAGTACACAAATCCAATTTAAAGAAGTGAGTTCAGTTCCAAGCTTTGTTCAACTATTATTCTCAATGTGTATATCTGCACAGGATCTGTTTTGCCGAAAGCCAGCTTGTTCATTTATCTATAAGTTGTCTATCCATGGTTTCTTTTAAACTCTCTGATATGATCTTGTTTTAATATTTTTCCTGGCACTGATAGTAACATTATTCCGCTGTAATTTTTGCACTCTTGTAATTTCTCCCTTCTCAGCCAATTTTACCAGACATTTTTCCTTCCATTCAGCTGGTATGTCTTCTCTCTCCCAGCCTTTATCAAGTAATTTGTATATTAACTCTGTAACCGTGTCAATATTTGGTTTGATCGCCTCTGCAACACTTCAGGTTATTAACACAGTAGTCACTGTATGCGACAAATGGAAGATCTGTTTGCATAAAATAAGGATGCGAACAAGGATATTCTCACGCACACATGACTCACATCATAAAGTGGTAGGGTTGACCTTGACCTTGTCTGACAGGCACGTCTACACTAAATAATTGACACAGTCACGTTGCTTCTTAAATGTTTTTCTTTTCCTCTTTTTGTCACGTTCTTTATCATCCTCTGCTTCTCTCTCTCTCTCTCTCTCTCTCTCTCTCTCTCTCTCTCTCTCTCTCTCTCTCTCTCTCTGTCCAAATTCTCCCAATCATCTTTAAAATAAAATTTAAAAAATTTAATTTAATTTTTTTTTAAATTCTAAAAAACTATTTATCTTTCCCTCCTTTTACCTATTCTAGTTCTTCCTATTGAATCTAGGTTTGATTTCTACATACCAGCCCATGGAGTTGAGAAACCTATACACACACAAAAATAGAAAAAAAAACATACAAAGACAACGAACAAACATAAAAACTGTAAAATAAAAAATAAAAAAATATGAGTTTTAATTTGTGTAAAAAAATATTTTCAATCAGAATGGGCTGCGTTATAATTGAAACATGCGCCCTTTGCCTTTTTTAAGTAAGTCTTCAATTGTTTTAAAACTCAAACAACAAGGGTCTGAGTTTATTTAACACCGTAAAACACAAACTCTGGAATTAATCGAAGAAGGCTGCTTGATTTTATTTGTTGATTTTTTTAATTCACGTGACCAATCATATCACTGAATCGCATGACGTCAATATCGACTCAGGTGTAGCGCGCGAGACGATAGAATATATATATATATATATATATATATATATATATATATATATATATATATATATATATATATATATATATATATATATATATATATATATATATATATATATATATCTTCTTTCTTCTTCTTCTTCGTTCGCCCTGAAAAGGACGGGGGTTGCGTTGTGTCTGTTTACGCCTAAGCTGTGATATCTGCACCTTTCGGTCGACACATCCGACTTCTGCACGGCATTTTTTAGGACCGGGTTTGCCTTCCCATTGCGATCCATACTCGCTCAGCCAGACTGCATTGCTGCAGACTGTTTCCAGGACCACCACGTGGAGGTGGAGTGCGGTCTTGACCAGCTCTGATTCGCTGGTCCTGACGCAGGCAGTCAAGCTATGAGTCGCTGACTGCGTTCTCTATTGCTGCGTCTATAGGTCCCATATATATATATATATATATATATATATATATATATATATATATATATATATATATATATATATATATATATATATATATATATATATATATATATATATATATATATATATATATATATATATATATATATATATATAATTTTGGCATAAAACCTGCACAGAAAGTATGTACAGCTCAACAGCTCTGAAAAAACCTGTACAATGTATGGGTAACCTGTACGTGTTGGCATGTATGTTTTGAATCTGAGCTCTATCTGTTTATGACAATTAATCCCATATGTGGCGTTGTTATAAAAAAAAATCATAAATATTGGTTTTGATTCTGGAAAAAAGTCATGTAGTGGAGGCGTACTTCAAACGACGATATCGTCAGCATCCATTGTCAACCAAATACTTAGCATGCTTGTCACGAAGTGGATTTAAGTTTAGAGTTTGTCTGGGTATTGACAAGACACTAGTTATGAGAAAGTCTGAGAAGATAGATTTTGTATGAGAAATGACAGTGAATGTGGAAAGATGAGACTTATAGCTTCGAGGGTGAGAGCCTAGATTGGCTCTCCCTCACCACTCGTGACTTTAAGTACTAACTATTTTCTCACCACCTCTGACTACCATAAAGGAGATAAGGTTTCACTAAAGTCCACAGACACAACTATACAGACAAGCATGTACGTACAGTATAGTTATAGAGAAACTGATCCAGTATACTTTTTATAGTTTATTAAAAAAACAAATCAACAAAATCAAATAACACAGTAAAATAAATAACGTGCAAGGTCGCACAAACCTGAAAAAAACCAGAACGATTAAAATGACAGATACTATAAACCCACAATTTCACCCTCTCCTGCAACCTGCATGGAACAAGAATTAAGGATTAACCACACTCAAATTTTGTGGGGCGGGTCTCTAACTTGAGAGCCACCACTCCTAACTATCCTATTATTATTAGTAACTCTACCACTGTCCTGCTGCTGACTTATAACTAAATGTCTACCCACTTTCTGAATGTACTGTGGGAAGTCCTACACAATTAACACCTCTCCCACACGCACTGATCCACTAACAGACTTGTCAGTGTTAACTCAGAGGCTATCCTCTTATGATTATTTAAATCTGACTCTCTACTTCTCCTCTGCTTCTACTCAGTGTCTCTCTGACACTACTGTCTCCTGCTGAGTGGCGTCTTCGTTACGCTCCTCCTCTTGATAGCATTCGGAAAAGGAATGATGACCCTATCTCCTGTTCCTGACTACTGCAACTGATGACTTTGACTCGGGATGTAGATGCTTCACTGCTGATGAAACTTCTCTTCACTGCCCCGTTAACCTCTTCGGGTTTTGGGACAAACGACTTTATTATGGTCGTATAAAAAAAAAACAACGACACCAGGCCACGCGCCGTTAGGGTGTGTTATAACGAGCAAAGAGCTCCGGATTTTAAGAAACCCGTTCCCGCTGAAGGATGTGCTTCACTGCATGAGAACTTTGCTCTTTTAATGGTGCAGATGTACTGGGAACTGGTATTTTCCGCGTCACCAGTTCTCTTCACCTCTGGCGATGTCTCGAACCTTCTATTCCTGAGAAGGCAAATCACCTTGTAAAGTTGTAGGGCAGGTTACACCCTCCTTATGTGCCGTGAAAATGCTGTGAACAAAAAGATAACCACCTCTATATCACAAATTCAAAACATTCTCATCCCTAACATATAACCACCTTAAATTAATACATCGCCCCTACACAAATCTACGCACAAGCGATAAGCAAGAATTCCTGCCTAAGGGTCACTAAATTACAATCCCACCTATCTCTTCCCCCACTTTCACGTATGTGAACTCCCAGACACAGGCTGACCTAATCTGTTACGCTAGTCTAGCCTCAGGCGTCAAAACATTTACTTTGTTGAAGCGAAACATTCCCCAGTAAAATTCCGAGGCCCTACTTTTTACGACTGACCCGGGAAGATTATCAAATTTACACAATATAAACACACAGTTGCTACACCAACTCATTAATTTTAATTCCCATCTATGTAATATAGAATTCACTTCTCAGTAAGATTAATTACATCTCTTACACCCCTGTCTCTTGACTACACAACAATTTAATACACAATTAAATAAAATATACAAATACGCTCGTGTATATATACTGCAAATTATCATAATCAAAATGCGGTTATTCGGCCGTTATAATTACATATTACAAAACACCCGTTTATCTTAGCGCTTATCCTTACACAGTTAATATCTAAAAGAACCCGTTACACAAATCATATATACTGCTACTTATCATAGAAAAAAATTTATATGCACAACTTACATTTTTATTAGAAGATAGCAATTGATGGCACTTCTGTTTAATAACTTTAATTAACTCCCAGAAGAAAACTTTACTTCAACATGCTAAGATCTATTATGAACTATCTACTTGCTAATTAAGTTATGGACATACCCAAATTATCGAATTTCTCTCGCTGAGCCTGATAACTCGCTGAGCAGACGATAGGCGTAGATTCACGGCAGGAAAATGTAGACCAGAGAGACCGCTAAAGACTACAACACTGTTATTTATCATAGAAAAACGAGGCTATAATCCACGCCATGAGTCATCGCTTGGCGTCCCTCTGGCGTCACCTAGATCAATAATATTGCTGCAATTTAATAAAGTCTGACCTCGGTCAATGATATCGTAAACTAATTCATGACTCATGTTTATTCTGCTCCCGCGCATCTTATTGCGTCATGTTAGATAAGGTTTTCAGACCGTTCGCTGTACAAAATAAATTTGATTGGTTATAGCGTTGGTCTATGTACCTGGGTCGAGGTTCTACACCCATCCCCGTCTAAACCCGGGTAGGTGCTCCTAGCGTCGGAAAATTTACCCAGCCTAATAAAATAAAATGAACGCAATTATTTTACAAAGAAAAGAAGACTGGGGCAAAATTGAAATTAAAACCCACAGTAACTCCTCATAAATAAACGCAATTACTTACACAGAGAATAAGAATGGGGCCCGTTGAAAATAAAATCCCAGTAAATCCTCACACAGCTTCTAACATTAAAATAAAGAATGGTTTTTATAGCTTATGATTATCATGACATATATCCTGAATGTATTGAGATGTCAATGAAAGAACATATTCCCAATCTAGGGAAAAAAGAACATAAAAAATGGATGACACAAGAAATTTTAGACCACATGCAATCGAGAAGACGGGCGAAAAATTATGACAAAGAATATCAAAAATTAAATAGAGAAATAAAAAGGAATGGCTCAACGCGCAATGCAAAGAAATCGAGAGCAACAAAAACAGTGATAATAAAACTATGCTCAAAAAAGGAAGAGAAATATCAGGGCAGCGTACCTGCATTCAAACAGGATGTATAAAGTCAAAGGAAGGAAATATTCTAATGGACAAGGAAGATATTTTATATAGATGGTCAGACTATATAGAGGAACTATATGATGATGATAGAGGCGATAAACCAAATATAAGAAAAAACATGGAAGGTCCACACATGTTGAAGGACGAGGTTGAATACGCTATTAAGAAAATGAAACATGGTAAAGCACCAGGGCCTGACAATATTCCTATAGAAATCTATGAAGCACTAGGAGAACTTGGCATAGAGGAAATAACAAAACTCCTGAACAAGATCTGTGACACCAGGAGAGATACCCCCAAACATCTGCAGATCAGTATTCATCACTATACCTAAAAAACCAGGAACAACAGAATGCGAATCACATAGAACAATCAGCCTAATGAGCCATGTCACCAAAATACTCCTTCGCATTATAATGGAAAGGACAAGAATAGAATACGACCAGAAATTTCTGAAACTCAGTTCGGTTTCGTTGCTGATAAAGGTCCAGAAATGCAATTTTCACACTATCAATGCTCATGGAGAACGAACGAACGAACGAACGAACTTTATTTACTGAGGTACAAAGAGATCTATATCTATGCTTTATAGACTACTCAAAAGCTTTTGACAAAGTGAAACACCAAGACCTTTTTGATATTTTACATGAACTAAATATAGACGGGAAAGATCTTAGGATAATAAGGAACATATATTGGGAGCAGGAATCGGCGATGAGATTTGAAGGAGAACTAAGTGAATTCAGAGCAATTAAAAGAGGAGATAGACAGGGATGTGTGTTATCACCTGATCTTTTTAACATATACAGCGAGACGATACTTCGAAACATTGAACACCTCGAAGGAATTAAAGTCGGAGGAAGAAATATCAACAATCTGAGATATGCAGATGACACAGTTTTAATAGCAGTCAGAGGAAAATCTACAAATCATTCTAGACGAAGTAGTGGAAGAGAGCGAGTTGAAAGGATTATTTTTAAATGTCAGCAAAACTGTATGCATGGTAGTTTCTAAGAAAATACAAATACCAGTATGCTCTTTGAAAAGCAAAAGAGAAAAAAATCAAACAAGTCAATCTCTTTAAATATTTCGGCTACACATAGACATCAGATGGCAGATGTGACACCGAGATAAAGAAAAGGATCGCCATATCCAAAGACGCTTTTACTAGGATGAGTAACGTAATGAAAAACAGAAACATCACCATAAGCACAAAAATTCGCTTTCTAAGGGACTACATGTGGTCCGTTCTTTTATATGGATGCGAATGTTGGACAATGAGTAACCAAATGGTGAAAAAACTGGAGGCAGCGGAAATGTGGTTTATGAGAAGGATACTGAGAATATCGTGGACACAGAAGAAAACAAATGCCGATGTATTGACAGCTGCGGGTGTTAATAGATTGCTCATCAAAACCATCATGAAAAGACAAATGAAATTTATGGGACATATTAATAGAAGAGGAGAAGTGAAGGAATTAGTCTTATGTGGGAAAATACCAGGTAGGAGAGGAAGAGGAAGGCAGAGAAAGATGTATGTGGAAAGCTTAAACAACTGGGCAACAAACAACAGCATGGGCAACAACAACCTCATTAGACTGTCAAAAGATTGGAGGGTCATGATCGCCAATGTCTGTTTCAGACCAGACACCTGAAGAAGAAGATATCCTGAACATGTTTTAACTAAAGCATCTTATTAGACATTTGAAACTCTAATGAGCTATTCAGCTAATAAATTTCCCATTGTTTGACAAAAACAGCACTGCGGCAGAAGATAAGGAGAATATGCTGGCATTGGATAAGTCACACGTTGAGAAAGCCAATTGAGAAAGAGAACTGGGGACCTGTGCTCCATAGGTGTTGATTGGTGTTTGATAATGAAGAATATTTGATATCACTATCTGTCAATGATCTGTTTGAGTCCTGAGACATATGACGTCGTCTATGATATCCTTTTGATAGATTATCACAGTGATCGAAATGTCAACAACAAGCTTGTTCAGTTTGTTAATGGTTGTTGTTGTTGCTAAACTACAGCTGCTGAGCTTTACGCTCTTATGCAGCCGATACAAAGTTGAAGAGTCCTTGGCATTTTCTACACTGTGTTGTTCTCCATGTTTCAGAGCCATACAATAGAACTATCTTCATATTTTAGTTGATTACTATTCTTACTTCTGTTTTGGACCTTTCTTGTGATCTGGACATATTTTTCCCAAGGCAACTCTTGCCTTTTGTATTCTTAAATTGATACCACCGCCTGTCCCTCCTTTTTTGTCTTTATTGCTGCCAAGATATCTGTATAATTCTGCAGTGATGTTTCGTCAAGTGCAGACTTGTTTTCGTTCCCTGCATTCGGAGACAACCGATAACTGACACCAATACAAAATTTGGGGTTTGCTTGAGAAGGTTCAATATAAGTATACATGTAAACGGTAGGTAAAGAATCCCATAAGATATTCATTGAGGCATATAGGGGTTATTGTGTTAAGACCTATATTTCCTTGACCATACAGCACACTAGGGGATGATGTGGTCAGCATCACGCTGGCCGCCTTTAACCTTACCAGAGTTGCTCTGGTATTCAATTCATGAGGCTGGATCGACCCATGGACCACCGAGCTCGAAAGCTAGTGCACTAACTGCTGCGCTACCGCGATACACGTACACAATTAAAATGAAGTCCCATTTAAAAAATAAATAGTCATTCATATCTGCTCGAAAGCAGCATTTCACTCCATGATTTGGTGACCACTCGTCCTTATTTTACTGGGACAGTTGTCCACGAGATGCTCCCCTGCCCACCAATATATTTTTTTTAAAAATAAAGAAATAAAAGAGCATAAATTGTTGGTTTACTTTAGATTTCAAAAGATAAATTTATGATTGAATGAAATATACAACCTTAGCAGACTTGTTGTTTTAAACCCGCACTGATTCGTTTAACCCAGCCAGAAACGGAAGGTGTCCCGCGTTTTTTTATTTTTTACACACACAGCTAAACAACTAAAGCTGTCTTGTTTTGTTTTACACCCACTCCGCTAACAAAATAGAAAATATCCATTTTTTTTAACACTCACGTAGATAAATAACAAAATATATAAAGATATGTAAGCGAAAAAAGCTAATTAAGCCTTGTACGTTATTCATTATGATATTATCTCCCACACCCACCCCCCTTTTTTGTATAAAATTTACGTTGCTGTTGTTTAACTAGTGCTACTAAGCTTCTCGCTCTTTTGCAGCCAATACTACGTTGGTAAATATCTACACTGTAGATCTAGACTTTTCCTGTGGCTTTTCTGCCATTCCGAAACCTGTTGAGTTGAAGTCATGAGCTCCAGTTTCTCCAGCTTGGCATGCATTTAAAGGATCATCACATCTGGTCACAAACTAGGAGTAAGAAGCGCATTGCATAAAATGCAATCCTCGCCATCCAAGGGGCTCTCCAACTATGCAGAGCTAAAATAATGTACGGTACTCTGGTTCTGGGCTCTCCCAAGGAATTGTCATGTCCTGCACAGAGCCACTTCTCAGCTTCCCCTGCCTATCACTGGGTCCATAGCGAGATCCTTCTGCATGCAGTCAACCAAGTCAAAGCCAAAGAATTACCCCTGGGGGTCAAGTGACTTATCCAAGCTTAGTGTGCAATGCTGAGTTCTCAACAAGTTTCACCACAGGGGGAATCCCTGGAGGTGTGTGGATGATTTCAAGAGTCAATGAGGATGTAATTAGGCAACCAGATAAAAGCCAGAGTTACGTCTGGGGCTTAAGTGACTCCTCCAAGCTTAGCGTGCAATGCTAGATTCTTAACATGTTTCACCACATGGGGGAATTCCTGGAAGTGTGTGGATGATTTAAAGAGTCAATTGAGTGTGTAATTAGCCTCATAGACAGAGGTTCACATCTAAATCTACATACCATTGCATTGTGCATAGCTGGTGGTCATATAAAGATTACTCCAGATATGCCTCCAAGCATATTTGTTAATGGTAACATCAGTCACTGTAGCCCCATACCTTGCCATTGCCTGAGATGTCATGCTTGTGTGTTTCTACTCCAAAACTGAATTGTTACTTCTCCAAAGCAATCTTTGAGCTTCCTTTTCATCTTCTTTATTCACTCTCATATAACCACATCTATCTATCTCACAAAGTTGGTGGTGTTTCAGGCTTCTCTCATTGCCATACAGTTCTGCCCTAAAATGGGTTGGTAAAGGCCATGCTATCAGGCTGCTCCTCTCATGCAGTCGACATTCTTGGAGGGCATGTTCTAACGACTGCTTGTCTTCTTCACGTGGATGCATGTCTGACCATTTTTTAATTTGTTTAACAGATGTTATACAAGTCTGCGGTAGCCGGCTCACAGCCTAAAAAGTATTACCTATCTCTTCTTAGAAAGGAGTAGAATGCTTCTCTCATACCTGGATCTGGGTGTTTTATGTCATTGTTCACTAAAGGTATTCTTGGGTGATGCTGCTGCATCTGACGTCGTCTTTCGGGGTGCAGAAATGTAAAATAAAATTTTTTTTAAAGAAATGTGACCTCTGGGGTCTCAGAATGATAGTCAGTGCTACCACGTAATCGTATAGTAGGTTCGATCAATGTGCTTCTTATTCTTATAGACGTGACTTGACGTTTCAACCATTCACACTGCACAAATGTGAAAGAGCAATACTCTGTAGACTCTAATTGTTGGCTTTTCAACATTTATTTGGGCGTTCCCTGCGCCGTCAATGTACATTACTTTTTACATGTTGTAGTGACAAAGACAGAGATGTGTAGATCTCAAACAAGGTTGTACCACAAAAGTCACTCTCACTGCTTCTGTCTTTCCTCTATGCTTGCGATTATCATATTATGCTGACCGGACATCTCCGGGGTTGTTTCTTTGGTCACTAGACTATACTGCTCACACTGCTTCGTTATATGTCTAATGTTCATAACACACATTCCTGGCAGACTCACGAATCTTCCAAGTCTTGATCACAAGCTAGGATTACACTTTCGAACCTCTTACTTGTTCTGATCTCATATCGATCACTCGCTCTAGTGTATACTTGGAGAACCACTGTTACATGCATTTGCACATCGGCCCAATTCCCCACTATCACACTCAAGAAAACTCTATTTGAGATTCCTTGTGGTCCTTACTCTCTCAAGACCAAATATCAGCTGCTTACCACGCACTCTGAATTTTCCTGTCCCCCTTATCTCCCCCTGTAATTCGTAAAACCCGTGGTGACCACAACTCACCTAGAACCCATGCGCTCACCTTGTACTCTTCGACACTGACAGCTCACAAAAAGGGGAACTATTTCATAAACTACTCGTCTATGTTTTTACTTCCCTTTTCCCTTCCCCTTGCTTAAACGCGGTTATAGAGAAACAAATTATTTCCTTATACGATTCTGATCAATTGACTGACTGATCAGAAATGAATTAGTTTTCGTGTACAAGCACTTTTATTAAAGACCTCATAACCCTTTTTATTTCTAACTCACAAGACCACCGACTCATATACAAGTCAAATTTCCTGCACACTTTGAATTCCGCTCGCGGCAGTACTGCTGGGTGGGGCTGATATTCACATTTTTCGTGCCTCTGCGGAAGCAAGCTGAACTACTTCGTGGAAACAACCTAGTAGCCGTTTTGCTGACGCGTGTCGCTATTGTGTAAAACTGAGTCAAACCAAAACACAAGGATGGTGTTATGGTGTTTCAAAGTGCGTAATTGGATAAATTGTGTAGTTGTGCGAATCTGTGGCTCAAACTTAGAATACTTGTTCAGGGGCGAGTCCGGAAGATACTTAGTGTAAAATTATGATGGTACATTATTAAAGTTAAGTTAGTTGCTTATCCTTTACATGACGTGGCAATCAACCCCAGCTTTTATTGGCTGTTTTGTGATTTTTCTAGGCATTTTTTTTCATTCAGTAGTTTGCCATTGCTTTCTGAACGGTACGGTGCTTATACCATTGTTAAAAATCCACACAAAGCGATCTGCTACCAAACCGCCTGCAGCAGGGTTCGAACCTGGTATATCTGGATTATGAAACTGCGTTCATATCCATTAGGGGTACATTATTACTGTGATTAAAAATAAGAAACTTCCAAATAAAATTCTGATTATTTCTTTGCAATGTTTTACGTTGAACTTTTTGCCCATACATAAACAACCTACCACAGTCTGGGTCAGAGCAGTTCACGTTTAAATGTACACTGTGAAAATAGCACTCACATTAGAATATGCTTCTGCTAAAGTACATAGAAGAAACATATTTCACATAGGAACACTTTCAGCTGAATCACACACAGTCAAATCTGAAATGAAAGAATCTCAGTAACAGTTGTCAATCAATAGGTTTTTATTTCCACAAAATCAGACAACTACTATAGGAAACAATGTGAAGGGGAGAATACACGGGCATTGGGTAGTACACACATTGAGAAAACCAGCTGATAGCATTACAAGGTAGTTCATGGTCTGGATTCCCCCTGGGTAAGAGAAATATAAAGAGACCAAAAAAACCACATGGAGAAGGGGATCAGACACAGACATGAAGGGGATCACACACAGACGTGAAAGTGATCACACACAGACATGAAGGGGATCGCACACCGACATGAAGGGGATCGCACACCAACATGAAGGGGATCGCACACTGACATGAAGGGGATCGCACACTGACATGAAGGGGATCGCACACTGGCATGAAGGGGATCACACACTGGCATGAAGGGGATCACACACAGTCATGAAGGGGATCACACACAGTCATGAAGGGGATCACACACAGACATGAAGGGGATCACACACAGACATGAAGGGGATCACACAGACATGAAGGGGATCACACACAGACATGAAGGGGATCACACACCAACGTGAAGGGGATCACACACAGACATGAAAGGGATCACACACAGACATGAAGGGGATCACACACAGACATGAAGGGGATCACACACTGACATGAAGGGGATAACACACCAACATGAAGGGGATCACATACCAGCATGAAAGGGATCACACACAGACATGAAGGGGATCACACACAGACAGGAAGGTGTGTCCTGTATTTGTTGAGGGCCTATGCTGCATGGGAAGCTAAAAGGTAATCATGATGATGATAGAAGGTCAAGGACACTGCTAGGTCAGAGTATGACCTTTTCATAGCAAGCACAGTGACCTATGCCCTGTGTAGTTCCCAGATGTCAGTACTGCTTCCTCAGGAATGTGGGAAAAAAAAAAAGAGACTAATATGAGGCTCTGTATGGGGCTGGCAACCTCAACATATCAAACTAATATCTACAGAAAGCCACAACTGTAAGAATTTGTACTTTGGTGTAAGCTTCCTCATATGTAGTGCCCGGGGTGAGGGGGTCTCTGACGAGACAAAGAAAGAATAGGACGACTGTACCCTCAGGCATGTTAACCACTGTCATCAATATGAGGTTATGCATAGGGCTGGCAACATCATTATGTACAACTAATGGCAGCAGAAACAACGTCTACTACCAGGGTTATTGAATGCTTGGTGCAGGCTTGTTTGTAAGGGGACCAGCTGCTGTAGTGCCTCCATGCTCCACAAGGTGCAGAAAAGAAAACGATGATGAATGATGATGATGTAGGCTTCCTCAAGTGACCATCTGCAGTGGTGGTGGCTCAAGGCTCCATGCTCTATAAGTAGCCAAAATGGAGGAGTGACGGTGATGATTGTCATCTAGCCTTAATAGGTTTTTTTCTCAGGGTGATGATTGTCATCTAGCCTTAATAGGTTTTTTTCTCAGGGTGATGATTGTCATCTAGCCTTAATAGGTTTTTTTCTCAGAAACACGGGTAACAATGTTCTATATAACAAAGAATATACTGATTATCATTTAAGCACAATGTTGTGGCGATGAGACTGAACACTTGGTTGCATTTTAATCATAGGACTCTACAGGCATTCCAGGCAGGTCTGAATGTCACTCATTCATCTTTCATTTCCCTTTTTGCTCTTTATGGAGCACATGGCTGAAGCTGGCGTACTTGCATCAAGGCATTTATGTTTGCTTGCAGCGTTGGTTTCTGTAACAACATGTTTGACATGATGAGGCTGCCACCCCACACACAAACTTATATTAGACCCCTCTCATGACATGCCAGATGTAGCAGTAGTCTTATTCTTTACTCGTCTCCTTGTGAGACTCCAGGGACCTACATGGGTCTGAATATATTAACACAGAAATAGTGTATATAAGCACAACACGTCTGATTAAAACAACTCTTTATGTGAAAATATATGACAACTGTTGACATACCAACACTTGTGTAGCTAGAGTTAATGGCAGTGCCTGCCTCCCACAACCAAATCTGTGCCCTCATGTGTTGGAAATGGAAACATGCAGATTAAGGGCGATTTAACTTTTCAATGTGCTAATGACTGGGCCTCTTCTAAGGATGACTGAAACAATAGCCCGCTATGGATTACAAACCAGTATAGTAAACTTCTGCAGCTAACAGCATTAGGCACAACAAAATAAAATACAAGTAAAAGAAAACTAATCAAGTCATGATGGAACAAATTGCGTGAGCCATTGTTATCTTTGTAGTTCCCATGTAGGGCCCATGTAGTTCCCATGTAGTTCAAATGTAGTTCCCATGTAGGTCCCATGTAGGTCCCATGTAGATGCCAAGGGGGTCTTTGATAAGAGCAAAGAAAGAACATGACTACTGCCCCCTCAGGCATGCGATGCCATTTTCAAAGCATTTCTAGACTCAGGTGTAGAAAACATGTCATGTATTATCACTGGCACCATTTAACATCATATTTATAATACCAGCTCGCTACATGCACAATTTGCATTCATACCCTTTGACATTTGATGAGGGAGACTGAGCACCTATGGGTTTGCCCGGAGGGCAATGATGTAAATTCTGATCAACAATAACAGTATTTATTATTTGCGCTTACGTCACCTTAAAACCACTCCCCATATTGAGGCGTTATTCCTAACAGATAATTGAATTCCTACTGCATCACATGAGGTTTTTCCATTTTAAAATCTTAGCGCATTGGTTAGTGCACTGGCTTTCTAGCTCAGTGGTCCATGGTTTGATCCCCAGTTGAGGTGGGATTTTTTAGACCACAAACGGTTCCAGGGTCAACCCAGCCTCATGAATTTGGTACCAGAGCAACTCTAGGAAGATTAAAGGTGGCCGGCGTGATGCTGACCACATCACCTCTAGTGTGCCGTATGGCCAAGAAAATATGACCGTAACACCATATTCCCAATATGCCTCAATGGGTGTGTAACTGGATCTTTTCCTTACTGATTGTCAATGACTCAATTTCATATGACAGGTTTGGTTCTATGAAGAACTTTCTTTCTGACTTCCAATGACAAAAATTTGTTTTATAAAATAATCTTCATTTTATGGAGTGCTGCTTTTGCCTCAGCTATTCACTCTCCACCTCTGACATGCGTCTTCCATCCGATGTTATTAATGGGACCAGGTATTTGACACTACTGACTTATTTTAAAACCATCTAATTTTCTTTGATGGTGCATTCTGGAGAACTTTTCGTCATGGTGAGCATTCATTTCTGTTTTTTTGCTACATAATCTAAGGCAGGGTTTCTTAACCTGTGGTCCATGGACCCCATGAATGGATCTTAGGGGGTCTGTGAACACAACCTAAATATTTGAATTTTATTTTCACCACACTTTTTACTCATAAAATTATCATAGATTTTTGCATTTAAAGAAATATATTTTTTACAGATTGTTTTAGTATTTCAGTATGACTATATGTAAGTTTAAAAATCTTTGCAATAAACTGTATTATTTGTATGCAAACAATTTAATTATGCATCTATGTAATTTTTTTCAAAGAAAGGATCTGTAGCCTTACATGGACAATAAAAGGGGTTCATAGCCTTCACCGGACAATCAAAGGGGTCAACAGCCTTCACCAGACAATCAAAGGGGTCAACAGCCTTCACCAGACAATCAAAAGGGTCCATAGCCTTCACAGGAAAATCAAAGGCGTCCATAGCCTACACAGGACAATCAACAGGGCCCACAGCCTTCACCAGACAATCAAAAGGGTTCGCAGTCTTCACCAGACAATGAAAAGGGTCAGTAGCTTTCACGAAACAATCAAAAGGGTCAGTGGCCATCACGGGACAATCAAAGGGGTCCATGGCACACAAAGAGTTAAGAACCCCTGGTTTAAGGTTTTTATTTTTACTTACTGTCACTACTTATGTCAACCATTTCCTGTAAACTTGTTTCACTTTTTGCTTTAAATGCTGAACCATCAGCCTATCTCAAGTTGTTTATACTGTGTCTACCAACTGATATTACTGAAATGTCATTTACAGATCTCATTACATGTTCGACGTAGGCATAAAGAGAGAACAGATCAGGTGAAAGCTCACACCACCCATGTGACACCTTGTTTTATATGCTGCAACTTTCCTATTTGGTGCCAATCTTATCGCTGCTATCAGTTTCCAATACATGTTCTTATAATAAAGTGATTCAACAATAGGTAACAAAATTACAATATTTTATATTTAAATAATCAAAATATCTCCCAGACTTATATTGTGAAGACTTTCATTTTATATCAAACAATAATGTCATTATCAGTTCATGAAATCATAAAGAACTTTGAACCTCATGTTTAACAGAGCATACACACATGACATACTTGTACATGTTATAAATGGTTAACTAAGTATACACAAACAAAATGTGTATTATTCATGCGCTTGCTTCTCGAGGCAAAGTTACTGGGTTCAAAGCCAGGTAACGTCAAGCTCCAGCCTACCCAGCAGTAAATTGGTACCTGGCTCTGCTCTGGAGTTAGGGAATGCAAAGGTAGCATGGATCCTATTACTCCACCTCATAAAGCTGAGATGGTGAAATCTCTAACAATTCACTCCTCTATGACAGTAATCGGCTGTGAGACTATCTTTATCTTTAACGCAAATAATAATAATTAAAGAACAGGAAATGGTTACAAACAGTATACACATTAATATTTTTAAATGGCAAATAACAAATCACAACTAGCCTCTGTGACTCGTCATTGCATGCTATTTAAATAAACCAATTTTTGTGTAATCATGAAAATACTTTGGTGTGAGGAAGGGTATGAACAGGGAAAAAAAAAAAAGCAAATCACAAGTTATCTCTTTGCCATGTCATGGAAACTAACAAAATTATTAAATATAATCTGCACATCCGTTGGCAGTAAAAAGAAAACTGAATTGGTCAATTAACACCGAAGGCTTTTTAAAAAAATCACATTTAACCAATCAAATGTCATGGCACAGTCACATTATATTGAACATTAATCAGTGTTGGCAGTTATGAGAAAACTGAGTGAACCACTCAGCCTTCAAATACTGGGCAAAAACAACAATTCAGAAATCACATTTAATCTGATATGCCATGGCACAGTTACATTATATTTAAGACAATTCTTCCACTGCGGTAATGAGAAAGCTAAGTCAACCACTCAGCCTTCAAATTTTATAGAGAAAAAAAAATTCAGAAATCATATTTACCACTTCGATGTCATGGCACAGTGACATTATATTTAAACATTATTCATGCATGGCAGTTGAGAAAACTGAGTTAACCACTCAGCCTTCAAATTTTAGAAGAAAACAAATAACACTAGTCAACAACCAAAATGTACCAGAAATGAAAATAGCTGATCTTAACTAATTTTGGTGTGCTGAAAACGAAAATGACATTAAAAAATGTTGATTGGCTCTAGTTTTCAAGATATATGCTACTAGTTTATTTAATTACGGTCAATTTATATATATGACGCAACTGTTGTGGGCGATTGCATAATTTTTTCTAATGACCAATAAAAATGTAACTAGAAGTTCATGATGCAATCCTACCTATGATTACATCACCTTTGTGATTAAATATCTTATCTCTGATAAAATTTTGCCATTAGTTAGTGCATTTGTCCTTATCAAAAGTATCGTAGTTAGAAATGCCTAGGACATATGTGAACAGTGCTAATAATTTCTGTTATATATGTGGTGAGGTGACATTTCTATCACAAAAACGAAATATAACTTAAGTGATTAAGAAGGCGTACAGTTTGTATTTTGGCTGCAGAATAGGAGATCAAGATAAGAGCTGGGCGCCACACATATGCTGCAATACATGTGCAGCATATCTTAAACTATGGTTGACTGGCAAAAGGCAAGCTATGCCTTTTGCAGTCCCAATGATTTGGAGAGAGCCCACTGATCATCTCAACAACTGTTACTTTTGCATGGTCCCACCAATTGGGAAAGGCATATCAAAGAAGAAAAAAATGGACTCTGGAATACCCAAACATCCCCTCTGCAATACGTCTGGTACCACATGGCGATGACCTACCAGTTCCCAAAGTGCCAGAATCATTTTCAGCTGCTTCCACTGATGAAGAAGAGGACATTGGTGGTCCTGAACCATCAACCTCAAGCGACCCAGATTTTGAGCATCCAGATTTTGAGCAAACTACATCCACTAAACCACACTTAATAACCCAAGGTGAACTGAATGATCTTGTAAGAGATCTGAATTTACCGAAGAACAAGGTGGAGCTTTTGGGTTCCAGATTGCAACAGTGGAATCTCCTGGCAGAAGATGTTACAATTTCTGTGTATAGGAATCGCCAGAAGCCGCTTATTACATTCTTTTTCAAAGAGGGGGACCTTTCTGCGTGCCACAACATTTCTGGTTTAATGGCAGCCCTTAAAATCAATTACATACCGGAATGAGTGGAGGATTTTCATTGATTCATCCAAGACGAGTCTTAAAGCTGTTTTGTTGAATAATGGTAATGTGTTACCGTCAATTCCAGTTGGTCACGCAGTTCATACGAAAGAAACTTATGAAAACATTAAGCAGCTTTTGAAGTGTATAAACTACGATCATCATCATTGGTCACTTTGCGGTGATTTAAAAGTGGTCGCTCTTTTGCTTGGACTGCAGGGTGGATACACCAAGTACTGTTGTTTTCTCTGTGAGTGGGATAGCCGTGCACGAAGTGACCATTACATCAGAAGACATTGGCCAATCAGGCAGTCATTGCAGCCTGGCAGTAAGAACGTTGAGAACCCAGCACTTGTCGACACCAGCAAGATTTTGTTGCCACCCTTGCACATTAAGCTAGGTCTCATGAAAAACTGTGTCAAGGCAATGGAGAAAACAGATGAGGCTTTCAAATACCTCATCAGAAAATTTCCAAGACTGAGTGAAGCTAAAATAAGAGAGGGAGTATTTGTTGGTCCGCAAATTCGAAAACTTCTTCATGATGACGAGTTTCTTTGCGTGTTGCATGGCAAGGAAAAAGCAGCATGGCTAGCATTTAAGTCAGTGGTGGACAATTTTTCTTGGAAACAACAGATCTGATAATTACAATGAAATTGTAGAAAATCTCCTTCTGAAGTATAAGAGTCTTGGCTGCAACATGTCTTTGAAAATTCATTTTCTGGATTCTCATCTGGATTTCTTTACGTCAAACTGTGGAGCGGTCATTGATGAGCATGGTGAACGATTTCACCAGGACATTGCTGCTATGGAGACAAGGTATCAAGGCAATTGGAGCCCTTCAATGCTTGCTGATTACTGTTGGACTGTGACAAAAGACACCTCATCGATTGACTACAAGAAGCAAGCAAAGAGAGCTCGAACAGCGACTGAATAATGACGGAATGGGTTCAAATGTGCCTTTTTAAAACATGATATGTGAACTTTAAATAATGTTTATATTTTTTCTATCATTTTATGTTGAAATATCAATTAATTGAGTATGTAAACACAATTTTTATAATGCTAAAGTAGAAAGACTAGCTGTTCACCCCAGAGAATTAAACAAGCATACATTATTTGTATTACTGTAATGTAAATTCATCATTTAAAAAAAAAACCAGAGCCAATTGGTGAATTTCATTATGATATTTGAAATCAGCATGTCAAAATCAATAAGAAATGGTATATTTAATTTCTGGTACAAAAAACTTTTGAAAATTTGTTGACTAGTGTAATTCAGAAATCATATTTACCATTTCGATGTCACGGCACTGTTACATTATATTTAACATTATTCATCCATGGCAGTTATGAGAAAAACTAAGTCAACCACACCCTTCAAATGTTTGGGGAAACAAAAATATTCAGAAAACACATTCAACATATCTGATATGTAATAACATGGTCGCATCTTTAACATCATCTACAGGCAGTAGTGAGAAGACTGAATCAGTCAATTAACTTATAATCTGTATTAATTTAAAATCAAACGAACTCACAAATGTAATATTTATTGACCAAAGAACTTATTCCATGCTATGAAACTGCTCACTCTTTATTGTTTTTATTTTTCCACTTAATGAGATATTTGAATTATACAGAATGACAAACACCTTACCACCATGAGAAAAGCTTACAACAGTAAGAAAGTCTGGCAACAAGTTATCCATCAGTAAAACATGAATGACTGAAATGTCAAGAGCATCTTGACAATCTCTTTTTAAAACAAGAAAGAAAGATGGTTTAGTAAAAGTTTAGTTACTCTAAAATTCTTCTTCATTTCTGGTTTATCCTCTCAAATTATTTTCAATATTGTAATACTTACAATCATTCAAATAGCGAAATTACTCAACTTATTAAAATCCATGAATTTATATCCTCAGCATTTGCAAGATTTTATTTATGTATTTGACTGACTGACTGATTTTTTAAACCAAGATTTTAGTTTTGTAATCACCAACAGACTTGACATTACAAGACACGGTCACGTTTGTATAGAAAAATTCAATTTCTTTGGGAGAATAAACTACTTTAATTAACTGGGCCTTCGTTTACAGTAAAATATGATTAAATGAAGGTAAACCTAGAAGTGTGTGTCTGATTGACAAGAGTGGTTAGAGTGTTGGTCTCTCATGGCAAAGGTGCCAGGTTCGAATCACGGTACCGAGATGCTCCAGTCTACCCAGCTGTAAATAGGTACCTGACTTTGAAACAGCGAAGGAAAAGGCAGCGAGGAAGGGAACTGGACACCCCACCTCTCGATGCTGGACCTAGTATGGTGAAGTCTCTAACACCTCACTCCCCTTCAGCAGTATCTGCTATGGGACTACCTTGACCTTTTAAACCTAGAAGTAAAATGAACACTGAAAAAGTGCTGTCTCATAATTTGCTTGAAACATTTGTATCAGTAAACAACTGAATTGTTATGGCCTTGAAACTGAGGCTTAGTTCAAGTTATTTAAATGGTACCTTGCATCTACATGAAGAAGATAACTGGAGACTGACCTGAAGGCGATAAGGAAAGACCTCAAGCTGATGGCACAGGACAGGAAGATCTGGCATAAGGCCTATTTTGAAGGCCTATGCTTTTTGGGGAGCTAAAGAGTGATAATTTTATACATTAATTAATTAATCTAGTTTGACCTTCCAGATTGAAAAAAATAAATTCTCAAGGAGATCGTTATGTGCACTAACAATGTCTGTATGTTTAAGAATATGTTATCTTCAAGTAAATATTGCCAAAAACGAAACTTCACAGAGGTATAAATGAACTGCACATAAGAAATATTGTTTCCTAAATACTGCAAAACTATATTTCATGCGGATGTATGAATTGTTACAGTGAAAAACTATCTGGCCAGTACAGGATGTGTTTTGTAAAATACCCTTAACCACGAGCAAGAGAAAATGAAAAATACTTGATGAAAGATCGCTGTAACCAGGGCATGAAAATACACAAGGAAAAGACAAAAATTATGAGAATAAATGCAGCAAGGTTGCACTTGGAGAAGCATCCCTAAAAGATGTGGGCTCATACATATATCTTGGCAGTAATATAGAAAAAGTTGGAGGAACAGATGGTGGTATCAAGATTAGAATACATAAGGCAAGAAGCGCTTTCACTACGCTAGGAAATATATGGAGATCAACAGAAGCCAAATCCAATATAAAAATCAGAATCTCCAAATGAAATGTCTAGTCAGTCCTATTGTATGGCTGTGAAACATGGAGAACAACAAAAACAACAACCAAGAAGTTGACTGTCATCAATGGGTGCTTGTGATTAACAGAAGGATTGAAATGGCATGACAAGATCACCAATGTCAAACTGATGACAAGAATAAGAAAAGTGTCAATGGAGCAAGAAATGATGATGAAAGGGACATACACTGAGGAAACCTGTCAATAGCATTACAAAGCAGTCCTTGTTCTGAAATCCCCAGGGCACGAGAGTAGGGGGAGCCCAAAAAACTCTCGGAGAAGAGAGCTGGCGACAAAAATGAAAGGGGTAAAGAAGACATGGAAAGACTTTGAGCAGACGGCACAGGACAGGAGGATGGCACAGGATAGGAGGATGGCACAGGACAGGAGGATGGTACAGGACAGGAGGATGGTACAGGATAGGAGGGACTTGGCATGAATTCGTTCAAGGCCAATGTTCCTTGGGGAGTTGAAGAGTAATAATATTGAAAGACTGTTCACCAAAGTCACATGATCAAAATTATAATAAATAGAATAATAACAGAAGAATGGAACAGGAGACTAGGACCAAAGTTTAAAAGGAAGGCACAAACATAATCTGCTCAAAACAGATTACATTTATGGAAACGATGAAAGGAATACAGACGGTCAGCTTGTGGTCATATTTAGGACCAGTCCTTTTCAGGACTTCTTCTTCTTCGTTCGTCCTTAAAAGGACGGTGGTTGCGTTGTGTCCGTTTACAGCGAAGCTGTGATATTTGCGCCTTTCAGCCGACATATCCGACTTCAGCACGGCATTTTTGGGACCGGGTTAGCCTTCCCTCTTCGATCCCTACCCACTCAGCCAGACTGCAGTGATGCAGCCTGTTTCCAGGACCACCACTTGGAGGTGGAGTAGGGTCTTGGTCAGCTCTGGTTCGCTGACCCTGACGCAAGCAGTCTAGCTATGGGTCGCTAACTGCATTCCTCACTGTTGACGCGTCTTAGGTCCCCTTTTCAGGACTAGCAATGGGCTAGTACCGAAGGAGAATTTAACACACAATATACCCCCAAATATAACCATTTGGTTGAACAGGGTATAACGCTGGGAGGACAACATTAGACAATCTTTGAAGGACCGAGGACTAGAATGGAACCAGGCCAGGAGGAAGACAGCCGATAGGATAGTCTGGCGCTCTCTCTTCCAAACCTCTACACCTCACGGTAGAAGGGGAACGACTAAGTAAGTAAGGTAAAAGAAAGAGAGGGAGATCCAAAAGACATAGGGAAGGGAATTGAAGATAGACTTAATAAAGAGAATAAAGCATACTTGGAAAAATAGAAGGAACATGAATAGATGGTACAACACAGATGCAAAAAAAAAAATGTGCTCAAAGTTCCAAACAAAAACATGTCAAATAACCAAAGAAAAATATACCAAGCAATAAGAAACCACTCAGAATACAACTGGGAATAGGATATTTTACGACAGAAGGACCTTACTGTGCAGAGTGTTTTCAAGATAAAAATATAGACCCTTTTTTAAATGAAAAAGAAAGCATGAACAAGGGATTTAACCATTAGAATATTCACAAGCTTGCCACTTTCCACCAGCTGTAGTACAGGTGTTGAAAATATACCTGCCTATTGAAATACACAATATAATAAAACACAGTATATTACAAGAACAAAAATTAATATACGACAGGTAGAAAAAAGAATACACTGTCTACAGACATTTCACAAAACCGGGGTTACACAGCGAGTGGATCACACTGTAAAATAAGTATGGCTATTTAAAGTATAAAAATAAAGTCTTACATAATAAAAATTTTTGATTGGCCGGAGTAGAATATGGAATTAGCAACTGGGAAGTATATTGTCAGTACGTAAATGGCAGAAAATTGATATTTTATTTACAGTTATGGACACCATACACTCTAATTATAACCCATCCAGGGTTGAAGGGGATGTTTTTAATTCCTTAATTTGAAGAAAAAACCCACAGTCATATAGCTAAACTTCAGAGTGGTTAGTTTGAATTGCTCTATTGTAACAATGTTTTAACACACACAAAATTTTAACAGAAGCATATTTGGAATGATTTAAGGGAAGGAGTGGAACCAAGTCAATATCCAAAAAAACGACAATATGGATTAGTCTATTTCCAGATAATTTATTATCTTCTAAATATGCCAAAATCAGTTGTCAGAACACGTATTCTGCCACTGAAAATTGTATTTTCTTAAGAAATTAAGCCTTTCTGATGAAGAAATCCATTGATTTCTCAGAACATTATTTTATTATACTAATTTTATTATAACTAGCTTAATTATGATTTTCATTGAATGACAAAACGTTGTCAGATCAGATTTCTGAAAATGTTGGTTTATTGAAAACAATGTAAAATTCTTTGCAAAATGTGTTAACACCTCTGGACAGTAACCTTAAATTTCTATAGCTCTAGGTCCACTAAAGGTTACCCAACACCTAATATGAAGTGAGTTTTAAAATACAATCAGAAGCTTCCTATTCAAATTTGGAGGGGAAAAAAAGCTTTAGTGAATTCAAATATAGCATTAAACTCTAATATGGCCATCTTCCATGGCAACCAATAGCATTGCACCATTTCAAGCAAAACTGCTTTCAAAACATTATTTCCACAACATTCTTTACAAGTGTTACCAAGTACATCCTCTGTTAACTGTAATATGAAAAAATAAAAACCAAACAAATGAACACTCTAGAAAATGGCTGTTCAAACAAGCCATGGTTATCACTTGAGAAAAACATCATCAAAGTTCTGAACAAGAATAAGTGCCAGCTTTATAGAGTGTTCCAGTGTAGACAAGTTAGCCTTACCCCTGGGCCATGCAATGTTTGGACCAAACACTATGGCTATACTCTCTGCTGTCATAAGGTTTACATCAGATTTGCTCACAACCTGCAAGCATCAGGAAATGGATAAGAAAATAGGCACAAAGTGTCGACCACTTGACAAACTACAGCATCAACCTCACCATCATTATCCATTAGCACCCTGACCTCCAATCAATTCACACCCAACCATTCTGTGTTGTACCATCTATTCATGTTCCTTCTATTTTTCCAAGTATGCTTTATTCTCTTTATTAAGTCTATCTTCAATTCCCTTCCCTATGTCTTTTGGATCTCCCTCTCTTTCTTTTACCTTACTTACTTAGTCGTTCCCCTTCTACCGTGAGGTGTAGAGGTTTGGAAGAGAGAGCGCCAGACTATCCTATCGGCTGTCTTCCTCCTGGCCTGGTTCCATTCTAGTCCTCGGTCCTTCAAAGATTGTCTAATGTTGTCCTCCCAGCGGACTCTGGGTTGTCCTGGGGGTCTGGATCCCTGGCTCTTTGTTTCCCATGCTTGTCGTGGTAGCCGATCCCTTTCGGTCTATAATAGCTCCGATCTTTCTTTTACCTTGAGGAATAAAGAACAAGGACTTCCTTGTGATTCTATTGGCTGGTTTCCTCAATGTGTGTCCGATCCAATGCCAATATCCTGTCTTTAATTCTTGTTATAAAGGTATTCGTCTGGTTCTTTTCATCAGCTTCACATCTGTGATCTTGTCATCCCATTTTTATTCCTTTCATTCTGCACAAGCAACCATTTATAAAAGTCTAACTTCTTAGTTGCAATTTGTGCTGCTCTCCATGTTTCACAGCCATACAAGAAGACTGCCTTCACATTTGAGTTGAAAATTCTTGTTTTTTGTGGGGTTTGATTTAGATAAATATAGCAGAGTTGAAAAAAGACAGCCCAAAATAGAAATGGGTAAAAAGCAACAGCTGCCGCCTTATGTTCCTTATGATGATGATGATGAGGAAAAGAAAATGGCTAACTAACCTGCTGCAAGAATTGAAAAATATATTTCAGGATGGCATAATTGTCCTCAGGTAACTCCTCTCGCAACATTCTCGCAACTTCATCAACTTGCTTGCTGAGTTCGAGGACTGAAAGAGACGTATGGAAAATTCTACTGAAGTGAAAGCTTTATAAATAAATGCATGTGCCATTGTATTTATTTTATTTTCTATGTTCTTAATATCATACTCATCAACATGTTTTTTTGTGTGTTGTAAGATTACTTCTCATTTCTCTTGATTGCATTATTTTCTGTGACTCCTCTACAAAACAACATTATCTTACTTACTTAGTCGTTCCCCTTCTACCGTGAGGTGTAGAGGTCAAAACAACATTATCACTTTCTTAAATTCTGTAAGTCATCTGCTTTTTTGTGTATGAATGTTTGCTAAAGTTCATTTATTGTTTTCTTGCTCCTAAGTGCAGTAAATTTCAGATTCATATTTTTGTTTGTAAGGTAAACTGCAGCCACTAGTGATATTTATGATGACAAAGGTAAACTGTAGCCACTAGTGATATTTATGATGACAAAGGTAAACTGTAGCCACTAGTGATATTTATGATGACAAAAGGTAAACTGTAGCCACTAGTATGTATGTGTGTATGTGTGTGTATATATATATATATAAATAAAAATTTAAAAAAAAAAATATATATATATATGAAAGCTGTTACATATAAATCTCAAGACAAAATGTAAACAGATGAAAAATAAAAACTTCAGAATAAACCAACCATTGTCATACTTTTCCTGAACTTCCTTCATTTTGGACATCCTGGCACACCTTCTGAATAAGCCTTCTACCTCATCACCTTTGAGGACATAAGATGACAGAGAAAACTGTGTACTTGTATACAGGAAACATAATATTATTACAGTACATGGCTGCAGCTCATATAAATCAATGACAACCACATGTGTATGTACCCAGAGCCGGGCCAAGGAAATTTTCAGGGTGGTGAAAGGTCTCTTGATGATGAAATGTATATGTTATTGTTGATCAACATTGATGTCACTGCACTCCAGGCAAACCCATAGGTGCTCAGTCTACCTCAGTTAATGTCGAAGGGTATGAATGCTAATTGTTCCTGTTGTGCACAGGTTGTATACACGCAGGATGCATCCTCTCATACGTCCATCCCTGCTGGTCTTACGTTTAATGCATGATCCTGCCAAGGATAATGATGCCATTGTGCATACAGATGGGTCTGTGATCTGTGGTGAGAAATCAGGTATGAGCTTCTCTGCTAGAGTAAAGGGCAGAATTGTTGCTGAACATAGCGGGGCTTACAAGATAACAACTTCCAGCATGAGAATGGAGGTAGAGGCAGCTACTGCAGCCTTAAGGTGGCAAACTGAAACTTCATTAACAAAGGTAGTCACTGTGACAGACTCTCAATCCATGCTTCGAAAGGTTCAAAATGGTTGGCTATGGCATGACTGGAAAAAATTCATAGAAGCTTCAAATCTGCAAGAGCTGGTGTGGATCTACTGTCCTGGTCATGCAGGGGCATGTGGTAATGAGATAGCTGACAGACTAGCATCAAGAGCACCCACAGTGGGGACACTGGCTATGGATAAAGGAAAGATACTGAGAACAATTAATGATTGCCTGTTACAAAATGACGCTGCAATAGATGAATCATCAAGGTTAAAACTCTTGGAATTTGGCATCAAACGTAAGGCTAGCAGAGATGGACATATGAGAAGATGCATCCGTTGTGTATTTTGTGCAACAATTCTTTGTCAATGGAAGTAAAAAAGGGAGTTCTTCTGTGTTAAACAGAGCCAATCCTAGCATATGGAAGTGAGTCATGGACAATTGGTAAACAAGTAGGAAAGGTCCTGGAAGCCATAGAGATGTGGTTTTAAAGAAGAATATTAAAAATATCATGGACAGCTGAAAAAAAATTAATAAGAATGTCTTGAAAGATGCCAGTGTGCAAAGGTACATTATTACTAACATTAGAAGGAACCAATTCACTCTCTTGGGGCATGTTATGAGAACAGGAAACAACTGAAGGAAAAAAAACAAAACAAAGGATGACTAAGACAAAAGATACTGGACACTGTGGCACGGAAAAAATCAGCAACATAATTGATAACAGTACTTAGCGACTTTACTATACTAGCTGTGTGAGATTGGGGTGACCAGTTCCTTTCTTTGCTGCCTTCGCCTTTCTTAACTCAAAAGCAGAGTAAGGTACCCATTTACAACTGGGTAGACTCAACGAGCAAAAAAAAAAGATTTTAAGTTTATCTTAAGGTTCTAGCAGCCCATTTCATTGAGCTGTCCAACTATTAAGCAAATGACTGCAAGAGTATAAAATCTATGACTTTGAGAACTGAAAATTTCATAAAACTATAAATATTAATGTTCAGACAACAAACCTCCAGCAGCTCTGAGATATTCAATGGTTTCTTCCACAGGAAGGGGGATAACTCTTCCCGTTTTCTGTTTGATTCTGCAAAAAGAGAAACTAAACTCAACATCGTGTATAACTTTCTGGCTTTATATGGCTGTGTGTGTGTCTGTGGTTTTCTGTGTGGGTTTGTACGATAAATCCTCACATAATGTGATTTATGTCAGTTCTTCTCTGTGTGTGTCTGTGGTTTTCTGTGTGGGTTTGTACGATAAATCCTCACATAATGTGATTTATGTCAGTTCTTCTACTTTCAAGCAAAACCAAGATATGATTGTTAAAAATACTGACTTCAAGACTGTATGAGTATGTACTGCAGAACTGTCCATGTCGTTCTGGCGGGAGTCTCTGAAGAGGCAAGTAAAGAATAGAACAACCATCATACCCACTGCCATGATGTAGATGGTGACTAATCTGAGGTTATGCAAGGGGCATGTAAAACAAATTGGCACAAAAAAACCACAGCTGTAAGAACATGAGAATGATTGGTGCAGGCTCCTTGCAAAAGAGGACCAGCTACAGTGGTCGTTCCATGCTATATAAGGAGCAGAGAGGAAAAGATGGAGTGCAGCATTGTCTGGCACAGCACTGTTTGCCAAAGCCTTCCTGTTTGTTACTAGAGGGATAGTAATTAATGTATAACTTACTCATGCAAAGACAAGCCAAAAAGCTGTGTCTGCTTCTGCTCACGTCCGACTGTTCCGTCATGAGAGTGGGAAACACCGTGCTTATCTACCTTCTTAGCATCAAATCTGGGAATACAAAAATCAAGATCTATTTACAAGTGTCCATTCTTACTTTTTTTTTTTTTTTTTTTTTTTTCGTACGCCCGCTAATACTCGAGGCGAAATCTCAGGTTATTACTAATGTCTAACCTGACATTGATTTTACGTGAATATCCCTTTTTTCTTGTACAGAGACAGTTGTCCCTCGCCATTCAGGCAGATACTCGCCGATTTCGGAGGTACCCATTACAGCTGGGTTGGCTCAGGAGCCGCCAATCCCTGGTCGACGACACTTCTTCAAATGTCCTCGCCAGGTCTCGAATTAATCCAGTCCAAATCCCGGTCGACGAAAAATCCTCAAATGCCGTCGCCCGGGTTTGATCCTGCATCACCCGGTCGCCAGAGCGGTGTTGTAACCACTACGCTAGCGCGGCTCCTCCATTCTTACTAAAGATGAAAATTAAAATATCACACTGGTGTCGTGTTTTATTAAAATAGTGATACTTTTGTCAGATATTGAAGGAGATTACTCTTTGTGAAGTTTATGACTCCAATTAAACCAGCATTGTAAAAGTTGTTGTTGGTTGTCGTTTGAATCGTAGATATCAGTCTTGTTCTTCGTCGTCACTCTCAAATAACCACATCTATCTTTCTTATAAAGCTGGCAGTCTGTCTCAGTCTTCTCTTGTCACCATACAGCTTCTCCCTCAAATAGGTTGAAGAACGCCACGCTGTCACACTACTCCTCTTGTGGAGCTGACATTTTTTGGAGTATGTGTTCTACTGTTTGTTTGTCCTCCCCCACATGGACACATAACTGTCCGTCTGATTTTTCAATTTGTGGTACAGATGGTATTTGAGTCTGCAATGGCCTGTTCTTAGTCTGAAAATGATCACTTGATCTTGTCTTGGTAGTAATTAGGAAGGTTCTGCAGTATCGGACTCTGGGTGTTCATCATGCCATTTTTCTCTATAGTTGTTTCTGATTATTGTAGGATGTAGGTGTTATAGCTTGCTAACATATCTTCTTCTTCGTATTCAAGTACAATATCAGCTGACATTGGCGATCATGACTCTCCATAACTTCCTGTCCCAGTGATGATTATCATTCTATTTTTTAACCTCTTTCCAACAAAGAAAAGTGTTAAACTATCTGATAACTCTCTTTTGCTCATCAGTTGATAAATATAAGCTCACTAGAACATCACCAGAGTTAAATGCTGTGTTGTTGTGTAACTCGTGGTTTGAGTATGGGATGTCAACTTGACCTACGCAGTGGTGTGTAGACATAGATTGAGAGTATAATATGCGAATGATAAGAAGAGTTCGTGGTGTTGACAAATGGTCTTTTTCTTACACTCATGTATGGCTGGAAGTCATCGACACCAACGACTGTGTACCTTTGCTACAGTTTAATTGGACGTACACACTCGACAGCACGGATAGTGACAAATCACAGGTTGGCATAATACATCATGGTACAGTGGATAAATGGTCTTGCAATGATACATGGGCACTCATGTAGAATAATAGCATAATGAACTGTCAGTCGACAAGTACTCAGTATTGCCCATATACATATATCATCTGAGTTTACTGACAAAAGCACGTCAGTTTATAAACAATATTCAAGATGGCTTCTAGACCTAACCTCGTCTAGCGAAGATTCCTTTAAATAATGATCAGCACATATTTTTTCCATATAATCATATTGAACCACTAGTAATGGGTTCTCATGTGTAGCAGTGATCTCTGGACTCATCAAGCGATAATACGGGGCATCCCTTTCTCTTCCTGATAGTCCTTAAATATGTGAATACAAGATGGCTTCTCTCGTGAGCTGTAACTCACGTTTGGATACAACTAGGAATCTGTATCAAAGTTAATCATACATTAAATGTTCTCATTACTTTGTAGATTCTATCATGAGACAATTGACTTCACTTTACAATATGGTGCTGCTATGAATGAATGTCATCTTCATATAGTTAAATCTTCCCTTATTGAAAAAACGATGGCCTCGTAAGAGTTCATAAGAAGTGCGTTTGTTTTACCTTGGTATCAGAAATATGATTCTGCCATTCCTTGGCAATAAGAATAAACACTGGGGTAAAGCATACAGGATAGGTCTAAACGTCTATCACTTTCCCCAACAATCTTGAGATCACTTTTCCCGGCGACAAGCCGATACAGAAAAACACAGCCCCATCATCAGGGTGAAGCCAAAACACACCTCTCTAGCGACACATCCGCCGAACAGCCCTTTGACCTTTCTAGCGACCAAAAGACCATATAGTTCGACTTAGACATGCAAAGATATTCAGATATAAGACAGACTCGTCCTACCCAGACAAACAATACACATAAATTCAGGCCATAGATACACTGAAGCATGAACAACCTATTTCTACCCAAACAAAGAATAAATCGCAGTAAAACTGGATTCATCCGCGGAGTTCGATCGAAGTAACCCAATAATGACTTTTCCTTAAGCACTAAAAAGTATCTATTTTGTTTACAAAATATTTGCGAACATAACAAGCATACAAATGTATTATATTGTAAGATATCAAAGACTGCACGTAACAGTCTTACCACACCTCCCGGGGAAAAAAAATGGAACATTTTTTTTTTTTTGAAATACATCTAGGAGCAACGTACAATAGGCTCACAACGCATGAATAATGCGCAGATGAAAATATCAGGAATAAATATAACGCCTAATATGAGACTAAGTCGACTTATGGAGCGACTGGTGAGAATGTATCTCATAAACTGAGAGAAATTATTTCTCAACAAGTAAATTTTTCCATAAAGGTGTCATCAAAGTACAGCGGTGAATAAACATCAATGAACCGCTAAGTAGTGATACAATCATTATATTATTAAATTACAAATGTGTATCTATCTTGATATAGAAAGGAACTATTATAAACTAGACATATCAAGAAGTCTAAGACCTAATAGTTATGTGGAATCATGTGGGCATCTTGACAGAATGTCTGCCATCACATTATCTGATCCACGAATAGCTCGCACAGAGAAATGAAAAGGTTGAAGAGCAATTGCATATCGAGTAGACCTCGAGCTCTTCAAATTCTTACTCTGTATAGCAGTAAGAGCTTTTTGGTCGGTTTCTACTATGAAATGTGCGCCTAGAAGGAATCTCTGTAGTTTGAGGATCGACCAAACCATAGCTAATAGCTCACGGTCTAAAACCGAATAATTCCTTTCTGCCGCATTAAGTTTTCTGGAAATATACATTACAGGATGCAGAGTTCCAGAGTACTCTTGCATTAGTGCCGCTCCAATCCCAGTGGATGAAGCATCACTACGAAGAACAAATGTCTTATCTTTAGTAGGTAACACTAAAATAGGTGGTGTTGAAAACAATGTTTTAATCTTATCCAAAGAGCATTGGCATTCCTGAGACCAGTGGACCATATTAGGCGAACCTTTCTTTAGAAGTAAAGAAAGAGGTGCCATGATAGAGGATAGATTCTGAATGAATCTGCCATAAAATTGAATAAGACCTAACAGACTTCTCACCTGTTTTTTAGTCTTAGGGATAGAGATGTTAAGTATCTTACTAGTATTATGGTCCTCTGTCTTTAGGAAACCATGACCAACTCGGTGGCCTAGGAAAGAAATTTCGCTAAAACCAATATAGGCTTTAGAGGGTTTCGCTGTCAGGTTGTGCTCGCGCAAAGTAGACAGCAATTCATCTAACCCTGAATAGTGATCTTCCCAAGTATCGCTGAAAAGACAGATGTCGTCTAGATATGCAATGACATCTGACCGATAAGATAGGATTCGGCGCATCATGCGTACAAATGTAGCTGGTGCGTTCATAAGACCGAAAGGAATAAAATTCCATTGGAACAAACCTCTAGGTGTTGAAAAAGCTGTGAGAGGTTTGGCGCGTTCAGATAAAGGAACTTGCCAATATCCTTTAGACAAATCAAGTTTAGTGAAAAAATGAGATTTGGAGAGTCGAGTAAGTAGCTCTTCCAGTAAAGGCATAGGTTCGGCATCGAACTTCGTTACTTGATTCAATTTGCGATAGTCAACGCAAAGACGTATGTTATTGTCTTTTTTTCGAACAATAACCATCGGCGAAGAATATGCAGAAGTGGATGGTTCGATTATTTTCAAATCTATCATCTCATCCAACTCTTTCTCGACCTGTGCTTGAAAATGTATAGGGATAGGATAAGGTCTAACCCTAATAGGAGTATGGTCAGTTAGAACAATGTCATGTTCAATGACATGAGTTTGTCCAGGGATGTCAGTGAGTACATCCTGAAATGTTTGCAACATAGTTGAAACTTGTCGCTGTTCTCCTAGAGACAAATCAGGAGAGACAGTAACGTTCTTCCATGATTCACTAGAATGAAGTGGGATCATTGGAAGAGGAAGATTTACATCTGAAAAACTTGTTTCCTCATCCTGTATCACGGACAGTGATGAGTAATGACCATGTTGTACTGGAGAATTGTCCGTTGCTTGGAAAATGGGTTGCAAATAATCCGGACGTTCATGGAATTCAGTAAGCATATTGATGTGGAAGGTTTTATGCTTCCCATCAATATCGACAATATAGTCGACATCTGAAATTTTCGATATTATATCGTACGGACCTTTCCAAGAAATAAGTAGTCTGTTTTCCCTACAAGGTAGTAATACAAATGCTTTGTCACCAGGACAAAGTTGTCGTAAGCATCTCTTCTTATTGGCAAATTGCCTTGCCTTCTGTTTCGCAAATTCAGAAGAAGAAGTTGCTAATTTGCATGCTTCGATAATCTTTTGTCTCAACGCGATGACATATTCGTAGGATGACTTTGTGTCATCGTCAATATTGTCAGCTGTTATGAGATCATGAAGCAACGACATAGGGCCACGCGGACGCGCGCCAAAGACGAGTTCAAAGGGAGAAAATCCTGTATGTTCATTGGGGACCTCTCTGTAAGCGAAGAGGGCCGCAGGTAAAACTCTGTCCCAGTCTTGAGGATGATCCTCAGTTATCTTTCCTAGTAAGTTTTTAAGTGTTCTATTAAGGCGTTCGACCATCCCATTAGACATTGGATGATAGATACTACTTAAAGATCTATCTATCTGCAGAGTAGACATTACTTGAGACATGGTATCTGATATTAGTTGGGTGCCATGGTCTGACAATATCTCTCCGGGGAACCCCAGACGAGAAAATATAAGCCAAAGAGCATCTGCAATATCAGCAGTAGTAATGCTCTTCAGAGGAATAGCCTCTGGCCAACGTGTGCACATATCAACACACGTCAAGATAAACTGATGTCCTCTGGCAGACTTGATTTTAAATGGACCAATAATGTCTATGGCCATTTTTTGAAACGGCCGAATAGGAATGTCTGCCGCCTGAATGGGTGCAGCATGCCGTGGACCTTTGGATTTAACTTCCTGACATACTTTACAAGATCGACAATAAATCCGTATGTCCTTGTTTACCAATGGCCAAAAGAAAGCCGCAAGGACTCTTGACTTAGTACGGGAAAAACCCATGTGTCCAGCACACTGAGAGTCGTGAGCGTGCTGCAAAATTTTAACTCTCAAATTCTTGGGAACCAGGATTTGAGAATGACTTGACGTAATGGAGTCTTGAACCATACGTACAAGTACGCCATTCTTCTTTGTAATCCACGATTTACGACTTGTGTCTTTATTCGGATCACCTTTAGTTGCAAGAATGAAGAATTTCTTCAGAGTGGGATCATCTTCTTGCTGTTTTATAAACGAGTCACGAGAAATTACCAAGGGATCATCTTGGTTATGCACTTCATTATCTTCAGTAGATGAAGTTTGAGGCATATTAAGAGCCTGAGCTCTAGTGACTACAGCGTTAGCAATCTGCATGTTTTGCCTTTCCCACGCGGAAATTTGTTGCGGAGTGCATTCTTTGACTCCATGAATGCGACCGATGATGAGGTCAGCGGTCGGATTCGGAAGAAGACATGCGTGTACATCTCCTGTAAAGAAAGGAGTAGCAATCCTAATGATAGCAGTAGAGTATTTCTCTAATGTGCCGCCAAATGTTACACATTTGACTACTTGTCCAGTGGCACGGGAAGGATCTACGAGTGACTGCCTAACACCAATTGTGGTGCATCCAGAATCAAATAGCACGGAAACTGGATTGTTATTTACTAAACCCTTATGTAAGACATTCGAGAACAAATGTCTTAGAAAACTCATGAACATCAGTTGGAAAGAATTCAAGACTAATCGACAAATAAGAGAAGACTCTAGGCAGAAATATGTCTCCGACTATATAAGGAAAAGACGATGGTCATATATCGGTCATGTCCTACGAATGCAAAACAACAGAATACCACTACAGGCGCTCACTTGGGTTCCTGAGGGTAAGCGGAAAAAAGGAAGACCAAAAGAAACACTCAGAAGAACAATAATAAGAGAAGGAAGAACGTTGGGCCTAAATAATGTGCAAGAGCTAAGAGGAGTGGCATCACAACGAACAACCTGGAGAGCACTGGTTTCTGCCTTATGCGCCGTGTTTGGCGCTTAAAGAATTTATTATTATTATTATTATGTAAGACAAGAGAACCTCTTCCATCATGCGCGACTGATACAGGAAGAGCAGGAAGAGGATGGCCGCAGCTTAAAGTAGACACTGTGGTTGGCTCAAATAATGTTTTGCATTGGGGGCACTGAGATGCTCTCCCAAAATCAAAAGCGGAACATGCCATATTATTAGCGTCATTATTGTCTTTACTCCGTTTATAGGCTTCATGGGACTCTTGTTGTGCAGAGTTTGCCTGAAAATGTGGTTTATGTCTTCTGTTTTGAGATCTACCTCGGTTATTATTACCTCTGTAGTTATTGTTACCTCTATTGTAATCCCTATTTGGGTTTGAGTCATAGTTCTCTTGGTTACCATTATCATATTCATTATAATGAGTATCTCTGTAATTGCGATCTTGTTGACTCCAAGACGGATACCTCGGATAGTTTCTATAATTACTTCCTCTATGGAAATTGCTATAATTGTGACCACCCCTGTGTCGAGAGCTATCAGCTCGTCTCCAGTTCTTTGAAGAAGAACCCTGAAATGATTGGTTACCTTGGTTTTGATAACTATTATGGTTACCTTTTTTATCAAATCTGTTTTGAGGTCCCTGAAATCTGTGTGAATAATTGGGATTGTATGGTGTTGCTGAAGCAACTGGCATACTCTCCTTAATCTTAGTGTTGCCAAAAGTCACGTCGGGGTGTGCAGTGACATATTGGGAACAATATTCTTCCATTTCCTTTAGAGATTTGGGTTTACGCTCATGTATAAATTCAAGGAATGGTTTGTTAACACATGACATAATCTTATCTCTGAGGAACAAATCCATAAGTCCTTCATACGTTTTTTCTGTTTTGGAAAGCTCAATCCAACGATCAACTGTGAGACGTGCCTTTGCAATGAATTCTGAGAATTCTACACCTGTCTCAGGCACCATCGTCTTAAACAAAAGGTGATAGCCTTCCTCACTTAGCTGGTATTTTTTTATCAAAGCCGCCCTAATGACATCATAATTATCCTTATCTGCTTCTCCTACAAGGCATAACCTAGTCAGAGATTCACCTTTCAAGTTTTCTGCTAATTGATTAGCGTATTGTGATTTATCCACATTATGTGTACGACAAGAACGTTCAAATCTATCCAGCCAGAATGTAATATCGTCACTGGACTGATTGAACGGTGGAACCTTAACCTTGTAAGTAGAAGGCTTACCATTACCACTAGATGCCTGATTAACATTACTCATACTTGTCAATCTTAATTTCTCTAACTCAAATTCATGTTCTCTTATTGCTTTTTTTTCTTCAGCTTCTCTGTCTAGTCTTTTTTGTTCTGCAGCAGCTTCACTGTCTAATCTTTTTTGTTCTGCAGCAGCTTCATCTTTTCTTTTTTCTTTTTCCATTTCCATCTGGAATCTTTTTTCCTCAGTCTGTATCTGCAATTTCTTTAGTTCAGCAGCAGCAGTAGCTTCTAATTTTTTCTCTTCAGCTTCTCTTTGCAATTTTTTTTCTTCAGCTAGAGCTTTTCTTTCCTCTGCAGCAGCAGTTTTTCTTTCTTCTGCAGCTAATGCTTTGTCATATTGAGCAATTGCAAATTGTTCTAATTCCATACCAGTCTTATCAAGGGATTTCCCTTGTGCAATGAAGTATTCTAATGTAGACATGATGTCTAACAATAATACTAATCACTTGAAACAATAATAATACCACAAGTTCTTAATGACTTGATTAATCAGCACACTATCCCAATATCTGTGGGTCACAAGCCTTAATAAGGTCTTGTATAACAGTAATAATAATCAAGTACTGGTTTATACCATAATCCAAGTGCAGTGCACAAGCAATAGTGTCTTATGAAATATACCTATATAAAACATATGTCAACCAACAGAATACATAAAGTACAAATAAGACTGACAATACGAAAACGTTTGCAGAAATCAAATAAATCAAATAGGGAAATCAATGAAAGTAATCACTGAATCTGCAAGGAATAACAACACAAATGACGTCACAGTATATAAATATAAATTGTGAATAGAACTGAAAGATAGAAAAGGGTAGACCAACAAATTACAAACAAATCAAAACAAAACTAAAGAACAAAGAAATATTACAAAAATAACAATAATTACAGTCTTCACAGCTAACACAAATAGCAACTAGTTGTTGCAAGCAAATTTCCAATTAAGGAAATTGCACCTAAAGAAAACGCCCACAACGGACCCTCTATCACGTGGGATATTCTGTTGTGAGGACACCGTCCAACCTAAACACAACCCGCTGACATATAAACTAATATACTATACAAACAAATAACATGTAAACATAAATATATAAATTATGTGTATGATAGTATGTGTTGCAAAATAGGCTCAGTTTTACAGTAATGGCAAAGTTATTCTTATGAAAATAAATAAACTGCCACTTTATTGAATTACAAATTCTGGCCTTAAATATTAAAGTTCAACACAATAGCAGAACATAAGAAGATCCATCGATGAAAGTAAGGCTTCTTAGTTCAATAATACTGTCTTCCTGTTAATATTGACAAGAATTGATCCAACTGTTCTGTGAAACTCTGTAATGTCTAATGTAAAAATGTCAACAACGCTGACCTACATACTGCATTCACTTGACAGGTCACGTGACGAAGTGTTGACAAAGAGCAAACTAATACTGCAAGTGTGTCGTATCAGCCACAGGAAACGGTCTGGTATCGGTAGTCTGTTGACTTCTCAACTTCCGCGAGGTCAAACCCAGAAAGCTGGTCCACCAGTTGATAACTCTATGGAGTTGTTTGCTCCACTGTAGTGTACACAAACCAGTGCTACAATCCCAGCAATCAGTGGTGTTAATGATGGGTGTGTGCTGGAAGACAAAGGTCAGCAACGACTGTGTACCTTTGCTACAGTTTAATTGGACGTACACACTCAACAGCACGGATAGTGACAAATCACAGGTTGGCATAATACATCATGGTACAGTGGATAAATGGTCTTGCAATGATACATGGGCACTCATGTAGAATAATAGCATAATGAACTGTCAGTCGACAAGTACTCAGTATTGCCCATATACATATATCATCTGAGTTTACTGACAAAAGCACGTCAGTTTATAAACAATATTCAAGATGGCTTCTAGACCTAACCTCGTCTAGCGAAGATTCCTTTAAATAATGATCAGCACATATTTTTTTTCCATATAATCATATTGAACCGCTAGTAATGGGTTCTCATGTGTAGCAGTGATCTCTGGACTCATCAAGCGATAATACGGGGCATCCCTTTCTCTTCCTGATAGTCCTTAAATATGTGAATACAAGATGGCTTCTCTCGTGAGCTGTAACTCACGTTTGGATACAACTAGGAATCTGTATCAAAGTTAATCATACATTAAATGTTCTCATTACTTTGTAGATTCTATCATGAGACAATTGACTTCACTTTACAATATGGTGCTGCTATGAATGAATGTCATCTTCATATAGTTAAATCTTCCCTTATTGAAAAAACGATGGCCTCGTAAGAGTTCATAAGAAGTGCGTTTGTTTTACCTTGGTATCAGAAATATGATTCTGCTATTCCTTGGCAATAAGAATAAACACTGGGGTAAAGCATACAGGATAGGTCTAAACGTCTATCACTTTCCCCAACAATCTTGAGATCACTTTTCCCGGCGACAAGCCGATACAGAAAAACACAGCCCCATCATCAGGGTGAAGCCAAAACACACCTCTCTAGTGACACATCTGCCGAACAGCCCTTTGACCTTTCTAGCGACCAAAAGACCATATAGTTCGACTTAGACATGCAAAGATATTCAGATATAAGACAGACTCGTCCTACCCAGACAAACAATACACATAAATTCAGGCCATAGATACACTGAAGCAAGAACAACCTATTTCTACCCAAACAAAGAATAAATCGCAGTAAAACTGGATTCATCCGCGGAGTTCGATCGAACGTGACGACACTCCTTTCAAGGGAAGTAACGCAATAATGACTTTTCCTTAAGCACTAAAAAGTATCTATTTTGTTTACAAAATATTTGCGAACATAACAAGCATTCATTCATATTCATAACCCTCCACTCCCAAAGGAGCACAGGCCTTCAACAAACACATGCCAAGTCCTCCTGTCACGTGCCATCATCTCAAGTTCTTTCCATGTTCTCCTCATCATTTTCACCTCTGTTTCCAACTCTCTTCTCCATGTACTTCTTGGTCTTCCTCTGCCTCTCTTGCCCTGAGGGTTCCAGAACAAGGACTGCCTTGTAATGCTATCAACAGGTTTCCTCAGTGTGTGTCCTATCCATCGCCATCGTCTTCTTCTCATCTCTTGTTCCACTGGCACTTGTTCAGTTCTTGTCATCAGTTCCACATTGGTAACCTTGTCATACCATTTTAATCCCTCTATTCTACGCAAGCACCCATTTATGAAAGTCTGTAGCTTTTTGGTTGTTGTCTTTGTTGTTCTCCATGTCTCCGAGCCATACAATAGGACTGACTTCACATTTGAGTTGAAGATTCTTATTTTCGATAACAAGCATACAAATGTATTACGTATATTGTAAGATATCAAAGACTGCACGTAACACTATCCACTGTCTTTTTTATATTTAAAACTGATATTACTACCTGCAGAAAATAATGCTCCCAACCAGACGAGTAGTTCCCCTGAATTTCCCATTAACATCACTCTCCTTTTTATGGAAGTTGCTTCAATTCATTGCTGTACAAGGGGCAATGCAACGGTTTTCTCTTGCCTTCCATTGGTGTGTGTACAAGAATCTCTACTTGCCATTGCCTAACAAGTCTAACCCAAAAGGCAGTGTGGAAAGGCAAGGTTAAGGAACTTCCAACTCACTGGCTATTATATCATAAAGCTTTAGAAGTGTTTTATACAGACAACTGCCATTCACAACTACCCCACCTCACCCTCAGTGACAACCACCTGTTTTGGTCCATGCCAGTTTATTTAGATTTCAAAGCTAACCTCTATATCCAGAGGATGTCCAACCATTTGCAACCCAGCTGGCATTTCTGACAGGATGACAAACTCCTCCCTCAGCATTAGGTAATCAATTAAACAAAGAGGCACATTTTTCTCCACTTAGCTTACTCATATATCCTGTCTATTGAGTGTTTTTTAGAAAAAAAATGTTGCGCACCCTTTTCAGTTTGCTTTATAATTTGTTGCCACCTTTGTCTATCTTGGGCCAGTATCTGTGCCTATTTTAAAGAACTACATAGACGACTTACGCTAACACTGGTGCTGGAATGGACAGCTGGTCAAAAGGTAGGTGGCGTTTCAAGTCCTCTAAACGGTTAACGTACATCAGCTTCCGTCCAAACTTGACACTGTTAACATACAGTAGATATTACATGCTACAATTAAAAATTAATATGTACTATTCGACACTTCACCCATGTGTTAACTGGGGCCCAAAAGGGGAGCAAAGAATATTATCACTGTTCCCTACAAAGCATGTCATAAAAAGTGGCTCAGTAGGGTTGGGTATGGGGCTGGTTCCCCCATCCTGTCATCATCATCATCATTCTTTTCCGTGAACATAGGGCAGAAACAGTTGCTCTCCATCGATTTCTATTCTGGGCTGTCTTTTTCAGCTGAGCCCAAAAGACGGTAAGTATGGTCAGGTGTGAATCTGATCGAATCAAAGGTTCACGCCTGACCATACTTACCGTCTTTTCCTTCTTGATATACGTTCGCTTTATACTTCTATTCCACATTCTGATGGTCTTAAAGAACTACAATTTCTTCTCAACCGACGTACTGATCTTACCATTAGCACAGGTCCTCTTCTTAGCTTTGCGGAATTGGTTCTTATTCTCAACTCTTTTGAATTTAATGGTCAGTTCTTTAACCAAATCAGTGGCGTGGCTATGGGAACTAAAATTGGCCCTAGTTATGCTTGCCTTTTTATGGGCCACTTTGGATATTTGGTCCTTCAAAGTTACGATGGGCCGATGCCTGAGTTTTACCGTCACTATATTGATAATGTGATTAAAGCTACTGACATGTCTGAGGGAAACCTCCTTCAATTTATTGACTATCTTGGTAATTTCAATCCTGCCATTAAACTCACTTCTCAAATTTCTACTACTTCAGTTAACTTTCTTGACCTTACTGTCAAAATTAGTCCTACTGGCTTTAAAACTTCTATCTTTTATAAACGTACTGATGCTCATGGTTTTCTTCTTTATACTTCTTCTCATACTCTCAGCTGTAAAAATTCCATTCCATTTTCTCAACTTCTATGCTTACGTCGGATATGTCATGATGATGATGATTTCCGTGAATGAGCTCAAGAGATGCTCGAGTTTTTTCGCCGCCATCTTTATCCTGAAAGAGTTTTATATGATGCTCTTAATCGTATCAGATGGCACTTACTGCCAAACCTACTACTACATCTGACATTGTCAAACTTGTCTTAACTTTCCATTCCCACTGTTTGGCGGTGAAAAAAATTATGTTTCGTCATCTGCCTAGTCTCCACTCTGATCCTGCTACCAGAGAGTTGTTTCGAGATATGCCTTTGGTGGCATATCGTAGGGATCAGAATTTTAGGGATATTCTTGTTCATAGTCGCTTGAGACATACTAGCCCTTCACACTTTGGTACTAAACCGTGCCAACGCTGTATATGTAAGAGCTGTCCGTTTGTACTCCAAACTCAGACAGTTACTTTTCCAAAAAGAAAATTTGTCATTAGAGAGTCTTTCACATGTGCGAATCCAGAAACCTGATTTATGCTATCATCTGCAAGAGGTGTGGCATTACCTATATTGGTGAAACTGGCAGACGTTTGGCAGACAGGTTTCGTGAGCACTTAAATGATATTTATCATGGCAAACCTACATTGGTGGCTCTTCATTTTAATAGACTGGGCCATTCAGGTAATTCTGATATTAATATTACTGCCCTTCATTCTTGCGTTAGGGATGACTGAATTCGCTTTTCCTTGGAGAATCATCTCATTTTTCAAATGGGTTGTCTATCTCCCAATGGCCTAAATGTCCAGTATGGACAAAAAAGCATTTGACATGATTGACCACACTATCTTGGTTCAAAAGTTGGAAACCCTCAGAATAGGCCCTAATCCACTAAACATCATCAAATCATTCCTGGCAGATCGACAACAGTTAGTGCTTCACAACAACTCGACATCAGATTTCTCGAAGATAGATACATGAGTACCGCAGGGTTCTATTCTTGGGCCCATACTCTTTGCAATGTTCATCAACGACCTGCCACTACATCTAAAATATTCAACATGTGACCTATTTGCAGATGAATGTACTATCTACACTAGTGACAATGACTGCGTGGCACTTGAAATGACTCTTCGATGCGATGTAGACAATCTAACAAAATGGAGTAATATGAATCGTATGCCAGTAAACACAGGAAAAACTAAATCTATGTTGATTCCCACCAGACAGAAACTCCTAAACTGCACCAAAAGATCGCTACAGCTATACGCGGAATCAATACAAATTGAACATGTACGAAGGACGGTCAAAAAGTAATGCCTCGTAATTTTTAATTTCATTCAATAGGCAAGAAAACAGATAAAATTCCCATTGAAATGTAGCCCCAAGTCTGAACTTCAAAAATTTATTTCTCAATGTAATCTCCGTTATTTGTTACAGTTTTTTTTCCATCTTCTCACAAGGGCATGTATCCCCGCACGGTAAAAATGTGTGTCCTTTTTCCTAAACCACTGGTGTACGGCGCGTTTAAGGGTCTCGGTGTCCTCAAAGTGATGTCCGCGAAGATCTTCTTTCAGTGGTCCAAACAGATGGAAGTCAGAAGGTGCAAGATCGGGACTGTAAGGGGGATGTGGTAATAATGTCCAGCCAAATTCTGCAATCGCATCAATGGTGCATTTAGCGGTGTGTGGCGTGGCATTATCGTGCAACAGTAGTGCAGTTCTCTGATCTTTTAATGGGTAAAGTCGCCGAAGACGACCTCTAAGCTTCTTCAAAGTTTCAATGTAACGGTCTGCATTCACCGTGTTTCCCTGTTCCAAGAAGTCGAGAAGAATCACACCCTTCTCATCCCAAAACACGGAGGCCATAACTTTCCCTACAGATGGTGAACTTTTGAACTTCTTTCTTGTCGGCGATGTTGTGTGATGCCATTCCATTGACTGCCTCTTGGATTCTGGTTCAAAAAAATGAACCCAAGTCTCATCACCTGTCACAATATTCAATAAAAACTCTTCTTCAGTTTCGTAACGGTGCAGGGGGTTGATGACTATGGTTTTCCTTGTTTCTTTATGTCTGTCTGTCAACATTCTATGACATAACATTGTTTTAACCTAACGTCTTTGGCAGCCATTTTTAAACTGTTACAGTGGTGCCACCTGTTACTGAAACAGGTTGGTAATGCTATACAATGCAGAACAGTGTTTGAGGAATCCTGCTAAATTTACAAATTGCACACCAATGCAGTATTTACATACATAAAAATAGGAGGCATTACTTTTTGACCTTCCCTCATAACAGAACACAAAGTTCTAGGGATCACGATTGACCAGCACTTAACGTGGAACTCCCATGTACGGAATTTAACCAAACACTTAGCTCAAAAGACGTACCAGCTAGCCAAAATAAAACATTTCTTAGACGCAGACACTAGACTATTGTTCTACACCTCACATATACAGACACATCTTGATTACTGCTCTACACTATGGGATGGTTGCCCTGCTTCCACCTCAAAGAGACTTCACTCCCTGCATAAGAGAGTAGTACGTCTGATCACCGATAATCGCACGATACCACACACAAGGACATGAAAAGAACCCAAAATACTGTCCCTAAAAAAACGTCTTCTCTACAACAAAGCAAAGCTGACTCAAGCAATTCTATCTAACAATGCCCTGCCGTACCTACGATCATTGTTTCAAACCAGTAGAAGAGAGGGACAACAATTACATCAGTTACGTCTGCCCAAACCTAGGATCGACCTGTTCAAAAAGAGTCTAGCCTAGTCTGGATCCTACTTATGGAACAGCCTTCCACACCACCTAAAAAGCCTACCTACACAATATGCATTTAACAAAGCACTTTTCAAACACTTCCTAAACACAGATTATCTACCCCCATAGAAACATCATTTGCCTGTCAACATCTCATCCATAGGTCAACATTTCTTTTCCTCTTCCGCTCGTTTTTAATGTGAATAATTTGTTTTATATCCATGTAATATTATTATATAATGTAATGTATGTGAGAATGTACCCACATACCACTGTACTTTACACATGTGAATCGTGAGAATGTACCCGCATACCACTGTACTTTAGAGATGTGAATGTTTTCATTTGCTTAAATGGGATGATGTATATGAGAATAAGCAGATATACATTTTTATTTCTATTTTTTTTTTTTAAACTGCTGAAAGACTTTTCCTGCTACAGAAGTGCATAAGAAAGTGTTATTATTATTTCATTTTCCACCAAGAATGTATGGATATAAGCGAGAATGTGTTTATGTAATTTTTGTATTGATGATTGATGACACATTCATAAATACAGATTACTTGTAGACGTTTTGACTGCATGAGTGAGTGTCGGCATACAGAATTTATGTATTTATTGTTTTGTTTATATTATTTTATTTTATTTATTTATTTATTATTATTATTTTTCTTCAGTCACTATCTTGTTTGTTTAAAAAAACAAAACCTACTCATTTTTTATTATGATTGCATACTGTAAATGGCCCAATGGGCTGATCACCCGTTGGCTTGTCACACCGATTACGGAAACAACGGCAGATGGATCTATTTGTTGTTGCCCTAAAGACGCCGCTAGGCGTGATGGGAAACTACAACAGAGAAAATCAATCTGCTGTTGCCCTTAAGACGCCACAAGGCGTGATGGCCTCTGACTGCTTGGTCGGTCTTTGGCTAAGGACAGAAGAAGAAGAATACTGTAAATGAATGCTGTTATGTTAACTTTATAATGTTGCATGCCTTTAAATTAATGCTTAAAGTATCATGTGGGAATAAAAGGATATAGTATGCAAGATTAATGAGAGTGAAAGGGCAGAATGTTAGATGGGCCTGCGTGCCCAATTCTTAACCCTTCGAAAATAAAGTTCGTTCATTCGTATCATTTTGCATAAATTCTAGCGGCTCTTCTTTATTTCTTCCGTCGTTGATTTTGCAATCTATCTTTTTATAGTTTTTATAGTATTGTTTCGTTTCATATCCTTTTGTGTCTTTTTAATTGCTGCTATCTTATACGTCACTTCCATGGACATTACTAGACTAGCGCTCTTCTCTTTTATTCCATGGATATAAGCTACTTAGATCAGGACTGGTTTTAGCAGTTTTGTTAATTCCTTTTGCGTTTCATTGATTATTTACTTTCTTGTTTCGATATTTCTTTCTGGTTTTGCGATTTTCTTGCATTATTATTGTTCTTTTTCGCTCATTACCTGTGTTGTTTACTTTTTCATCTGTCTGTATTGCTCTTTTTTGTCTTTGTTTCTCATCATCGTATGTGTTTGTAGTATATTTCTTTGACCTGTATGTAATTCTTGTCCTTGTCACCTGTTTGTAACTGTGGCTGACGAAGGGTGAAACCCGAAACGTCCCATGTTTCCTGTGTACCATTAACTTGTAAAACTGATTTCATACCATTTTATGTTTTTACTTTATACAAATATCTGTAGTTTGGAGGTGATACTCTTTGAGACATGCCATGTCTCTGAGCCATACAGCTTTGCATTTGAGTTAAAGATTCTGATTTTGCTCTCTTTGGATATAGCTGAGGAGTTCCATATTGGTAGAAGGGCATTAAAGCGCATCTGGCTTTGTTTATCTTAGAACAGACTTCACCATTGGTTCCCCCTCCTTTGTCAATGTTATTCCCCACATATGTAAAGCTTTCTACTTCTTCAATAACTTGACCATTGATTTTCATAGAGTCCATCTGCCTATTACTTATCCTCATTTCCTTTGTTTTATTTACATGTATGTATAGTCCCATCTGTGCTGCTTCTGTCACTAATCTATATTTCTCCTGCATATCTTGCTGTCTATGTGATAGAAGACACAAATCATCTGCAAAGTCAAGATCCTCCAGCTGTTTGTTGAATGTCCACTGTATTCCTGTTTTCTCTCCTTCTGTTGTTTGTCTCATAACCCAGTCCATGACCATGAAAAAAATTGTTGGTGTACTGTGTACTGTGAAGGGCTCTGATAGTTTTCTTTTGTGCACTACTTTGCATGAGGCCTCCTGGTAGAAATCTTGGATGATTTTAATAAATTTCTCTGGGATTCCTTAATGTCAGGATTTTCCATATCACTGTATGGTTTATACTATAGAAAGCTTTTTCGAAGTCCACAAAATTTATATATAAGGGGGTCTGCCATTTGTTTGATTGTTCTATGATGACTCTGAGTGTTGCTATCTGGTCTGTACATGATCTTCCTGCACGAAATCCTGCCTGTTCTTCTCTGAGTTTGTCATCCACCACCTTATTAATACGGTCCAACAAAACTCTGGTCAAAGTTTTTCCAGCCACTGCTAGCAGTGTTATACCCCTCCAGTTGCTATATACAGTCAAGTTTCCTTTCTTTGGCAGCTTGATAATGATGAGGCCTTCCTTCCAGCTCTTTGGGATGGCCTCTTTTTCCCAGATTGTCTTGAAGAGCTGGTATAGCAACTCTGTGGTGTATGGTATATCTGCCTTCAGGGCTTCTGGTGGTATTCCATGTGGTCCTGCAGCCTTCCCATTTTTTAGCTGTAAAAGAAATGTTAAACCACAAAAAACTTCCAACTTCTTCGACATTTGCATTTGTCGCTTCTTGTGACATACTTGATATAACAGTAAGCCTATTCTTTCTCTGTCTTCTCAGAGACCCCATATTTAACTACACTGGGCCCTAAAAATGTAAGGAAAACATAAAGAGTTAAAATCCAAAGACAGTTATTATGTGAAATAATACAATGAAATACCTACCTAATGATAGGCTGAAAAAGTTTCCACAGGACTTTGATGAAGTTGGTCGGATGGACGAGGTAAAGCATCTTTAGGTTTTTTTTGTACCTGGAAATGGGAGGATGAGGGAGTAGTGGGATAGCAAAATCCTTGATAATTGGTTGCTAGTGATCATGATAACGAAACCGATGATAATATCTAATAATGAAACTGACAACTGATATTACTGTTGTTGACAGTGATGAAAATTACTAAAATTGACAATGGTAATATTTTAGAAGTGAAATACATGTTAATAAATTATATATCTACATGTATGCCAATAACTATGGGTTACCCATAATCTGTACAAGTAACTCTCGTTTTCAGATGAGTATGCCCTGTACATAATTTCTTTACAGGTTTTTCGCCTAATTATTAAATACACCAGTGTATATAAATAGATCGTCTTGTGCCACACCTTAGCCAATATTTGTGTCGTTAGATTCGGCGAAATGATAGGCCACGCAAATTAAAAAAAATCAACCAATGAAATCAAGCTGCCTAAATTTTGCTTGATGCGGGATTTGCGAGAGTCTGCACTATTGCTGACAGCAGCCAGCAGGTTACTGATTATTTTAACGATTACGTCGCAATGAGCATAATTTATTATTTGCGGCTACTTATAAGTACACACACATACAAAAGTAGATACCACTACATATTACTTGATTTCACTAAAACTTGTAGAATCTGTGTAAGAAATGTACATCTGAATAATAAATAATAATATAATAAGAGTTTTGAAACTGAAAAAAAAATAATGAAAGCAAGGAAAATTTGCATCTTAATCGGGTAAAGATGCAAATTTTTCTTGCTTTCATGATTTTCATGTATGCAAAGCCTCAGGAAAAGTTTTTTGGGGTTACTTCTCTTCTAAGTTTTAATTTCATTTCTTTAAAAACATTGCCTGTGATTTTTCTTTGGTGGATATTACAATCATCCAGTGAGTTATTTTTATTAAATAATTAATTGCTATCAATGTTTGTCGTATTGACGATTGACACTGAAAGTCAGATGGGTATTTAAAACTGCCAATTAGGCTAAAACAGCTATTTTAATTTTTGAATATTGGTAGAGAATACATTACACTATTTTTATTTAAAAATTTTTAGCGCCAGTTTATATTTTCATTGCAAATTATGAGCATTTTAGTTTAAAAGAAAATTAATATGATCACGTGGTTTTATTATTTTTAAAATTACATCAGATATTTATTGAAACAATTTGAAACTGCCCGAGAAACCTCTCCTTCCATATCATTGTAGCGTTCTTTTCGTAGGCCGTTACAGTCTTTTACAGATGAGGGTAGTCTCATATTTATTAATATGTGGTCCTACCTCTGTAATAAACTTTACGCACCGACTTACATGATAGTAAGTATTATTGGTGAGTTTGATTTTCTTAGCGCACGGTTGTGCCCTAATGTGAGTATGGGTTATCCCGCCCGCACGTGTTGCCAAACATTAGTCGACGTCATAGCTGGGTTGTACAAGTTGGGTTCCCAAATCAGTCCATTGATTTGTGGCGTTTGAACCCGTGTTTCGGGGTGAAAATATTCTATGTATGACCGTCCGTCTGTTGATAAGATAAGGACCATGGTCAACTCTGTACCTGTGATTTCTCGGGAAGAGAACGCAAGTATTATATTTATATTATTGTAAATTTTCTTCAACGTGGACGTCTAGTTGGACCAATGACCTATTGGTTCCAAAATGGAGTCATGCTTGAACATTTAATATAATTTATTTAATCCGTCATATTCCTGGAAAATAGGATTGTCAAGGATTATAGTGGATTTTAAATGATACGAGTCATTCTTAGGCCGCTTAGAATAGTGGCAGTTTTGAGCAGAGGTGACTCAAGGATTCGTTATAACTAAGCTCATATGCCCAGAAAGTCTTTGGCAGAAATATGTATTATTGTAATTCAACATTGTTTAATTACGAGGCCAGTACCAGAAAGAAGAAGATATGAAGTATTGAAACATTAATATGATATAGAAGACCTAATGAGGATCTCAGTCATTGCCAAGGTCATCGGATACTGGAAGAAGATCGATTGAATCTAACTGCCTCACTTGTTTACTGGTATGCCGTGTTATAAATACTGTATAACTAGTCCGACGTTATCAAAGGGATTATATTATTGAATGAACTAATTGTAATTTTCAATATGAACTCTACATTGTGTACCGTGCTGTTGAAAGTTAACCGTCCGTCGTCAATATCAACATGTTCGTCTAGTCAACCGTATGATGTCAAATAAATTGAATGAACTGTATACCGTCTTGGCATTAGTTGATGTGCCCCTGGTTGGAAGTTCAAGTTGACTTATTACTACATTGTTTAGAATTGGATCCATTCGCGTTATGTCAAAAGTATATAGACTCTACAATCAGCAAAGAGAAAGAGTCCCTACAGAATGGTGGAACCAGCGTGTTTTGTAAAATATCAAGTTTTCAAGCAGGGAACGTACTCAAAGTCAAATACATCGGTTGAAGCATAATACTTCGATCTTCGAAAAGAAACGTCTACATACACCTATTATCAAGACGACAGTTGGATAAAGGTCAAGGACGACGTTGGACATCTACTTCCAGCTTCAACACCAAACACTGTCATAGTGTTACTGCTATTAATATAAGACTCATACATGCAGCCCCGGATGCGAGGGATATCCTTTTTTATCGGTTGAGATAAGTAAAAACGTCGTGTTGTTATTACACCGTTTTACGTTCAGCTGTGCTTTTCTGCATCTTATCTCGTATATATGTCCACTATTTACAAGTTATTCATGTTGCATGTTCCATGTTCTATGTTTTTAAGTGGGAGGTTGGGCAGGTGAAATATAAAGGATACAAATGTTCATGTGAAAGATCTTACGCAGGAGGCCCAACAAAATAATAATGCAGATCTCAATAATCAATTTAAAGAAAAGAATATGGTCTTGAACGAGAAGATTGATGAACTTATGACTAGTCATCATAGTGCTATCGAAGCACTCAAACTTGAACTTGTGCATGAGAGAGCTAAGGCTTTAGATACTATCAAAACTCTCCAACGAGAAATTAGGAACCTTGAATTAGAAACTACATCTCAGAAGAAAAAATTGAGAATGGATCAAAGAGATAGGAAAATTAGAAAGGGAAATAATAAGAAATACAATTCTTATAAGGGGAAACAATTTTGTCAAACTTCTCTATATAATGTTTCTTCTGGCCAATCTCACAGATCACAAGATTTTGGTCGAAATAATTTTGGAAATAATCAAAGCAATAATTATCATCATAATGGGAAATTTAGATCACAATCTTTCAATAACAGACAAGGTTATCAAAATAGACAGAATAGTCAATGGCACAATGGTAATTGTCATACTTACCGTGATTTTAACGTAAACAAAAATGCAAATACTAGCAATTTTGGGGATAATAACCAAAATCGATCGCGACGAAGAGATAGATCTTCGAGCAAGCCACGACAACACTCCAATGTTGCTTTGAGTGATACACATGCTAACAAAGAACAGGATAATAATGTTAATGCACATAGTGCTATGTCATGTTCTCTGGATTTCGAACAGGTCAAGTCTTGTGATGAGTGTAATACCCTATTCCAGCCCAAGGCGATCACGAACATGCACATACTGCTAAACTGTTATGTAATGATAAGATCTTGGAATCTAGCATCGAAAATGATTCCATTGTGATTAGACTAATTCGTACAATCTTTGTCATCCATTCCTAAGAATGGGTTTCAACACAACCTGTGAAGACTATACCTTCCCTCGACATGATCAGCAGACAACTGATCGTAAGAAAAAGGTTAAGTTTGAAAAAAAGGTAAAGGATGTCCCTAATAAAAATAAGAGTTGTAACTCAGATGGGAAAATTAATACCAATAAGGTTGTCAGTAAGGTTTTAACTTTGCCCAGCAAGCAGGTGTCTACGACATGCCGTACACCTACACCTTTGTCTGGCGTAAGTAGTCATACTCAAGTACAAAAGTATGGTACATTTAAGAACAATAATTCTACATGTAGAAATAATAAATATTATAATTTACCTCAAAGGACTAAGGTTACTCATCAACCTTACTCCCATTCTTGTGATAACGGTACCACATATATTGGTAAGGGTGCATATTCTCGCACCATTCTTGTGCAAAATCTACCACAACGAACTACATGGCAGGCACTTGGTAATTTCTTTAATTACACGGCAGACGTTAGGTTCGTGCGCCTGTTATCACATACCAATAACAGGTATGGTGACGCCGTGGTTACTTTTAGAACCAATAGAGATGCTCGCATGGTAATCGAGCGGGACAATGGTGTGTATTTTCACCACCATTCCCTCAGGTTACGATTAGTACCTGATTCTGCGTCACGCAGATAGTAACCTACTGATATTGGATTTTGATTTCACATTCTTTGATGACTCAGCCTATGCAGTCATCATTTCTTTCTTGTAATAGTCATTTGTTCTTTTTCTAGTTCTCATGAACTATTCCAATGGAATTTTATGCCATTTGGTCTAGTGAACGCGCCCGCCACTTTCGTACGCATGATGCGTCGAATTTTATCACATCATCCCAATGTCATTGCATACATCGATGACATTTGTCTTTTCAGTGACTCATGGGATGAACATATGGAAGGATTAAACTCATTACTGTCCACGTTGCAATATCATAACTTAACAGCTAAGCCATCAAAGGCATTTGTGGGTTTCCACGACATTTCTTTTTTGGGTCACCGTATTGGTCGCGGTATGTTGTATACAGAGGACAGTAATGTCTCAAAAATCCTTAATATTTCTACACCTAAAACAAAGAAACAAGTAAGATCTCTGTTAGGGTTAATACAATTTTATGGTAAATTTATACCCCATCTTTCTACCATTACTGCTCCTTTCTCTTCATTACTTAAGAAAGGTGCAGCTAACGTGATTCGGTGGTCTAACGAACATCAAATCGCGTTGGATATCATGGAGAAATTTTTTTCGGATGCTCCTGTTTTAAGGTTGCCTAATGCAAATTTACTGTTTGTTTTACGCAGCGATGCATCTAATTACGGCATAGGAAGCGTGTTACTACAAGAATATGATAGCACCTTGCATCCAGTTCTCTATGTATCACGAAAGTTAACTCCGACAGAACAAAATTACTCAGTCCTAGATAAGGAACTTCTTGGACTTGTTTGGTCAATAACAAAACTCCAGAGATATCTGCTTGGATCGCACTTTATGGTGGAATCAGACCAGAAAGCACTTACTGCTCTCAACACGAAAGATGTGAAATCATCCAAATCTACTAGGTATGCGATCGCACTTCAGCCATATAGTTTTACCATACGATCCATACCTGGTACTCAGAATGTTCTCGCTGACATTTTGTCGAGATGTCCGAATGAATCAAGTTAGCAACTAGGCACTGCATACAAGTGTACTTCTACACAGACAGTTCATCGATTGTAACTTTTTACTTGTGCTACTTTCAGGATAAGGATCATTAACATTCAGTCAAGTTGAAATCTAAAATGATTATGTATTAAAAGAACATGGAACGTTGAAGTATATTACTATATTTGTGAAAATAACATTCACTTACTTATGATATTGAAGAGAGAATAACGCTGGAAAGGGATTATATTTTCTTAACGAAATAACATTGCGAACACTTGGTTGTTTTTCATGGAACGGAACTTGGTATATTTTAACTGTTTCCTAACAGGACAATGGAACTTTCTTAATCTAAGAAATTTAATGACATTGTTATTTTTTAAATAAATAATTCGGTAGATTAGTAACCTTTGATACTTAGTTAATTAGTATAAGAATTAAGTTAGGTAACTATGAAATATTTAATAAGATTGTCGAAATTTAATATTTATCACTCTTTAAGAGCAGTGATTTAACATTAGTACTTTAATTAGTACCACAAAGGAAATTTAGAGACACGGTTAAGTGTTTTGATCTATACATGTGTTTAAATTGTATTCTTTCATTTTTTCACTTGTCATTTTTAAGACATATCCATCTCTTTTCTGTTTATTCATTGGTTTTTACATTTCTTTTCATTTGCGTTTCTATTCGGTTTAATTCAATATTTCTAATACGAGATTTTATTTCATTTACCACATTGTACCAAAGGTGGTCAATTGTGGGTGTATGCTTTTGTGCATACCTTTTGTTTATTTGAGTTGACTTAAATTTCATATTTATGTTTTCATGATTCTATGTCATGTTATATTAATAAAATATGATTATGTACACTTGAATCACCTCTAGTCACGAGTAGTAAAGAAAAAAATTAATATAATTAATTTTTTTGGGGGGATTGGTAAGGAAACTGTAGCGTTCTTTTCATAGGCCGTTACAGTCTTTTACAGATGAGGGTAGTCTCATATTTATTAATATGTGGTCCTACCTCTGTAATAAACTTTACGCACCGACTTACATGATAGTAAGTATTATTGGTGAGTTTGATTTTCTTAGCGCACGGTTGTGCACTAATGTGAGTATGGGTTATCCCGCCCGCACGTGTTGCCAAACATTAGTCGACGTCATAGCTGGGTTGTACAAGTTGGGTTCCCAAATCAGTCCATTGATTTGTGGCGTTTGAACCCGTGTTTCGGGGTGAAATTATTCTATGTATGACCGTCCGTCTGTTGATAAGATAAGGACCATGGTCAACTCTGTACCTGTGATTTCTCGGGAAGAGAACGCAAGTATTATATTTATATTATTGTAAATTTTCTTCAACGTGGACGTCTAGTTGGACCAATGACCTATTGGTTCCAAAATGGAGTCATGCTTGAACATTTAATATAATTTATTTAATCCGTCATATTCCTGGAAAATAGGATTGTCAAGGATTATAGTGGATTTTAAATGATACGAGTCATTCTTAGGCCGCTTAGAATAGTGGCAGTTTTGAGCAGAGGTGACTCAAGGATTCGTTATAACTAAGCTCATATGCCCAGAAAGTCTTTGGCAGAAATATGTATTATTGTAATTCAACATTGTTTAATTACGAGGCCAGTACCAGAAAGAAGATATGAAGTATTGAAACATTAATATGATATAGAAGACCTAATGAGGATCTCAGTCATTGCCAAGGTCATCGGATACTGGAAGAAGATCGATTGAATCTAACTGCCTCACTTGTTTACTGGTATGCCATGTTATAAATACTGTATAACTAGTCCGACGTTATCAAAGAGATTATATTATTGAATGAACTAATTGTAATTTTCAATATGAACTCTACATTGTGTACCGTGCTGTTGAAAGTTAACCGTCCGTCGTCAATATCAACATGTTCGTCTAGTCAACCGTATGATGTCAAATAAATTGAATGAACTGTATACCGTCTTGGCATTAGTTGATGTGCCCCTGGTTGGAAGTTCAAGTTGACTTATTACTACATTGTTTAGAATTGGATCCATTCGCGTTATGTCAAAAGTATATAGACTCTACAATCAGCAAAGAGAAAGAGTCCCTACAGAATGACTCCCGTAACACGGGTTTCGAACTCCCAAAGATTCCTAAGCTGATCTTGGGATCCTAGCTTCTCAAGCCCACATATAACGTCAACTAATGTTTGGCAACACGTGCGGGCGGGATAACCCATACTCACATTAGTGCACAACCGTGCGCTAAGAAAATCAAACTCACCAATAATACTTACTATCATGTAAGTCGGTGCGTAAAGTTTATTACAGAGGTAGGACCAAATATTAATAAATATGAGACTACCCTCATCTGTAAAAGACTGTAACGGCCTACGAAAAGAACGCTACAATCATATAGCAGGATAATATAGATTAGTTCAATTTTTCTCTTTGCAATATAATGATAACGAAGTAGTAAAATTAGTTGTGAGAACAGTGGGACGTCTTCTTTGATGTCATCCTTGTAAGTCGCAAATGTCTTTAGGGTTAAGATTAAGGTTTGGGTTCAGGGTTAAGTTTAGGATTTCTAACCCACACCCTTTATTACTGTGTCTCAGAATTCTTTTATAAGGTCCTATCAAACACAAGATTTCCCAGTTTGTTAGTCATAGTTAAGCGCAGAAGTAGACTAAATGATGACACGATCACATCATTTTTACAGTGTAAAACAAACTCATACACTTGTTGTTTGGATGGGAGCCGCGCTGGTGTAATGGCTACGACGTTGTACTGGCGACCAGGTGTTCATGGTTCAAACCCGGGCGTCGGCGTTTGAAGAAATGTTTACGGCCGGAAATTTGACTGAATAGCCTGAACGGCTCCTGTGATAAACCCTCTGTGGATGGGAAGGAGCGAAGCTCCTGACCGGGTTGGAAGGAAAGTCCTCAGGTTCCCCAGCCTCGCAATGGCATGTCATTGGGCCGAAGGGCTGAAAGCCCAAGTGCCGCTGGTTAAGGAAAAAAAAAAAAAAAAAACTTGTTGTTTGGGTTTTAAAATAAGTGAAGACTTGCTTTAAAAGGTAAAGTCTGCATGTCTCAACTATAATGCAGCCCACCGTAACTGAAAATATTTTTACACAAATTAACTCTTTTGATCCTTTATTTTCAGTTTTTGTATAGGTTTTGTGGGTCTTTGTACAATTTTTGGATTTTTTGTAAAGGTTTTTCATCTCCAAGGGGTTGCATGTTTATATCTACATTCTAATAAAGTAATAAACAAAAAATAAAAATATGATAAAAAATGTAAACAATATATATTATAGTGTATACTTACTTTTGCACCACACTGTATGTATGTACGCATGCACGCACACAGAGAGAGAGAGAGAGACACATATATGCGTAAAGAAAAACTATTCCCCAATTTTAAAAAACTACCTGAAGCTTGTACTCACTTTCTGTCAAATTCTCTGTATGCCTGAACCAACCAAGAGAGTTTGGGTTTGTTTCCACTGTTTAGACCATAATGAAAATACACTAGGACGTAATCCTGCTCCACATACTTATCTAATGTGTGCTTTATGTACCTGGGGATAGAATATTCATATTTAGACATTCAACCAGTTGTTCTGAAAAGGTTAAGTGAAGCTTGAAGAATCCATTCTGCTCCCTGTATTCTGCTGAGATAGCTATGAAGAAAATAACTACAGTAAAAAAATATCATAATTTTCCTTTGCACTCCTTGTGGAGCACAGCACCCACACTGTAGTTTCAGTATGACTTTTTGTTCCTCGTCTGAGACAGTAAAAGTTGGGTATGTTGTATTTCTGTCATTTATTTATGTATAATAATGGGTCTCATATTTCAGAACACATGTAGCATGAAGTAAATAAGCCTAGGGTCATACAGTTACTGAAGAAGCTGCTGTGACAAATTAAGTTTTCTCAAGTATATCTTCAAGCACACCATATACAAATCTTCACTGTTTCTCCACTATCTGCACCATGTAGTTACTGGGAGTCTGTGTTAAAAACCAGATGAGTGCCAGTGGAATAGAAGATGAGGAGAAGAAGGTGCTGACGATGGACAGGACACAGGCTGAGGAAAAACGTTGATAGCATTATCAGGTACCAACTGTTCTAGAATCCCAAGAACATACCTCTAAGAGAATCAGAGGTAGACCAAACAACACATGGAGAAGAGAAGTGGAGACAAATGAAAATGATGACGAAGACATAGAAAGGTCTGATCGTACGAGGTAGGAAGAACTTAACATGTCTTTGTTGAAGACCTATGCTCTTTGGCTAAAGGGTATTGACTGACTGATTCATAATCATCACATTCTTCATTTGTAAAACGAAAAATCATGATACTCTTGAATCATACTAGAAAAAAAGTGTTCTACAATTATTTGATTATGTATGTCATGCACGTACATGCTCATTATGTAATCCATTAGCAACACAGCCACCCACAAAACAACTACAAATAATTTTTTTTTAAGCACTTAACTTAAAGGAGGAAAAAATCTTAAAAGAAGATTTATTACAAAGAAAAAATTAAGCACCAACCAAGAGCATCATTTTAAAGCCCAAAAAGAGAAAGATAGGGCACACCTTACACCCAGCACAATCCAGGACTGCCTGCGAGGGGAACTGCAATGGAACCTAAAAGGAATTAATGGAAACTGAAACAACTGGCTCAAAACCACACTCAGGATCAAGTTTTATACATGACCATAAATAACAGTAGTAGAAGTGGAAATGTATAATTTACCATATATACTTGAGTGTAGGTCAAGAAATTTATTCTTTTTTGGGACCGAAGGTGCTATTACAATATGGGAGGGGAATTGCATTGGAACCTAGAAGGAATTAATGGAAACTGAAACAACTGGCTCAGAATCAACCACACTCAGAATAGAGTTTTACGTATGACCATAAGTAGCAGTAATAGAAGTAAAAATGTATAATTTACCATATATACTCGAGTATAAGTCGAGAAATTTATTCCTATTGTGGACCGAAGGTGCTATTACAATAAGTTTGAAAAGAAAATGTACTACTTACTAGGCTGCCTTTAAACTGAAAATGATAGAATTTGCAGGAAGCCATGGCAATTCCAATGCATTGCAAGAATTCAGAATCAACAAAAAACTTGTTAGAGATTAGCGTAAAATAAAAGAATTGGTGCCAACAATGAAACCAGCAGGGAGAGGGAATGCTTCAAAGTTTATGACTCTTGAAGTAGAATAAATGAATGGGTTTTAACTCAGCAGCAAAATGGCTGCATCATTCCTCAAGAATCAATTTTAATTTACACCCTTCAATTGAAAAGGAGTGGAAAATTTCACAATATGTCAGAAATATCAAAATTTCTTGCATGTTTTTTTTTTTTTTTAACTTCGACTTATAATCGAGTCATTCATTCTGGAGGGTTTTTAAGTCCAAAAGTCTAGGGGTCGACTAATAGTCAGATCAACCTATACTAGAGTATAGATGGAGCTTCTTTTCGCTCCTAATAGAGCATAAGGCTTTCAATGCAACTCTACACTGGTTCAGTCTCAAGCTAGATGTTTAACTTTCCATCAGCCTATTTTAACAGACTTGAGTTCATTCAGATTCAGAGTTCATCACCAGTCTGTTCATGGTCATCCCCTTTTGTCATAAGTCTTGTGGGTTCCAGTCCAGTCACATGTTTGGAAATGTTTGGCTGGTGCAAAAGCCCCATAGCAGATACTGCCTTAGTGGAGTGAAGTGTTAAAGATTAAACTACACTAGGTTTCAGTTTTATAAGGTGGGGTGATCAGTTCCCTCCTTGTTATCTTTACCTTCCATAACTCAAGAGCTAGGTCTGATACCCATTTAAAGCTGGCTAGTGGAAGACCAAAAAAGACATAGAAAAGAGAACTGGAGACAGATGTTGAAGGGGATGAAGAAGATATGGAAAAACCTTGAGCTGATGTCACATGACAGGAAGACTTGGCAGACGTTTGTTTAAGGCCTATGCTCCTTGGGAAGTTGAAAGATGAAAGAGAGAAGAGACTGGAGCTAGAGACTACCAGGTTTTTAACCTGGAACCCAGTAACTTTGATGAGTGCTGTAAACGCTCTGCCAATAGGATGCATAACAAGAAAGTGACCGTGCTTAAATGGGCTCTTATTTATTGGTGACACATTGTTTTTAAGTGAAGTCATAGATCTGAAAACATGTAATACTTTTACATACATGACAGTCCTTATTATGGGGTAGGAAAGGTGGAGGTAGACTAAAGGACATTTGGAAAAAAGAACTGGAGACAGATATGAAAATGATGAGGAAGGAACATGACAGTAGGACTCGGCATGCATGTAATTAAGGCCTATGCTCTTTGGGGGGGGGGGGGGGGGGGGGGGGGGGAGAGCTGAGCGGTAACCAATGATTACTTATATAACCTTTTGTTATTGTCTGCTATTGTCTATGCATTTGTCTGCTATTGCCTTTCATGTGCTGACACAGCACCAACTTTTTGCTGTTACTAAATTGTCTCTGATCGCCTTGAGTGGCCCCATTCATGATAATTTATAGGCTGTTGCTTACTGCAGCAATCTTTGCTGATCAAAGCTCTTGTTTGAAGGCAGCTTGCAGGCAGAGACAATAATCACTTTACGTCCATACGAGTCATCACCTGAAACATAATGAGGTACTAAATAGCAGCAGCAACTACAATAAAACATGAAGGAAAAAAAATATATGAGATAAAGCCCTCATGAAGACAGCCAAATACAAGTTATGGATTATATGTTGGAGCATGTGATTTGATGCTGACTTTTTGCAGCAGTGGTGGCTCAATGCTCTGTAGGAAGCAAAAAAGAAAGTTAATCTTTACATCTTGATAAAGACTTCTCCAATCCACTTTAGGATTGAATAACTAACAAATATCAATAGGCCATAATGTCAGGAAGACTCACAAATAATTATGCCCAGCCAGGTCTTAAGAATGACTGGAAGGAAAGTGTGAAGTGAGGCACTTAAAGAAAGTACAAGAAAGATCAAAAGTTGGAGAATGGCAAGAGAAAATCAATGCTGAAAATACTTTAATAAAACATTGAGAATTAGGTTCTAACTTTCCTTGGTTGTGTGAAGCAGAATTTGATGTTGTACTAATAAAGTTGTACAGCTTATATTACTGGTTATTCTATAAGATTTATAATTCCCTAACAAGCAACAGAGACACAGAATACAACAAATCAGTTGAAATATAAATAGTCAAAAGGAAGTGAAAACTGAAAAGGCCACAATGCCAAGAAGGCCAATTGAAAAAGGAGGAGGGCAGCCTGCATGGAGGCCGTAAGGAGGTAGCCCCTCCATCATGCAAAGGCACAACAGGCCAGTCACCTGTTTGCCTTAAAACCTGATTACACGAAATGCAAGAGAGAAAACCGGACTGATCTTAAAGGCAACGAACTGAAACAGACTATGGACAACGACTTATGGAATATGGAATATAAGGAGTATAAATGGGAAAGAAGAGGAGCTGGTGGAGGAGATGAGGAAAGCAAAACTAGAATGATTTGGCCATGTCTACAGAACAAGTATGGAAACTAAGAGCCAGGAATCCAGGATGACCCAGAGCCCGCTAGGAGGACAACATTAGACAATTTCTGAAGGACCAAGAGCTAGAATGGAACCAGGCCAGGAGGAAGACAGCCTATAGGATAGTATGGCACTCTCTTCCAAACCTCTACACCTCACAGCAGAAGAAGAACGACAAGAAGACTCATGAATAACTATGCCCAACCAGGTTTTATGAATGATCTGAAAGGAAAGTAGGGCAGTGAGGCAATTAAGGAATATATGGGAAGTATCAAAAGTGGAAGAATGACAAGAGTAAATATTATCTGGAAAATAGTAAGGAAAAAAGCACATTGAAAAATTTATTTCACAGCTCCAGTGCTCTTCCTGGAACCTAATTAGATAAAGAAACTTTGGTTGCTTAGAGTACACAAATATTACCTAAAATGTCAAAATATTGTGGTAACAGTCTAGACAAGTTATCCACCATAGATCTGCAGAAAATGCTAATCATGAGCTTTTGCAATGTGTTCAATTAAGAAAAAAAAAAGAGAAAAAAAGAATATGGTTTGCTGTAATGATGCATAGATAACATTTAGTATCTTTTGTTTTTTTTAATTACAAAGAACCTGCTTTGCAAAAATACGAGGGGCATTCAGAAAGTAATGCACCACATCGTTTTTCTCAGGAGCCGTTTATTCAAAAAGCATGAAATTTATACACAATATACATGGATATGTCATGTAAACATCGGTATTATTCAACATAATCCCCATCAACTTGTACGGCTTTATGCCAGCGCGAAACAAGTGCATGTATTCCTAGGCCGTACCAGACTTTGCCTTGATCATGTAGCCGTTTCTTTGCTGCATGAATCACTCCATCATCTTCAAATCTTGTCCCACGGAGTGCATCTTTAAGTGGACCAAATAGATGAAAATCAGAGGGTGCCAAATCAGGAATATAGGGTGGATGAGGTAGTACAGTCCAACCCAATTTGGTGATTGCTTCCCGTGTTGCCAGACTTGTGTGAGGTCGCGCACTGTCGTGAAGGAGAAGCAGGTCTGCTGGATTCTTGTGCGGCCGAACTCTGCGAAAACGTTGATTGAGTTTTTTTTCAATGTCTTAATGTAAGCTTGCGAATTGATTGTCTCTCCTCTTGGCATAACGTCCACAAGAATCACACCTTCAATGTCCCAAAAGACAGTGATCATGACCTTTCTAGCTGAAGGAATTGTCTTGAATTTCTTTCTTCGTGGTGATTGCGGATGATGCCACTCCATTGACTGGCTTTTTGTCTCAGGTTCAAAATGATGTGCCCAGGTTTCGTCACCTGTAACGATCTTAGCCAAAAAGTTCTCTCCATCAGCATTGAAACGCTTCAACCATTCAGAAGAAATTGCTTTCCTTTGCAATTGGTGGTCATTTGTAAGACTCCGAGGAACCCATCTTGCGCAAACCTTAGAAAATCCGAGAGTTTTTATAACTGCATTTGCACTACCAATGCTGACTAACAGCTGTAAGGCCAATTGTTGAGTAGTGATTCGCCTATCAGTAACAATAATGCCCTCAGCGCATTTCAACATTTCTGCGTTGGTGGCTGTGGCAGGACGTCCACAGAACGGCCGATAAAGCAGCTCCGTATCTCCACTTCCTGATTCTTTGATTCTCTGAACCCAGCGACTGACTGTACTCCTGTCGACTGCAAAACTTCCATACCCATCACATAGACGCTTGTGAATGTTCACAACAGTTTCCTTCTCTGCAACGAGAAATTCTATCACAATTCGCTGCTTATAACGCAAGTTGCTAACACGCTCCATTTCAACGGTTTAGGGCAGCCGTATTATTTGGCTGGTTGCGGTGCAGTTTGGTACACACAATTGGCACATGCCATATTTGAAGTGTGCAAAATTGCATGCTTCTATCTTCATTATTAGCTGAGAAAAAACGATGTGGTGCATTACTTTCGGAACGCCCCTCGTAATTGTTCACAAAAAAACATTCACTGGATTCAATGACATTTCCAAAGATCATGACTTTTTACTGAGTTGGAAATTTCCTGCAAGGTTATGGTTTAATCATGTCCTTTCAACATAAAGGTCAAGGCAGTCCCAGATACAGCCGTAGGGGAGTGAAGTGTTAGAGACTTCACTATACTAGGTCCAGCATTGAGAGGTGAGGTGACCAGTTCCTTTCCTTGCTGCCTTTTCTTTCCCTAACGCGAGAGCAAAGTGGCATACCCATTTACAGCTGGGTAGAATGGAGCGTGAGGAAACCATGAATTGAACCCGTCACCTGTGCTGTGAGAGACCAGTGTTCTAACCACTCTGTCAATCAGACGCCCCCTTTCAACTTAATTATTTTTAAAACATGAAGACATTTTAGCTACAGTTTTGTAATGTGCAAAATCTGTGTCTTTTTTTCATATGAGAGATTCGATACCTGACCCGAGGTGGGCACTTTTGTTTTAATTAGGGTATACTGTGAATCACTATCTGAATGCATATGCTATAGTGTTATTTCAGCGGCATTCTTGGCTAGTATTGATGTTAGCCATGAAAAGAGCTGGTCCTGAAAAACAGCTGGCTGTCAGAATTCATCATTTATTCAATTTATTATTGTTCCTGTCTTTGCCAGAGCATTGTTTTTATTTCTAAATCAGATACCACTAGTTTGCTGGCAGCCCTGAAAAGGGCTAGTCCTTAAAAGTACAACAAGCTGAAATGCAAATTCATATGTTTTCATAGTTGGTTCAGTTTGTGTGTTTACCTCCCATGTCTACGGATAGTGCTGTCTTCCTTAACTCCACCTGGTTTATGACTTTGTCAATGAGGATTAGAAGTAGGTTCTTTAAAATTTCAGAGAAATGTTTCTTTGGGTTGTTCACTGTTTCCTTCTTTGATATGTATGCGATGATGTCTCTCTTGTTCTATGCCTCAGCTCGTAGGTAGTCATTTAAACAGATTTAACATCTGTTGAACATCTGACCAAAAAGCCTCTATAATAAGAGGATGCCTACCTAAATGTTAAAATACTATCTTTATCAAGTCCTTTCAGCTCCCTGTGGAAGACAGGCCTTCAACAAGTTCATGCCAAACCTTCATGCCAAACCTTCATGCCAAACCTTCATGCCAAACCTTCATGCCAAACCTTCATGTCAAACCTTCATGCCAAACCTTCATGCCAAACCTTCATGTCAAACCTTCATGTCAAACCTTCATGTCAAACCTTCATGTCCTATGCCATCCGCTTAAAGTCTTTCCATGTCTTCTTTATCCCTTGTAATACTGTTTCCAATTCCCTTCTCTGTTTGTTTCTAAGTCCCCCTCTATTTCTCTCTCCTGGGGGTTCCAGAATAAAGACTGCCTAGTGATCTATTAGCTGGTTTCATCACTGTGTGTTCCATCTAAAATTAATGTCTTTTCCTCACCTGTTATTCCACTAGTATCTGTCTGGTTCTTTTGACAAAACCATCTCAAAGAGAAACTGATGCAGACAAAATCTGAAATCACTCTTACATCTTAAGAACTCACAATGCCGTGAGTTGGTTCACAGCCTCATGCAGTGTTAGAAGGCCTCACTGAAAGGTGACAATCACTTAAAATAACTTACCAGCCACTTCTATAAAGCCAAGTCTCTCAGCATCACTGAACACCTGTGGCTCATCTTCCTGAGGGTAAAGATGAAACAAAGAGTTACAGAGACAGCCAATGAGACAAGCAGGCCTAAGTACAATATGGCGACATTTATATTACATGTGGACATACCAGCCTTTCTCTATCTGATTCAATGATGATAGACAACTCTACAGTCTTATAACAGAGATATATCTGATCATCATTCCAGTGTCCTTGTCAGACAAGTGTTTAAGCCCTTTTGTCTTCCTAACATCTAGGATCTGTGCACAATTTGGGTCATCTCCAAGTTGTTTTTTTCTGACTTCACTGGGAACTGAACCCACTTCATCTTGGATGCAATTACTCAGAATTGAGAACTGAGTAAAACAATTGAAATATTACTGTTAACAAATACTATGGCAAATAAATGCCAAAATGAGAAGGCTATTAGCACTCATTGGACAAACATGCTCAGATCACAAGAAAGCAATAGAAATAATGAAAAATAGCAACAACAAAAAATAAATTATGAAACTACTCCACAAAACAAAGTACACTATCTCCAAATGGCACCTTCTGCCTCACCATAACAAAGACAATGCACTAAAGTCATTCAGCACACTAAGGATCCCGTTACACGCCCATTGAGGCATATTAGGAATATGGTGTTAGGCCCATATTTTCTTGACCATTGGCACACTAGGGGTGATGTGGTCAGCATCACGCCGGCCGCCTTAACCTTCCCCGAGTTGCTCTGGTACCCAATTCATGAGGCTGGGTCGACACCGGAGCCATTTGCGGTCTAAAAATTCCACCTCAACTGGGGATCGAACCACGGACCACTGAGCTAGGAAGCCAGTGCACTAACCACTGCACCACCGTGGCTCACACAAAGAAATCCTAAAAAGTTGCTTTCATTAGCTGATGACACTATTCCAAACAGGATTAATACATACTGATGGAGTTCCAAGCTCTCTTTCAAAATCTTCATCAATAAGTCCATCGTGAGTTATATCTCCTACTCTAAAAGCACCACCATCTGTATTCTTTGCTAGATCTAAAACAAAATAAATGGAGAAAAAAAAAATTATAGTAAATAACATGCTCTTTGTGTTCTTCTTCTTCTTCCTTCTTCCTCGTTCGCCCTGAAAAGGACGGCGGTTGCGTTGTGTCTGTTTGCGCCTAAGCTGTGATATCTGCACCTTTCGGTCGACACATCCGACTTTAGTTATGTATTTGTAAAAATTACATTAACAAAGTGACAGGAAAGACAAAGCCAATTAAAATAATTTATTTTAACATTAAACATATAATGTAAAGAACAGATTTTTATTTAATCACAGGATCACAGGCACCAATTCATCAATGATGCCTTCATACTGGAATCTGAACATTTTTTAATGGCGGTAAATAAAAGTTTAATGATGTATATGTCTGTCCAGTCGATTTTGCATACTTCCCAGCAACCAACAAAGCTGAAATTTAAGGATGTTATTATAGACTGCCTGAAATGTTGCTGTAGCTGGAAGAAGGCTAATAATGATGTACATGTCTGTCCGTTCAATTCTGCCTACTTCCCGATGACCTGGAAAACTAAAATTTGGAGGCGCTATAGAGGGATCACAGAACTAGTGTATAAAAATCAAGCAACCAGGATTTCCACCCCTCCCCTTTCCCAAAGGGTAGAAAAGGGTGAATAATTTGAGAAATTCATAATGGCAGCATATAAAATGCCAATGGTAATGGTATATAAGTCTGTCCAACAGATTTTGCGCTCTTCCCATCAACACAGAAAGCTGAAATGTGGTACCACTGAGGTGGTGCGTAAAAATCAGGCACTTAGGAATGTTTCACCCTTAAGGGGTAGAAAACATTAAGATGAACATGAGAAATTCAAAATAGCCCCATATAAAAGGCTAGAGGTGTATATGTCTGTAGTCAATTTTGCTTGCTTCCCGGTGACCTAGAAAGCTGAAATCTGCTGATGTTATAGAAGGACCCACTGAACTGATGCTAAAAAAAATCAGGCAACTAGAAATATCCACCCCAAGGGGTAGAAAAATGGGAAATTCAAAAATAGATGCATGTAAAAAGCTAATGATGTATGCCTCTCCAGTTGATTTTGTGTACTTTGGAAGCATTAGATTGCCTGTCGTAGATGGGCTTATGTAGACTTACCATATTTTTTTTTTTCTCAAACTGGGACAATTTCGAGAGTTTGCTCGAAACAGAAAGTGAGCGCCTTCTATGCGATTTTAGAAAGAGAGAAGTATATTCAGCAAAGTACTTATGATTCAAAAAGGCTAAGTAATGGAGTGGTTAACAAAAAACAACAATTATGTAGTAATAACTTTTAATTACTCTTAACTGAACATAACTTATTATTAACAAGTTATTAATATTTATCACTAGCGTGAACTTTCTTTACAAATTCTTTGTTATTTTTAATCGCGTCGAAAAATTCACTACAATTTAGTTCACAATTAACTTTGCAGCGCAATAAAGCTTTTACAGTTGATTCAGCCATTCTACCTCTTTCTTCAGACCATATGTTATTCATTATTGAGAATATCCTTTCAACAGGTGCAGATGTGCCTGGCAGGCTGAAAATGTATTCTATAATTTGGACAAGATTGGGCAATAAATGTTCTTTTCTTTGAAATGACTGGATAGTTGTGTCCATTTTTCTTCGCAACTTGTATTTTTCCAAATGTCAAAGTTTGCAGACCAAAAACCTTTTGCAATCACCACTTCATCAAACAGTTCATCCAATTTTATTGCACTATTTTCAAGAGTTTCATTAATTTTTTTCACCTGATGCTTCAATTTCAGACCATGTTAATTCATTGTTGTTTATCCAAATGTCGTGAAATATTCTAATCCACATATATAAATTATCAGGTAAATGTAAAGCCTAACACATAAATTCAATAAAAGGAAAGAAGAATGGTAAAGAACAGTGCTGTCACAATGACTGTACTCGAAATCCCCCTCGTGTTCTCCTGCGTCTGCAAAGTGTAACGTTTCACGTTGATAGTAAAGCCTTCTGCAGTATACACGCGTTTCCCAAACACACTAAAAAGTGTACTCCAATTCTAAGAAAAACCTTGAGATACGCAGTTGACCTAGATTTAAAATTCCATTCATGTCTTTTTCTACACTATGTTACCAAAAACAAAAGACAGATGGACTAAAGGATAGAGAGAAGGGAGAGGCAGAAAGCAGGGACACAGGCAATACTAACACGAGTCGCGCGATACACAATTACTACCATCACGCGTGTAAGGCCACTAGCAATAATTTTTTTTTCAAATAAACAGTGTCAGAAAAACACTACCCATCCGAGAGTTAGGTTTTAAAACTTACAAAATTCTTATTGGGAAACATGACATTATACTGGTTTACGTTTGAAAACATTACAGTACCCAGACAGCACATCTTCGAAGTAAACAGGAGGTAGAAGAAATTGCATATTTTGAACGCAGCCACTTAGCTCTTTTAAATTTGTATATTTGGGTTCCTTAGGACTTGCTGGCAAAGAATATGTAAAACGTTACGCAAATAGTCTAGGAATTACCAAATTATAGCCAAAATAAAATAGTGGGGGTGCCTGACAGCATGAAATCATTTCTGCTCATAAAATTTTTTTTATAACGTGTTTGAAAAAACATTACGTTACGGAAATAGCCTACCATGTTAACTCCTATTTGATTGGAGCGCAACAAATGTAAGGCTAAACACGATTAGTCGGACTATAAATACTATCTTTCGTTGTCAGGGGAAACGTGAGAAGGGTAATATTTTTTGAAAAGTAGGTAAACATGGCATGATTGGTTAGAGCTGCCAATATACACAATTCAGAGCGTCTGTTCCTTGCCACATCTTGTAATAAACCTACTAAGAAACAGTGCGTTGAGCACCAGTGTATATTTTTTCTAAAATAAAGCCTGGGACATCAGCAGATCGAAGTTGTGCTATATTCATTGCCATTCAACGTCACTGTGTATTATTTCCATGAATTGTGGGACCGTGGTCTTAAAGTTATTGAGCAGCACCTGGTCAGAGCTTTGCTGAATCCAGAGGCGGACAGCATACTCCTTGGTCCATATAGCAAACAGTGAGGTGGCTCCAGAACTCATTGAAGTAATCGAGCAGAGGAGTCTTTTCCTGCAGTCATCACGAAAGTTAAGAATTTGTGGACAGCGGAGCTCAACATTATGTACCCCCAGCTTAAACTGACATTGTAAAATAAAATTAAGAGGGGAAATTAATTGTTTTAATGCCAGGAACTGAGAACATCTCCAATACTAGTTCCAACAGAAACAAACTCTTGAAGTCATGATGACTAATACCAACATAGCTTAAGAAAACAAAACCAGTATTACCTCATATTACTACTACACAACTGACACACATAGGATACTATTAATAATATATGTCACTACAAGATTCATATTGATAAATTCTGTACATATAACTTGTAATTAAAATTGATTGTGATTCCTGGTTCACTTTGTATTTGAATCAGGACACATATACATTAATGACAGCACTGAATACATATTGATATTTGAAAATTTATCAATGACTCATTTAAGATATTCTCATAGAGTGTTATATGTATGTGAGTGTCACAGTGTTGTCAAGTGTGGTGGAATAAATTAAATTGTTTATCTGTCTGTTGTTGTTGTGACTTACACTTCATCATATACATACCCTAGACATATAACGTAGTCATCACAATATTCCAGAATAATTCTGACTGAGGTAAAAATATGTGGTAGCAAGTAAGGTTATCTATAATACACTACTCTTATTAGATATAGATACCTTCACAGCTGATCTCAGTCAGTACACTAAGTCCCCTATAAATATTTATAACATCCCACTTTACCACATATATTGGGGTCTCGCTCTCGGGATTTTGAATCTTTCCCTATTACAAATATTGGGGGTAATTCACTTCAGGGAATAATAAGAATTAAAAGGTATCCTTGGGTGAAAATAAATAAGGTTGAGCTCACAGTGCCTGTGTTGTCCTGAGTTAATTAGTCATAGATAAAATTGTTTAGTTAAATATTTTAGACATTTATCTGTTAGACAATGGCCGACCTGGCAAAATTTCGATCTGCTGCTGTACAGACTGCGAAAGAGTTAGGAATGGACGGGCAAATTATGATTACTTATGTCACGGCTGAATATGACAAATATATTGAACGAGAAGAAAGAAGATTCGAAAAAGACGCCGAAAGAAAGTTAGAGGCTGAAAAGGAAATTAAGAGGTTGCAGATTGAGGCTGAGGCTAAGAGGTTGCAGATTGAGGCTGACAAAGAGGCTAAAGCATTGGAAGCAGAAAGGGAAGAGAAGAAATTAGCTGCAGAAAGAGAAGAGAAGAAATTAGCTGCAGAAAAGGAAGACAAGCGATTAGCTGCAGAGAGGGAAGCAGAAAAGGAGGAGAAGAGATTACAAAGGGAACATGAGTTACGACTAAGGGAGTTTGAGTTTCAAGGCCATGCTCCTGAAAATGGTGCCAGTCCCTTTGCCTCTGATGCCACTGCTAGCCAAGGAGCCTCAACCTCAGCTATGAATTTTCATTTAGATCATTTTGTTGAGAAAGACGATGATATTGAGAGCTATCTAAATAGATATGAACTATTAGCTACCACATATGGGTTAGAGAGAGAAAGGTGGAGCTTAAAGTTATCTCAAGGACTTCGTGGGGCAGCTTATGAAGTTTTTGCCAAAATGAGCAGAGGTGATCAGGAAAATTATGACATGCTAAAGCAGGCTCTTTTGTTAAGATATGAAAAGAACGCAGAATTTTATAGGAAAAAATTTAGGAATGCTAAACTACTGTCAGGTGAAACCTATCACCAGTTCTCTGCACGAATAGAGACATACTTGGAGAAATGGACTTCTCTGGGGAAAACCCAAGATCTTAAGGAAATGGTCCTTATAGAGCAATTAAGAGAGTCCATGGCTCCAGACCTGAGAAAGTTTCTCATGGAACAAGGTGCAGAGAGGCTGGGTGAGTTGCTAAATGTTGCTGAAAGGTATCAAGCAGCTCAGGCAGAAGTAACAGGTAATAAGAAGAGGCAGGTAGACAATTATCAGGCACCACAAAACTTTAATGAATTTGATAATAGAGATCAAAACAAAGGTAAGCACCAGTTTGATAGGCCACGAAATGACTATAAAAATAAAACCCCACAATTCAATGAAAGGAAATATGATAACAGGAAACCCCTCAGACAGGAAGGAAAATATTGTCAAATATGCAGGATGCATAATCATAATACTAGTAAATGTGGTAGGAAGGTTCCTCCATATCACGCGGCATGCATGATAACAGTGGACAAGGGGAAGAAGAAACTGACAGAGAATCATATAAATCTTCAACATCCCCCCATCTGTGAAGAAGTGACATGTAATGGGGCCAAGGTTAGGTGCCTTTACGATTCAGGTTTAGAATATGACTCAGTTGTGAGTGCAACCCTAGTGCACCCTGAAAAGTATACCACAGAGAAAGTGGAGATACAAGGGGCCGTAAAGGGAATATCCACCATGACACTTCCCGTAGCCGAGATCAATGTAGAGACAAGGTACGTGGAAGGAGTGATTAGAGCAGCCGTGTGTGACGATCCTAATTACCCGCTGGTGTTAGGAAGTAAATATGTTTTTCTAGGAAGCCCTGTAAAACCTGTGGTAATGGCCACGCTTCAGGTCAGGTCGACCCCTAGTAGAAAGGAGGAGGAACCCCCATTAACCTTTTCTGATAAACAGATGAGAAAGGCCCAGGCAAAGGACAAATCATTAAAACCTTGCTTTGACAAATTGCTAAACAGCCATGCACACCCTAAGAAAGGACAATTTTACTTGAGGGATGGACTGCTCCACAGGAAGGCGGGAGCAGGACCCAAAGGATATGGACAGTTGGTACTCCCAACTCCCTACAGAGAAGAAGTGATGGCAAAATCACATGTTGTACCAGACGGTGGACACCAGAGAAATGGGACTACCCGTCAAAGGACATCAGAAAAATTCTATTGGCCCCAAGTAGCTGCTGATATTGCACAATTTGTGGGGGCCTGTGAAAAAATGTAGCAAGGTACAGTCCCCAAGTTGGGAAAATCATAATCAGATGCCAGCCAAGCATTCTGAAACATATGGGCCTAACATTAACAAGGAAAATAACAATAATAAGGTTGACATAGAGGATAGGTATCCACCTTTCCCCCAACAGTGTTCACCAAAAATATTTAGATTCGCAACTCTGAGAAAGGCATCCAGAGAAAATAGAAATTCAGACCAGTCAACCCAGGGACAGTTTGAAGCCGCATTTAGGGAGCTGGCTGACATTGACATTGAAGATGATCCGCCTAAGTTAAAACCGAAACAAATTGTTAACATAAGAACAGTGGGCAGTGGACAAGTGAGCAATTCGGGAAATGCTCACAGCGCTTCACACTATGGCTATTAACTTAGCATTAAAAGGGCACTGGTGACATTGGTAGTCACCCGACCCCACACCGTCCAAGGGAAATTATTGATCGGACCCTGGATGGAGATAACCCACACATCGTATAGCAATGCTAAGGGCGAATTGATTTCTGATGCAGAAACTCATTTCCCCACATATTATCTTAATTCTCCAGATTGTCGGTAGGCGAAACTATAGTTGGTGAATATAGCCTCCATTTGAGCGGCACATTATAGAACATTATAAATATATTATTAGAAGGGTGTTTCCACATTCAATCCCGCCTGAGATCAGACAAATTGTTGGCTGTGAACATTTCGGAGGAGCAGAGTGTCTCCATTGTTACCTTTTGAATTGAGGATAGTCCGAGTGTTTATTAAGGCTGATCCGGAAATTATTGGATCCCCTCCACAACTCAGATAGCACCATATAGATCAACTCCTCATAACGTACAAATTGAGGAACATCTAATATTCTCGGGACATGTCGTTGAGCAGACTCAGCGAAGAGAAAATGGTGAATATTGATTGCTAAGCAGTAGTAAGACAAGCCGTAACACTTGCAGCTGTACAGTAACATATCTGAAATGGATTCTTGGATTGCAGAGGTCTGAGGCAACCTTCGTCAGTAGTGCTTACTTTGACTTGACCCACCTGCATTAATCCATGAGCAAAATAAAATTAGAGAAAGGTTGATGCAGATTTTTTAAGCCGCCATCCGTGCGATGAAAATCAAAGAAATCACCAGGCATAGACATAAATTTCTCTATGTGTATGTAGAATTATAGACTGACATATAATGTCTGTTTTAAGAGGGGAGATGTCGTGAAATATTCTAATCCACATATATAAATTATCAGGTAAATGTAAAGCCTAACACATAAATTCAATAAAAGGAAAGAAGAATGGTAAAGAACAGTGCTGTCACAATGACTGTACTCGAAATCCCCCTCGTGTTCTCCTGCGTCTGCAAAGTGTAACGTTTCACGTTGATAGTAAAGCCTTCTGCAGTATACACGCGTTTCCCAAACACACTAAAAAGTGTACTCCAATTCTAAGAAAAACCTTGAGATACGCAGTTGACCTAGATTTAAAATTCCATTCATGTCTTTTTCTACACTATGTTACCAAAAACAAAAGACAGATGGACTAAAGGATAGAGAGAAGGGAGAGGCAGAAAGCAGGGACACAGGCAATACTAACACGAGTCGCGCGATACACAATTACTACCATCACGCGTGTAAGGCCACTAGCAATAATTTTTTTTTTCAAATAAACAGTGTCAGAAAAACACTACCCATCCGAGAGTTAGGTTTTAAAACTTACAAAATTCTTATTGGGAAACATGACATTATACTGGTTTACGTTTGAAAACATTACAGTACCCAGACAGCACATCTTCGAAGTAAACAGGAGGTAGAAGAAATTGCATATTTTGAACGCAGCCACTTAGCTCTTTTAAATTTGTATATTTGGGTTCCTTAGGACTTGCTGGCAAAGAATATGTAAAACGTTACGCAAATAGTCTAGGAATTACCAAATTATAGCCAAAATAAAATAGTGGGGGTGCCTGACAGCATGAAATCATTTCTGCTCATAAAATTTTTTTTATAACGTGTTTGAAAAAAACATTACGTTACGGAAATAGCCTACCATGTTAACTCCTATTTGATTGGAGCGCAACAAATGTAAGGCTAAACACGATTAGTCGGACTATAAATACTATCTTTCGTTGTCAGGGGAAACGTGAGAAGGGTAATATTTTTTGAAAAGTAGGTAAACATGGCATGATTGGTTAGAGCTGCCAATATACACAATTCAGAGCGTCTGTTCCTTGCCACATCTTGTAATAAACCTACTAAGAAACAGTGCGTTGAGCACCAGTGTATATTTTTTCTAAAATAAAGCCTGGGACATCGGCAGATCGAAGTTGTGCTATATTCATTGCCATTCAACGTCACTGTGTATTATTTCCATGAATTGTGGGACCGTGGTCTTAAAGTTATTGAGCAGCACCTGGTCAGAGCTTTGCTGAATCCAGAGGCGGACAGCATACTCCTTGGTCCATATAGCAAACAGTGAGGTGGCTCCAGAACTCATTGAAGTAATCGAGCAGAGGAGTCTTTTCCTGCAGTCATCACGAAAGTTAAGAATTTGTGGACAGCGGAGCTCAACATTATGTACCCCCAGCTTAAACTGACATTGTAAAATAAAATTAAGAGGGGAAATTAATTGTTTTAATGCCAGGAACTGAGAACATCTCCAATACTAGTTCCAACAGAAACAAACTCTTGAAGTCATGATGACTAATACCAACATAGCTTAAGAAAACAAAACCAGTATTACCTCATATTACTACTACACAACTGACACACATAGGATACTATTAATAATATATGTCACTACAAGATTCATATTGATAAATTCTGTACATATACTTTACCACACCAAATAAAAGATCCTGCTCCACCAAAACTGTTTTCCCATAGCTCAATGTAAGAAAGACATCGGTCATAAAATTTTGTAAACTCTTGTACGATTGTATTAATATTAATACTTCCATTATTTTCCAGTATTCTAAAAAGCTTTTTTGCTTCTTGAGGTATAAATTTATTATCACGCCTTTCCTCAAGATTTTTTTTCAATTTTCTAAGTTCACTGACAATATCAGTTGCACTTGCTTTTGTACTTTCCATAATCAAGGTAGATTTGTTAAACAATGTGAGTTGCCCTTGCACAAACCACAAATACATTTCACCACAATCATTATCAAAGAACTGTTTTATCAACACTGGACAGTGTTCTTGTGAAATAAAATATGATTTCAGTCCCTCATAGATTTCGAGTATTCTGTCGATAGCTGGAAGTAGCGAAAGAAAACGGGTGTTGCCATGTTGAAGAACCTTTTTATACTCGACATCTACAAATTCACAGAACTCTTTTAGTTGAGTTACTCGAACAGTATAAATGTCGAAATATTTATAAATTTTGACCACTAAAGCTTCTATTTCAATAGGTAGAACATCAACTGCAGTTTCTTCTTCTTCTTCCTCTTTCGTCCTGAAAAGGACGGTGGTTGCGTTGTGTCTGTTTACTCCTAAGCTGTGATATGTGCACCTTTCGGTCGACACATCCGACTTCTGCACGGCATTTTTTTGGACCGGGTTTGCCTTCCCATTGCGATCCACACTCGCTCAGCCAGACTGCACCGCTGCAGACTGTTTCCAGGACCACCACGTGGAGGTGGAGTGCGGTCTTGACCAGCTCTGATTCGCTGGTCCTGACGCAGGCAGTCAAGCTATGAGTCGCTGACTGCGTTCTCTATTGCTGCGTCTTTGGGTCCCAACTGCAGTTTGAAGACAGTTGTGAACGATGTGAGCATCGCAACCAATGCCCACAATATATCTTCCTAGTTCCTTTTTCACTTGACTGTAAATATTGTTTTCTCCTCTCCGTTTTACACCTCCAAAATTGGTATTGCAGTTATCTCCACAAAATCCAATAATTTTTTTTTTTATATTATGGTTTTTGATAACTGACATTAAATAGTTTGTCAATATTTCTGCAGTCTCACCGGGAACTGATTGAAAGTCTAAAAGTTTAACTTTTACTCCACAATCTGGTACAAAATACCACACAACACATGGCACAGTTTTAATTTCTTTCCTGTTGGAAGCATCAATTGATATAGTCACAAAATTTGTTTTGTTTAAATCTTCACAAAGTTGCTGAAACAACAGTGGCTCAATCACATTAACAATGACAGCTTCACATTTTGTTCTGGCTAGTCTAAACTTTGTTTCAAAAAACTTTGATATCAATTTAGATGAACAATCGGCAGACTTGAAGCTGAGATTGTGAATCGAAGGCCCACCATGAGCCACCGAAAATTCTGAAGAATACTGTTCCCATTTCACTTTGTCAATATGACCACAAAATTTTTTCAAAAACGGATAATCCTTTCTTAATTCATCCGTTAATACACAGTTTCTTTTTGGGGTTTAAATTAATTTAATGTACAGTACAAAATAACCACAAACAACATGCCGAAAACAAACACCGACTCGAGTAAATTACCTACGCAATCTGACTGAACTCAACTAAGATTACGCATGAGCGGGGGCTGCGCAACTGACTTGCGACGCTGCGTACTAGGCCAGTGTTAAAGTCGGGTTTTCGTGTTGCCTAATTGCCATTTTCCGAGCCTGCACTTTTTGACTTTGTGTAAATTCGGCACTTTTTAATTTTTTCCAAATAACCGGGACAAAATGACAAACTGGCCGGGACCATACCTTCAAACCTAGACAGTCCCGGTCAAACCAGAACGTATGGTAAGCCTAGGCATATGTCTACTTTTCTATATTTACTAACTGTAGATTGTACATAAAAATATAATGCTTTATCACAGAATCAAGCCAATGATAGCATGCTCGTTTCAGTGAAAGTCAAGAAATATTATACCAATGTTTCATTATCTAAGAATACAGATATAAGCTTGAAAATTATGGTGGTATCTACTTCAAAAAGACACCCGGCACACACATGAATGTTTATAAGCTTTTTACAGTGTGCCTGGTACAAAACTGATTTCACACAAATATACAACTAATAGTGCACAACTCAACTTTCATAACCACAATCATTCTCCCATTTGCTCCTTACACAGCATAAAGCCGTTACTGCAGCTAATCTCACTGCAGAAAGACTGTATTAAAGCATTTCATGTTCTCTTGCAGTGGTTATTTCTGAAGTAATTTCTTTTACATGATGAGGTTGCTAGCCCCATGCACAACCCTACATTAGTCACCTCTAGCATTGTTTGATTTGGTTCGGTTTTTAAGGACTATCTTCATTGCACATGGACAACTCCATCAGTGCTCCGATCTCCTCCCTTAGATCACACAAGGAGCATCTCAGCACAGTGCACGAACTCCATAGCACCGGCGAGAATCCCAATGTCTGTACATAGGAATCACACATTCTATAAATATTTTCGTGGTGGGTATGGGTAGGTTTCTAATTTTTTTAATTTTTGCCAGGGCAGCAGCCATAATGGCCTACTCTTTAAGATTTCCATCTGCCATGGGATTTTTAATGTGCGCAACTTGCACACGGGACGTCCTATCTTTTTGCCCTTATCCGAGAAGGCTAGGCATCCGATCTCACTACCCAGAAGAACAGGGGGAAGTATGACATCATTAGGACCACTAGTTCTGATAAAAAAAATTTCCAAAAATTATATTCCTTCTACTGGGAATCGAACCCAGTACCTTTATAATGCGAGGCGGATGCCATACCTCTTAGCAACTCTGACCCCCCACCTCTAGCATTGTGCCAGATGGAACTCTGGTTCTATTTTTCCTTTATCTCCTCACATATACCTGATAACCACATGGTTTTGTGCAGCCGTTTTCAATGAGCCTGATTTCATACAAATACAAATCTAATGGTGCAAAACTCAAGATAAAACAATGAAAACTCATGTAAATACCAGTGACAGCAAACATAAAGAAACTGACACCAACTATATTTACAAGTGTGCTGATATTCTCTTGAAGAAAGGTAAATATGAAGGGAAATACTAGTGCACTTATAAATAAACTGTGCAAAGAGAAATATAAATAACAAATGAAGCACAAAAGCACTTATAAATAAACCATGCTTATATTAGTTAGTATATAATTAGTACAGTGCGTGTGTGGATGTATGTGGCATGCATGCTTGTTTGGTTGTGCGTGTGTGTGTATATATACAGGAAGAGCACTGGAAGCCACAAATATGTGGATTTATAGAAGAATGTTAAGAATACCATGGACAGCTAAAAAGAGTAACAAGGATGTCCTAAAGATGCCAGTGTCACAATAAAACTGACTGCTCACATTAACAAGGATGTCCTAAAGATGCCAGTGTCACAATAAAACTGACTGCTCACATTAACAAGGATGTCCTAAAGATGCCAGTGTCACAATAAAACTGACTGCTCACATTAACAAGGATGTCCTAAAGATGCCAGTGTCACAATAAAACTGACTGCTCACATTAGAAAGAAGTAATTCACTTTTACTGGGCATGCCATGAGCAGAATAAAGAAGGAATATTTCGTGACAGTACAAAAAGATTGAAGGAAAAAGGCACAGTGCCTGGCAAAGCGAGAAGATGCTGAACAGTCTGATATCATGGCATGGGAAAGCAGTTAACAGAACTGATAAACAGTAGTGGAGTCAGGAAGCTGTGGACAGACGTGATCACTTACAAGACAAGGCATGATACTTGAAGAGTGTGTGTGTGTGTGTGTGCATACTTATGTATGTATGTAAATATATGTGTGGGTGTGTGTGTTGAGCATATGTTACTAAGATGCCCAATCAGTTTCTAAGGCTGTACATTCTGGGTTACAATAATAACCATCTGTGTAATAAACAAGGTAAACCACAACCAGCAATTTGCATAAACTAACAAAATCTTAAGTAAGTAAGGCAGTATGTGTTGACACATCTATCACTGATAATATCTACTGATAAAGAATGCAGAATTTGGTATTAGGTAAACATCTACAGTTCATTAGAAAATCAATCAATGCACTTTAAATCTGAGGTAGATTATACTATTAAAACACCTGTGGTAACTACACTTCTACTGTAAAACCTCCCATGAATGGACAAATAGGGGGAGTGAGTGGTTCAATGATGCTGATTGTCCTGTACTTCCTAAATATTTATATACATAGCCCAAAACTCGCCAAAAGAGTAATACAGTATGATGAGAATGTGTGACAAAATAAGTTTGTCCACTTTTTCTAGTCTTCACTTCTCTCCAGCAGTGTTACTCAACCATTCCTTCTACTTGCTAATTTTTCCCTTGTTTATTGTTTTTGCTTTAATCGTTCATGGTTATCTATCATATCTTGTCCTACTTTGTCACTCACCATCCAGGTTTTACCTGACCACTCGACGTGTTTATTAGATTACGGCAATATTTGTATTGTCAACTCTAGATGGAGGAGTGAAAGATAAACTGGGATTGCCTTTGCACAAGATGGCATAGGGCAAAAACCCAGACGTTGTCTGCATAGGTGGATAACAACCTTTGATACGGGGATATGGGTTGCAGATAACTGCCACTAACCAAGTTGTCTCAGTTGCCCAATATGGATAACACATGGTATTTGGAGATAAGTGTCAGTTTGCAAACATAACGGCCAATTTCACTGGGATGTCAGAAGATATCAATCATGTATAAGATTAAGACATGGAAAGTGATATAACACTTCTGGCAGATTGAATTAGTTGTAATAATCAACCACAGGAAAGTAACATCTTGGAAGATATTATCAGTGATAGACCTGTGAAGTAGTGAGTTTGTAAACATGACAAGTAACAACAGAAGTGGCAAGACCTTATATGGTCATGGAGTTTAAAAATACTATGTAAAGGGCAATATCATTTATTGTCATGTAGTAATATTCTACATGAGATGAGATGGTGGGGGATAAACCCCTACCAATATCAGACACCTTAATGTTAGACACCTAACACACCTGAAAGGTATGGCATCTTAAACAGCTGCCTGTTTCCTGTGCAAAAAGTCTGTGTTAGCCCAATATTGGAGTAAGTTTTAATATGTTCATTTTATATTTACATTTTGACATGCATTATTTGTTTGTGGATGTACGGCTGCGTATAAGGCTGGCAACCTCATCACTTCAAATGACGACTCATGAACCACCTGTAAGAGCTAGCAACTGCTTCGTTCTGGTTTCCTCACAAGGAACCAACAGCAGAGGTGGCTTCAGAGGAAGCAGGAAGTGGATGATGATATCATGGTGTATATATTTATTATACTCACCCTTTAGTAAGCTTTATATGTACATTTATATATATTTTCAATTGTCGTCTTCCGCTGTCAAAAAGCACTTTCATTCGACTCACTGAGTCTAAAATTAATGCTCAGGGAGGGTAAACATTGAGGAAGATGAAGTGGTGGATGGAAGCGGAGGTCACCTGATGTTCATATCAGGAGACTCAGTACTTAAAAAGGGCATTTGTTTCCCTCTTAGTCTGTGGTACAAGTTGCCAGCAGTCGCTTAACACCTACATCAGATGGGTCTTGAAGACGCTTGACAACAGTAGTTGTCCTAGCCTTACTGCATGGGATGTGCTACTGCCACCAGACTTGACTTTTGAAGAGAAGGACCAGTCCAAAGCACCTGTGGGAACCAACAGCGACTGAAGCAGATGCCAACAGACCCCACACCGGCAGTTAAGCACCATAACAGCGCAGCCAATGGATACTTACAATTTTGTTTTCTAAAAAAATATCCACCTACAATTTAGATCGTCCAAGGAGGAAAATATCAGTGCTTCATTTTGTATAAACAACTCTATTTATTTTAATCTTGTTAAGCTATAAGTGATTATTAAACCTATTTTTCTGTTAATCTACAGTTGGATTAATCACTATTGAGTGAATTGTATGTCTGCACCCATATGACTCATATTGTTTAAATACACAACCATATACAGCTATTAAATTAATAGTTGCTGAATTATTTTCTGATGGGGGTTCAGAAAATACGAGTCAATATTTCCTCACAGAAGGGGCAGGAGAATAATAAGTTCATGACAGCTTAGATAATCCCAGTTTTTATGCTTGCTTTTCTTTAAAATCCTGTCAGGCTCTCTGAAGCAGAAGCATCATTCTTCTATTTATATCTCTGCCAAGAGTAATCTTATGTGCAGGTTGATACCTTTGAAGACCCTCATTTTTATACTCTAAGTTTGGTCACTGCTGGACCACTATGCAGAGCAAGGGAGACAATACTGCCAGATCCTTACACTATTACCCCCACTTGAGTGTCAGCAATGGTAAACTAAGACAGGTCACGGCAGAAATGAGAAACTATAGGTTACACATCCTGGGGATAAGCGAGAGCAGATGGACAGGGGCAGGAAAAGTTAAAACAGCAACAGGAGAAACAGTACTTTACTCTGGAAGAGAGGATGGACAGCACAGTGAAGGCGTAGCCATTATTCTACAGAAAGGGATAGAAAGGACATTACTGGAATGGAAACCCATCAACAACAGACTGATACGATTGAGATTGAGAGGGAGATTCACCAACACTACAATAATACAATGCTACGCACCAACGAATGATAGCGATGAGGAGGTCAAGGATGAATTCTATCAACAACTGCAGAAAGAAATGGAGGACACACCTAGATATGATCTTGTTATAGTAATGGGAGACCTCAATGCGAAAGTTGGTACACACAATACATATAATGAAAGAACAATGGGGAAATGCGGCAGCGGAATAGCAAACGAAAATGGGGATAAGCTAATAAGTTTCTGTAGCATTAACAACCTGGTCATTGGAGGAACACTTTTCCCACATAAGGAAATTCACAAGTTAACATGGGAATCCCCAAATGGTCGGGACAGAAACCAGATAGACCACATCATGGTTAACGGTAGATGGAGACATGCATTACAAGATGTGAAGGTAAGAAGAGGTGCAGATGTGGGAAGCGATCACCATTTAGTAGTTGCAAAACTGAAAGTGAAACTAAGAAGGGCTGGACCAACTGTAACTACACAGAAAAGGTTTGACATCAGCAAATTGAAGGACCCCCTTACCAGAAAAGCTTTTGCGGCCGACATTAAGAAACGATATCAATTTGCCAAAAGCCAGGAAAAGACATTGACTGATGATATAGACCAGAATTTTAACACCATTTCAACAATATATAAGGAAAGTAGCAAATCATGCTTAGGATTCCAGGAAAGGAAGAAGCAAGACTGGATAACACCAGAAACACTAAACACCATAAAGATGAGAAAGGAAATGAAAAGAAAGAAAACAGAAGCGAAGTCCCCCAGGTTAAAGCAACTATATAGCGAACAGTACAGTCAACTGGACAGGGAAGTTAAACGCCAAACCCGAGCCAACAAAAGGAATTTCCTAGACGATCTTGCAAAACAGGCAGAAGAGGCAGCACTGAGAAATGAACAAAGCACAGTATACAAAATAACTAAATTCATCAGCGGAAAACAAGGTGCAAACAACATTACATTAGTAAGAGATAAGCAAGGAAATCTCATCAAGACAGCAGAGGGACAGGAAACAAGATGGGCAGAGCACTTCAGAGAAACTCTGAACAAGGAAATACCAGAGACACAATTGAATGTTCCTGAGGCTGAAAACGATCTAGATGTAAATACAGACATTCCACGAAAAGAAGAAATCATCACAGCAATCAAAGGGTTAAAGAACGGTAAAGCTCCGGGCCATGATAACTTAAATGCAGAGCTATTTAAGACAGACCCTGAGCTAGCAGCAGAACTATTAGAACCCCTATTTGCACAAGTGTGGAAAACGGGGACAACACCATCAGAGTGGAACAAAGGAATAATTGTCAAATTGCCCAAGAAGGGAGATCTTTCAGACTGCAATAATTGGAGAGGAATCACTCTTCTCTCAGTTCCCAGCAAAATACTAGGCAGGATAATTATACAGAGAATTTCAAAGGCAGTAGACTACAAACTGAGGAAAGAACAAGCAGGATTTAGAAAGAACAGAAGATGTGTAGACCATATATTCACTCTCAGGAACATTATAGAGCAGTGCTCAGAATGGCAAAGACAGCTTTACATAAATTTTGTTGATTTTGAAAAGGCTTTTGACAGCATACATAGGGACAGTTTATGGAAAATACTGAGGGCTTATGGAATTCCAAGCTGCATAGTGTCAATCATAAAAAGCCTCTATGCCAACTTTACGTGTAGTGTTGGGCAGAGCAACCTAACCTTCGAGGTGAAGACAGGAGTACGACAGGGATGCCCCTTATCAACCACTCTATTTTTAACAGTCATAGACTGGGTGATGCGCCAGACAACAGAGAGCAGTCCAAGAGGAATAAGATGGACTACATTTTCAACATTGGAAGATCTGGAATATGCAGATGACATTGCACTGCTGGCACATTCACATCAACACATCCAGGAAAAAACGGATAGACTTAATAAAATTAGCCAGCAGGTGGGCTTGAACATCAATTTAAAGAAGTCTGAGGTCATGACGCTCAATGTGAGCAACCCTGAGCCCATATCAGTAAGGAATCAGCAACTGGTACAGACAGATACCTTCACATACCTAGGAAGAATAGTAACACCAGACGGTGGGGCAGGCAAAGACATCAACATCAGAATGAATAAGGCAAGAACAGCCTTCTTTAGCCTAAATAACATCTGGAAGTCCTCCCAATACAGCACAAGCACAAAATTAAGATTATACCAGAGTTGCGTGCTTTCTGTGCTTCTCTATGGTGCGGAATGCTGGAGAGTCACAGAGAAGGAAATGTCAAAATTGTCCTCTTTTCACACAACATGCCTAAGAAAAATTCACCGAATCTTTTGGCCGAATACCATCACCAACCAAGATCTGCTTACTCGTAGCAAGCAAGAGGACATGCATACCATCATAGCTGGCAGACGCTGGAGCTGGGTTGGTCATGTCCTCAGAAGAGACCCCGATGCCATCACAAGAACAGCTATGCTTTGGACCCCTGAAGGAAAGCGAAAGAGAGGCCGACCAAAAACAACTTGGCGGAGGACTGTGGAGGCTGAGATGCAAAGAATGAACCAGAGTTGGGGCACTGTACGAAGGATGGCCACCGACCGTGCAAAGTGGAATCAATTTGTTGTTGCCCTACAAGACGCCACTAGGCGTGATGGCCACTGACTGCTTTGACGGTCGGTGGTTAAGGATCGAAGAAGAAGAAGAGTGTCAGCAAAGATTTTGCTCACGTCTGTTACCTATCCGCCACTTCATTAATTAATAGAAAAGACTAATTTTACATATCCCCACTGTGGACCAAAATTTTGGCCCCAATAGATTTCATGTGTTATTTCATAAACCTGTACATAAGAAGTTTTGCAGTATTTTTAGTCAAAACAACTAAATGATAAATCTTTAAGCTTTTAGGTACAGATGATTCACTGCATGCAGACAGTGTCTATGATCGTATTGCTAAATGCATTCTGATATGATACAAAATTATATAATTATAATAATAATTGTACTTTTAAAGAACATGTCACTACACACAATTATTACTGAGTGCACTATTACATAAGACTGTTATGGAATACCTCTCTACAAGACAATATAGTCAATTAATGTGAGTGAGCCTCTGAGGAGTCCAAGAAAAAATAAAACAACTGCTCACTCCTGCATGTTGTAAGAGGTGATTAATATGAGGGTGAGCATTGGACTGGCAACCTCATCATGTAAAAGAAATTGCTAAAGCAATTTCCAATAGACTCATGAGAAGTGCTAGGGTGCATGCTTCCAGCGAAGGGTCAACTGCAGTGGTAGCTCCATACTCCTAATGGAGCACAAAAGGATGGTAATGGTGATGATGATGATGAAAAGAATATACATTTTGATTATTTTTAATTATAAAGTTAGAACAACTTGCACACCATGTGCTACTTCTGTACATTTAAGCCACCAAAAGTAGCTGACAGGCTGTCTACCATTATGGTTAGCTCTACCAGCCAAGCAGAATAATGCACAAAGTTGCTACTGCAATTCATGTTAACAATTTCTTACCAACATCCCAGGGGAATGAAGGGATGTGCAAGTATGAACATCCACAGTGCCTGAGTAACAATAATGATGATGGTGTTGATGATAATAATAGTACAATTAAGATTGATAATATTTTACTGTAATAATAAAATCATGTACAAACCATAATAATAATCTAACTTACTTAGTCATTCCTTTCTTAACAAGGGTGTAGAGGTTTGCCAGAGAGAGCGCCATTCTATCCTGGCCTGGTTCCAATCTAGTCCTTCAGAGATTGTCTAATGTTGTCCTCCCAGCGAACTCTGGGTCGTCCTGGAGGTCTGGATCCCTGGCTCTTGGTTTCCCTTATTTATTGTGGTAGCCGATCTTCTTTTATTCTGTAAACATGGCCATATCATCATAATTGGGACTGTTCTACTCAGTTCTGCAGGGGCTGGGTTTTGGCCTAGACATATCGTCTAGTTGCGGGCCATGTCTTTTCTTGTTACTTTAACCACCTTTCTCATATACCTCATTTTTTTAAGTTTGGAGCTCACTTTTGTGGGTTGCAGTCATTGCCACAATAATAATCAACAGTGCAAACACAACAATCATACTACAAAAAAATAAATCACAGCTTTGAGAAAAATGGCATACCATATGGGTCTATCACTATGGCAGCAGAGTAAAAAAAATGTCAGAAGACTTCAAAACAGTCACATCTCTTAAACATGTACCTTTAAAATTGAGTGAAAAAAAACACTGCATGTTAAGAATTTTCTCATGACTGTGTCATTCTGTTTGGGTGAGGGCTTGACCACACAGTTCCATTTTAGCAGCAGCTCTTGCTTCATAAGGAAACACATTAGACATATCAAATGAGAGAGACCTGACCAAGAGATAACAAGATTCTGTACTGGTTTAGCAACCTAATATTTTAAAGACAAACACACAGCCAAATGATCATTTATGAAAAGAACAAGTGGTAGCTCCAGCATTTGGTCAAGTCCAGTTCAGATTCAGAAAGGAAAGAGGGTGCAATGAAGCAATATTTGCACAAAGGCAGCTTAGTGAGATAACAACAGACTGTGAACAAGACCTGGATAAAGATTATTGACTCAGCACAAAATAGGAATACTATGGACAGTGCTTGAATAAAATGGAATAAATAGACAGCTACAATATGGTTTACAGCACTGTATAAGGGATGCAAAATTGCTGTAATAATAAACCTTCTTTCAAAGTGTTTTGCCATTTTTTTTTTTTTAATTTAATGATGAAAAATATCCCGCTCAAACTCTGATGGGTTATAATTAGGATATATATTGTTTTAAATTGCAGATAATATGAATAACTGCCGATACGGAACAGTGGCATCACATCTGTCAAATCATTGTAAATAGGGCAAATCAAAATTACCAATTGTTATCACATCTACCTTCCTTGGCTTCTAAATTATGTGCCTTTTCATTTCCCTCTATGCCAACATGTGAAGGTATCCTAGCTATTAAGGCTGAACACCCTCTGGAATATAAGTATGTAATAGCCAGAAATATCTCCTCTGCTATATCAGGTCTATTGTATTCTCGTAAGTTTCTTTGTGCTTGAATTGTTGAAACAGAGTCTGTTAAAATTGTTAGTTTCTTGGGAGGGTTTTTAGAGAATATTTCTAGTGCTTTTAGTATTGCTACCATCTCTGCAGTGAAAATGGATGTATTTTCCATGATACTATACCCTTTTGCCATTTTCCGTATTGGAATATATATTCCTATCTCTAATTTGCCATCCTCTCCTTTGGATCCACTTGTGTATACAGTAATGCTGCTCTTTAATATTTGTTGTGTATATTTTTTTGGCTGTGTTTAATATTTTCTATATTATTTGCTTTCTTAAGTATTTCTGTAAGGTGGTAGTCCGTATCTGGTTTCTTGATCTCTCAGGCATCATCGGACATACAGAAGTGTTAATTGTGAAGTAAAAGTTGACAAAGCTACTGATTACACTAGAGATGTCAGGTTTAGATCTGAATAAAGTGTCTGCATACACTGCTGACAATGCAAGTGTCAACAATGGAAAACACAATAGTGTTTATCAAAAACTGAAAATAACTCAAAAGAATGTTATTACTGCAATCTGCCTGGCCCATATTTTGCACAATGCAACAAGATTTTCTACAGGAAAACTGGAAATTGATGTTGAAAATATTGTGCTCATAGTATTATTGTTATTCTTGAACAGAATCAACATCACTGGACTCTGGGCAAACCCATAGGAGCCCAGTCTCCCTCAATATATGTCGAAGAGTGTAAATGCTAACTGTTCCTGCAGCTCAAATTGAATAACAATTTTAGCATTTCAGCAAAAAGAACAGCAGAGTTAAAAGAATTCTGAGAATTCGTGGAAGCTGATAATTACAATCTGTTGTGGATTGTTGTGACTAGATGGCTCTCTCTTTTGTTATCTATTGACAGAATACTTAAGTACTGGTAAGTCCTAAAAAGTTATTTCAAAAGTCTAGGTGAGGAGGAGTGCCCCAAGGTAATGCGGAAGTGCTTTGGAGATGAAGGAAATGCCTGTGAATCGTCAGAGATCTATTTCTTCTTCCTCAGTCACACTCTTAAAGTGCTCTCAGGCACTACTGAAGCACTAGAAGCCAAGTTATTCAGCACAATTTCAGTGTTGAAGCTAATGGCTGAACTGAAAAGGAAACTTGAGAGAAGAGTAAAGGACTGTTTTTTTGGCTTTGCAGTGTACATCAAGCTTAGGCAGCTTACCCCTGATGTGTCTAAGAAATGTCAAGCAGACCCCAGTTTTCTATGAAAGAGCCATAAAGTAAACAAGGCACAAGTATGACGTCTCTGAAAACAGCTTTCATAACAAAGTGTCAAAACTGAGCCTAACAAGTGAAATGCCATTTGGAGAATTCTGTGATGCAGTCAAGGCTTGTAACCTTCAAGATATTGATGAATTATATGAAGAGTATAGGATTGTGGAGGCAATTATCAATACTGAGATGGTAGATAGCCACAGTTTTCAAAGATGACCTCAGCTTGAAGAAATGAGAGAAACTGTCTCTAAGTGGAAAGTGAAAGCAGAGCTCCAAATCTGTAACAACTAATCGGAAAAGTGCCCGGTCATGTACAAACAATTCCTGGCCAACAGAAAACTTCTAGTGATTGCAAGTAATCCAACGGGCTGATCATCCATTTGCCAGTCACTTCGATTACGGAAACAACAGCAAATGGATTGATTTGCCGTTGCCCTAAAGACGCCAATAGGCGTGATGGGAAACAATGGCAAAGAAAACCTATCTGCTGTTGCCCTAAGACGCCACTAGGCGTAATGGCCACTGACTGCTTTGACGGTCGGTGGCAAAGGACGGGAGAAGAAGAGAAGAAGATTGCAAGTAAAGGACAGAAATACAAAAAAAATAGACATCCATTCCTGATAGTCCACGGTAAATAGGCTACTTCCTTTAGTTTGTGCTTGATTTATATATAGGCAAAAAAGTATCATGTTAGAATTTTTATTTCATAAAATAACTAAAGTGGTCATCTGTACGTATTTCTTAATTTTGCGATATGATTTAAAAATTTATAAAACATTAAAATTTGTTTGAAACACTGTATAAGTGTGTGTATATTCTCGGAGACCTCCAGGGAATAAATGGGGCCAGGCTGGATCAACAATAATACATCAACCCCACCCAAGATATTTCATGGCAAAAGCAATAACAAAAGTAAGATGAAAGAAGACCATTTATGGGAATATGAGGGACAATGCCTAAGAAGAATCTTTCTGAATTCAATGGGAACAAAAGATATTCAATGTAGAAATATACATAACACAAGCCTTAAGACATAACAGATGAATTTTTTTTTTTTATTAATTACAAAAAATATAGAAATGATGGAGGCGATCAGGGCATAACAATACATGGTCATGAAATGATAACTTAAAATAAAAATGGGAAGAGCTGTGATAGTAAAGAATTTAACGAATGACAGGAAGACGACAAATCTGTTCCCGATGAGAGGTTAAGCTGCCCAGTGAGGACACTTCCACAGTGGTCTGGAAAAATTTCCTTAACTACCGGAAACTTTCATTAACTCTTTTGAAGTTTGTTACACCAGTTTAATCTGTTCAGAATGATGCAGTCTTACCTTCTTTTGTGACTGAAAATTCTGTACCATCATCATCAAACTCAAAATCATGTTCTTCGGTGCTAGAAAGATATTCTTTTTTAATTTCCTGCATGTTCTTTGGTCTTGAGTTTCCTGGAATGTGAGTACAGACATTTTGGTTACCATTAATAAATAATTAAAAGTGAACGAAAAACCACAACAAAGCATGTCTATATTTTTAGTTATCTCAAATCAACCCATTTATATTCTTTGTTTGTGAACTACCGTATATACTCGTGTATAGGTCGATCCGACTATAAGTCAACCCCTAGACTTTAGGACTTAAAAACCATCCAAAGTGAAAGACCCGATTATAAGTCAAATGAATACACGCATTGCATTGGAATTTCCTAGGCTTTCTACTAATTTTTTTCACTTGTTTACACACAACACAGTCAATGACACAGAGATTATCAATTAACAGACCACAAGAACGTATTTCTAAATGTACTTGAAAGAATTTTAATGATTCTGGAAGTTGATAATAACCTTTGAGATTCAAGAATAATTGTTTTAAGATACTGTTACATGACATTTATTATGGTATTAAATTAACTAAAAGGGATGAGAAAGAAACTGGGTGGGTAAAGCTCCAGTGTGGCAATATACAGTTGACATTCAAAAATCCGGCAACCTCCGGACCTGAGGAGTGCCGGATTGATTAAAATGCCGGATTTTTTTTGGTTATATATGCTGTATATATTTAACAGAAAATGACTACCTGTACAGCCCTTTAAAGAAAGAAAATTAAATGTTTACGTTTTACACCCCTTCTTTTATTTGCTGAATCCATAATGGGGCTAAACAGCAGCAAATAAATGATAAAATGAGAAGGAATGAGCAGGAATGCCTGTTAACACGTGCAAGCAAGACCCAACAGCTGCATCAAAACATAAACTGCTCCAGAAAACAGTGGCGCGCCAACGAGGTAAATTAAAAAATGCGCTCCGAAATCCATTCAGGAAAACTGAAGGAACCGGATTATCGATGGCCGGATTTTTGAATGTCAACTGTACCGGGTTAGGAAAATAAACAACTGTATAAACTAGAATTTTTACATGTTTGTGGTAACTAATTGAGGATTTATTTCAAATTTCATGTATATTTAATTCTGGAAAACTTACTGTCATGGATTACAGAGGGGCTGAAATACTCACATTTAAGTACAAAATGTCCCTTCATTTTTGTTCATATTACACGACATAAAAGTAATCTTAATTGTTGTAAATAAAAGTACACTTCTAAATATTGTTCAGTCAATTTACAGAGGAGCAAGAAGTATGAAAACCAACAGGCTGATCACCCGTTTGCCAGACACTTCGATTACGGAAACAACGGCAAATGGGTTGATTTGCCATTGCCCTAAAGACGCCACTAGGCGTGATGGGAAACAATGGCAAAGAAAACCTATCTGCTGTTGCCCTAAGACGCCATTAGGCGTAATGGCCACTGACTGCTTTGACGGTCGGTGGCTAAGGACAGAAGAAGAAGAAGAAGAAGAAGTATGAAAAGATGTTGGCATAGGATAGGACATACACCGAGGAAACCAGATGATAGTTTTACAACATAGTGTCCTTGACCTAGAAACACCAGGATAAGAGAAACAGAGGGTGATTTAAAAAACACACGAAGAAAGGAAGTGGCGACACGACGTTTAAGGATATAGAGGGAGACGATAAATCGTACATGCCACACCTCGGAGATGAAAAACCTGTATACAAAATTCAAAAACGCTGTACAAAGACCTGCAAAACCTGTACCCAAAAAAAAAAAACTGAAAAAACGTATCAAAAGAGTTAATTTGAGTAAAAAAAATTTCTGCATTATAATTGAGGCATGGGGACTTTGCCTTTTAAAGCAAGTCTTCACTTATTTTAAAACTCAAACAATAAATGTCTGAGTTTATTTTACACAGTGAAAATGATGTGATCGTGTTCATCATTTAGTCTATTTCTGCGCTTAATTGTCACTAACAGACCAGGAAACCCTGTTTGATAGGACCTTATAAAAGAATTCTGAGACACAGTCTTCTTCTTCTTGCGATCGCATCTTTGATGATTACACCGTCAGACGAGTTCTCATGATGAATTCGACTGTTGTTTGAAGTTCCTCTTTAACTCCATATAGCTTTGAGTTTAGTGTTGAGTCATTGGGCCAGTATATCTTTCTTAACTGGTCATACAGAGGACAGTCCTGTAGAACATGCTCAGCAGTTTGTTCGTTTAATCCACATGTGCACAGTGGTGAAGCAGACAATCGTAGCTTGTGCATGTGTTTATTCAGTTTGTTATGCCCTGTCCTGAGTCGAAAAATAGTTGTCTGTCCCTGCCGGTCGAGAGTGTGATAGTCGTCTTTGGGTTGGTTCTGTTCTCTTCTGATAGTCTGGATAGCTCTCTTTTTCTCAAAGTATGTGACTTCATTATCTTCTTGTTCACATTCTCCTCCCTTTTTTGCAAGTTTATCTGCCTTTTCATTTCCGGGTACACCACAATGAGATGGTACCCACTGAAGTATGGTTCTCTTTTTGGCAGCTACCTTGTTTTTAGTTCATTTCTCAGATGCGGGAGTTTACCACCCTTGAGAGCTTGCAGGACAGACAGTGCATCTGTGAGGATGACTACCTGGTGGCAGTCAGAGTTGGTGTTATAAATCATATTTGCAGCTTGCTCTAGAGCTTGAACCTCAGCTGTATAGTTGGAACAGAATTTACCAGTGGGAATGTGCCTAGTCTCATAGTGGTTGTCAGGATATGAGATAAAGATACCGGCACTCCATTCCTAACAGCATTAGTTGCTGATCCATCTGTATAGGCATGTATCCATGATTGATCGGGATAGCTTTCTTGGATCATACTCAATGTAGCAGTTCGCTTTTGCAGATCATTATACTCACATCCACTTGTGAGACCACTGACTGTTGTATTAATTTGGAGGGCACTGCTGGCCTGCTCCCATGGTACAGGGTATAGGGTGGGCTTCAGTGGTGTTGTCTTCATGGATAGGTCTTCTTGATGCTGTCTTATAAGTCTTTTCCCCCGATGCACAAAGCTGCTACGCTTTAGACGTCCCAATGCCAGATCATCTAGTCTTGCCTTCATTGGGTGCATTGGCATACTGTTGTACTTTTCCATCTGGATCATGGTTTTTGTGTCTCTTCTATGGGACAATGTCTGTAATCCAGCAACCTTCTGCATCTCTGTTATTGGTGTAGTTTTCATGGCTCCTGTAATGAGCCTGAGAGCTTGATTTTGCACCTTGTCCAAAGACTGCAGATGTGAGTTAGCAGCTGATGACCATGCTGCTGAGCTAAACTCTAAGTGTGGTCTTATTACTCCATTATAAATCTTCTTTAGATTTCGTTCATTTGCTCCCCAGTTGGTACCTGCTAATTTTCTGAGTATGCCTAGTCGTCTTCGGGCCTTTCCTTCTGCATTTTCAATATGCTTATTCCATGTAAGCCTTTGGTCAAATGTCACCCCAAGATAGGTGGGGTAGCTTTCTTCCTTGATCACGGTTGTCCCTAGGTGTATGTTAGCTGATTTGTCCTTGGGGGCGAGGGAGAACAGTGTTGTGGAGGTTTTGTCTGTGTTTATTGTGATAAGCCATTTCTCTGCCCATGACACTAGCATGTCTGCTGCCCGCTGCATTCTATAATTTGCTGTGGTGACATTTTCATCAGCGCACCAGAGTACTAGGTCATCTGCATATAAGGCAGCTTTAACTCCTGCAGGGAGATCTTTCACCAGGTCATTGATGTAAACAAGGAAGAGTGTTGGGGAAATTACTCCTCCTTGAGGTACCCCCTGATGGAGCAACACTTTTCTGCTCTGCAGACCGTCAAGAGTGACTCTAGTTCTCCTGTTATGCAAGTATGACTGGATCCATTTCATCATGTTGCCTTGGATTCCACTTCTCCTAAGTTTTGCAATGAGGCCATCTTTCCACACCTTGTCAAAGGCCTGCTTGAAGTCGACCCAGATCGTTAGGACCTTTTTCTTCTCCTGGAAGGCATCTTCTATTGCTTGAGACAAGTAAGTAACTTGGTCTTCTATACTGTAGCATTCTCTAAATCCAGCTTGTTCCGGCACCAGGATCTGCTCAGACTCTAAATACCATTTCAATCTGTGGTTGACTATTCGCTCCATAGTCTTCCCAACACAGCTTGTGAGACTGATTGGCCGGTAACTTGCAGCCTCGGTCTTACATTTCCCTTTCTTTAGTATGGGTATTGTGATGGCTTCTCTCCATACTTGGGGTACCGTTCCTTTCAACCAGCTGTGGTTGAATATCTCAAGCAGTTTTGTCTTTGCTGCTGAGCTCAGATTTACTAGCATTTCGTTGCTGATTTTGTCTGGGCCGGGTGACTTTTGAAACTTAAGCTTGGAAATAGCCTTCTGTAGTTCTCCTAGTGTGATGGGTTCCCTCATTGGGGCAGGAGTATCTGTCTGTCCCATGGTTGCCAGTATTTCTTTTCTTATCTCTCTCTGATGGTCTATGTTAATGGGTAAGTTGCTTTCTGAACTGTATCTTCTAGCAAACAAGTCTGCAGCTTGTTTTCCTCTGAAAAGTTTGCCACCTTCATCCAATGTGATAGTCTGCCTTGGTGAGGAATGCTCTTCATTTAGAGACTTGACTAATCTCCAAAGTTTCCTGCCGTCTTTCTCAAGGTTCAGCGATGCCGTTTTAGTTCTCCAGCTTTTCCGCTTTTCTTCTAGCTTTGTTCTCTGAAACTCTGCTACAGCCTTTTTCCATTTGTTGTGAGTTTCAAGTGAAGGCTGAGACTCTGCGTCCTTTCTAGCCTTGTCCATAGCTTCCTGACGTTCTTGGAGTGTGCTGGACCAGTATGGTATGTAGTTACGCCGGCATCCTTTGGGAATGGTTTCTTTTGCAGCTTGTAGTATGCATCTGTTGAAGTCTTTTACCACTTCATTAATGTCTCTGTTCTGTACCTTGAGGGTAGACAGCAGCGTGTTCACCTGATGCCTGAATAAACCCCAGTTGGCTTTTTTGTAGTTCCATCTTGTAATGGCTGGGCCTGTACTGAGAGTTGCACTCTGGACAGTAAGAAAGATTGGGCGATGGTCGCTTCCCCCTAGTTGGTCTCCTACTTCTCTACTAATAGATCCAGCTATATCTGGTGTGGAGAAGGCAAGATCTGGTGTTGAGGTTGTGTGCCATCCTCTGGAGTAGAAGGTAGGAGTATCTGTGGCATTATTGACTAGGATTAGGGAGTGATCATCTTGCCAAGTTTCAACCTCTTCACCTCTGTGATCCAGATGGTTATAGCCCCAGCTCTGGGAGTGGCTATTAAAGTCTCCAACTGCTATAAAGTTGGTGGCTGGTACCTGTATAGAGCTGAGACTCAGGGGTTTGTTGTTCGGACAGTAATAGTTCAGGAGTTCTATTTCCATCTTGTCTACCTTTATCTGCAGCAGCTGATATTCTGCTCCATCCATGAAGGTTTTCCTTTCGTGTGCAGGAATGTTATTCCTTACAAGAGTAAGTACTCCTCCTTTTCGTCTATCTTGTCTGTCGGATCTGAAGCATTGATATCCCCTTATTTTAAAGGTTTGATCTGCTTTCAAGTGAGTCTCTTGGATACAGCAAACACTGACTTGCTTCTCATACAAGATGTTTTCCAGCTCTGTCTTTTTGCTGTATCCAGCCTGCTTGCTGTTCACTCCCTCTGCATTCCAGTGCATCATGACAAGTGGCACTCTGGGTTTCTCTTTTTCTGTTTTGTTTTGGTCAGTAGTTCTCCTCCGCCGTCTGTTGACTCCACAAGACGGTCTAGAGGGTCCTCCAGTAGCTGAGGGTGGGCTCTGTCGAGGCTCAGAGCCCGGCACTGCACCTGCCTGGTGGAGCTCCACAGGGCGAGCACCAGAACGAGATTTATTTGACGGTGTACTCTCCATAGAAAAAAAAAAAAAAGCGAGTTGCATGATACTGTGGTTTCCGGTGCGCCTTCTGGCCCAGTATCTACGACTTTAGCACCTGTTCAACGGGAGAGTGGGCTCATCCCTAATCTGTTTATGTTCCCAGTAGTAGACTATTCGCAAGCAGCCTGGGGGTGTCACTGCTCTGCGCGGACCTTGTTTACCGAGGCGGCGTCCGAGCTCGTATGGTGAAAATATGGTTGCGTTATCTTTAAAATAGCCCTGTCTTTCCCGTGGCTTTTCTGCCATCCTGCAACTTTGAGTTAGGGAGTTCTGAGCTCCAGTCTCTTTCCCAGGCATTTTATCCTGGCCTGGCACGCATACAGAGGACCCCACTTCTGGTTCTAAGTTAGCAGTTGGGGATAGGTGGGGTAGCACACTGTGCATTCCCCGTCATCCAGGGGGCTCTCCAACTATGCAGAGCTTGCACAATGCTGTGCTCTGGTTCGGGGCTCTCCCAAGGTATCCTCACGTCCTGCACAGAGCCACTTCCCGATACCCACCACCTGCCAACCCTCCATTGTAGAAATCTCCTGCATGCGGCCATCCAGTCAAGAGCCATTATTAAGTCTGGTGCCCAAGTGATCCCCCCAAGCTCAGTGTGCAATGCTGGGTTCTCATCATGCTGCAACACAGGAGGGATTGTGATGCTCAGCCATCTCTCTCAATTCTGCACCGATAAGTGACATCGGGGACTTAACTTTGCCTCAGTACTGGGAGGCCCCATTTCCGGGTACACCACACACAGCCAATTGAGGCAACGGTCGCCATGGGCGTGAGACACAGTAATAAGGGGTGTGGGTTAGAAATCGTAAACCTAACCCTGAACCCAAACCTTAATCTTAACCCTAACGAAGTTCAAGGGTGACATCAAAGAAGATGTTCCACTGTTCTCACAACTAATTTTACTACTTCGTTATTATTTTTACAAAGAGAAAAATTGAACCAAACTATATTATCCTGTTAAATTTTAATGGAATGGGAAAGTTTCTAGGGCGTTTTAGAATTAGTTAAATAAATATTTCATGTAATTTTAAAAATAATAAAATCACGTTATCATATAAATGTTTTAAAAATAATAAAACGCTCATAATTTGCTACGAAAATATAAACCGGCACAAGCGTAATTTATTCTCTACCGAACTTCAAAAATGAAAATAGCCATTTTACCCTACTTGTCAGTTTTAAATACCCCCATATGACTAGTTTCAACAGTCAATACGACAACCAGTGATAGTAATTAATTATTTAATAAAATAACTCACTAAATGATCGAAATAATGATATATCCACAAAAGGAAAATCAGAATGCTTTTAAAGAAAGGAAATTAAAACTTAGAAGAGAAGTAACACCAAAAAAACTTTTCCAGGGGCTCTGATCGGGTTAAGATACAAATTTGCCTTGCTTTCGTGATATTTTTTTCTAGTTTCATATTTCTTTTTATATTATTATAAAAATGTACATTTCTTACGCAGATTCTACAAGTTTTAGTGAAATCAAGTAATATGTAGTGTTATCCATTTTTATTTTTTTTGCATATAAGCAGCCGTAAATAAAAAATTATGCTCAATGTGACGTAATCGTTAAAATAATCAGTAACGTGCTGGCTACTGCCAGCATTAGCAAAATATGATACATGAACGACACACTACGCGGACCCTCGCAAATCCCGCATCAATTGAAAAATAGGCAGCTTGATGTTACTGGTTGATTTTTTTATTCATTTTTTAACATCTCGCCAAATCTAACGATGCAAATATCGGCTATGGTGTAGCACAAGACGATTGATTTATATATATTTAATAATTAAGCGAAAAAACCTGTACAGAAATTATGTACACATCTGAAAATGCAAAAACCTTGTACATATTATGGGTAAACCATAGTGTGTGGCATGTATGCGATAATTATTTGACTTAAAATTGATATAAAAGATATAGAAAGACCTTGAACCAACAGCATATTCCACCTGAAAGCAATGTGAGCGTTCCACCAAAGGGCCATTTTCTTCAAAGGTCATCAGGACCATGTGAGGGTTCCATCTCAAGGCCATGTGAGAATGCAAGCTCAAGGCCATCAGATAGCTCTACAGTATTAAACTGCTATAGTAAACTAAAAGTTTAAACTGTACAATACGTCATGTGATGACAACAACACACCAACTAGTTATGTTATGCTTCACCTGCAGCTGCGATGTTCTGACTGCCATTTTGTTGTGCCATGATTTGCTTCAAGCCTGAAAGAAGAGGTTTAAAATAAATCTGATTATTTACAAGACAAGTGCCAATATTTACTATCCCTTAAACCAGTGCTTCCCAAACTTACAGTAATCATGGACCCCTTATGAGAGTTTAGTCTTACTGGCATACCCTTTATGAGAGTTTGGTCTTACTGGCATACCCTTTATGAGAGATTGGTCTTACAGGCATACCCTTTATGAGAGTTTGGTCTTACAGGCATACCCTTTATGAGAGTTTAGTCTTACTGGCATACCCTTTATGAGAGTTTGGTCTTACTGGCATACCCTTTATGAGTTTGGTCTTACTGGCATACCCTTTATGAGAGTTTGGTCTTACAGGCATACCCTTTATGAGAGTCTGGTCTTACAGGCATACCCTTTATGAGAGTTTAGTCTTACTGGCATACCCTTTATGAGAATTTAGTCTTAATGGCATACCCTTTATGAGAGACTGGTCTTACTGGAATACCCTTTATGAGAGTTTGGTCTTACTGGCATACCCTTTATGAGAGTTTAGTCTTACAGGTATACCCTTTATGAGAGTTTGGTCTTATTGGCATACCCTTTATGAGAGTTTAGTCTTACTGGCATACCCTTTATGAGAGTTTGATCTTAATGGCATACCCTTTATGACAGTGTATTACAGGCATCTCAGGATAAGATAATTTGGGGGTAGTTTTAAATGTACTATTTTATCTACACTAGGGCATAAATAAATATGCTACGTTCCAGTCTCGACATATGGATTCGAGTCATGGGCAATGACTACAACCCACAAAGGCCAGCTCCAAACCTCAGAAATGAAGTATCTGAGGAAAGTGGTAAAAGTAACAAGAAGAGACATGATCCGCAACCACATGATATGGCAAGGCCTCAAAACCCACCCCCTGCAGACCCAACTAGAACAGTCCCAACTAAGAGGGTTTGACCATGTCTGCAGAATGGGAGAAGATCGACTACCAGGACAAGTATACAAAACTAAGAGCCAGGAATCCAGACCTCCAGGACGACCCAGAGTTCGCTAGGAGGACAACATTTGACAATCTCTGAAGGACCAAGGACTAGATTGGAACCAGGCCTGGAGGAAGACAGCCGATAGGATAGTAACCCAAACTTAAGCCTAAACCTAACGATGTGGGTGAAATTTGAACACATCAAACTGTTTTTCAAATAAATCCGGTCTCATAGCAGATACTGCTGGATGGGAGTGAAGTGTTGGAGACCAATATACTTGGTCTCAGCTTTATGAGATGGGGTGACCTGGTTCTCTTCCTCACTGATTTTGCCTTCCCTAACTCAAGAGCAGAGTCAACTACTGTACTAGTAATAAATTATTTATCTTCAACCTTCCTGCATGAATCAAAGCTTTATACTTCTTCTTCTTCTTTGATCCATTACCACCAATCGTCAAAGCAGTCAGCGGCCTCACGCCTGGTGGCGTCTTGTAGGGCAGCAACAAATTGATTCCACTTTGCTCGGTCGGCGGCCATCCTTCGTACAGTGCCCCAACTGTGGTTCATTCTTTGCATCTCAGCTTCCACAGTTCTCCGCCAAGTTGTTTTTGGTCGGCCTCTCTTTCGCTTTCCCTCGGGCGTCCATAGCATAGCTGTTCTTGTGATGGTATCAGGGTCCCTTCTGAGGACGTGGCCAACTCAACTCCAGCGTCTGCCAGCTATAATGGTGTGCATGTCCTCCTGGTTACTCCGAAAAAGTAGTTCTTGGTTGCTGATGGTGTTTGGCCAAAAGATTCGGAGAATTTTCCTTAGGCAGATTGTGTGGAAGGAGGACAGTTTCGACATTTCCTTCTCTGTTACTCTCCAACATTCCGCACCATAGAGAAGCACAGAAAGTACACAGCTCTCATACAGTCTTAATTTGGTGTTTGTGCAGTACTGGGAAGACTTCCAAATGTTGTTGAGAACAGCAAAGGCTGTTCTCGCTTTATTCATTCTCTTGTTAATGTCCTTGCTTGTTCTGCCGTCAGGTGTTACTATGCATCCTAAGTAAATGTGTCTGTCTGTTCTAACTTCTGGTTCCTTACTGTTATTGGCTCAGGATTGCCCACATTTAGTGTCATGACCTCTGTCTTCTTCAAATTGATGTTCAGGCCAACCTGCTGGCCACACTTATTCAGTCTATCGGTTTTGTCTTGAATGTGTTGATGTGAATGCGCGAGTAGTGCAGTGTCATCTGCATATTGCAGGTCTTCCAGTGTAGAAAACGTTGTCCATCTAATTCCTCTTGGACTGCCCTCTGTTGTCTGGCACATCACCCAATCTATGACTGTCAAAAATAATGTTGTTGATAAGGGGCATCCCTGTCGTACTCCTGTTTTCACTTCGAAAGTTACATTACTCGATCCAACACTGCACGTAAAATTAGAATAAAGGCTTTTTATGATGGAAACAATGCGGCTGGGAATTCCATAAGCCCTCAGAATTTTCCACAGGCTGTCCCTGTGTATGCTGTCAAAAGCCTTTTCAAAATCAACAAAGTACAGCTGTCTCTGCCATTCTGAGCACTGTTCCTGAGGGTAAATATATGATCTGCACATCTTCTGTTCTTTCTGAAGCCCGCTTGTTCTTTCCTCAGTTTATGGTCAACTGCTTTTGAAATTCTCTGGATGATTATCCTGCCTAGTATTTTGCTGGGAACTGAGAGGAGGGTAATTCCTCTCCAGTTGTTGCAGTCTGCAAGGTCGCCCTTCTTGGGCAATTTGGCAATTATTCCTTTACTCCACTCTGTTGGTGTTGTCTCAGTTTCCCAGATTTGTGCAAATAGTGGTTCTAATAGTTCTGCTGCTAGTTCAGGGTCTGTCTTGAATAGCTCAGCATTTAGATTGTCTTGACCAGGCGCTTTTCCATTTTTTAGCCCTTTGATGGCTGTGATGATTTCTTCTTTTCGTGGAATGTCTGTATTTACATCTAAGTCACTTTCAGCCTCAGGAACATTCAGCTGAGTCTCTGATGGTTCCTTATTCAGTGTTTCTCTGAAGTGCTCTGCCCATCTTGTTTCCTGCCCCTGTGCTGTGGTGATGAGATTTCCTTGCTTGTCTCTTACTAACATTATGTTGTTTGCACCTCGTTTTCCACTGATAGTTTTAGTTATTTTATAGACTGTGCTTTGTTCATTTCTCAGTGCTGCCTCTTCTCCCTGTCTTGCAAGGTCATCCATAATTGTCCTTTTGTTAGCATGGGTTTGACGTTTTACTTCCTTGTCCAGCTGACTGTACTGTTCACTATATATTGCATTTAACCTGGGAGACTTATCTTCTTTTTTCTTTCTTTTCATTTCCTTTCTCTTCGCTATGGTGTTTAGTGTTTCTGGTGTTATCCAGTCTTGGCTCTTTCTTTCCTGGAATCCCAAGCATGACTTGCTGCTTTCTTTGTATATTGTTGAGATGGTGTTGAATTTCTGGTCGACATCGTCGATCTCTGTTCTTTCCTGGCTTTTGGTAATCAGATATCGTCTCTTTACGTCAACCACGAACGCTTTTCTGGTGAGGGGGTCCTTAAGTTTCGTGATGTTGTATCTTTTCTGTTTGGCTACAGCTGGTCCAGCAGCTCTGGGTTTCACCTTCAGTCTTGCTACTACTAGGTGATGATCACTTCCCACATCTGCGCCTCTTCTTACTTTCACGTCTTGTAGTGCATGTCTCCATCTGCCATTGATCATTATGTGATCTATCTGGTTTTTGTCTCGTCCGTTTGGTGATTCCCATGTTAAATTGTGCACTTCTTTGTGTTGAAAAAGTGTTCCTCCAATGACCAGGTTGTTAATACTGCAGAAGCTTATTAATTTGTCCCCATTCTCATTTACTGTTCCACTGCCGCATTTCCCCATTACTCTTTCGTTATAATTATTGTGTGTTCCAACTTTCGCATTTAGTTCTCCCATTACTATAATAAGATCGTACCTGGGTACAGTTTCCATTTCCTTTTGTACCTGTTGATAGAACTCATCCTTGATCTCTTCATCGCTGTCGTTTGTTGGTGCATAGCTTTATACTGAATATATGTAATATGTATAGCCCATGACGTGGAAATGTTGGACATCCCTGTTCTCCGTAAACATAATTTTTCATTTAAATGAAACAGCAAAAATTGATTAAATCTGCTTAGTATATTATACATGAAAACTATAGATTGTAAAGTAACACATAGTTAATTACTATACACTTCAAATACTTAATAAAAGCACAGAATAACAAAACAGAAAGCACAATAATATACTGAAGCACATTAAAAACGCACCACCTGTATAATCCAGGAACAGAGTGTGAAATGTAAATATAAGTGTTTACAAGTTTACATATTTGGAATCTTTATTCATTTTCCTATGAATCCATGCTGGTCATTAATTTGTACATTTGATTGTTATGAAATTCATTGCATTCTGTGCAGGCAAGGGAGAAAACCAAAAATGCAACCAATAAAAAAATTCATTCACACTATCCTCAGTATCTTGTATGTCCACCATGTGCTTGCAAACAAGCTTGGCAGCGGCTCCGCATGGAACGCACAAGTCTCTGAAGGAAATTCCGGGGAATCAAGTCCCATTCACGTGTAAGAGCAGCTTCGAGCTGTTGCAGATTTGCTGGAGAACCTTGCCTGTAGACTCTGCGTCTAAGCTCGTTCCACAGATGTTCTATAGGGGACATGTCTGGTGATAGGGCAGGCCAATCAATCGTCACAATGTTCTGCTGCTGTAGATATTGCTGCGTAATGCTTGCAGTGTGCGCACGTGCGTTATCCTGCTGGAGAAGCTGCAAGTCTGGATAATTTGTGAACGCAGGAGCAACCAATGCATCCAGAACCTCATCTCGATATGTCACGGCATTAACATTTCCACGGAAGACGTAAAGAGGCAAGTGATGGTGAAAACTGAATCCTCCCCAAATGTGAATACTGCCACCTCCAAATCGGTTGTGCTGACGACCACAGCAATCTGCAAAGCGCTCTCCACACCGTTGCCAAATCCACATACGTCCATCAGCAAAGGATATGTTGAATCTGCTCTCGTCTGTGAATATGACAGCATTCCACTGCAGTCTAGCCCATCTGACATGTTGCTCTGCCCATTGCAGGTGCTGCTGACGATGTCTGTGAATCAAGTTTGGCCCAACATAAGGTCGTCTTGCAGTAAGGCCTGTATCTCTGAATCGTCGTATGACTGTCATTCGAGAGATTTGCCCACGTCTACCCACTATTGCTCTTGCTGTTTGACTTGCCGGGAGAGAACGATTCCTTAGGTGACTCAGCACAATATGATGATCTTGCGCAGGGGTAGTAACTCGTGGTTGTCCACTCCGAAGTCTATCCCGGGCACTGCCAGTGGTTCCGTAACATTCATTGAGACGTACAATAGTGCTGTGGTGGCAATTCATCCTTCTGGCAATGGCCCGCGAGCTCATTCCGGTCTCCAACATACCAATGGCTCGTTGGCGGTCGTTTTCAGATAGTCGTGGCATTTCAAGCACATGTACTTGGCGTTTTGTCTCAATGGCCTTTTTATACAGAGTATACTGCCACAACGCGTACACATTTTCAGGGTCATAGCTGTTGGGAATCGTGTTGCATGTGTAACTTTCATTGTTTTCATGTAGTCTGTACACAAACCCGTGGGTTGAATCATGCACTTTCCATTCCAGCAGCCATTTGCTCTCTACCTCATGACAAACACGGGGAAAATCCATTCCCACACTTTTTTTTTCCAGCTTCTCGGCATCAGTATATATAATAGTGGTGCATTTTTTATGTGCTTCAGTATATATAGGTCTACCCTGGAAATTGTAACAATTACAATGATCTAAAAGCCCATTCCTTTCTTTGATTCATTACACTCTATGACAAACTATGTCCACCTTTCTTGACTTGATTTCTGACACACTAGCTTACTCTTACTAATACTGGTGACTGCTATTAAAGTTTTTTTTTTCCTTCAATCACCAACTGCAGTTTAAAAAGGGGGGAGAGATTTTTACAGATTAATGGGACTGCTTACAATTATTACTGCAGTGGGTGCCAGTATTTTCGCTTTGATGGTGTTAACTTGACTTTAGTCCTATTCTGGAGTTGGTAAAACACAACCAAAAGGGTCCATCGATTATAACTGGGAAGGATTTGAAAATTAAAACTACATATCGGTCTGAACTCCTGTCACGTTAACAAGCCTTTCACACTAACAAGAACTTGTCATTGTCAACCAGCCGCTCAATGAGCACTACTCCTTTCGTTTTGACGAATATTCAAAATTGAAATTCACTTATGAAGTATGGGGAAGAATTAGCAATATAAAGAGCTACTTCTGTAGATTCTTCAGGCTTCTTCTAGGTTGTAAAGTCACTGACACGTAAGAACAAGTTTTTATGTGTTGTAGCCTATAGCCTAATATTAGTAAATAGATAGATCCTATCCGGGCTATTTGTAAATTCTTGGAACACAGTGATAACTGAGCAACGCTTCACTTGTTACTAAATTTTGATTCGGTTCTTCTATTGCAGATAACAGCACATAAATCTCAGAAATGCAGTTATAAAGTGGAAACTATGAATATTAGGTAGGCTAAGCACTTTCCGCTAAATTGAGATGGGTGGACACAACAAGATAACAAAATGCAGCAAATAGGCCACTCCGATTATAAAGGGGAAACTACCAACACATTTTTTTTTTCGGCATTAAATTCCTTACTAATGCCAGTAGTGGTTCCTTTCTCATATGTTAATAATAATTATAATAATAATAACCCCTTCATAATTATAATAATGATAACCCCTTCAGTCACAACTGACTATGGGAATGCGCCCCTGAGGTGACAGTCCTCAGCTGCTTTTTTTCCCAAACACATAAGGAAGGGAAACCCGAGGCCTGTAAACAGTAAATAAATATTAGACAAACATAAAGGTATGTTTTCATGCACTCGTGAGAAATAAAGAAGTAGAAAACTAGACAACAGAAAAACAACAGACGTGAGTGGCTTACCCGGGGCTCGAACCCAAGACCTTCCGTGCGACACCCCCGCCTAGCTATGCAAGCGAATCACACTATCCTCCCTGCATCTAGGCATCACCAAAAATGAGGCTTCGATGACGGGTCATTAGTGCGACCCGCAAGACATAACACCGGAAATATACCTAGGGCCTATTAATGACGCACTCACTTCTGTTGTTCCCCTATTATACAGTATAGGCCAGACTACACAAAGACCTTAATACTGGGTCTTGTAAATGATAGAAGACTAAGAACAGTAAGTACAGGACAGAGGGTAGGTTTGGTATTGTATAAACATTTTTTAAACACATAAGGAAGGGAAACCCGAGGCCTGTAAACAGTAAATAAATATTAGACAAACATAAAGGTATGTTTTCAGGCACTCGTGAGAAATAAAGAAGTAGAAAACTAGACAACAGAAAAACAAAAGACGTGAGTGGAGTCGCACGGAAGGTCTTGGGTTCGAGTCCCGGGTAAGCCACCTTTATGTTTGACCTATACTGTATAATAGGGGAACAACCCAATGTGTGTCCTATCCATCGCCAGCGTCTTCTTCTCAATTCTTGTTCCACTGGCACTTGTCTGGTTCTTGTCATCAATTCCACATTCGTGACTTTGTCATACCATTTCAGTCCTTCTATTCTACGCAAGCACCCGTTTATAAAAGTCTGTAGCTTTTTGGTTGTTGTTTTTGTTGTTCTCCATGTCTCAGAGCCATACAATAGGACTGACTTCACATTTGAGTTGAAGATTCTTATTTTCGTGTTGGACTTGATTTCTCTTGTTCTCCATATGTTTCCCAATGCAATGAAAGGTCATCTTGCTTTTTGTATTCTTATTTTGATATCACTGTCTGTCCCTTCAACTTTGTCTATATTACTTCCAAGATATGTGTACGATTCTACATCTTGTATTGGTGTTTCTTCACGTTCAACCTTGTTATCATTTCTTGCATTTATTCGCATAATCTTTGTCTTTTCCCTGTATATTTTCAGGCCCACTTGTTGTGACCTCTCATCCAGAATTTTCATTTTCTCTTGCATCTGATTATGGGACAGAAGAGCCAAGTCATCTGCAAAATCCAGATCATCAAGCTGTTTAGTCAGATTCCACTGGATTCAATTTCTGTTGCGTGATGTCGATGTTTTCATAACCCAATCTGTTGCTAGTAAGAAAAGAAATGGAGACAAGAGGAATCACTGTCTCACTCCCATTCTAATCTTAAACGGTTCTGTAAGTTGTCCTTCGTGAAGAACTCTGCATGTCATGTCTTCACCGGTCTTCTTTATTAAGTTAATGATCTTCATGGGAACTCCATAATGCCTCATCAATTTCCAAAGCGATTCTCTGTCTACACTGTCAAATGCCTTTTCAGAGGAAAAGCGGTGAATTCCATTCCAGACTTTGTTCAACTATTATTCTCAATGTGGCTATCTGGTCTGTACATGATCTATTTTGTCGAAAACCTGCTTGTTCATCTCTCAGTTGCTTGTCTATGGACTCTTAATCTCTCAAGGATGATTCTGTTTAATACTTTTCCGGGCACTGATAGTAACATTATTCCTCTATAATTTGTGCACTCTTGTAAATTTTCCTTCTTAGGCAACTTGACCAGATAACCTTACTTCCATTCTGCTGGTATTTTCTCTCTACACTGAATAAATGAATTCAGTATGAAAGGTGAGCGAAAGGAAGGGCAGAATGTTAGACGGGCCTGCGTGCCCAATTCTCAACCCTTTTAAAATAAAGTTCGTTCGTTCGTTCGTTCTCTCTCCCAGACTTTGCCAAGTAGTTTGTATAATATCTCTGTAGAGATATCAATATCTGTTTTGATGGCCTCTGCTGGAATGCAATCTGGACCAGCTGCTTTTCCATCTTTCAGAAGCATTATGGCTTTCTTTATTTCTTCTCTACTTGGTCGTTCACAGCTGATTTGTAGCTCCTCTTCTGCTGGCTGGATGTTTGGGGGATTAGTTGGAGATGGTCTATTTAGTTCCTCAAAATGTTCTGTCAATCATTTCATTTGTTCTTGTATATTACCAAGCCATTTTCCATTCTTATCTTTTATGAGGCCATTTGCTTGCTTATATTTCCCTGTTAGCTTCTTTGTGTTGTTGTACAGGTCCCTCATATTTCCTTTGGCTGCAGCTTCCTCTGCTTCCCTTGCCAAATCATCAATATATTTCATCTTGTCTCTTTTGATGTTTCTTCTTACTTCTTTGTTTGCTTCTATGTACACTTCATGAGCCTTGGCTTTGGAGCTTCTGGTTTTGCTTCTGTTTAAATCTGCTTTCTTGTTTTTCCTGTCTTCTATCTTACTTATGGTTTCTGTTGTTATCCATGCTTTGTGCTGATGTTCTCTTTTTCTCAGTACTTCTTCACATGTCTTACTTACTTACTTAGTCGTTCCCCTTCTACCATGAGGTGTAGAGGTTTGGAAGAGAGAGCGCCAGACTATTCTATCGGCTGTCTTCCTCCTGGCCTGGTTCCATTCTAGTCCTCGGTCCTTCAAAGATTGTCTAATGTTGTCCTCCCAGCGGACTCTGGGTCGTCCTCGGGGTCTGGATCCTTGGCTCTTTGTTTCCCATGCTTGTCGTGGTAGCCGATCTTCTCCCATTCTGCAGACATGGCCAAACCATCTTAGTTGGGACTGTTCTACTTGGGTCTGTAGGGGGTGGCATTTTAGGCCTTGACGTATAGTCTGGTTGCGTACCATGTCTCTTCTTGTTACTTCAACCACCTTCCTCAGATACCTCATTTCTGAGGTTTGGATCTGGCTTTTATGGGTTGTAGTCATTGCCCATGACTCGCATCCATATGTCAAGACTGGGACATAGGTGGAGCGGTACACAGCCATCTTCGTTTTCTTACCAACCTCTCTCTTGCTGAGGAATCCTCGATTTATGGCCTGAAAAAGTCTCCCAGCTGCTGCTTTTCGAGTGGCCAACTCTTCTTTGATGCCTCCCTTTCGGTCTATAATAGCTCCGGGGTATTTAAAGTGGTCGACCTGCTCCAGGACCTGTTCTCCCAGCTTAATCTGATGTCTTCTTTCTTCTCGTGATATCACCATGGATTTTGTTTTAGAGCTGCTTATGACCATCCCTCTCTTCTCCAGCTCTTCCTTCCAGACTTGCAGGTTGGATTGGAGATGTGCCTCTGATTTAGCAATCAGGGCAACATCCTCAGCAAATGTCAGCTCTGAAATATAGACCTGTCTCATCTTCCAGTACCCCACTGAATACTTTCTTGTTCTCTCCTTACATGCCTTGATGACATCATCCATAAGGAGTATGAAGAGGTAAGGTGATAGGATATCACCTTGTCTTACACCAGTGGTGGTCCTGAACTCTTCTGACTTATGGTTTGCTGTCCTCGCATAATTTCTGCAAGACTTGTAGAAGCTCTGTATAGCATGAATCAGAGGTGCTGGAATATTCTTCCTTGCCAAACAGTCCCAAAGTTTGCTCCAAGGGACCCTGTCAAACGCCTTTTCCAGATCTATGAAACAAAGATGGATCTCACTCTTATACTCAAGGGCCTTTTCACTCAGCTGTCTGAGTGTGAAGATTAGGTCTTGAGTACTTCGGTTTGCTCGGAATCCGCACTGAACCTCATCCAATTGTGGCTCAGCTAGGCGTCGGAGTCTCTGCTCTAGGATTCTAGAGTAGATTTTTCCAGGGACACTGAGAAGGGATATGCCTCTATGGTTTCCACACTGTCGATTGTCACCCTTTTTGAAAATTGGTGTTATGATGGCGATCTCCCAATCCTTTGGTATGGTCTTGTTGCACCATGCTGCCTGTAGGACCCTTAAGAGTAACAGGTCGCCTGATGCTCCCATGTACTTAACCATTTCTGGTGTTATACCATCATGCCCTGCTGCTTTGCCCATCTTGATTTTCTCCAGTTCTGCCTTCAGTTCTTCCATCTTTATGTCATCTTCATCACCATTGGTTTCCTCTTCTGTGCTAGTGGTTATCATTTCTGATGTTTGACCTTGCTCACCATCAAGGAGTTCTGAGAAATATTCTTTCCATCTTTCCATTACTTCCTTCGGGGCAGTAAGCAATTTGCCTTGCTTGTCCTTTATAAATTTGAGAGGGCATTGTTTTTCCTTCCTCGTGTTCTTTAGGGTCTTATAGAACAATTTCTGGTTTTCTTGTGCATCTTTTTCTAGCTTTTCTCCAAATTCTTCCCAGGACTTCTGTTTTGCTGCTAGCACTTTGTTCTTTACTTCTGTTCTGAGTGTCACATATTCTCTATATTTTTCCATTTGTCCTGTTGTGTTTTTAGCTCCTAAGTATTGTTTCCATGCCATTTTCTTCTCTCTTATTTTCTCTTTGACTTCCTCTGTCCACCAAGGTGTCCTCTTTCTCTGGTTCCCAAGTCGGACTTCACCACATGCTTCTGCAGCAGCTGTCTTTATGATATCCTTGAATTTAATCCAGAGGGTTTCCAAGTCATCAGGTTGTTCTTCTGTGTTGCTCACCGCTGCAGCAATAAGCCCCTGATATCTGGTCTTAATTTCTGGCTCTCTCAGCTTGTAGGTCCTAATGCTCAATTCTCCTGCTCGTTTACTTGGTTTCTTGCGTGATGTTGAGCAGTTCCTAGGCTGAGCAACTCTTTCAGTTGTTCGTTTGATTGTTAGCAGGTAGTGATCACTTCCAATCTCTGGCCCCCTCCAGACTCTTGCATCTCGGACATATTTGAATGAGCTTCTCCGAACAATGGCATAGTCGATCACTGACTTCTCATTCTTTGTTGGTTCACATCTAGTGTATGCATGTATGCGCTTATGGGGGAACTTTGTGTTTGTAATGATCAGATTCTGCTCACTGCAGAATCGAAGGAGTCGCTTTCCATTGTCATTGAGAGTATCTTCTCCATATCTTCCGATAACTCCACCCCATCAAGCATGGTCATTTCCAACTCTGGCATTAAAATCTCCGAGCATGATAACTTCATCTAGGCAGTCATCCACTGTCCTTTGAAGCAGCTCGAAGAATTCCTCCTTGACCTCTGCTCTCTCATCCTCATTTGGCCCATACACTATGACCAGGTTGACTATGGTTTCTCCTTCTTTTAGTTTCACAACCATAATGCGCTCTGAGACAAAGTTCCACCCCTTGATACTTCTCTTTTCCGCCATTTTGGGGCCAAAATCAACCCACAGCCCCCTTTACTCTTATATATCGCCTTTATAGACCTCACAAAAGCATTCGACCTGGTTAGTAGGGATGGACTCTTTAAAATCCTCCTGAACGTAGGCTGCCCTTCTAAAATGCTGGAAATGATAAAGTCATTCCATGACGGCATTTTTCAGTCCCAATATGCTGGAAGCACGTCACAGCCCTTTGATATTACGAAGTGGCGTTTAAACAAGGCTGTGTTCTGGCTCCGACCCTCTTATGGAATCTTCTTGCCTTACTTCTTGAAATTGCATTCAGAGATGCAACTGAAGGAATATGCCTTCACACTAGGTCAGATGGCCGTCTGTTTAATCTTTCAAGGCTGAAGGCAAAAACAAAAATCAGAAGGGTCACTATAAGAGACTTGTCGCTGATGATGCTCATAGCAGTCGTACTGTCCGCAGTTCATGTCTTTGTGCCTTCACAAAAAGTGAATCAGAATTTCCCCTTAGTGAAGAGACTTAATTTGTTCGCCTGATTGAAAAAATTCAGCTCACTCAAAGCCAACAGGAGCTCAGAGCTTGATGAATCGCTTCACTAAAGCATGCAAGGACTTTGGCCTCACAATAAGTCTAAAGATAACTCCAATGTGCTCAAGCAGGTCATTTGCAACTCACCATTTCTCACATCGATAACTATGAATTGGCAGTGGTGCACCACTTCACATTTGGCAGCTCCATCAATGACCACCTCTCACTGGATACAGAAATCGACAGCCGCATTGGCAAAGCTGCAGCTACACTTGCCCGCCTCACATCGCGTTTCTCCTTTTTAGTTTCAAACTCATAAACGCTCACAAAGTTCCACCCCTTGATACTATCTTTTTGATTTTGGGCCACAATGCAACCCACACCCCCTTTAGCTCTTTCGGATATGGGTACACCACTGTAGAGCAGCGTGTTGCCATTGAGATCCATGACTCCTTGTCCTTTTTTCTTTGTTTCCGTTATAGCCAGGATTTCTAGTTTTGCTTTCCTCATCTCTTCCACCAGCTCCTCTTCCTTCCCATTTATACTTCTTGTGTTCCATGTTCCATAAGTCGTAGTCCGTTCCAGTTCGTCGCCTTTAGAATCAGTCCGGTTTTCTCTCTTGTGTTACTCGTAATCATGGTTTGAAGCAAACAGGTGATTGGCCTGTTGTGCCTTTGCATGGTGGAGGGGCTGCCTCCTTACGGCCTCCATGCAGGCCGCCCTCCTCCTTTTTCATCCGGGCTTGGGACCGGCATAGGCGGAGTTTTCTTCACATGTCTCGTTCCGTATATATTTTACTTGTTGCCAGTGGTCTTCCGTATCTGTTTCATCTTCCAGCTGTTGGAGTACTTGGTATTTGTTGGATACTGTGATTGAACATTTTTCTCTTATTTCCTGATTTCTAAGATATCCCACATTATACTGTTGTCTATAGCTATATGCTGTTGTAAATTTCTTGAGTTTTAATTTTGTTTTAGCCAACAGAAGATGGTGGTCTGATACAACATCTGCTCCTCTACATACTTTCACATCATGCAATGATGACCTAAACTTCTTACTTATGCATATGTGATCAATCTGATTCTCAGTTCTGTGGTCTGGTGATATCCATGTTGCTTTATGTATTCTTTTAAGTGGAAATATGCTTCATCCTATAGCTAGTTGATTTGAAGAACAGAAGTTTGCTAATAGTTCCCCATTCTCGTTCATCATACCTAATCCATGCTTTCCCATGATTTCTTCAAAGCCAGTGTTGTCTGTTCCTATTTTCGCATTTAGGTCCCCCATCAAAATTGTGATGTCCTTTCTTTTCTTATTGTCCAAGACATTTTGTAGTCTGGTGTAAAAGTCTTCTTTCACAGATTCTTCTTTGTCGTTTGTTGGTGCATAACACTGGAGGATGTTTATATTTACTTTCTTTTTGGCTGATTTAAACCTTGCTGTTATAATTCGGGGTCCCATTGCTTCCCATTCTATAAGTGCCTTCTGTGCTTCCTTGGACAGCATTAGAGCCACCTCTTCTCTGTGGTGGGCTCTTTCCTCCTCATGTCCTGAGGACAACACCATTTCTCCTGTGATCAATCGCCTCTTCTCTATGCCTTTTTACCGTGTCTCGCAGAGACCCAGGATATCAATCCTGTAATTTGTCATTTCTGCCGCTACCTGTGCAGTTTTCTCTTGTTCACACAGCTCGTGACAGCAGCTCTAAATTTGTCATTTTATCCTTCCATAAAATATAAAAGATGTGGAGTAGACACCGTACATGGAAGATATTGAGCCTTCTTTCTTGCTTAGCATAGGTTGCCTATGTCTCACTGCCATATAGAAGCGTGCTGGTGACGCAGGCATTATATACCTCAGCTTTGGTCTTCGTTGTGAGTTTGGAGTTTCCCAAACACGCGTTGTGAGGCGGGCAAAGATGGCCACATTTATTGTAATTGTGTAATAATTATTTGCCATCTTTAATTTTTTTTTTTTAAATGTTTTAGACTGCAGTACATTCAAGCAGTGGCGTATTAAGGGGGGGGGGGTCCGCCCCGGGTGACAGCCAGGAAGGCGGTGCCATCGGACACTATTAATTTAGTACTTACTGTTAAAATGTTACTTACTATTGTGTTTCTTTATTGGGGAATGGGGGTGTCACAGTTAACAGCCGCCCCGGGTGCCTAGTACTTTAGGGACGCCTCTGCATTCAAGTGCCATCACAAACACAGATGTTCACAGGGAGATCTGGCATCAGGTCAAAGCGGCAACCAGGAGGAGTAAAAACTTATATAACAGTTTCACGGTAAGTTCAGTATTTGAAGTATGGGATGTCACGTCTAGCGAAGGCCACGAACCTTGTACTGTACACAACTGGCTACTACATCTCTCGATCATGCCTAAAAGAACGAAAGAAAAACTTAATGGCTATAACCATAACAGTAATAAAATTTACCTAATCTTTATTTCAACAAGATAATTTATAAGCATTTGTTCTTTTCTTTTCATGTAAGATGTATTTTAGTGAAGGCCCTAACTCACCGAAGGTTTATAACCAATCGGCTACCCTCAGCTGCTTTAGCTGGCCTGTCAAAGCCGTTGTCCGGGGGGTTAGACTGGATTCTACAGAATGCGCGGAAGAAACCACCTGTTGGTTCAACGGGCATGACGGTGATTACCAGCAACGCGCTGTGGAGCGTAAGGAGCACGGCGAGGAACGTAGAAAGCTCTGGTCATCCACTGCATCTAACTTCATCTCCAGTTGTTTTGACTTGTCTTGCCACTGGATTCAGATGGACCCAGGAGAAAGAGTGAGGTCGACGAATTGCGCAATTCTTCCTCACTTTAAACCAAATCACTGCGCAAGTCACTCTCTCATCCACTCATTCATCCACTCACAAAGTCCTGTGGCGATGGGCGAGCGGCAGGCGTGGGTACGCTAGCAGTCGTAGTCGCAGACCTACACACAGGCGGCTCAGGCCATATGGTCGTCTTCCACTGATCGGAGCAGCAGTAGGATTCGGCAGCCACCTGAATGACTCAGCAGCCCTCTTCAGGAAAGCACTGCTCAACTTCATGGCATAAAGAAGGGGCTAGAAAAGGTGCCCTAAATATTGCCTGCTCCGCCATTACATAACCAGCTAACCGCAGTTGGTGGATACCCTACTTCAGCAGGCGACACGTAGGAACAAGAAAAAGGAAGGAAAGATTTTTCCCCCTCATTCTAGGCGCATGGAATGTGCGCACTCTCCTTGACAAAGACTTTAACACAAACAGACCTTAGAGGCGAACTGCCCTGATTGGGAGAAAACTGGCCAGATACAACATTGACATAGCAGCACTGAGTGAAACCCGACTTGCAGGCGAGGGTCAACTTTGCGAAAAGGGTGCAAGTTATACATTCTATTGGAGCGGAAGAGGAACTGAAGAAAGACGAGAAGCAGGGGTTGGCTTTGCTATCAAACCAGCAATTGTTGGCAAGTTAGCGGGGCCCCCAAAGGGAATAAATGACCGACTCATGACGGTCAAGATCCCCTTGCTTTATGGAAGGAAACATGCCACCATCATTAGCGCGTATGCACCAACTATGACAAACCAGGATGACGTCAAGGATACGTTTTACGAAGAACTGCATGCAGTCATTGCATCAGTTCATAAAGCAGATAAGCTCATCATTCTTGGTGACTTTGATGCAAGAGTAGGCTCAGATAACATCTTATAGAATGGCACTATCGGAAAGTACGGCGTGGATCGCTGTAACAACAATGGACTTCTTCTCCTCCAGACTTGTGGTGCAGAACATGACCTCCTTGTCACCAACACCATTTTTCGACTTCGTACCCGCAACAGGATATTGCCTGTTCATTTCTCGATGTTATCAGCCCACTAGAGGCGTTGTTTCTTTTAGCTAATTTTCTTCTATTATGGGTTTCAACGAGATGATGTGTCTCTTTATATGTCCAAAATTCTTAATATTTTTTCAATCTGCTTGATTAATTTTTGTTGATTTTTAGCTTTTCTATAACTTCATTGTTGATTTTCTTCTCTTTCCATGAGATTCGCCATATAATTCTATGTATCCTAATTTCAAGGGTCTCGATTTATTCTTCTAACTGCGCATTCACTGTCAATGTTTCTGCATCATACAGTAATGAAAAGTATATACATACTTATTGACAGTAGTTTTTATTTATTTTTTATTTTAAATTTGTTAGTTATTCAGAATCAGCTAATGTATGTCTCAGGTCGGAGAATGTAAATTTGACCATCCCTACTTTTCCTGACTTCTGCTTCACATCTTGCATCTTGTGTTATTTTGTGCCCAAGATAGGAAACACTTTAGACTTGTTTAGTATCTTCCCATGAATTCTTACTTTTACAGTTGGTGTATCGTTTACTTTGCGAATTCTGAGTTTTTTATTTTCTGAATACAAGTGTCAATACATATTAATTACTTATGCTATTTACTCTCTTCACTAGCTTTGATCCATCGCTTTAATTGGGATACACAGTACATGATGAGGCCCCAGTCTCTTCAGCGGTGACAAGACTAATCTGTTTTTGTGTACGCCTGTACTGTGCCACGCACTTGAATGTTCCGCTTCTTAAGCCGTTGATATTCTCAGAATCTTCCGCCTCACTCAACAGACCAACAACTTATCCACTCGCCAGTCCCTTCGTCCATCCGTCTGTCTAACCACCTACACACACAAAAAACAGTTTTGGGTGCCGGTTGTCGATAAAAGCCAGTATATGCACAGGAGGTTGGGAAGGTCATTTTTACCTCAGGTCTATAATTATACATATACGATCTGTGCTTTAAACCCCCCCCCCCCTCCCCCACGCGTGTCATGCGTGTATTTTTGATCGATACTCGATAAGGTAATGATTAAAGGCGAAGAAACTTTCTCTCATAGGATTTTAAAAAATGTAAATATGGATAACTAATTTACAAATGGGCAAATTCGAGTTTGCAGCCGTTATATCTTGAAGTTAGACAATAACACCGGCGCCACAGGGAAACATTCTTGCGATTCTTCCATACAAGTGAAGAAATATAGTGACGTAATCCATGATGTCATGAATTGATCTGAAAACGAGGCGACAGATTCACAGCGCCTTTTGGCGTTAGCAGATTCAAAGCTGCCGTAATGAAGACTAGCATTGGACTGAAATATGGCGAAGAATATTTAAAAGAGCTAGGTTATATTTATTAATCTGTAAAGAGTGATTGCTTCCCAACGCTCTGTGGTCGGCGTATAGAATAAAGTGCGAGGTAACCAAACATAGTTCAAAAGTTAGGCCGCCGGTAGCCAACCGTATTTCAGCCAGTCTGGTGGATTAGACAGGTGTGCGTGTGTTTGAAACAGTGTTTCATTGTCACTTAAGGGCTTTTGCATTAGTCACAGGGTGAGAGAAAGTCGTATACCCACGAACACACCGTGTCTGACCCAGCGAACATTGGATAGTGTGGGCGTTTTAGTGTTTAGTTTCGTGCCGCTTTTGGATAAATTACCATTATCGATTATAAATTTTGATTCGCAGTCAGTTCGATTGTGATGTCGTCAGCAGTGCTTACGGAGAGAAGTAACTGAGGCAAAATTTGAACTACTATAGACTGGAACTTAAAAACTCAGCTGTTATTTAATGTTGTTTACGATAAACAGAAATGAAGTGGATATTTCACTGACAAGTCAGAAAGAACGTCAGAATTATCTTAGGTTTTGAACATAAAAAATTGTGGGCCGTAGCTTAAATCATGGCATCAAGCTCTGTAAGCCAGGAAAGTTTAGACATGGATGACATGGATACCACAGCGCGACGAAACAGGATCAGAGTTCATCGAGGCCATAGTGGACGAGGGTCAATGCCCCATCGTGGCCTTCCAGATCGTGGAGATGGCGGTGAGCATGACAGGGATGGCAGAGGAGACCACAGTGGAGATGTTGGTGGTGATGGAGGTGGCAGTGCAAGTTTAGCCAGCCAGTCTCACAGTCACCTACCTGGTGATCATGAATCTCCAACAAGGGCAGCAGCTGCTAGACTCAAGGACAAACGAAGCCGACCCAATCACATGAAAGGAAAATTGCCGAAAGACAAGAGGAAATTGAGAGAGAAACGCAGAAGTACAGGTGTTGTTCACTGTATACCATCTACAGAGGTAATTTTAAGTAGACTACATGAGACTTTATTTGGTTGAAATGAATAATGGTGGAACGTGTGATTGATGTCATCCAAATAAGTCACCCTATTGTTAGGGTTAGATTTAGGATTCCTACCTAACCCGTACCTCTTATTATCTTGTCTTTGAATTCTTTTTTGAAGCTGTATCAAACACATATCCCACTCTTCTTGATTTCAACCTGTTATCATTAAGTCACTTTTGTAATACAATTGATTGGTTTCATTAGCAGTGCTCTTGCTGACTTAAAAAAAGTAACATGAACAAGTTCTTTTGCCTATCAATCTTATGTGAAGGTTAGAATTCCCAGAACATTGATTGGCAGAGTGGTTAGAGTGCTTGCTTCTTGAGGCAAGGTTACCGGGTTCTTCTTCCTCGTTCGTCCTGAAAAGGACGTTGGTTGCGTTGTGTCTGTTTACAGCGGAGCTGCGATATCTGCGCCTTTCTGCCGGCACATCCGACTTCAGCACGGCATTTTTTTGGGACCGGGTTTGCCTTCCCTCTTCAATCCCTACTCTCTCAGCCAGACCGGTTAAAAAACCTGGTAGTGTCACGATTCAGTCTTCTTAGCTGTAAATGGTTACCTGACACTGCCTGGTCATCTCATTTGATCACGTTCATGTTAACCATTTTGGTCCATATTTGCAGCTTCAGCTACTCATCATCATCTGTCATCTCTACATTGAAGGTCACTGCAGCGGATTTCCAGTGCCTTCTGTTTTATGTCTTGATGATGCACTCTGATAGGCTCTTTCCTTGTCCATCTCTTGGTGCAGTCTTCCCACTTATATCATTCTCTTTCTCTTGCACGTTTGCCTTCAAATCAACCTTCCATAATGGTCTTCAGCAAGGTGTTGCGTCTTTGTATATGGCCAAAATAATTTAGTCCTATGATCTCCTTCAAGGCTAAAAATTGTGAATTTTATTACTCTTTTGAGAATGTCATCTTCTTTGTTCTGTGGCATATGTTAATTATTTTTCTATTTAAAAATTCTTTAATTCACATACATAAATTTGTAAAACTAATGTGCCATTTCAATTTACAGCTTGTATTCCTTATCAAGAGTTTGTATTGGAATTGAGCAGTTAATATCTGGGCTGGCATTTATTTTTAATTTTTACATGCAGTCTCATTTACCTTTCAGCTTCTTTTTGAAACAATTTTATTGATGCAGCTCTTCAGTATGTCATTCTTGGACGTTTGAAATGAAGCACAGGGGGTTGTGTTCTTTGGTGTGATACAAAAAAAGTTGCAGACATTGTTAGGATTAAGGTTAGGGTTTAGAGTTAGGTTTAGGATTCCTAACCCGTACCTCTTATAACTGCGTCTGTGAATTATATTTTGAGGCCTCATGGAATACATGGCCCACTGTTCTTCATTTAAACCTTCTTGGGCATGTCTTTCTGCCTTCTTGAGATTTATACTAGTTTTTATGTTATCTTTGAAGTTTCACTTTTCCTTTTAACTTGGTCTTTCTGATTTTCTATTTTGTGTGTGTGTGGGTCTTATAAGTAGCAAGTGATAGGTAGAGTTAGAATTTTCAATGTATGCCACTCTTTATATATAATTTCATCAAGTTATATTATTTTCTATTTTCATTAATGCAAACATACACACATAAACTGCTTCTGTTTTACCGATAGGATGGTTGTCTCACTTTTCAGAGTAGTGACAAGAAATGTTTTATATTTTAGAGTACGGGTGATTCCTTAGACGATGAGGATGATGATGAGGATGCTGGCCATGACACTAAGAATACAGTCTACAGTGATGAGAGCCCAGCAGCTGGACATCATCACCAAACTACTTATGAGGTAAGGAACTGACAACAATTAACATGCATTAACATTATACATCATCACCAAACTACTTATGAGGTAGGGAACTGTCAACAATTAACATGCATCAACATTATACATCATCACCAAACTACTTATGAGGTAGGGAACTGTCAACAATTAACATGCATTAACATTATACAGCTGCAGCTACCTTTGCCCGCCTCACATCGCGTGTTTGGGGAAACTCTAAACTCACAATGAAGACCAAAGCTGCGGTATATAATGCCTGCGTCACCAGCACACTCCTATATGGCAGCGAGACCTGGACGACCTCTTCTTCTTCTGCGTTCGGTTTGTAGTCATGCTAAATCTGCAGGCCTGTCGCCAGGACGAAGTCCACAGTCTTTTCCAGGTCGGCGCGGCAGCCCCATAGCTTCTGCTGGAGCTCATCACCTTTTGGCCAGGTCGCACGTCGCAATTTATCATGGGTTGGACAGTTCTGGAGAATGTGTTCTGGAGTCTGGATATCAGTTCCACATGGGCATTCATTCGTGTGGGATATCTTGAGGCGATAGAGATGTCCAAGTAATCTGCAGTGACCAGTTCTCAGGCGGAAAATTGTTGTCTGTTGGTGTCTGTTTAGGTGGTGGATTGGGTCATCTCTGCTGTATATATCCCCTTCCTCCTTCCACTGATTTTTGTACTTTTTGTGGATGATGGTTTTTGCTTCCCGATAGGGCAATGGGTGGCTGTATTGTTCCATTTTACTGCCACTTCTTGATAGAGCATCTGCTTTCTCATTACCAGCGATTCCACAATGGGCAGGTAACCACTGAAGGGCAATGGCTGATGACCTTTGGATGATGTTAAGCTCAGATCTGATCTCATTCATCATGTTATCATTTCTGGTGTTTTGTATTGATTCAAGTAATGACCTGCAGTCAGTGAAGATTACTATCTTAGCTTGTGGCTGCTGTTCAGGTCTGGTGAGGATCTTCAGGGCTTGCAGTATTGCCATAGCTTCTGCCCTAAAATTGGAGGAGATCTTTCCAGTTGGGAAGGCCTTTCGGATGATCTTTCCATTTAGGAATCTTATAAAAATGCCTCCTCCACCGTTCTTTACTGCCCCCTCAGCAGATCCATCTGTGTATACATGTGTCCACTCCTTCGGGTTGTACTTTTCTTCAATCATTTCTTGAGCCAAAGTTTTTAGTTGTTGAGGGGTCAGGTGGCCTTTCTTTTTTATTTCAGGGACTTCTGTGATGATAGATATATTTCCATGGCAGTCGTCTGGCTCCTCGTAATCAATTAACATTTCAATCTCAGTAGATCGATTTGGGAGGAGGTCTTCATGGCATCGATGCAGATGTTTGGAGATGTTTAGGAAGCTGGTTCTTTTCAGCCTGTTCTTAGTCACATTATGGAGTTTGGCATGCATTGGATGACTTGGCATTCGTAGAAGCTTCTCACTGTGAGTGAATACCTTTTCCTCACGTCTGTCATCAAGAGAGCGGATGTTGGTGTATCGCTCCATTGCCTGGATTGGAGAAGTCTTCATCCCTCCAGTGATTAGTCTAAGGCCTGAATTTTGCACTTTCCCTAGACATTCTGTGTTTGTTTTAGATGCTGTGGCCCAGGCTGACATGCCATATTCAAGTACAGGTCTGACTGTGCCTGTATAGACTTTTTTAAGTATGTTGGTATTTGCCCCCCAACTTGTGCCAGCCAGTTTCTTCATAATAGAGAGCTTTCTTATTGCTCTCTGTTCTACTGCTTTTATGTGCGGCTTCCAGGTGAGTCTCTTATCCAACTTGACTCCTAGGTATGTTGGGTTTTCCTCGATTGGAAGCTCACTTCCATTTAGCTGCAGTTTGATCGTTTCTCGGCGATTTGACAGAGAGAAGCAGGTTGCTACTGTCTTGGAGAGCTTTATCTGTACTCCCCAATCTGATGCCCATTTACCGATGGTATTTAGCGCTGCTTGCATCCTGAACTTCGCAGTAGGCAAATGTTCAGCAGCACACCAGGCAGCAAAATCGTCAGCATGAAGAGCCCTGGAGATATGCCCGGACAGTTTATCTGCAATATCATTTATATATATGATAAAAAGTGTGGGGGAGATAACTCCTCCTTGTGGCACACCCTGTTGTAGAGTGACGCGATGGCTCAGTTTCCCATCAAGTTTTACTCTTGCTGTGCGGTATCGAAGAAAGTCCCGTAGCCAGTTGAACATTCTCCCTTCAATTTTGCTGTTGAGCATCTTAAGGAGGAGTCCTTCTTTCCATACCTTATCAAAGGCTTTTGTCAAGTCTACAAAAACCGCCAGTACTTTCTTTTTCTCCTGAAAGGCATTTTCTACTTCCTGGGCTAGATGTACTAGTTGGTCTTCGGTGCTGCGATTTTTCCTAAATGCTGACTGTGTGTTATTCTTCTTCTTCTTTCGTTCGCTTGAAATATATTGTTTATATCTGCAATGTTGTACTGTGTGTTATCAAGCAGATGGTTTTTTTCGAGATGTTTCAGTAATCTTGAGTTCACCATTCTTTCCATTACCTTACCCAGACAGCTCAGTAGGCTAACTGGTCGGTAGCTGGACTTGCTTGTTTTCTCCTTTTGTTTCTTTCTGATGGGAACAATGATTGCTTCTCGCCATTGATCTGGAAATTTTCCAGTACTCCATGACTGATTGAAGATTAGGAGGAGCTTGTGCCTGGCTACAGGTCCAAGGTTCTTGATCATATCATTTGTGATGCCATCTTTTCCTGGAGCTTTTCTGTTCTTTAGTTTTGTTATGGCAGCACTGAGTTCTCTCATAGTAAGGGGTGACTTCATGCAGATATCTGGGTTTTGGTGCTTCAGTTTTTCTTTTACTTCCTTACGTACTTCTTGGATCCGTGCATGTGAAAGTGATGTGGTGCTTTCTTCCTTGTAGAAATCTGCCAGGATGTTTGCTGCCATCTTTCCTGTGTGGTATTTTTCATTTTCCTTGATGACAGTCTTACAGTAGCTGGTTGTTGTTTCTTCATTTAGCACTTTTGTCAGATTCCAAAGCTTGCTTGAGTCCTTTTCCATGTTGAGACTGCTGGTCTTCTGGTGCCAGCTCCTTTGGATTTCAGCTTTCTTTTGTTCATTGAAAGCTTGTTTTATGCTGTTGTGCCTCTGTGTGTTCTCTAATGTGGGATTTTGCTCCATAGTTTCCCGTGCTTTATTTAATTCACTATGGAGTTTTCCCAGGTTGTCACTCCAGTATGGTTTGTAGTCTCGTCGTTTACCTCGTGGAATTGACTTCTTTGCTGCTTGGATGATGGAGATGTTTTTATTGATGTTATTTGAGTGGGCAATGTTCTGACAGAAATTGTCGGCTTGTTCTTTAAAAAATCCCCAGTTTGCTTTTTTGAAATTCCAGCTAGGAGACATATTGATTTCTCCTGCACTTCTTATCTCAGATATCTGTAATGTGACTGGTACATGGTCACTTCCCCCAAGTTGAGTATTTACTGTTCTGGTGGTGAGTCGATGTATGTCATCTGTAGCCATAGCAAGATCTGGTGTGCTCGTTGTTTTCCATACTCTGGAATAGAAGGTGGGCTTATCCTCTGGTTGGTTTATTAGAATTAGTTTATTCTCTACCATCCAATCTTCCACCTCTTCTCCTCTTGGATCTGTTGCGTCATAGCCCCAGCTGGGTGAGTGGCTATTGAAGTTACCCATAATGAGGTGTCTCGATGCTGCAAGCTTCACTTTGTGTAGCTCCAGAGTTGTGGTTGGAGGGCTGTAGCAGTTTGTGATCATTAAGTCTCCACTGGGCAGCAGTAGTTGGACTGTTATGTATTCAAGTTCGTCCTCACCAGATCTGTGTGTCTCTACTGCTGGGATTGAGGTTTTAATCAGTGTGAGGATTCCTCCCTTAGTTCTTTTTACCCTGTCTTGGCGGAAGGATTGGTATCCACGTACAAAGAATCGTTGGGTATCTTTTAGGTGAGTTTCTTGGATGCAGATTATATCAATGTTATTTTCCCTGAGGAATTCTTGTAACTGCGGTTTCTTGTTCCTCACTCCTTCTGCATTCCATTGAGCCACTGTAAGATAGTGGGTTGGTTGGTCAGTTGCTCTACTTTGCCTTCCCCCGACCATTTGGTTGGCAAAGGCACCGGTTGCTTGGGTGGGCCCTTTCGAGGCTAGGGGCCCGGCTCCGCTCCTCCCCGGTTGTAGCTGATAGGAGCGACGCTGATAAAGACTGCTTAATTAATAAAGCTGCTGATAAATAAAGTCTACTTCCAGGGTAATTGGTACTGTTAATGTATATTTGGTAAAGTATATCTCTCTGTTGAGGTGATTAGACTGTTGTAGTACATGCGCCCACACAGAGCAGATGATAAATAGGTTAGCTCTGTATTGTCCCTGTGTATAAAGTCTATAGTGAGTGGTATGAAAGGTACAGTCACTCACCCTGTACTGTCAAGCATAGATCAACGAATCAGACTAGTGTTCATTTCCAATTGACAGCACATGATTTATTCACACAGCAACATCAATCCGATACGATACACTACACAGGTACAACAGGATACACAAAAATCAATAATAATCAATTGCGCAGAACGTTACAGCTGTTCAGTATGATGTAAACCCTGTTTACATCGCAGTTCTAATGTTACATCAGTAAATTCACCAGAACGACTGCTGACACTGCAGTTACAAAAACCCGCCACACAGGCGTACATCTATAGGACTCCCTCAACGACTGCATACCCCTGCAGTTAACAAAACGCCATACAGGCTTGAATCTATATATCCTAGCAGTTCTAATGTTCCACCAGAACGACTGCTGACACTGCAGTTACAAAACGCCACCCAGGCTTAAATCTATATATACTCAAAAGACTGTCCGCTCTGTAGTCTATAAGTAATCTGGCCTACACAACTCCTGGCCTTATAATCTCTTCAATAACTCTGATATCTGTTCATGAATCCTTAAATCTATATATACTCAAAAGACTGTCCTCTCTGTAGTCTATAAGTAATCTGGCCTACACAACTCCTGGCCTTATAATCTTTTCGATAACTCTCCCTTCATAAGGAACAATGGCCTAACTATCTCCTAGCGCCGTTCCTGCACAATAGAAATCTATCAGGGAGGTAAATATGATCCCAAAACATCGGCCTGTATACACCAAGGCCTCAGAACATGTCCTTAACATAAAGTACACCTTATCTTCTCTTATCTTCCCTTATCTCATCTTATCTGCAGATTTATCACATCTTATCTACAGATAAACACACTTAAATAGGCAAGTACTAGTACACCTCGAAAAATGGCCAAATATCGTTCCCTTACACTACCCTTGGGAACACCACAAGATACTGGGCTGACTCCAGTCACCCGAACAAACTTAGACTGTCACGGGATGACACATCTCCCGCACAAACAGACACCGGACTCGGCTGTTCACGGACTCCCCGTGAGCTATTCACAGCCGGCCGAAACCAGTACAGAATAACTACATGACCAGCGCTCACACACTTTCTGTACACTCTGTTTTCTTTTTTTAACATATAAATGTTTTAAACAACTCACAATTAAACCAGCTAACAAGTGCGACAACCCTGCATTCACACTGTATAATCAGTATAGTACGTATCACTCCCCTTTGACCTTTACAGTTACCACCCGGTCCGGAGAAAAAAATGATTTATCATTTTTTTGAAAAAAACTACATCACCGACAAATGAGGGGTCAGCTAAGCTCTAATATATGCTTACAACAATAGTTTTATGATAAGGTCAAAATAATACATCGCCAAATAATAAAGCAAGTGTACAATAAACAAATTACCCATAATAATCTGCTAAATACACCGAAATAATCATTTACAAACAAAGTTAAGTATTATTACTGTAGACCAAACATGACACAATAAATAGAAAGTAAAGTCAAGATCAAACAAAAGAAGCATGATCAGCACAGAAAATCAACAAAGAAATCGAAATAGGAAGAAAGATCCATAATACCTAATAGTAATAATTAAGCTAATCAATTCCTTGCATGAAATACATAGCATTGTCATCAATAGTTACATATACTAATCCATATTACAATACAAACATTACAAAGTATGGAAATATAAGAAGTGTAAGAAGTGAACGTATACAAATAGTATCAAGTAACATTCAGATGAAACATGGAAGCATAACCAAAGTATAGACCGCTTCCAAAGAAATGGAGTGAAACGAAGAATCATCCGAAAAGGCAGAAGGAAATACAAAATAATGAATGCATAGAAAAACGACAACAATACATCCCAACAACAATCCAAGTAACTAACGCATAATAAATAATTTTAGCTAAATTACAAAACTTATAACTAAAATGATTTATCACAGACATCACACAAAAAAGTGCGATATATAAAATTATCACAATCTCAAAACAAAACAAAAAAAACTATTTTAAATGGAATATCAACATATATTATTACACCTAATTAAGCGCCTTGGCGCAGAAAAAATATAACAATGTCAAAGAAAAATACATTTCCCTAAAAAATTACAATACAAAAAAGTTTCTTAAAGCTAAGTTAAATAAAAAATAGTATGTTAATTTTTTCTTGATTAAATCTATAACTAATATACCAAAAATGAAATCATCTTTAACCAAATGAATGACATCTAACAAAAAAGAATTCCAATACTTAAGTAGACTCATAATAAACACATACTAATTTAAACAAAATTCAGCAGAAAAAAAAACACATGGCAAAAAAAATATCAAAAACCAATGTTTCAAAATATGTTTACAAATACAAATACAAAATCATAACTAACACATACAAGTTTAGTTTCAAAATTACATTTCACAACACAATAGTTACTGCATATAACCTCTGTATATGGTAACCAGAATATAAGAAAAGAAAAAAATAAATTCAATGAATAACAAGACTCTCTGAAACAACTAACGCATATTCGACGCTAATGAGTTTGTGCATAGGGCTGGCAATCTCATCAAATCCAAAATTTTCCTAAGAATCAACGCTGCAAAACATATCAATGTTTGATGAATCAACTATCATTGCTTCAAACTTCACAACGTAGCACCTATGGTCATACATAATATGGTCCCCACATTGGCCACCACTGATAAAGACTGCTTAATTAATAAAGCTGCTGATAAATAAAGTCTACTTCCAGGGTAATTGGTACTGTTAATGTATATTTGGTAAAGTATATCTCTCTGTTGAGGTGATTAGACTGTTGTAGTACATGCGCCCACACAGAGCAGATGATAAATAGGTTAGCTCTGTATTGTCCCTGTGTATAAAGTCTATAGTGAGTGGTATGAAAGGTACAGTCACTCACCCTGTACTGTCAAGCATAGATCAACGAATCAGACTAGTGTTCATTTCCAATTGACAGCACATGATTTATTCACACAGCAACATCAATCCGATACGATACACTACACAGGTACAACAGGATACACAAAAATCAATAATAATCAATTGCGCAGAACGTTACAGCTGTTCAGTATGATGTAAACCCTGTTTACATCGCAGTTCTAATGTTACATCAGTAAATTCACCAGAACGACTGCTGACACTGCAGTTACAAAACCCGCCACACAGGCGTACATCTATAGGACTCCCTCAACGACTGCATACCCCTGCAGTTAACAAAACGCCATACAGGCTTGAATCTATATATCCTAGCAGTTCTAATGTTCCACCAGAACGACTGCTGACACTGCAGTTACAAAACGCCACCCAGGCTTAAATCTATATATACTCAAAAGACTGTCCGCTCTGTAGTCTATAAGTAATCTGGCCTACACAACTCCTGGCCTTATAATCTCTTCAATAACTCTGATATCTGTTCATGAATCCTTAAATCTATATATACTCAAAAGACTGTCCTCTCTGTAGTCTATAAGTAATCTGGCCTACACAACTCCTGGCCTTATAATCTTTTCGATAACTCTCCCTTCATAAGGAACAATGGCCTAACTATCTCCTAGCGCCGTTCCTGCACAATAGAAATCTATCAGGGAGGTAAATATGATCCCAAAACATCGGCCTGTATACACCAAGGCCTCAGAACATGTCCTTAACATAAAGTACACCTTATCTTCTCTTATCTTCCCTTATCTCATCTTATCTGCAGATTTATCACATCTTATCTACAGATAAACACACTTAAATAGGCAAGTACTAGTACACCTCGAAAAATGGCCAAATATCGTTCCCTTACACTACCCTTGGGAACACCACAAGATACTGGGCTGACTCCAGTCACCCGCCCAAACTTAGACTGTCACGGGATGACACATCTCCCGCACAAACAGACACCGGACTCGGCTGTTCACGGACTCCCCGTGAGCTATTCACAGCCGGCCGAAACCAGTACAGAATAACTACATGACCAGCGCTCACACGCTTTCTGTACACTCTGTTTTCTTTTTTTAACATATAAATGTTTTAAACAACTCACAATTAAACCAGCTAACAAGTGCGACAACCCTGCATTCACACTGTATAATCAGTATAGTACGTATCACTCCCCTTTGACCTTTACAGACGCCATGACGTAAGTCGAGATTGTCGCATGACTCCATACCGCAAAAGCGTGTGTGTCCTAATTTTTCCCGGTGTCTGCGCCGTAGCTAACACACTCCGTCTTCGGCAGGCCGGGTTGTGTTTGTTGTTCAGGGTTGTCTCCCATAGCCTTTCCATCTCCCGGTGGTAGCTGCAAGGCAGCAGATTGGTTTGTTTACCGAGGTTTACCTTCCCCGTGGCTAGAGCTTATAGCGGCTCTTACTCGCTTGATGCACCCGTCATAGGACATATGGGGGATTTCAGTGGGGGTATCAGTGCCACCTGTTACCCCTCCCGTCCTGCTGGGAGGACATCGCCGTTTGGTCCGCGACTGCTTATTCGTCCAGCAACGCTGACTTAATTCGCAGCTGACACACCATATCTGGAGGTCGTTCCACTATCCGCCACCCGTGAACGCGCCTGGTTGGGGTCGGTCGCCCCTTTGCCAGGACCTGGACGACCTATGCTAAGCAAGAAAGAAGGCTCAATACCTTCCATTTGCGGTGTCTACGCCACATCCTCGGCATCTCGTGGAAAGATAAAGTGACAAATGTCGAGGTGTTGTCACGTGCTGGCCTTCAAAGTATGTATACGCTGCTTAGACAGCGCAGACTTCGCTGGCTTGGCCATGTTCGCCGCATGGAAGATGGTCGCATCCCAAAAGATATCTTCTACGGACAATTAGCAGATGGCAAGAGAACAGTTGGGCGACCACAGCTGAGGTTCAAAGATGTGTGCAAGAGAGATATGAGGGCACTGGACATGGATCCAGCAACATGGGAGGATGAAGCTGCCGATCGCACTAAGTGGCGATGCTATTTACGGCACCACCTCAGATTGGGCGAAGAGAGGCTCACACAAGAAGCAGAGGTGAGGAGAAAACGTTGAAAGGAGAACCAGGAAAATAAGCAGCTGAGGGCTGCCACCTCAGGGGCGCATTCCCATAGTCAGTTATGACTGAAGGGGCTATTATAACATTATACATCATCACCAAACTACTTATGAGGTAGGGAACTGTCAACAATTAACATGCATCAACATTATACATCATCACCAAACTACTTATGAGGTAGGGAACTGTCAACAATTAACATGCATCAACATTATACATCATCACCAAACTACTTATGAGGTAGGGAACTGTCAACAATTAACATGCATCAACATTATACATCATCACCAAACTACTTATGAGGTAGGGAACTGTCAACAATTAACATGCATCAACATTATACATCATCACCAAACTACTTATGAGGTAGGGAACTGTCAACAATTAACATGCATTAACATTATACATCATCATCATCCTTTGTGCTCCTTGCGGTGCATGGAGCCACCACTGTAGCTGGCACCCTTGCAGGAAGCCTACACCAAGCATTGAAATGCTCTTGCGTCAGTGGTTTCTGTGACAATTCATTTTACATGAGGTGGCCAGCCCCATGCATAAATAAAGATTATACAGAGTGATTGAAAAGTCACTTCCTATTTTAAAATGATTTCTTCACTCCTGTCCAACAACTAATTGATATGAAACCAACGCCAAAATAAAGGCAATTAACTGCCATTTTATTACATAAAATGCTATTTTACATTACAATTCAACGTGAGATTCAGTTTGTTCAACACATGATTCAACATGAGATTCAGTTTGTTTAACACATGATTCAACATGAGATTCAGTTTGTTTAACACATGATTCAATATGAGATTCAGTTTGTTCAACACATGATTCAACATGAAATTCAGTTTGTTTAACACATGATTAGACATGAGGTTTAGTTTGTTCAACACATTATTCAACATGAAATTCAGTTTGTTTAACACATGATTCAACATGAGATTTAGTTTGTTCAACTCATTATTCAACATGAGATTCAGTTTGTTCAGCACATGATTTCTTAGCGGCAACAGTTTTTACTGTCTCATGTAATGTCAGTTTATTGGTCATTTTAGATTTCACGTGGTTTCTGGGAATAAAAAAGAACAAACGTTTTTGTCAAATATCAGTTATTCGTAATTGTTTTGACATTTGTTTCTTGTACTTATAATGGATACAAGTGGCGATATTAAAATTAAAATATTGGAAGTGACGTTTCAGTCACCCTGTATAATTGAGGAAATCTGTTGATAGCATTACCATGCAGTCCTTATTCTGGAATCCCAGGGGTAAGAGAAGCAGAGGTACACTGAAAACACATAGAGAAGAACACTGGAGACAAATGAAAATGAGCAAGACATGGAAAGACCTTTAGCTAATGGCCTTATGCCCAACTCACCTTAGTTGCCTCCTATGGCATGCCTGGTAGGTCAGAGTAATATTTTGGAACTATCATACAAGGTGAATTAGATAATGGACACGACTTAACTGAAGCACCATTCTAGAAGAGTACACAAGAAGGGTAGTTAGCCTTCACAGAGAAGAGACATGATGGTATTGGTGGCCTTTTTATACAAATTACAGGCATACTCGCATACGTGTCTACATTGAGTTACTTTTTAAACTTCATTTTAGCCTTTTGGTTTCTTTTAAAGTGTGGACCTTAAAACAGCTCTATCCAAGTCTTCTTAAACCATCAGCTCATGATCCTTCCATGTTATCTTTATCTATCTTATTATTATCTTCACTTCTCTTTTTTCATTTGTGATATTGCCTTTCTCTATTCTGCCCTGGTGGTTTTAGAACAAGGACTGCGTTGTGATGCTCACTGATAACTTATCGGTGTATGTTCTCTCCATCTCCATTGTCCTTTAAATGATCTGTTGTTTCACTATGAGCATCATAAGTTGAGATCTTTTATATTTGTTCCAGATGGGTATAAGAAGGTATTTCTTTCATTTTTCTTAATGTCTGGGATAAAATTGATTAAAACCAGTCTGCAGATTAAATATATTGAAGATGCTGGATTTACTGTACAAGCGCATATGCTGGCATTTGTTCAGACAGAACACATCGTTGCTGTGTTTTAAGAGCTGACAATATTTTACAAGTAGTAAAAATATCCTCCCACTGATTACTAGTTACATGAAGGATGTTTTGATAAGGCAATCGGATTGATGAGGTGGAAGGAGGCAACAGTATTTTCAAACAACATACAAAATTTATTCATCTGTCAGAAATGACCTCCACACGATGAACAATGACGTTGAGGGATAGCACACATTATTCAGTTCAATAATTACTAGCATTCATACAATCTTTAATGTCTTGATGCAAAAAAAAGGGTTGAAATTTTGAGAAATAAACTACAACAAAGAGGGTGCAGAAACTCAGGTAGTCTTTGCAAAAAATCTACAAAGACACAGCTAGAAGAGTACATTGTAGCAGAATATAATTCACTATACTCTCTTTATTCTTTGAGAGCAGTGATGCATAACTTACAACTGAGGTTGTGACAGTTCTGTATAAATTTAAGTGGTGACAGTTTTAGAAGGTGACACTTATTATATCATTATTGATGTGTATTTTAAACTTATTATTGACAGTCTGAGCAGCTGTTGCTTGTTTAAGCAAATGAAATTATAAATTGGTTTAAACATATTTCTAGTATTTTTTTAAATACGATTAATTATGAGAATGTCTCCAATTAAACTTTAGTGTAGTTGACTTCATTTGCTTTGTGTAAAGTTCAGTACTTTACATTTTATTCATTCTCAGTTGCATTTTATTATTTATTACATGTTTACTAGTATCTATCACCCGTGTGTTACCGAGGCCAGAGGGGAGTAAAGAATAGTAACACTGCAACCTACTATGCATGTCTAAAAATGGTGACTAAAGAGGGTTGGGCATCAGACTGGCAACCCCATCCTGTATAAAATTTAAACCATAAAAAACTTCAACAAAGCAATATGTACAAGTCAGCTAAGGACAGGAAGACTTGGCATAAGTTTGTTTAAGGCCTCTGCTCCTTAGGGAGTTAAAGTGTGGTGATGATGATGACGAGTGTCCATATATCTTATTGTCCCGTGCAGCATGTGCTACAAAGAATTGTTTGTCTAAAGATCTCTATTGTAGTTGCCCTTGTGTCAGATGGACTTAAAACCTTGTGTGAAATGTTTTGTTTAAAATATTCTACATTTAAATAAATAGTTACATTTATAGAAGAATACAGTTTACTGAACTGTCCGACTGAGTTCATAGAGACAGTGTGGTTATTGTGCGCATAAACCTGCAGTTTCTCTTATTACAATTCTTGCGATATTCGCTACTATTATAAGGACAGATATTACAACTGCTGCTATTGTTACTATAGCACATTTCACTAGCTTTGCCCAACTTCAAATGTAATTATCTGATTAACCGTCTAACGTATTAATGCCATTTTTTGCATACGATGTTATATTGGGTTAGACCCAACAAATATATACTTTATATCTGTGCATCTTGTCCAGTTCCCACAAACGGATGAAATCCTTTGATCTTTGTCGGCATACTAATTATTGTGTATCGAAAAAAGAAATTTTACCACTTCAGTCACAGATTCTGTGAATTGAATAGGCATAGGCATGTCTACTATTACAATAATGTGGCCATCACGTTTGCATATGAATACCTGTTGAAGATGATTTCTTAAATGATCTGCATGGGAGATACTCGTGACGTTGTTTGTCATTGACATTTAATGCGCTACCAAACTGGACCTTCATTGATCTAATTATTTCAATAGGTATCACCACTTTGCGGTTCATAAATATCATAATGGAAAGTTTCTCCTCTACTGTGCTTGTAAATAACGGTAAGGTCATCTTTAAAGAAATTAAACTTCATCCGAATCATAATCAGACGTCTCTGAGAAATTGATAATCAATCTCGGCTGAATGAAGGACAAACCATCATTCGTCCAATATTCCTCTTCCTCTTGTAACACATGGTTCTCACATTTCTTCCAATAATCCCTGGCTATGTTCGAGATGGCGTCTTTTATAAGTATTTCAACATCTTTTAATTTGAATGTCCTATTTTCTGTTGCTACCTGTTCCTTAATTTTAGCCCAGACTAATTCTATTGGGTTTAAGTGAGAATGGTAAGGAGGCAATCTTAAACATCTGTGACCATGTTCATGGATTGCCTTGTCTATGTGAAATATCTTTGTATGCTGTGTATTTTTTACAATTTCAAGTAATTCAGGCTTCAGGGACATTTCGTTGAATGGAATGTTTTTTTTGGTCAGCCAAATCTTTATTACATCTTTAGTACTTGATGAATTAGGAACTTTATCTTCTGGTGCCACAACGTTGTGATATGAAGCATTGTCCATTATCAAACACGACGGTCTATCCAATGAAGGAAGTACATGATTCACAATCCAATCTTGAAATATCTTGCCATTCATCTCTGTATGATAATCCCTATTATCTGTGGATTTTGAAACAAATATGAGTTCAGTATTATTTAGAAGCCCATGATGGCTGCTTCCTGCATGTGCAATTATTAGGCGCTGTCCTTTGCTGCTTGGTACTAGTCTCTTAGTTGTTCCATCAGATGATTGCCATTCTCGTTCATTACTGTGGTGCGCATTGATCCAAGTTTCATCTAGATACACAAAATCATAACAATCTCTTCTCATTTCTCTGACCTCGCGTAAATATTTGCTTCTCATTGCAACTATATGAGGCTTCTCACAAATAAGGTTTCTACCACCAACATATTTTCTAAAAGTGAATCCCAAACTCCTAATAGTCCTCCATAGCGTAGATTTGGAAATATCAATGTCATTATTCTTTCTTAACCAAATTTTCAATTTCCTTAAAGTCACTGCCTCATTATTGTGAAACATATTGCAAATTTCTCTGCGGATCAATTCTCTGTCAAAATTATCCACCACTCTTGGCCTAATTTTCGTGTGTAAAACACTGGAATTAGACATTTCAGATGTCGCTATTCAGCGGTGCAATGATCGTTTGCTTATCCCCAAGGCGTGAATAGTCCTCTTTTGTGGGTTTGAAATAGAATGATATAGTTTTCCTCGAGTAGCTTCATTGCAGAAATACTTAAAAATCCTATTTGTGATTTGCTGTAATGTCATAACATGTACTCGCAGACTCAGTTTTCCTTCTTAACCACACAATAATTTTTGTAGACACACCTCTGATTGACAATGTGTGCGTTGCACCGGATATAAACTGTTTTATGTTCAAGAAGTGCGATTTCACGCAATTTCACTCAAAAATCATGCCAATTGCTTGATAAACCAAAAATGTGCAAATGAGGTCGTATAATTTACTGTAGACATTTCAATATGTGTGCGTGTGATGTGTGTTGGCAAGTAGGATTTTATATTATATCGCAAAGAAACGAAAATTGAAACCAATGGCCGCATTTTAATGAAAAATTTAATTCATAGGGTCTATACCATTTCAAATTCACACACAAAATTTCACTTATATGCGTTATATATTCGCTGAGATATAGCATTTTGAAGTTGGGCAAAGCTAGTGAAACGTGCTATAATACTATTATTCTACTACTACTACAATAGGCTCTAAAGGTACCACATGAGTCTGACACAATGAATTTGGCTTCCAATGAACTGAGCATACTGAAATTGAGCACAGTGAATTGGTATGTGGTGAATTGAAGTGTAACCAGGGCACACTGAAGAAATCAGCTAGTAACATTTGGCAGCTGTTTTTTTTAAATGTAGGTGGAAGAAATGGAGTCAAAATTACATGAAGCCAGCCATAAGAAGTACAGTATAAAGATGTCATTAAAAAAAAAGCTTGAAAGGATGTTGCAGGACAAAAGATCAAGGCATGAATTAAAGACCTGTGCCCCACAGGAAGCTGGAAGGCAGAGAAGAGGAAGAATGTGCTGTTTCAGTTTAGTGAACAAGAAATTTGAGGGTGCTTTGTGTGGTCACTAGCGATCTAGGTTTTTAAAAAAAATCATGTTTGTACTATAAGATCTTGAGCTTATCGTTGAAGAGAGTATACCCATTGTACATGGTGAGAGACTGCTGTTTTGTTTTCCATCTTTGATTGTAGATGTGTGAACAATTTATTAGTGTGTGGTTAATCAGTGAACCTGAAATGTTAACCCATTGTCACATAGCTCTGTGACACATTTTTGTCACACTTACCTAAGATTGGCTTGAAACAGGACGTGTTTTCGTATAATCATAATGCCTGTTTATGAGAGAGCTCTTGTTTTGTTTAGTTTAGAGTATGCTGATGTAAAGAAGCTCATGGGATGCCGCCGTCATGGTATCAACAGATGAATGAAAACATGTTTTGTATGTAATAAAGTAGAAAGAAAATGCAAAAGATAGACATTTCTTTCATGTACGTCTGATAGATACAAGTGAGGATATAAAGATGTAAAAGTGTGGAGTGACTTTTGAAATGCGCTGTATGATGACACATGAAAACCATTTGTTACTGTCTATGAGTTTAAGTTGGTTGCAGTGCTGTTGCCACAGAAGCAACACTGCTAGTTTTGTCCTGCTCATTTTGCATTGTTTGCTGAGGATGATTGATCTGGGTATTTGTAATCTCTTGATCTATGGATACAGTCCAGCAATCACTGCATTTGTGTATGTTTTTGAAATACACTTCAACAACATGTTACTTTGCTTTCCTTTCAATATCTGTTGAACACTGTATCGAGTTTATGTAAATTTTGTTAGGATTAAGAATATTCACACATTATTTTTTATTATTGTTATTAATTTTATTGGATGTCAATGCTTGCTTGTATGTTGATGTATTGTAAATGCTTGTTTGCACAGCTGCGGTAGAGAGGAGTCTTGGTTAGTATCACTTTTTGGTGAGTCAACAAATGCATCCACGAGACCACCTTATTCCCCAGTGATTGTCCAATTGACAGTGGTTAGAACACTGGCCTCTCGCGGCAAACGCACCGGGTTCAAAACACGATGACATCACACTCCAATCTACCCAGCTGTAAATGGGTGCCTGACTCTGTTTAGGTTAGGGAAGGCAAATGCAGCGAGGAATGGACCTGGTCACCCCACCTCTTGAAGTTGGATCTAGTTTAGTGAAGTCTCTGACACTTCACACCTCTATGGCAGTATCTGCAATGGGGCTGCCTTTACCTTACGTTTGATATAGAAATATTTATGGAAGTGTTTAGTTTATTTTTACTGAGGTTTAACGAAAACGAACTGTATGCATTCTTTCTCTCCTCCCCCACCAACCTGATAGAGCATTACAAATAACCAGTGATATACTCTTTAAGTACTTGCATTTGAAAATGTTTGCAAGCAAGTTTGTGCACCAAGAATAACCTATCTAGTTTTCTTTTCGTTTTATTTGGTTTCGTATCATTCTTCTGTTTCCTATTCACCTCTAAAGCTGCTATCATCACAGGCAGCTATTTGAGACTTTACAGCTCTACAACCTTTAAGGTTGCTCTTTCATGCCTGAAACCTGAGGCCTATTAATTGCCTTCTCATGCAGTGTAAGAAATGGGAGAGGAACAGAAGGTTTTTATTCTTATTTTTTTTTAAGATGTCAAATAGGAATTAACACTGATAAACTGGATTATGTCTAGTGTTTAAATAGGGTATTGTGTATAAGTAGCTGTTTTATATTTTTATTGTATGGTGTCATATTATGCACAATGGGCAAATTCTCTTTCCCAGAGGTATTAACATCCATCTAAATGAAAATTTCAACATGTAAATTAGAACTTTCTTTTTCCAGGGTAATAATATTTCTTGTATTTGTTTTACTTTGATACTCTTACCAGTTTCTTTTCTGCATTTCCTTGTTATCCATTTGAATGATTTTGTGCTGAAGTGAGTTAATAAAATACTTTTTATACATAAAAATATATAAAGACACTGTACTAAGCTGTAAATGAATTCCTAACTCTACTCTTGAGTTAATGAAGGCAAAGAGGAGGCAAACTGGTCAGCCCACATCATAAAGATCAGACCCAGTATATTGAAGTCTCTAGCACTTCACCCACTGATGGCTGTCTCTGCACTGGACACCATTGAGGGGGGGGGGGGGGGTGTGTCTCAGAGGAGACAGAAATAATAGGACTACTACTCCTTTAGCCATGTTGTAAGTGATGACTAATATAGGGCTGGCAGTCTCATTGTGTAAAACTAATTACCATAGAAACCACCGCTGCAAAAGCAAATTAAAGTTTAGGTGCAGGTTTCCTGCAAGTGTTTGCTCCATGTTTCATAAGTTGAGGAAGATACATTATCTTTGTTTTTTTTTGTCATAGTGAGATGAATTACCCCTTAAAAAAAATTTTTTTTTCCCCATGTTCATCCACGTTTCATAGGAAGTAAAAACAAAAATGAATGATGGTGCTGACAGAAGCACAAAATGTTGGACAAGTAAAGAACTACAGATTCATACTTTATGTGTCATTAGAAAATCAAAACATCTATAGTTGGAATGTAAGGATATGAGGTAGTATTTACTCATATTCAGAAGCTTTTAACCTTGTTCCTTTGTCAGTGTTGTTTATCATATTGCTGAGAAGACAAGTCTAATACACAGTCCTCGCTTACCTGTCATCTAAATATTTGTGGAATTGGGCCAGCACACCTAAATGATTTCTAAATTTAGCCACATACTGACTGTAGATCCATGTGATTTCATCTGGACTGTCTGTCCTGGTTTAGCTACATAATTTACGATCAATGGTTGTGGTGGGGCTTATTGGATATTGTATTAACATTACACTGTATGATGTGCTTACTTAATGATTTAGTGTTATTGTCTGTTTGTACGTTTGTGAGTGTGCTAGCAATTTTACACCTTTGCTATATATATATATATATATATATTTTTTTTTTTTTTTTTTTTTTATTTGGTGTTACATTATTTGGACATCATACTTGAGGGCCACTGTCACTTGTTTCCCCACATGATGAATTACAGCTGGGCTTGGCCATATGAAAGGTTTTTAATTATTTCTTAGCTGAGTTTGTGGGTTTGTATCTTTTTAAAAAAAAAATCAGGTTATGGTTTGAGAGGCCTTATTGAGGAGAAAAGGGAACAACTGTGAAACTCATTAGCAATAAATAACAAATTTTTGTTTATTTTGAAAACATTTATTACGTGAGTGCAACAAAGGAGATCAAAACTCAGTTTTTAAACAATCATATAAAATTAAACAAGAAGTCAAACCCCCCATTCATTAGACATGTACAAACGACTAGAACTGTAGACCTGAATTTAAATATCTTTCTAAGCTGGTAAGATGTTTGATCAGGGATGATAGAAAACTCTATACAGAGCTTTACAACAGGAGGCATTCTGATCATCAGAAATATCCCGTCAGACAAGTGTTTCAACTCTTTTATCTCCTTTACACTCTAAAAGGCAGGCAGGCACACGTGGGTTATGACTACCAATTGACAGCCTTCTGTTGTTATTTACCAAGTAGATTATTAGAGAAGATAAATACACAGTGACTGATGACTGGCAGAGTTGTTAGAGCACTTGCTTCTTGAGACAAAGTTACAGGGCTCCAAATTTGAAAGCGGTATGTTCCAGTCAACCCATCCATACATTTTTTCCTGATTCTGCTCTTGAGTTAGGGAAGGCATCAAGGGTCTGAATTTGGTTTTTAATAATAAATCACAGTCTTGGCCTCTAAAATGATGTTGTAGGCACTAGTGCATGATTTCAGAGTGCTGTGGTGGTCTGATGCTTGAGGTCTCTGCACCAGCAGACTGGCTGTTCTATTCTTTAGTGTAAATAGATGCAGATTGACGATAGTGGGTGGGCAGTCTGAAAATCCACAGAAGAAATAATAATCACAGCTATCTCTCTGTGCCTTTCAGCTCCCCATGGAGCATAGACCCTGATCTAGTTCTCTCCAAGCCTTCCTGTCTAGGGCAGCCTGTTGAAGTTATTCCATGTCTTATTTATTTGTCTTATCTGTTTCCATGCCTCTCCTCCATCTGTTTTTAGAACTGTCAGGAAACTGGTGAGTCACTATGGTGTTTCCCATAAGTTCATTAAGCTGACAAGGAAAATTTATGAAGACATGGAATGCAGACCATGAGAATAAATCACTTAAGTGATAGTCTGACTCTACCTGATGAAATGTCCCTACCAAACAGGGACACATATCTTAGTGACAACATATCACATATTTGGAAGCATGCCATCGACACTGATATTAGATTAACACAAAGATTGGTGGGAAATTCCTATGCAGAATTTTCAACTCATTATTTGTAAGGGCATTCCTCATTGGTAATTTTTTTTCAGTAACAGCTTTGCATACATACTTGTATTCTTACTTACTTAGTTGTTCTTCTTCTATCCTTATGTGTAGAGATTTGCCAGAGAGATCGCTATGCATCTTATCTGCTGTCTTTCTTCTGGCCTGGTTCCAGTCCTTCAGAACTTGCCTTATGTTGTCCTCCCGGTGAACTCTGGGTCGTCCTGGAGGTCTGGATCTCTAGCTCTTAGTTTCTCATATTTGTTGTAGCACCCAATCAGACTTGTATTCCTTCACTAAAATTTTAGGATTTTGATATTTAAATTTTCTTTCTTAAGCAGATCTTCACAGCCTCTTGTTTTATATTTGACCTTGATCATTGTCCTCACCAACATGTATTATTTTTCCTCATTATAAATAAGGGTGCTGCTGTAAAACTGGTAAGGAAATAAATATATAAATTAAAAAATAAAATGGTATGGAATCAGTTTTACAAATTAATGGTACGCAGAAAACATTGGACATTTCGGGTTTCACCCATCATCAGCCACAGTTACAAACAGTTGACGAGGGCAAGAAATAAAGACAGGTCAAAGAAACATACTATAGACACTGCAAACAATATTAAGCATATTATCACAGTTATTTAGATCACTTCTATATTTCTATCGTTGCTTCTCATTATCGTGTCTGGAATATGGTCATCAACAAACACTTAACTAATTTGTTTTGTCTTGTGAATGCATTCGTTAGTTATTGAAGTTTGGTTTTGAGGCTTTCTGTTTCTTTTGACTGAGCGATAATCTCATTGGTCAATCCTTATTTCCACATCATCATTTCCCCTTCGCCCCTAATGGAGCATGGAGCCTCCACTGTAGCTATCCCCCATGCAAGCAACCTCCACCTAAACATTCATATGCTTTTGCAGTGGTGGACTCTGTAGCAGTTTGTTGTACATTATAAAGGTACCAGACTCATGTGTATGAGTCACTTTTTACAAAATGCTTGACAAAGCAGTTGTCCTATTTTGAAGTCTCATCAGAGACTGCCAGGAACTAAAGGTTTGTTTCCACGTGCTATTGTATTAAATTTGGGTATATTCTTCTTCGTACACTCTCAGACGTCAGCATGAATATGTTCAAAGTAAGCAGTGGTCAGCTTGAGGCTATTTCTGTCTCCATAGAGCTTTTCTAGGAATGGTACTGGTGATGGCCACATGTGCTTTCTCTGTTCCTCATCTTCTTCTTCTTTGATCCATAGCCAACCATCAAAGCAGTCAGCGGCCATCACGCCTGGTGGCGTCTTGTAGGGCAGCAACAAATTGATTCCACTTTGCTCGGTCGGCAGCCATCCTTCGTACAGTGCCCCAACTCTGGTTCATTCTTTGCATCTCGGCTTCCACAGTTCTCCGCCAAGTTGTTTTTGTTCGGCCTCTCTTTCACTTTCCATTGGGGGTCCATAGCATAGCTGTTCTTGTGATGGTATCAGGGTCCCTTCTGAGGACATGGCCAACCCAACTCCAGCGTCTGCCAGCTATGATGGTGTGCATGTCCTCCTGGTTACTCTAAGTAAGTAGTTCTTGGTTGCTGATGGTATTCGGCCAAAAGATTCAGAGAATTTTCCTTAGGCAGATTGTGTTGAAGGAGGACAGTTTTGACATTTCCTTCCCTGTTACTCTCCAACATTCTGCACCATAGAGAAGCACAGAAAGTACACAGCTCTCATACAGTCTTAATTTGGTGTTTGTGCTGTACTGGGAAGACTTCATAATGTTGTGACCCAATCTATGGCTGTCAAAAATAATGTTGTTGATAAGGGGCATCCCTGTCGTACTCCTGTTTTCACTTCAAAAATTAGATTACTCAATCCAACACTGCATGTAAAGTTAGAATAGAGGCTTTTTATGATGGAAACAATGCAGCTGGGAATTCCATAAGCCCTCAGTATTTTCCATAGGCTGTCCCTGTGTATGCTGTCGAAAGCCTTTTCAAAATCAACAAAGTTAATGTATAAGCTGTCTCTGCCATTCTGATCACTGCTCTGTAATGTCCCTGAGGGTGAACATATGATCTGCACATCTTCTGTTCTTTCTAAAACCCGCTTGTTCTTTCCTCAGTTTATGGTCAACTTCTTTTGAAATTCTCTCGATGATTATCCTGCCTAGTATTTTACTTGGAACTGAGAGGAGAGTAATTCCTCTCCAGTTGTTGCAGTCTGCAAGGTCGCCCTTCATGAGCAATTTGACAATTATTCTTTTACTCCACTCCGTTGGTGTTGTCTCAGTTTCCCAAACTTGTGCAAAAAGTGGTTCTCATAGTTCTGCTACTAGTTCAGGGTCTGCCTTGAATAACTCAGCATTTAGATTGTCATGACCAGGTGCTTTTCCATTTTTTAACCCTTTGATAGCTGTGATGATTTCTTTTCATGGAATGTCTGTATTTACATCTAAGTCACTTTCAGCCTCAGGAACATTCAGCTGAGTCTCTGGTGGTTCCTTATTCAGTGTTTCTCAGAAGTGCTCTGCCCATCTTGTTTCCCGCCCCTGTGCTGTGGTGATGAGATTTCCTTGCTTGTCTCTTACTAACGTTATGTTGTGTGCACCTCGTTTTCCACTGATAGTTTTAGTTATTTATAAACTATGCTTTGTTCATTTCTCAGTGCTGCCTCTTCTGCCTGTCTTGCAAGGTCATCCAGAAATGTCCTTTTGTTAGCACGGGTTTGACATTTTACTTCCTTATCCAGCTGACTGTACTGTTCATTATATATTGCCTTTAACCTGGGAGACTTAGCTTCTGTTTTCTTTCTTTTCATTTCCTTTCTCTTCGCTATGGTGTTTATCGTTTCTGGTGTTATCCAGTCTTGGCTCTTTCTTTCCTGGAATCCCAAGCATGACTCGCTGCTTTCCTTGTATATTGTTGAGATGGTGTTGAATTTCTGGTCGACATCATCAGTCTCTGTTCTTTCCTGGCTTTTGGCAGTCTGATATCGTCTTCTGTTCCTCATAATCTGGGTATATTTTCAGTGGTTTTAAACATTGCTTTTTTGTTTTGAATTTATTTACTGAGATATCAGGTATATAGTCATAATCTTGTTAGATTGTTGCTTGATCAGAGTAGATTATTTATTGATTATTTACTAGGGTAGCAAGTATATAGTCATCATTATGTCACATTGTAACCATATAAGAGTAGATTTTATGTGGAATTATTTACTGGGATATCAAATAAATTAGTTATAATTTGTATTTATCAGAGTTGATATTCTGTTGAATTTTAAGCTTGAACATCAGTTGTATTGTCATTGTCGGTTATATTATTGCATTTTCAGAGTAGGACTGTCAGTTGAACTTTTATTTGGTCATAAATCATGCAGTTGTCACGGATTATTATTATTTTTAAAAAGATTTCTGTTAAATTTTGTAATCACTCTTTGTGACTGGCTTCGTCATCTTCCTTTGAGCTCATTTTGGAGCATGGAGGCCACAGTACCTGATCCCCTTGTAGGAAGCCTGCACCAAGCATTTACTTGCTCATGCAGCAGTGGTTTCTGTGGTAGTATGTTTTCACCATGAGGTAGTCAGCCCCCAATCAAAACCTCATATTAGTCACCTTGTGTGACATGCTTGAAGGTGTAGTAATCCTATTACTTGTCTCTTCAGAGAACCCAGGGAACTACACAAGGCTTGTGGCTGGCATGTTAAATTGTATATACCCAAATACTTCTTATATATATATCTGTACCTCAGTGTATATGTTTAAACTGTTCTATTTGAAGTCTTCAAATTTGTCAATGTTGATCAAGATGGCAAGACACTTGTCTTAGGTTACACAAAGTAATGAACTACAGCGTCCTGTATGTGGGCGCGGACTTGATATCATTATATTGATAAAAGCAAGTGTTTGTGTAAACAACTTTGTTTTCTTTGCCTGATAAGAATATGTAACTGGTTTATGAAAATTTCATGATGGCTAAACATGGCATACCAGCTGTTTATTGACTTGTCACAGCCTGTCTAGTTCATGTGACCTTGTTTGTTTGAAGTATGCTGCTATTGATAACACATTATCTAGGAAATATGATAATGCAGGGTTTCTTAACTTTGTGTCATGGACCACTTTTATTGTCTGGTGAAAGCTATGGACACCTTAGAAAAAATGTACATAGACACATGATTAAAAAATTGTACATTGCAGATTTTAGGTTATGTACACTGACCCCCTAGAATCCATTCACAGGTCGTGGGCCACAGGTTAAGAAACCCTGTGATAAAGCCTCATGCAATCTACTACTATTTGTTTTCTGTTCTTCTTATAGCTGTTTTGATCTTGGTATCATGTGATAGATCTCTTATAAATTTGATTTGTCTTAAAAGATGTGTGAATATATTAATGTAAAGCTATGTATCTTTGTTGATAAAAGGTAAAAAAAAGGATCCAGTTACACACCCATTGAGGCATATTGGGAATATGGTGTTAGGTCCATATTTTCTTGACCATCGGCACACTAGGGGTGACGTGGTCAACATCACGCCGGCCGCCTTAACCTTCCCAGAGTTGCTCTGGTACCCAGTTGGGGATGGGTCGACCCAGGAGCCGTATGCGGCCTAAAAAAATCCCACCTCATCTGGGGATCGAACCATAGACTACTGAGCTAGGAAGCCAGTGCACTAACCACTATGCTACCGCGGCATAGTTGATAAGTTCTGTCAGAAATACACTGCATATTTCATTCATATGAAAGTTGTACTTGGAACATGTAGTATATGTGATTCAAGTTCTATTTTGGGACTTGTAGCATATTTGAAATTTCATTTTTCAAATAGTTCATTTAAAAGTTTTATCTGGAATATGATTCATGTGAAAGTTATTTTCCCTCTCACATGCCTGGCATTTGAACTCATTTCCATTTATATTTGCATTATTCCTGTTAGTAGAAAATGATTTGTATTCAGTGCATTGGAATGGGGGTGAGACTAAGGCCACTGCCTGCCTTGGAAACATTTTAGACTGAAGTTGGGAGCTGTTTTTCACTGCCCCAAAATAAAAATTTCCTTCCATTGGTCGAAGCCAAGAAATGTTATCTTTCTTTATGTTTAACTTTAAAAAACATTTTCTGATTAAAATCCAGCAGAAGGCTGCCTACTGACTAAAGATTAGTAATGATTACTTGTACTTTTGAGTGCTGGCAATCTGCCATCAATTCACAATTCAATATATTTACAATAATCTATACATATATACCTGCATATCTGCTGTATTTCTAGGTGTTAAATGTCTCATGTTCTCAACTTTCAGTGATTTTGGCCTTGAATTTTTTTTTTTTTTTTTTTGTTCCACATTGAACTCCAGGACTGCATGAAACCTAACTTGCTTGAAGCTGTTGTGTTTTTAAGAATTATAGCTATCTGAATTTTGATTATGAGACATCAAGAAATTAAGAAATAGTTATTGTAATTTTGACACGAAAGTGAAGATTATAAGTCAAAGTTTTATTTTGCAAATTTTTTTTCAGTCACTCATTTCCTTTTTCTTTTATCCTGAACTTTTTGATATCAATTAATTTAATGGGTTGCAATTTTGCAGACTTGTGAGTGTTTCAGTTATGTGACACTAATGAAAATGTGAGATTTATTTTCCTTTTGATAGAAGTGAAACCCCTTTATTATGAAATCACGTTGTTGTGTATGCTAGTGTTGGGAATTTCATGAAACTACCCTGGTGAAGGGCTGTGACTGTGGCATATATTCTAACTTGCAACACAAAGCACTCATTGTGTTATTAGTTTTCTTGTCTGAAGATTTCCTTTCCACAAGGGAAATTAGTTGTGTTCACATGATAACTCACACATCAAAATGTTTTTATATCCCAGATGCTCTCTTGTTAAGGAAATGGGAAGGGAAAAGATGTTTGAGAACTTGCAGATCAATTGTTGTTTGTGCATTAGAGTACATTTAAATGGACAACATTGCCGCTGTGACTTAGATTTTCAAAGATGAGAAGTTTAACTTATTCTTGTTCCTGATTTGTCTGTAAAAATGTGTTTCTGGGGAAACTTAAAAGCTCAAGCTGTTTATTATTTGTTTCAGGGAAGACATCCTTCGAATCCAGTCTATTCTCATCAGCGACGAAACAAGAGGTTAGTCAGACTGTTCACTCTTTTTGTTAATTATTTTATTTTTAAAGTCAGTCTAGCAAGGAAATTATCATTATTTTAGAAGTACTAAAGCTTTATTGATGTCATAATAAAGATTTTTTTTTTTGTGTGAGTAGTGAATAACATTTTTACTTTACTGATGCAGAAACTTTTGTTGTTGATTTTTGTGAGTAATGCTTACAACTCTTTGCCTTATATTGTAATGTAACATGCAACTCACAATAACAGTATTTTTCAATACTCTTTACAGAGAGTGTACTAGAATCTGTTAGTGGACACTTGAAAATGTTTAACAGAGTTTAGGAATTAGCACTGGCACCAGGAAATTTGTGGAGAATTTAGTCTTTGAAATGAAATTTTGTTAAGAATATCTTATGATTCCGATTCTTCGGAATAGCATTACTACAAAGATTTGATATTTAATACTATCAATTAACCTCTGATTGTGACCATATCCTCTTCAGCCCATCTGATCTTGAGGCTGATCTGGAAGACAACCAAGACTATGACAGTACTGTCAGTCATTCTGAAACTAACCTTACACTCATTGGACGTTCAGAGTCCTTAGAAATCACCCAGAACCTGCCTGGCAGGCAGCAAACTGGTGGTAATGTTGGAGTAAGTGGCAGAACAGGTGGTGGGGTTTTCAGTTCCAAGTACTCTCCAGAATCCAACCGAGCTCTCAAATTCAATGCTGGTAGCATCTCCAGTGATGCTGACTCTTCTAGAACGAACACACCTTCCACTTCTTCATCCTCCTCTATGATGTCTCGCTATCGTGAGGTAGAGTCACCTCGGTCTACAACTAGCATCACAAATGCAAATAGCAATGCTGTCCCAGAACCAGAGCCAGCCAGGAGATTTAATGCTGCAAACACCGCAACCACAACAGAATCTAATCAAGGCCCACAACAAGTACAGCCCAGGCCTGTGGGCTTTTCCGTGTTTAATAACAACACTGTTTTGGGCTCACGGGGTGAGAAGTCATCATACTCTAGCTACGTCTCTAGTGCATCCAGATTCAGGGACAGAGATTCTGGGAGCAGTAGCTCTATTCACTCCAGATTTGCCACTTACCAGACCCCCCGACCATTTATATCATCAGCATCTTCATCCGCACCCAACCAACAGCAAACTGACACCATTGCACAGCTAGAGAAGGTAAGCAAATGCTATAATTTATAGAAATATTGCTCACATCCTTATTCTAAATCACTAATGTTATTTGAAATGTACACAGCGACAAAATGAACTCATCATTTCAACTGCTCTTGTAAATAAAGAAACAATTCAAGTAAAACATAGGAACGAACAGAGGTGTCATACAGGGCTTAAAAGAATGATTTTACAGAATACATAAAAATATTTACACGAGCTGCACATTTTTTCCCAGACATTGAAAAAAAATGATATAACAGATTTCAAACAGGTTGGAATATAAAAATTCCTTTATGATTGAAAAAAAAAAAGTTGATTTATTCAGATACATTATATCATTATTGAACAGATTGAGAATAATCTTATTTTTGTGATTTAAAAAGATGATTTAATAGTAGATTGAAATTAAGGGTTATCTTGTGTTGTGGTGTAGCTAGGTGATCATTTTTGTTTCTGTGAATGGTTAACCAGTCATTTTATATATACCTGGTTAATGAGTTTATTCATTGGTTAACCATTCTGTCCTCAGCCAATTCTGACAACACTCATACATCCATTGGCACAGCTAGAACTATATTGAATTTTCTTCACTTCTTTCTCCTCTGTCACTCCTTTGAATCACATTTCCAGTTGGCCTTGTTCCCTCATGAAGTGTGCCCCAGCTAGTTGCACCCTGCCCTGCCTGCCCCATCTTCCTTCTCTACCCCTCGTCAGATATGAGCGTGTTCTGAAGTTCTCTACATCTGCCCCTGGAACCAGTATTGTTTCCACAGTAGTGCACATACTGTAGCTGCCACCTTGAGAAGAATGATGGAAAAGAAACCAAAGCATTTGGAACATCATAGACAGAGCTGATAAAGATGGTTAAAAATAGAAATTGTTGGCAAGCAACAACTGTAGCCATATCTTAGAGCTACTTGACATTCAGTATTTAATGGGATTGTCCTGTTTTTCCACTGAAACATTCCATTGTTTTGATAAATATAAATTGAAGCATATATGTGTCCCCTTTTTTGCAAATCTTAATTTCTATTGTTACAGAAATTCAGAGTACTTTTATTTCAACTTCTACTGCTGACACACACACAAACAAAGAGTATACCTTAGTAACATAATGACAGAAGTAATAGTCATCTCTCAATGAAAGAGAATTCTCTGGAAGGCAGCACCAATAACAGTATTGTTATCAAACATGGAAAAACCCATAGGCTGGGCTGTACTTGTGGGCTTTGATCAGATTCAGTTGTGATTGTGTTGTTTGCAGTATTGATTGTCTGAAACAAGTTTGTAGATGTAAACAGAAGTGCTTGACAAGTTATTGCTAGACATTGATGTCTTCAGTGTATGCTTACTTCATTTTATATTATATTTTTTGTACTTGTTGCTTGGCAGACTTTCACTTGTATCTGTTTCAAGTCTCCATTTTTGACTGACTTGCTGTCCATTTCTAGGATCCATCTTAGTGGTCCGACAGTCCATTCACTTTTAGATGAAGAAAAGGGGAAGAAAAAAATTGTGTGTAGAAAAACTGCAACACTATAGCTATAAGATACACAGGTCACCAGAAGAAAAAGTCATTAAAGTGAGAGGGTTCTGTTATTCGATATTGCATTTTGTATATGTGGGCATATAATTCCACGAGGATGTGTAACATGAAACTGATAAGCCCCCAGGACGACCCAGAGTCCGCTGGGAGGACAACATTAGACAATCTTTGAAGGACCGAGGACTAGAATGGAACCAGGCCAGGAGGAAGACAGCCGATAGGATAGTCTGGCGCTCTCTCTTCCAAACCTCTACACCTCACGGTAGAAGGGGAACGACTAAGTAAGTAAGAAACTGATAAGCAGTATTACACTGACAGCATATGTACCGGTAGATCCTGTGGCAGATAATTCCCTACACATGTTACCTAGAATGGGAAATTTACATGCATGCTTATTCACAAGCATGAAATTCACATAAAAAATATTGAAACAGATAATCACATATTTACCTTGTTTAATTTTACCAGTCATGTCATAGAAGGTGACTAAGGAAGGTTGGGCATGGAGTTGGTTACCCAATCCTGTGGAAATTTAAATTAAAAAAATCAATCATGGAAAGATTTTGAAAGGATGGCATAAGACATGGAGGCTTGATGTGAATTTACTGAAGGCTTATGCTCCACAGTGAGCTAAAGGGTAATGAGTGAATACATTTTTCTTGTATTGAATTTTCATATAAAAAACAAAACAAAATAACCTGCATTAGCTGACAGTTTCTATTTTTGTTGTTAGTTCACACACAATGCTATTCACACTGTGGCATTCACAGCTCTTCTCTCTCCTTCCTACCACTAGCACACACGTCCTTCCCCCTCCCCGTACGCTGCAAGAGGCCCGCGTTCTAAACACTGACACTCTCATAAATAAGTGCTTGCCTAAAGTAGAAGGATTGTAATGGTATGACAAGATCACTAATGTGGAGCTGATGACACAACCCGGACATGTGCCAAAAGAACAAGACATGAGAAGAAGACGCTGGAGATGGAAAGGGCACACATTGGACACACTTGCTGATTAACAGACAGTCCTTGTTATGGAATCCACAGGGTAAAAGATGCAGAGGAGGACTAGGGAATACATGGAGAAGAGAAAGGGAGACAGACATGGAAAGACCTTGAGCTGATGCCACAGGATAGGAAGTCTTGGCATAAAGCATAAGCACCTTAGGGAGTTTAAAGATGATTATGATGACTAGCTAACTAATTTAGTTCCATTACTTCAGTGCTTTTCCGCATTACAAAAAAAAAGTTAAGAGAAGAAAAGGGCAGGGGGTTAAGAGTTTTTGTGACAAGGGGGAGGGGGGTTAAAAATGCCAAGAATTGTGTGATGTCATATGTGGATGACGCCTAACAGCAGTCAGTACTGCTCAAGTTTTATGTTACTTCTTTCACATTATGCAACATTTTCTTATTGAGACCATGCCCATATATTCCTTCCCATTAACATCAGGAACTTCTCTGAGGAGTGTTTCACATTTTCTTCTACATTTCTTGTTGTGTTTCTTCTGACTGAAACATTTTAATGGGAAACCATATGTGCTTGCAGCAACTGGAAAAAGAGAAGCAGGATAATACCAAGTTGCAACAACTTGTGGATGACAAAGATAAGAAAATTGTCGAGCTACAAAAACAGGTTGAGCTACTGAACATGGTGAGTGCATGAACCTCTTTTTTTTTTTTTTTTGGGAGAGTATTATTTGCAGACTTTTAAGTACATGTGTGTGTGTCAAAGTTTTAAAGGGTAACAGAAGTTGTTTTATATGTGTGTCTTGTATGTTTATGTGTCTTGTGATATATATATATATATATATATATATATATATATATATATATATATATATATACATATATATATATATATATATATATATATATATATATATATATATATATATATATATATATATATATATATATATATACATACATACACACACACACACACATATATGAATGATAGCAAACTATACAGAGCGATACAACAGGAGGCAATCTGATCATCAGAAGAGGTCCCCTGTCGATCAAGTGTTTCGGCCCCTTACTCTCCTTTACACTGGGGGGGGGGGGGAACGGACCTGGGTCATGACTCCCAAGTGTCATCCTCCTGTTGTCTTGTGTAGAATATTGAACCCACTCCACCTTGGTTGCAGCTTTAAAATCCTTAATTTTCCGCCAGCTGGTGGCAATTTTGAAAGTAACCCCTATGTTGAAAACAAATTACTGTCCGAGTTCCATAGCCCATTGCAGTTGTTCCACAGCACACCACGATCAGGGACTGATATTGACACACCTGCGAGGAGCCGACGAGGTGTGAAGCCACTGCGCACTGGCAACTGAAATTTACCTGCACCCGACATGCACCCCATATACACCACAGGCTACCTGTAAGCTACCGTTCTTTCACTAAAGTAACGATAAACTCGATGTGTTGCGAACTTAGAAAAAATTGCAATTTGCTGGGTGTTTCCTGTACCGCAGGTGGGGCTAGAGTTTACTGTCCCGAGTTCCATAGCCTATTGCGGTTGTTCCACAGCCAGCATGATGCCTTTTCAGTTTCACTGAGCCTCTTCAGTGCCCTTGTTCTTGACTGTCCCCTCAACTCCAACAGTTTCACTAGATCATACACTGAGGCAGCCACGAGCCCTCTTGCACCCACCTCAACAGGCATGACCCTTGCAGTGAACCCATCGTGTCTCAGGTCTGCTACCAGATCATTATACTTGGCCACTTTGAACGAATGCTGCTCGTCCAATCTGGATTCAAATGGCACGGTCAGTTCTAACTAAGAGAAAGATGCAAGTCAGCTGGAGGTCACAGATTTGCCCGGTAGAAGACAGTGGGTTATGTCATTTCTTTGCTAATGTTCTGTTTTAATAATTTACCTGCTGTCTTCTCATCCATATTTTGTGGTCATTGTGTTTCTCTTAGCCATATCATAAATAATATTAAACTTCACTTGGCCTTGCCCGATGTTAGTTTTCGGTACAGGGCTGTCATTATCAAAGAGAAGCAATGTTTCAAATGGAGAGAAAGAAGGAGGGTTTGGTTTGGTTTGAAGGACTATCTTCATTGCACATGGACAACTCTGTCAGTGATCCGATCCCGTCCCTTAGATCACACAAGGAGGATCTCAGCACAGTGTACAAACTCTATAGCACCAGCAAGAATCCCAGTGTGTAAATATAGGAATCACACATTCTATAAATATTTTTGTGGTGAGTAGGAGAGGGTGACACAGTAATACATATTGTGTGTGTAAAAAGAGATACTGTAGAGTGAAGAAGATTATCTCATCTATAAGGTGAAGAAAATTGTTGATATAAATCTCATTTCTTTTTCACTGCATCAACTCAATTAGTGATTTACCACTTTAAAGCCGTTGTTTCTTGTGATCTTTGACTTGCCATATTTTCATCCCCATTTTGCACAGAGGAGATAGGTGTATGTAAGAATATACATATTGATGTTGTACAATATACTTATGGATTTTTGGTTTTAGTTTCCCTGTTTTGAAATAGATTAAATTAAATAGATTAATTGTTAAAGAAATTTCCATGGCACATTAAGTAGAGATCTGCCACATTGTATATGTGCCTTTATATAATTGTTGGTATAAGTATACATCTTGATATAATAAGCTATATTATGAGTGGATTGTTGTCCGGTTTGGGAACAGAGGAAAAATAGTTTACACACACAGTGAGCCAAATAAAGGAAATAAACTGAAAAACACTATTAATATAGAACTGTATTCAAAATAAAAACTATAGACTTTGTAAATTAAAGAAAACAAAACAGCTAAAAAAATGTATTTACATTTACATAAAGTTCATATAATTGTTAGCAAGTGGAGCTACCAGGCTCAGCTAGTCTCCAACTACGAGAAACAGGTGAATGGGGGGAGGTATGGGAGTGTCAGCAGGTGGTTTCTTCTTCTTTATTCACTTTCAGACGTCAACTTGAATATGTTCAAAGAAGGCAGCAATCAGCTTATGGCTGCTGGTATCTCTGTAGAGTTTTTCCAGGAATGGTACTGATGATGGCCATATATGCTTTCTCTGTTCCTCATACGTTTGGCACCTTTGAAGTAAATGTTCAGTAGTCATTTTATTGGTGTCACAAATACACTCATCAGTAGTTCCTATCTTTAGCTTGTTGAATAGATGGTATTCAATCTGTTGTGGCCTGTGAGGAGTCTAAATTTCATCACTTGTTCACTTCTGCTGAGCTGGTAATATGCATCATTTTTATTGTGGCCTGGATGCTCTGTTTCCCACTTGCTCCTGTATCTGTTCTTAATAAAACTCTTGGCCTCTTCATAAGTTATGCTTGTGTCAAGTTGAGGTAGCTTTCCACCTTTCTTTTCCAATCTGTCAGCTTCTTCATTTGCGTGGATGTTGCAGTGAGATGGGATCCAGCAGGTTTGAAAAATGTCATTCTACACAAGCAGAAACACTGTTACACTGAAACACCAGACTGTAATTTCTTTATCAGTTCAAGTTTATGAGTAACAGTCAGATTAACTAAGCTTCCTCTAATATTGCTGCTTTCTTTAGAGGCCAATTAATAAATGTAAAAGAAGCAACACAAATAACGGTGTCAGGGAAGTTTAAGTGAGAATGTGGTAACAATGCAGGCATGCAACTTTCCTGCAGCATTTTAAGGTCTTACTAGCATGGGCATTCACTTACCGAAACACTTCATTTTCACATAAATAAATTTCAGGTGCGTGCCAAATATTTTTCAAAGATTAAAGTGGAAAAAAAGATAGCCCCCTAGTTGATACTACCGTAGTGGTTTTTCAGTTCTAGTTCATAAAAATTAAAATTGGTTTTTTTTTTTTTTTTTTAATTTATTTTGTCTGTGTATTTTTTGTTTCATTCATATTTTAAATGTTTTACACATACTGTACAGTTTCAGTTCCAATCATTTTATTTACTTTCATACTTGTGTTTCTTATTCATCCTGTGTACTTCAAATTTTCTATCGGTTCAATATTTGGTACTTTTAATTTGTCTGTGTGATTCGTACTGTGTACTTCTGGCTTTTGTCAGAATATTTTATGCTTTGAGCATGTCCGTTAGAATCGTATTGTGTAACTTTGCGCTTGTCTGTTGGAATTGTACTATTTATTATAATTTTGCATAGCACGAGGTACATTTCCATCTTGTTTTGATTATTAGTACGGTGTACTTTTAGCTGATAAATATAGGTGTAAGTGGAACAGTACTATAACAATAGAAAACTTTATCTGAAACATAATAATGCTTATTGCAACTGTGAAATAGGAGCCGCGGTATCACAGTGGTTAGTGCACTGGCTTCCTAGCTCGGTGGTCCATGGTTCAATTCCCAGTTCAGGTGGGATTTTTTTAGACCGCAGACGGCTCCAGGGTCGACCCAGCCTCATGAATTGGGTACCAGAGCCACTCTGGGAAGGTTAAGGCGGCCGGCGTGATGCTGACCACATTACCCATAGTGTGTCAATGGTCAAGAAAATATGGGCCTAACACCATATTCCCAATATGCCACAGTAGTCATGTAACAGGGTCCTGTTTTCCTTTAGCAGCTGTGAAAAAGACATTTAAGAAGAAAATGGGAGTGGAAGAAAATAAATTAACAGTGAGACAGATATTGACTATGACTTATGGATCATGGAAAGGAACCAGGTCAGAATGAAGACAGCTGATAGGTTAGTATGGCACTCAAACCTCTCTGCCTGAGAGTAGAAGAGGAACGAGTAAGTGAGACAGATATTAATATTGAGACATAACACAAATTTGTTTTTTTAAATGTATGAGTCATCACTGGTTACTGTGTGCTCTTTAATCATCATTTTCCTTATGGAGCATGGAGACACTACTGTAGCTTCACATTTTCCTATTTTCTCCTGAGAGCTTTTCCACGAATGGTACTGGTGTTGGCCATATGTGCTTTCTCTGTTCTGCATATGTTGGGCAACTTTGAAGCAGATGTTCAACAGTCATTTTATAAGTGCCACAGTTACACTCATCGGTAGTTCCTATCTTTAGCTTGTTGAATAGATGGTATCTCAATCCGTTGTGGCCAGTGCGAAGTCTGAAGATTACCACTTGTTCTTTTCTATTCAGCTAGTAGTATGCATCATTTTGTGTGTGACCTGCATGCTCTACATCCCATTTGTTTCTGTATCTGATTCTGATTAAATTCTTTGCCTCCTCGAAAGTTACGCTTGCATCAGGCTGAGGTAGATTTCCACCTTCCTTTGCCAATCTGTCAGCTTCTTCATTGCCAGTGATGTTACAATAAGATGGGATCCATTGGATCACAACACTTTTGAATAGTTCATGGAGCGTTTGGATATTAAAAGTGACCTAATACTTTGTTGCAAACATTAATACAGGAAAAGGCAGACGAGCCGCATGAAAGTGGTATGTATGGGATGAAAACACCAATTCATTGGTCTGTAGTAATGTTCCATTAAAATAAGAAGAAAACATGTTGTAGAAGCATTGCAGCCAAACATCGCCCAGTGTTTTCAGCTAATGATATAAAATAACTATGATAAGAAATTTGTTTTCTGAAGTTTTATTTCTTAGTTTGTCATAGCCTGGGCTTGTGCGACACATGATACACGTTTTTTCATCAGCTTGCCGTTAAAAAAATCATCATCATTTTCCTTTTCACTCCCTGTGGAGCATGGAGCCTTCATATCACCTGGTCATCCTTACAGGAAGCCTGGACCAAGCATCCAATGCTCTTGCAGAGGTGGTTTCTGTAGTCATTTGTTTAGCATAATGAGATTGCCAGCCTCATTATGGACAATCTTATATTGGTTGCCTTATATGGGCATGCCTGAGGAAGTAGTAGTCTTATTCTTTCTATGGTCATGATGAGGGGAACAACACACACCCCCCAGAACTACAGGGGTGGGGCTGGTAAATAAGCAGCAACTGGCAATTTCTTTTCTCAACACTGTAACTGTTTATTGAGTTATGGACTGAGTGGTTATAAATTTGGCTCCCTAAGGCTCAGCCCCCTTTTTTTAAAAGAAAAATATATCTCGTTCAGTCTTTGATGGGTTATAATTATCAAACTTAGTGTAGTTAATTCAAGGTAATAATTTTGATTTCCAATATTAAAATATGGTATCATCTCCCCACTCCACTCAGTCCGAATAGAGAAAATCAAAAATGTCAAATTGTGTGAATGTATGTGTGTGCCCTCTCCCCCCTCCCCCAAGACTGTCACAACTGCCATGTTGTTAACAAGGGAGAGAAGGGTGGGAAAGCCCGGGGTATCTGGGATGACACTCAATCCACCAATCATCTGCCATCATCAACAAGCATTACTAGACCCCCTCCAGCGTACACCATCACTGGTCCTTATCCAATTCAAAATTAAAAGACTATGTTTCTTTTAGTGTTCATGTCAAAGGATGGGCCAATGTTAACGTGATCAGGTCCATACCCAGTAACTAGTAATGGCGGATATTGACAGTGGTGGTAACAGTTTTGGAATGCTGTAATTTCATGTTTTTTGTGTGTAATGATAACCATTAATTAATGTTATCAGGCACATTTTGAGATTATCAACCATTTATTTCAAATTAACGTTTTTCACTGATCAAGGAACTGTACAATACATTTCCACATGCTTTTGCAGGTCTAGTCAAATGTACTACTTTCAAAGCACATTTGTATCTTATTTGCTATTCCAAACTTCCACAAACCACATCCATTACCTTGTGTCCAAAAGGAAGCTGTTAAGAAAGAAATTGAATGGCTTTCTGAAGCACGAATTATCATGTCAGCTCAGACAGACACACTTAGACAGCACCTATTGTCATTTTCCACAGCAAAATAGAGCTGTTGGAATAAGTGGTCATTTCAGTGTCACTATCAACCCAAACTTAAATATGGCACAATATCCATTACCAAGATCTGATGACTTTTACCACAAACTTCAAAATGGTTATAACATCTGAAAATTTGAACTGTCCTATACCCATTCACAAATTGAGTTGGATTATAAATCCAAGCAACTTACTGTCATTAACACAGAACGTGGACTTTGCCTGTATCGATGATTACTATTTGGAATAGCAGTTTTAAAATTTGTGATCTGGTCTTTGTAGAAAAGTTATACCGATGCCAGCATCTTGCCGGCCGCCTTAATCTTCCCAGATTGGCTCTGGTACCCAATTCATGAGGCTGGGTCGACCACCAGAGGAGATCCTTGACCCTCACAGTACATCACACATAGATTAGAATGCATGATGTACCTCATTTGACTTGACCTTGATCAGATTGTCTGAAGACACCAGAACCAGATGTGTCTAAGAAGCATTTTAATGCAGAGGTCTCAGAATCCAGATGCAAATGATGTTTCCTACAGATAGAAGCAATTATAAAACAGCTGAACTGAGCTGCAATAGCTTTGAACACTCCTATGCATATGGCAGTTTCAGGTAACCAATTGCATGTTTATAAACCACTGCAGCAGAATCAGCCTATCAACACTGCTGTGGCAGATATGCAAGTGCCTGTGTAGTAATCTTAATGCCCTTATTATCATGCAAGATAGTATGACCTATGTTCATTACTTAGAGTGAGGTAATGGTAGGAATAATGGTTTGTGAAAGTTTTATTTCTTAGACTTATTTCAGAAGTCATGTGATAAACTTGTGTGCTTTCTAGAAAGTGTCTTTAGGTGTATTTATCAAGAACTGGAGAGAAACAGGTAAATCCGGTAGAAACATGCATCAGTCATTAGTACATTCAGCCACGCTATACCTACCATCAGATTTACAATTGTAAAAACTTTTTGAATTAAATATTTATCATTGATGTTGTGAAACAGAAGGATCCACAACTATGAAACCCTTGAGTAGTTCATTTAGAAACTAACTACTGGTAGTTTTTAAAAAATAGCAGAAACATTTCCCTCAGAGACTTGGGCTACCTAATGTGACTGAGAATTTATTAGTGTTAAAATTCGTTATGCTGTATCATTTATTTAGTTAATTGTTCATTTGCCTAAATGTTACCTAAAGTTTTAATTTGTAGCTGTTGCATTTCTGTTGCTTCCTATTGTTTGCATGGTTTGAGTCATGTTAATTTTGTATTTCTTTTGTTAGACAACAGCAAAGTGTAGATTTTCTTGCTGGTAATCGTAAATGAAAAATTGCCTATTTAATTTTTATTAATACTAGTTCATTTTTTGAAATGATTAAAATTAAATTCTGATGTGAAGGTTATGCAGCATAAACCAAATAATACTGAGATTGATTTAAGGGCAGTGTGAATAATTGTTCTGCTTTGAATACGTATTCACATAATTTATTTTAGAATATGTCTGTCGTAGAAAATCGTACTCATATTCCCTAAGTTATTTGTACTGAACATGTTCAGCTATGTAAGCTGTAATATTTGTGTTATCTTTGTTTCTCACCTAATCACAAATATTTCTTTCTCTCTAAGGAATGTGATGGTCTGGACGAAGACAATATAAAACTACAAGAAGAGAACAAGGCCTTGATTAGAGCCATGTCCAAATTAACTTCTAATGTTTAGTGATAGACAGCAGCTACCACTTGTTACCAGGAGTTTGTGATCAGAACATGCATATTAAATTAACATTTGACTCACGCGAGATAGCAGAAATTAATCTTAGGTCTCCAAGATACAGAGTATAAAATGTAATCCTCGCATACATCGTAACACCCATTGTTATTTTATGATTAAAAGAATATCCTACAGATTTTGTTAGTAGATTGATGGTCACGTCATATATAAAAGGTAATGGTAGTCCCACAGCAGATAATGTCATATGGGGGGGGGGGGGGGGGTTAGAGACTTTACTTTATGAGGTGAGGTGACCAGTTCCCTTCCTCACTGCCTTTTGCCTTCCCCAACTCAAGAGCAGAGTCAGGTACTCATTTACAGCTGGGTAGACTGGAGCATGACACTAACAGGTTTTGAACCCGGTAACTTTGCCTTGATAAGCAAGCACTCTAACCACTCAGCTCATATATACTTTCCAGGATCTTTGACATATGCAGAATGAGTTCCTGATGTGATATTTCTGTTATGGGCAAGGAAACAAGATTGAACGACCCAGTAGTTCATATTTCTACGAAATATTGGTTTACTGAGCAGGTTGCTTTCCTGATGGGTAATTAACATGTTCAAATTTTCATCTGCTGTTGCTGGAAACTTTACTGTGCATTTATTTATTTTTTTTCACCCCTTTAGCCATCAAACATTAGTGGGAATAATAGAGTTTTCACTGTTGACTACATGAAATATGTTGCTTTAGCCAATATAAGAAGCATGTTTCTTCAGGAATTCATTAACTCTTTTTATCCTTTTCTTCCTTTTGGGCATTCCTGAAGTCATCTGCTAGTAATTGATCCGATTCTGTTTCTATCAAGGTGTCTAAACCCTTTCAGTTTATATGGCAAGGAACTTGCTTCACGTATACAAAAGGTATTGGCATGGAGATAATTTTACTCACATGAAAAGATGTTTCTGGGCATTTCACGACATGTACAGACTCATGATGATAGTCTGAAGGTGACCAATCAATTTATTGAAGTATTTTCAAAGCTGGAAAAATTAATTTAGGCAGAATAGCATAGAAACAAAATAACTAACCCACATATTAATGTGGAGATTTTAAATGAAAGCTGTTTGCAGAGGTATTAGTATTTATAATACTAACATTTCTTGCAGAGACGCATTAAATTAAAACAATAGAATTTAGACAGCTAGAAGATGTAACCAATTTTACTAAAATTTCCATACCAATTTTACTAAAATTTCCATACATTGATTGGAAGAGAGGGTGTCCAAATAACATGAACAGTTTGACTGTTTTGATAGAAATTCTGATGGCATTGATCTTTTTAGAATATCAGCGTTACTAAATTTATGTTTAAATCTTGTATATTCCTTTTTGGCTTGAGGTGGAGATATCAAAAGCTAAAACCTGTCAGTAATAATAGCAAAGCATGTGGGTAGGCTAATTTTTTTAGTCATTTCTGTCAGGCAGAATCTAGAGTTCTGGAATATCTATTGATGTTTTTAACTAAATTTAGATTTCAAATAGCCTCAAACTGACTGCTGCTTTCTTTGAAAACATTTAAGTGAACGCCTGAGAGTGTAGGATTAAAAGGATAAATGTATCAATGTCTATAAAAGTTTGTGACTGTCAACATTTGTACAATAGCTCCGGTCACATATTTATTTATTTCTGTTTACTTGCATAATTGAAGAAATGAGAAAGTCCTTTTTTTTTTTTAAAGAAATGTGAGATTTTAAACATATCAATGGACAGTGATGCTGTGTAAATAGTTTTATAACACTTGGGCACCTGTTAATGTCATTAGTTTTATGTTGAATCTTAAAAGTATCACTTATGGTGTGACATGACAGAATAGCTAACTGGTAGAAACTGAATAGAGGGAGGTCAACCATTATAAAATATTTGTTTTGGGGAGTGTTTTAGCTTATTTCTTTACATTAAACTGGTACAGTTCACAAGTTTGAGATATGGTTATAAATGCATTAAATATTTTATCAGAATGAGGAATTCCGGACACACCCTTTTCTAGCATGCAATATTAATTTATTTTGCCACCAGGTTTTCTGGTTTAAGTAATCTTCCACAATTGCTACAGATCCAACAGTGATCCTTCATGGGATACTAGCATCTAAGATCTTCTAGAACTAAACTACTAGTGCAATCTGTGGATCCTTCCACAATATTTGTTAAGTGTTGGGGAGAAATAACTTGTTTAACTTTAGGATTTAAGTATTTAAACTGGAATAACTAATTTCTGACAACTTGGAATACATAAAAAAAGCATCCAAGAAGATACAGACTTTTATAAATCCTATTTAAAAAATAGGAATTTTGCCTCGTTCTTGCGATGCACCTAGACATAAGGGCTGTCGGTTATATTTCAGTGCATGTCCAAATATAAAAGACCTTGTCTTTCATAAATGGGTACTTGTGTAGAACAGGAGGATTAAAATGGTGTGACAAGATTATTAATGTGGAACTGATGGCAAGAGCCAAATAAAGTGCCAGTGGAAGAGGACTCAAGAAGGTGCCAAGCTGGAGAGGACACACATTGAAGAAACTTGTAAACATTACAAGGCACTCCTTGTTCTGGACTCCACAGGGTAAGAGCAGTTGTGGGAGACCAAAAAAACACACACAAAGAAGGGAACTGAAGACAGACGCAGAAGGGAACTGAAGACAGACGCAGAAGGGATAAAGAAGAATTTATCTGTAGGATGATCGATATAACCGCATGGTTAATAAGACAGGTAAATTATTATAAATAATGCAGCTTAACGATTTCAGTCTGGGAACAGTTGAGCAAGAGTTTGTTTCAAAAGACAAAGGTTGTCAACACTGAACAAGCATACATACAGACACTTAGTAGGGAAGGAAGAAAACTGGTAATGGCATTGAAGAGGGTTGAAACTGTGACTCCACGTAGCAGCAGCCGTAGGTTCAGATCTTACAATTTGTCCTTTCTCTTGTCTCAATGTTTGTTATAAGTACTGACAATCTTTTACCTGTTTAAAAAAACAGTTGTTATAGCTATTAATTTGTTAGATGAGATTGTGCAGATCAGAACCTCTTCAGCCAAGGCTATCAACGTCTTGGTACTCAGGTTTACCGTGTGTTTACATTCTTCTTCTTTTCCTTATGGATCATGGGGCCAACACTGCTGCTGGTCATCTTGCAGGAAGCCTGCATCAAAGCATTCATTCTGTCTTGTAGCAGTGGTTTCTACAGCATGATGATGTTGCCAGCCCCATGTGTGACCTGATATTAGTCACCTCTTATGACATTCCTGAGGTGGCACCAGTCCTGTTCTTTCTTTGTCTTCTGAGAGACACCCAGGAACTATACGAGGCTGTGTTTAAATTATGTGCATTTATCTGTTCTTTCCTAGATAAACATTATTTTGACAACAGTTAGTATCACAGCATCTCAGTTCTAATAAAAGTGTTTTCCCAGAGCGTTTGAGAGTAAAAATGGGAGAAGAAGCAGTGGTTAATAAAGCAGTGGATCATTGCCTGAATAGACTAAACAAGATGATTGACTTTACCATACACTAGTTACACATTCTTCCCCCCACATACTGATTAGGGATGGCTATAGTTTTATGTGCAGACTATGTCACGTTAGAAAGAACAGGCTCTGCGTGGTCCAGTAACACCTCAAGTAAGAAAGCATGATGATGTTGCCAGCCCCATGTGTGACCTGATATTAGTCACCTCTTATGACATTCCTGAGGTGGCACCAGTCCTGTTCTTTCTTTGTCTTCTGAGAGACACCCAGGAACTATACGAGGCTGTGTTTAAATTATGTGCATTTATCTGTTCTTTCCTAGATAAACATTATTTTGACAACAGTTAGTATCACAGCATCTCAGTTCTAATAAAAGTGTTTTCCCAGAGCGTTTGAGAGTAAAAATGGGAGAAGAAGCAGTGGTTAATAAAGCAGTGGATCATTGCCTGAATAGACTAAACAAGATGATTGACTTTACCATACACTAGTTACACATTCTTCCCCCCACATACTGATTAGGGGTGGCTATAGTTTTATGTGCAGACTATGTCACGTTAGAAAGAACAGGCTCTGCGTGGTCCAGTAACACCTCAAGTAAGAAAGCATGATGATGTTGCCAGCCCCATGTGTGACCTGATATTAGTCACCTCTTATGACATTCCTGAGGTGGCACCAGTCCTGTTCTTTCTTTGTCTTCTGAGAGACACCCAGGAACTATACGAGGCTGTGTTTAAATTATGTGCATTTATCTGTTCTTTCCTAGATAAACATTATTTTGACAACAGTTAGTATCACAGCATCTCAGTTCTAATAAAAGTGTTTTCCCAGAGCGTTTGAGAGTAAAAATGGGAGAAGAAGCAGTGGTTAATAAAGCAGTGGATCATTGCCTGAATAGACTAAACAAGATGATTGACTTTACCATACACTAGTTACACATTCTTCCCCCCACATACTGATTAGGGGTGGCTATAGTTTTATGTGCAGACTATGTCACGTTAGAAAGAACAGGCTCTGCGTGGTCCAGTAACACCTCAAGTAAGAAAGTATGAGTAGGGTTTAGCATTGCAAGAATGGGAAATGCACTCATTTTGACATTTGCACATTGTCAAAACCATCAAGTAATGTCTTTCAAATTTTTATGTGAGATGTTCTCTAGTCTCAACATTATTGATCAACATATTCCATTTGTCTTATACAAATAACATATATTTCTTAGTGTTTAATTCACCATATAATGCTTTTCATAATAGTTTTATTATATTGGTAACACAAACATCAGTGTATGTATTAAATTTGAATTCTCTCTGTGTTCCATACCTTACGTATTTTTGTCATGAACAAGTGACATGCGAGTCTTTTTGTTTTCCTGTCATTGAATTCCACTGTATCACTTTATTTAAATGTTGAATCTTGTCATCGTCAACTAGAAGATATTGCATTATACTCGTATTTATGCATTATGACAATTTAGAGCAGGAGTATTTGGGATCTACTTTAGCAACACTGAGCCCTCTAAAGATCTATCACACACACACACACATACATAAATATATATATATGGGAGATATATGCATGTGTGTGTAATTTTAAGTTGGGGGTGTGGGAATGTTGAACTTTACAAATAAAAGATCACGTTCCTATCTCTTGCAGTTCACAAATATATTTTAGTAGCCAGCTTGAGAGTTTTCATTGGGCATGCGGGAAAAGTACCATTGATCCCAGGGACACCGCGATTTTAAATGCCGGTGGGAAAAATCTAGTCCGAAATTACTCTAGTTTAATAGTCTCTCTCTCTCGCCTAAAGATCACCTTATCTACCATTAGAACGGGATCGACAGGTTGTCGACCCCTGATTTATAGTGCATACAGCATATCCATGTGTTCACCTGTGTACAAGATAACATTATTCACAGCTTTAAAAACATATTTTAATAACTTATTATTACTTGTGTTAGGTAACGTTTTATTATTACTTGTTTTAGTCAGTCTATTCATACAATATTTGCTACTATAGCTGTTGTGAATAGGCCATATTTGATCTTGCCACAATAAATTATTCTTGTCTTTGTGCTGAGTTTGTTTCATGTTAACCTAACACTTGACAGGTTGTTGTGCTTGCTGTAGCCAGTATATCATGTCATCACTGGCCGTGCATAAGGTGGAGCCAAAAAGCTCCCCTGTCAAGCATTGTCAGTTTGTGGTCAATTTTTATTCTTGTAGTTCAGTGTTTATCACAGACTTTAGTCACGTGTGCTGCCTTCACTCGTGTTTGCCATATCCACATTCAATCTGCAATTTTTTTCCCCCTACGCTGCTGTACCAGTTTTTAAAATTTAATGATGTAAATTTGTTGATTTATTTTATGAAGAATGTTAAGTACAATTCAGCAAAACATCGTACACTTGTAGATTGCACTAGTTTTCTGGTGCACCTGGCTTTTTGCTAAGCTGAAGTTGGTTGAGGATATATAAAAACTTAGTATTATTAAAACAAATCATTTGTATATATTTTTTAAACCCCTTTCAGATTTGTAGCCACATTTGGTGTTGTTTGTGTGTCCTTTGGATTGCACCAATAATTTTAGTTTTATTTGAATTGTTCTTTCTTTATTTGTTATTAAGTAAGAAATGCAAAATGATCCTGGCATCAGTTTCACATACATGAGAAATATGGAGACACAGGAAATTGTGTAGCTGCCCTGCTACAGCTGCAGTTACAATCAGGAGAAAAAAAAAAGAAAGATAAATACAGAAAGGCTATAAAAAATAACAAAGGACATAACAGGCATGTCCTGAAATGTACTGTGAAAATTGACTCCCAATATCATTTTCATTTCTTTATTTAACATTCCCAGTTTTACAACACACTTTTATTTGGGTCGATGAATTTTGTTTAAGGAAAGAATAAATCAGGGCAGTCACAATGTTTTAACTCTTTGACTCCGGAACATCGCTCAGAGCATTGGTCAGATTTGACACGCGTGCCAAAACAACGCTCTAAGAGTTGTTTTTAGTCTATCACGAATTTAAATTACGGCACAGGGTGGAAAATAATTCCGGAGTCAAAGAGTTAAGACTATCTGATTTCGTTTGTACCATATATGCATTCCTCTATTTCTGGTTTGGACATTTACAGTACAGGTGTCAGCGGCCTTCATTTTTTTAAAGCCAACACAGCAGTATCGTCTTATGGTTTTAATAATTGGTAACATGTAGCAGAAGTGTCATTTGGCATAGGACTTGATATAACAACATATAAGATGTGACCTTTCAATACCTTGCACCATAGTATGCAATGTGTCAAACTGATATGACAGCATACAAGATGTGACCTGTCAGTGTTGTGCACCACGGTATACATTGTCTGAACATGATATGACAACATACAAGACATGACCCTTTCGGTGTTGTGTGCTATGGTATACATTTTCTGAAGCTGTATAACTGAATATGTGTATTAGTCAGATCTTTCAAGTTTAAATTAAGGAATTTTGTACTTAAGTTATTTGGGTTGTGATTGTTAATGAATGTCTAAATACTAGGGCATGGGAACACAAAACTAACTTGGACATCAAATGTATACGATTTTTTAAAGCATGCATTAAAAATTTTACCTCTGCGCGCCCTAATGAAGCAGAGGTTTGAAACAGCTGTAGAACTAAAGGATACCCTGTCTTATAAACATCTATCTATTTCTGTCTATATTAGGATTCCCATTTTCTTGAAGTCAGTCACAGATTATACCCCAATATTTGTCTTTCGCGCTGGTTCGTATTATTAGTTACAAGAAACTTAACCCCTAGCAGATAAAACTCTTTAATTTTTTTTTTTCATGCCTCCACACACATTCATCTTGTGTGTTCGATTGCTGATTTCTGCTTTGCAGCAAATACGCTTGTGTTATACATCCTTCCATTGCAATTTTAATAAACTTTCATTTTAAATAGCAAAAAAACATTAGTTTACCTAAACAACAGAAGTGTTAGGTGTGATTTTGAAGACAGAAGTTTAATACGTATCAAAAACATACGATCAGACATTGCAATGAAGAAAAAAACAAGTATGCTATGTGAACAGAAATTTGTATACATTTCACTGAAGCATGTGTAATTCTAGAATGTAATCTCAAATTTGAAACAGTAACAATTATAACAAATGTTTAAAATAGCAGGGGAAAAAAACATGCACAATTTAGTTCCCAGGCTGGAATGCGCCATGAAAAGATTGCAAGCTTGGTAGGAAAATTTGTCATGAACGAACGAACGAACTTTATTTCATGACAGGACATGAGCACTGTATACAATTGGATATTTGAATCACAGGGCTAATAAATCCTATTTTTAATTACCCTATAGTCTGACAAACCCCCAAATTAAAATTCAGTACATCTTTCAATAACTAAATCCAGAATAAAAATTTTCAAAATAATCCAATATCATTGCCATACCACCGACATTTCACAATCATATTTGCAACCTATGACAGCATCTGAAGGTATTCAGTTTCTTCATTTGCTACTTTCCCAACATTAAGATATTATTAGCTTCTATTGATTTGCTCACATGATACATTTTTGTCGCAATACAAATTACTACTTAGCAACACTTATGAGGTACTATCTTCTAGGCACACAGTTAGGTTAAAAAAAATATATTACCAAATACATCTGTTTTCATTGAAATTCAGTGAAAATACAGTTTCAAAGTTCTAGATTATTTTGTCAATATGGCAGATTCCCCAGAAACAAAATGGCTGTCTTGAAAGTGAATCTGTTTACATTTTTCATTATATATTTTTAAAATTTTGAAACTATAAAAATATGTATTTAATTATATATTTATTAGGTAAGTCAAACTATCAGCAGTGAGCTATGGCTGAAGGTTAAATTTCACCTTAGGTCTGTCATTTCTAGTAGAACCTTTGTGATGATACACAGTATTTAATCTGTTTAGGTCCAGATATTAATTATGTCTTCTTATTCCCTTATCATGTATATTTTGGCATTAATACACCTTAAAGCAAAATTATCAGAATCTTTTCAGTGTAAACACAAAATTACTACAATGCTTGACCGATATTGTGACACATTTCAAAAGGCATCTTTGTAGGAACAACCAGTCCTTTTTGTGTCAAAAGTGTTCACTTGCAGCCCGTCACAAAATCCCCCCTTAAGTAATGTTGATAAATCAGCCGATTTTTATAAAAAATGGCTCATCTTTTGCCTAATAGATTGAATATCCAGCACCTTTTCATGTAATTTCTGGAGAGAAAAGAGTTGTGTTTCTAATTGAATTTATTGTCTTCTCTGTGGCTTTTCTTGTTTCTGTTGGCTTCAGTGACCCTTCCAATTTCTGTTCAGCATTTGTTGCGTGGCATTAGCATTTTGTTTATTCTTAACACTTAATTTTATTTTATTGTCAGTTTATTAATGCTTATTTGCTTTACCAATATGATACTGTATCTATACTTTGCGGCATCTTATTTTCCTATTAACCTGCTTAATCGAGGAATTTGCTTTGTTTATGCCAAGTTCCCCTTGTATTCTGGTTTGTGAAAGTCGATGCTGATAGTGCATGCACTTGTTCTGTAATGTAGTAAATATTGCAGGTTGTGAAACTTGAATAGTAGCAGAGCTATCTCAAGTGATTTGTAATTGTTTACTGTACAGGAGATACATGCATACCAGCTTCAAAAGGCAATGTTTGTTTTAAGTAAGGAACATCTTCTGTGTGGTTAATTGTAGAAATGGTATCTGATTTATATTAGGTGGATCTACCAGTTTCTGGAATGTAACTTTTGAGTTTGATTATAGCCCACAGTTTCCAGCAAGGTTCAGGAAATCTGTATCTTAGTCACAAATTAAGTTTTTTTGGGTCATTTGTTCTTTTTATTTGGACTTATTAATTTTTGTTGTTTGTTGCTTAGAGTTAACAGGAAATGTAAGTGATTTTTTTTTATTTACACTCTTTCAGAATTTGACAGTTGGCGAGAAAATATGGCATTTATACACACATATATATATATGTTAGTAAATGGGAATAAAAATTGCATTCCAGTCACTTTTAAAAATAATTCATGTGAATTACGATATTAAAGTAGCAGTTTTACTATTCAGTACTTCTCTGATTGTGTCTAAACAGCATATATGAAGATTGAGTTTGCAAACACTATAAAAATGTTGGCACAGCTTAGCCGTGGTGATGACAAGTTTAAATACAGAACACAAAAACATAGATAGTAAAGATTTAAGGAAACTGATTATTTTGTTCTGTAAACTAAGTGGTCGTGTCGAACAAACGAACAAATGTTATTTTCAAAGGGTTAAGAATTGGGTATGCAGGCCCGTCTGACATTCTGCCCTTCCTCTCTCTCTCTCATCATGTATACTATATCCTTTCATACTCACATTTACTTTAAGCATAATTAAGGCATTTATCATTATAAAAGTAATATTACATTTGCAATAATCATCATAATTAAAGTATGTTTTAAAAATAAAATAAAGAAAATAATAATAATGAATTTAAAAATAAAGTAAATAAAAATAAACATTAAAAAAAACTAACAACAACAACAAGAAGACATAAAAATCGAATTCTTCGTACAGTAAATTAGTGATTTGAGACATTCAGAAGTATGTTATAAGAACTCGTGAAATTTTCAAACGGTGTGCAACTGAATGACTCAGGGACTTTTTTTTTTTTTTTTAGGTTCATCAAGATGAGGTGGGGTAAACAGTTACTTTCCTCGTTGTCTTTGCGTCCCAAACTCAAGACCAGAATCAGACTAGGTAGATAGCTAGATAGACAATATAGACCTCAATGTTTGCCATTTTTAGGATTCCACCTACATTTGCGATACTATTGTTATAGCTTCATTCACTTTTGTGATATTATGGCTATAGCTTCAGCCACTTGAATGGATACATATCTGAGTAAAAATAGTTGACGAGAAACAGATACATATATGGATAGATGACTATTAAGAAATGAAGCACTTCATTGTTTGATAAAATTAATTATATCATAAATGGAAAATATATATTCAACAATGAACAAAGATCAGTAAAGTTAGAGACTACAGGTGTGTTTTACAGAATAAAAAAACCAATGGATGCCTCATGCCAATTATAGATGTTCTAAACAGCTTCAAGACATCAAAAAGACATTCAGATGTATTTTATTATACGTTTAGATTTGCTTGAAAGTGCACAAACAAGTTGAAATAAGATCATAAACACTGAGGATAACTCTGAGTATGTACAGACAGATCTTATATGGGTAAGAACATTTAAAGACAGACATTGGGTCGGAAAAGCATTGTTAGAAAAGTTCATCACAGTGAAAGCAATGGCAAAACTTAATGAAAGGAGAGAAAGAGGATGACAAAAGTGAAGATATTTGGAAGTTCGTAAGCGTGGCATAAGAGATGCATTCTTTCTTCTTCTTCTTCTTCCGTCCTTAGCCAAAGACCGACCAAGCAGTCAGAGGCCATCACGCCTTGTGGCGTCTTAAGGGCAACAGCAGATTGATTTTCTCTGTTGTAGTTTCCCATCACGCCTAGCGGCGTCTTTAGGGCAACAACAAATAGATCCATCTGCCGTTGTTTCCGTAATCGGTGTGACAAGCCAACGGGTGATCAGCCCATTGGGCAAGAGATGCATTAACAAGAGAAAAATAACAAGGAATGTACTATGGAGAGACTTGACTGTTCCACCTATCCAGGCATGGTACTCTATGACAAAAGTTCTTAGATAACAATGATTCTCCTTTTTTTTTTCACTCCTTAAAGAGCATGGTGCTACCACTTACGTGATGGTTTCTGTAGTTTGTTTTACATGATCACCAGCTCCATGCAGACGTGTCACCTCTTACTGCCCGAGGGAGCAATGGTCTAACTCTTGGGTCTTTTCAGAAACATGTAGAAACCCTCTACACAGAGCATGGAACAGAATGTCAGTAATATATTACTGGACAAAAGTTAAGGGCCGCCATTCAGTTTAGACAAGGTTTATATAATTCTTCGTGAGCAGGGTCGATTTTCCAAATGTCCGGTAGCTTGAAATCTCTCAAGAAGTCTCTGAATGGTTGAGTGGGACACTGCTAAACGTCTTGCAACATGACGAACAGATTGACCATCCTGAATCCATGCCATGGCTCGACCACGGTCTACAGTGCTGAGACTTCTCCTTGGTGGCATGGCTAATGCAGTGATCATTTCGACCACTTGTCATACTGATTTATTGCATACCAACGGTGAACACTCCTTACCGATGATCATTTTCCACGTGCATTAAAATTCATCTCACTTTTTCACCTTTTGAACTAGTGGGGCGTGTTGCAAAAACCACGAGTTTTTGCAGCAACAATGGCAATTTTCACGTGCGGGTTAAAGTGACCCAGTTTTTGGACATTTAAAAAAAATTAACCTAGTGCACACAGAAATGTATACACATTTCTCTGAGCTCAGTTTTAATGACATTTTCACTTGTCTTTACAGTTTGCCAATCAATTATATAAACCTTGTCTAAACTGAATGGCGGCCCTTAACTTTTGTCCAGTAGTATATTTTTTAAAGATGAATGCTGTAAACAATTGCTCTGATAATGCTTCAAGACAACTCTTTGGCATACAAGCACAATGTATCAGTCCTCTCTTTCAGTGAAATCTATCTCTCACTTCCTTTTCCTTACAATACCCACTCCTGTTGCACAGCATTGATTTGATACAGTTCTTTCATTTTGTTATCCATATGGAACTCCATACAGAATATCCACGTCTTAATTAGGACAAAAATCCACTGTCTTTCCCACGAGGATACAAAGATGTCTGACCATAATGAAATAAAATGTGTACACAAGTACAGCGTGGAGATTTGGCCAACATTTCATAAGATATTCTGCAAATACATAACATTTACCATACAGATTCTGATACTATAAGTGGTTCAGACTTTAACTCACTGCAGTTTATTTATGATCAACAATGTAAATGTGTGACAATTTCTGAAATGATGAACACAAAAATGAAAATCACAATACATTTCAGCAGTCTGATGAAACTTTATTTTTTTTTTTGGAGGTAAATGTCACAAAGGCCTAGTCCATATTTGCAATTATTGTACATAAAATATAGTTAAAAAAATAAATTACAAAGTCCATGATAAAAAAACTGACTGCTGCCATGTCCATTCGGTAAAGTGTCCAGATTCTTTTTTAACACTAAGATAAAATCAGCTCTGCATCAAAGATCAAAAAGGATCAAGCAGTATTCCAAGTTTCATATTACAGTACTTGCTTCTGAAATATCTGTTTACTTTCCCTTTCTGCTTTAAAGTTCAGATAATTTATTTTTTCTATCTGTAAGTTTCTCTTTTCAGAATGATTCCTTCTGACTGAATCTGAGATGCATTTGTCATTATGGACTTTCTAACTCATTAGGGGAGTTACCTTTTCTTTTCTATTGCTTTGAATGGCAGATTCCTCCCAATGTTGCCCACATAGTTTCTATCTACAGATTGTTCTCAACTTACGACGTATGCGACTTACGACTGTCATACCAGAAGTTCTGTTCACATATATTTCATTATTTATCACAGTAAAGGACTTTACAGTAATTTTGTGTTATAATTAGACCATTGTATTACTTCACTATTAAAAAAAAGTAGTAAAATATATAACAGAACATACACATACATATTTTAGCTTTCAGACATGTTACTTGTTAACACATCCTACCGGTTCATATAGTCTCTAGTGATTTCCGACTTATGATGGGGTCGTCTGAACGGAATCACGACAGAAGTCACGGATAGTCTGTCTTTGACCGTACTATAGATTTTACATATTTGCCTTCATTGGGATATACATGGCCAGCAGTTATCTTATTGCCATGTTCCAACTTTGTAAAGCCAGTTATCTTATTTCTATGTTCAAACTTTGTAAGCCGGTTATCTTATTAATATTTCCATGTTCCAACTTTGTAAAGCCAGTTATCTTATTTCTATGTTCCAACTATGTAAAGCCAGTTATCTTATTTCCATGTTCAAACTTTGTAAGCCGGTTATCTTATTAATATTTCCATGTTCCAACTTTGTAAAGCCAGTTATCTTATTTCTGTGTTCCAACTTTGTAAAGCTACCGACAGATTAGCCCAGTTGTGCCTTAACATCACCTTTGTTTCGATGTTTGTCAAAGCATTCCTGCACTATTCAGTAAACATGTGAAACTATATTGCTCATGAGTGTGAAATATTCTCAAAGTAAACATCATCAGCATGTTCTTTTTAGCTCCTTAATGGGACCACCACTACAGCTGATTCCCTTGCTGGAAACCTGTACCAAAGCATTTATGTGCTCTTGTAATGATACTTTCTGCAGCAATGTTTCACATGATATGGTTGCCTGTTCATGCAATGTTTCACATGATAAGGTTGCCTGTTCATGCAATGTTTCACATGATAAGGTTGTCTGTTCATGTACTATCTTGTTAGTCGCCTCTTATGATATGCCTGAGCTAGCGGCAGTCCAATTTTTATTTTTTGGGTCTCCTCAGAGCCACTCCCAGGAACTAGACGGGGCGAAAATAACCAGTTGTGTAAATAAACATACAACAAATTTATGAAAACATGTTCATAAGTGTGACATGTTTCTGGAAAATAAAACCCAAACAAACAGCTGTTTAGTACGAGGGGCGTTCAGAAAGTAATGCACCACATCGTTTTTCTCAGGAGCTGTTTATTCAAAAAGCATGAAATTTATACACAATATACATCGATATGTCATGTAAACATCGGTATTATTCAACATAACCCCCATCAACTTGTACGGCTTTATGCCAGCGCAAAACAAGTGCATGTATTCCTAGCCCGTACCAGATTTTGTCTTGATCATGTAGCCATTTCTTCGCTGCATGAATCACTCCTTCATCATCTTCAAACCTTGTCCCATGGAGTGCATCTTTAAGTGGACCAAATAGATGAAAATCAGAGGGTGCCAAATCAGGACTATAGGGTGGATGGGGTAGTACAGTCCAACTCAATTAGGTGATTGCTTCCCGTGTTGCCAGACTTGTGTGAGGGCGCGCATTGTCGTAAAGGAGAAGCAGGTCTGTTGGATTCTTGTGCGGCCGAACTCTGCGAAAACGTTGATTGAGTTTTTTCAATGTCTTAATGTAAGCTTGCGAATTGATTCTCTCCTCTTGGCATAACGTCCACAAGAATCACACCTTCAATGTCCCAAAAGACAGTGATCATGACCTTTCCAGCTGAAGGAATTTTCTTGAATTTCTTTCTTCGTGGTGGTTGCGGATGATGCCACTCCATTGACTGTCTTTTTGTCTCAGGTTCAAAATGATGTGCCCAGGTTTCGTCACCTGTAACGATCTTAGCCAAAAAGTTCTCTCCATCAGCATTGAAACGCTTCAACAATTCAGAAGAAATTGCTTTCCTTTGCAATCGGTGGTCATTTGTGAGACTTCGAGGAACCCATCTTGCGCAAACCTTAGAAAATCCGAGAGTTTTTATAACTGCATTTGCACTATCAATGCTGACTGACAGCTGTAAGGCCAATTGTTGAGTAGTGATTTGCCTATCAGTAAGAATAATGCCCTCAGCGCATTTCAACATTTCTGCGTTGGTGGCTGTGGCAGGACGTCCACAGCACGGCCGATCAAGCAGCTCTGTATCTCCACTTCCTGATTCTTTGATTCTCTGAAGCCAGCGACTGACTGTACTCCTGTCGACTGCAAAACTTCCATACACATCACATAGACGCTTGTGAATGTTCACAACAGTTTTCTTCTCTGCAACGAGAAATTCTATCACAATTCGCTGCTTATAACGCAAGTTGCTAACACGCTCCATTTCAACGGTTTAGGGCAGCCGTATTATTTGGTCGGTTGCAGTGCAATTTGGTGCACACAATTGGCACATGCCATATTTGAAGTGTGCAAAATTTCATGCTTCTATCTTTATTATTAGCTGAGAAAAACGATGTGGTGCATTACTTTCTGAATGCCCCTCGTAATTCCACCAGCAAGAATAAATACTGCACTAATTAGCAAACATCTGAAAATATGTTATTCATAAGTCTGACATACGTCTAAACATAAGCAATCACAATAGCAAACTATAAAACACAATCAAGACTTGAGACATTCCTCTGTAAACTGAAGTTTCTCAAATACTTCTGATGTGACTTTCAAATATTTGGACACTTCATTAGGATTTGTGTGTAAGGCAGTCTGAAATTATAAGAAAATTTGATTGAATTCATGACGATCAGAAATTTAGTTCTACAAAAGTATGTGATCTGAAGCAATGAAAATAAACAGCAAATATGCTAATTGATATTCAGTTAATGTAATATGCTTAAAGTTCTGATCTTACTTTCTTTTCCTTAAAGAAAAGTTACCAAACAGTATGGGAAATTCAGTTCATATGAATCACAGTATCAAAGAGAAGGTTCTAAAGTACTGGAAATTCTGGTCCTAGGATGGATCCTCTTATGAGTTCTGTGACTCCTGTAGTGAAAATTGTTCAAATTATGAAGCGGAGGCTGAGGCCATCAAGACAGCCATTGAATTACTACACCAACAGTTTGACCTTTAGGAACAAAAACCTTCAGACAAAGTGATTTTCTGTGATTCCATGTCTGTTTTGGAGGCACTTAAACAGACTCCATATGAAAACAAAGACATCTTTCTTATAGGAAGTGATTCACAACTTGATCACAGCCTACTCCATCAGTGTAACCCTACAGTGGATCCCTGGACACAGTGATCTAACAGGAAATGAGACAGCTAGACTTGCTAAAGCAGGAGCCTCTAAACGACAAAAGGACAGACCCTGCAGCATGAGAACAATTCTCAGAAACAACACAAGGGAAATCTGGCTGAACAAATGGGCTGACTGACCGAAATGTCTTTAATGAAATTACCTGCCCAAAAGACAATGACAACATCAACAGGAGAAATCAAAGTCTTATCTTTCACTTTCGAACAGGACATGCCAGAGTCAATAGCCATCTAAACCGCATCAACCTTCAGCATCTACCCATGTGTAGACAATGCTCTCATCGTTATGAAACAACCAGACACTTCCTCATGGAGTGTCCATCACTCACAAATGCCAGGAAAAAAACTTACAGATACCTGTGACAATCACAAACTCACTATATGGAACCTTGAAACAACTGCAGAAAACCTTCACTTTTCTAAGAATGGCATTGGCTGCCAAGATTAGACATGCTCAGCAGCTATGGGATATCGACAACAGGTCCTAGGAAACCATGACAGGGTTTTGTTGAGTAAAACTTTTCAGTCTCTGATCCCAGCATCTGTATACACCAGACTTAAACACCATCCAAAAATAACCTACTTCGACCTCCTGACCCTGCACCCAACATTTACATATTTTCTCTGTGACCTGTAGCATGGTACAAAGGTGCCAATAGAACGGACAGTAGATACTACTTACAGGGATATTGCTTGTACTTTCCTCCTTGCTTGAATACTCCCTTAACATGAAGTTGGTGCCAGCCTGCAAAAATGTGATTAATGAAAGTAAATTTAATAATAACTTACAGATGAAACCTTCTGGACAAATTACATATTTCTGTTAGATGAAGGCCACCCTAATGACGTGCCATGGACTGTAATCTCAGAGGAATGGGGAAACAAAGGAAAACCTGCAGAAGAAAAATGGGAGGTAGCAGAAATCTTTTGGGCAGAGGTGAAAAAGGTGGCACAAAATAGAAATACATAGCTACAATTACAGCCCCAGTGTTTCTTAGGGAGCAAAAAGAAATGATGATGAAGACTTGAAAATCTATAAATAAACTTTTAAAACACGGGTCATCATATTAAACAAAAATACATTTGTTCCCCTCAGTTTGGTTTGGTTTTAAGGACTATCTTCATTGCACACGGACAACTCCATCAGTGCTCCGATCTCCTCCCTTAGATCACACAAGGAGGATCTCAGCACAGTGCACAAACTCTGTAGCACCGGCGAGAATCCCAATGTGTGTATATAGGAATCACACATTCTATAAATATATTTGGTGGGTAGGTTTTTAATTTTGCCAGGGCAGCAGCCGCATGGCCTACTCTTTACGATTTCCAATTGCTATGGGATTTTTAACGTGTGCAACTTGCACACGGGACCTCCTATTTTTTCACCCTTATTCGAAAAGGCTAGGCATCCGATCTCACTACCCATGAGACCAGGGGGGAGTATGACATCATTAGGACCACTAGTTCTGAAAAAAAAAATTTCCATAAATTATATTCCCTCTACTGGGAATCGAACCTGGTACAAGACGCAGCAATAGTGAATGCAGTCAGCGACCCATAGCTGTACTGCCTGCGTCAGGACCAGCGAACCAGAGCTGGTCAAGACCGCACTCCACCTCCACGTGGTGGTCCTGGAAACAGTCTGCAGCAGTGCAGTCTGGCTGAGCGAGTGCGGATCGAAATTGGAAGGCAAACCCGGTCCCTAAAAATGCCGTGCAGAAGTCGGATGTGTCGACCGAAAGGTGCAGATATCACAGCTTAAGCGCAAACAGACACAACGCAACCACCGTCCTTTTCAGGGCGAACGAGGAAGAACCTGGTACCACTAGAATTCGAGGCAGATGCCAAACCTCTTAACCACTTTGACCCCTCAGTACTGTGTAGAACATTTGCTAAAGTGTTTGATTTACCCATAGACTTGTTGCCCTGTCTTTATTCCTTTTTTTGTTTTTGATAACATTTTGCAACAGGGTAAAGAACTAAGACTGACATTCAATTTGAAAGAAGAAAAATCAATCTCACCTCATGATACAATCTTGTATCATTTACTCGTATCAGAACTTGATCTACTCGTACAAAAAGTCTCATCAAAACAAAGAAGCTACTTGGCATCACTCTCTGAAGAAAAAAAAAAGTGCAACAGAACTGTTTCAATCTAGTCAGCAGGGGTGGTGCAAGTGTGTGTGCAAAAGTCAGACATGGTGACATCAGAAATTATAATTACATCTTTATTCTAACCATTTCATTATAATATTCTCACATATTCTTTTATGGGAGCATGGCCAGCAACTTCGGTTAACGGATCATGTCATTGTTATTTGATTTATCTTAGTTTTTTTCTCTCCCTTCTGTTTCCATTTGCTTTTCCTTGACAAAGGCCTTGTGGCCATAATGTAGGCAATTCTCTTTGTCTCTATAAGATGCATTACTTATTTTCTTATACCCGCCGTCTCACAAGCCCATGCTTTTGAGGACTCATTGCCATAATAAATTGGATGAAAAATCCACACACAGACACATGTAGAAAATCCTTTCACCTATCTATGTCTTAATGGAAACACTACTGTAATTTAGACAATTCTTTGTATATATATATTTTTTCAATTTTACAACAGACATTAAGTTTTTGGCTGTATGATCACCCATACCATTAATATCTGCCATTTCAACTACTAAATGATATGGCAACATGAGTGCTAAATGAGCGAAATTACGGAGGACATTGGTCTGCTTTCATTCTGAGCAGGTGTCCATAGCACTTCATTTGTGGTTGCTTTATACACTATGGCAAGATTTTTTTTATCTATTTTTTTTTTAAAATATAATTTTTCTTTTCAGGCTAGTCAGCTACTTCTCTTTTGTGCTGTCCTAGTGTGTCCAGTCACTCATGAGTACATTCTGCAGCAATGCAAGTTGTGTTTGACCAAGTAAAAGTGTGGATTATTACCTAGCATACTGTGGATACCATGATTATCCTATAATCTTTTACTTTGCATCCACAAGATATTAGGACATTTGAAGAGAGTGATGTCAGCTTGTGGCTCATCGTATGCATGTGTAAAGGAAGCTTATAACTTACAACAGAAGGAAACAATCCATTTTCTTTCACCATATAATGTGAAGAAGAAAGCTGGAATGTATTATGGCAATAGGAAAGACTGAACAGAAAAGAAACAGAAGACAACAGGCAGTTTGACAGTTTGACACTTGTGGTATGGAGAGAAATCAACAACAGAATTGATAAACAGTATTGGAAACTGAAGTTGTGGAGAGATATGATTACCTATGCTGCCAGAAATGGTACTTGATGAAGAAGATGTAGATATCATGCGTCTTGCTAATCTTCATGACTTCTACCATGTTGTTACTTATCTGTGTATCAGATTAATTACAGCTCCTGTTTATATTATGGAAAGAGAGACAAGCATCAAGAGCACCCATAGGGAGCACAGTGGATATGGATAAGGGAGAGATACTGAGAACAATTAATGATCGCCTGTTAGAGAATGACACTGCAATAGATGAATCATCAAGGTTAAGACTGCTGGACCTGGCAAAGGGGCGACCGACCCCAACCAGGCGCGTCCACGGGTGGCGGATAGTGGAACGACCTCCAGATATCGTGTGTCAGCTGCGAATTAAGTCAGTTTTGCTGGACGAATAAGCAGTCGCGGACCAAACGGCGATGTCCTCCCAGCAGGACGGGGAGGGGTAACAGGTGGCACTGATAATAATAATAATAATAAATTCTTTAAGCACCAAACACGGCGCATAAGGCAGAAACCAGTGCTCTCCAGTTTGTTCGTTGCGACGCCACTCCTCTTAGCTCTTGCACATTATTTAGGCCCAACGTTCTTCCTTCTCTTATTATTGTTCTTCTGAGTGTTTCTTTTGGTCTTCCTTTTTTCCTCTTACCCTCAGGAACCCAAGTGAGCGCCTGTAGTGGTATTCTGTTGTTTTGCATTCGTAGGACATGACCGATATATGACCATCGTCTTTTCCTTATATAGTCAGAGACATATTTCTGCCTAGAGTCTTCTCTTATTTGTCGATTAGTCTTGAATTCTTTCCAACTGATGTTCATGAGTTTTCTAAGACATTTGTTCTCGAATGTATTCAGCTTGTTCTCCAATGATTTTGTTATTTTCCAACTCTCACAGCCGTACGTTAACACTGAGATAACATTTGAATTAAACAGACGAAGCTTGGTATGTATATTCAATGATCGTAATTTCCAAATGTTAGATAATCTATTGAAGGCGCTAGCTGCCAAAGCAATTCTAGTATGGATTTCTCTTGTTGTGTCACCATCCTGAGTCATTTTACTGCCTAAATAATTGAAACTTTCAACTTTCTGTAGTTTTTTCCCCGTTCAAGATGATATCAAAGGTCTCGTTAGAAAAGTTCATAGCTTTAGTTTTAGAGGCATTTATTTGGAGACCTATTTTAACCGAGAGATGACACAAATTATTTATTGCTTCTTGGGATTGTCTTGGTGTTGAACTTAAGAATGCTACATCATCTGCGAAATCCAGGTCCCCCAGGAATTTTCCATTTGTCCATTTTATACCCAATTGTTCATTGTGGGTATAGTTTCTCATAACCCAATCAATAGCTATTCCAAAAAGTAGTGGTGACATAATACAGCCTTGTTTCACCCCTGTTTCTACTGTAAACCATTCTGTATTCCCTTTATTTGTTCTAACACAACATCTTGCATTGTCATATAGCGCTTTGATTATATTCACATATTTTGTTGGAAAACCATAGATTGTAAGTATCTTCCACTGATACCCCCACTGAAATCCCCCATTTGTCCTACGACGGGTGCATCAAGCGAGTAAGAGCCGCTATAAGCTCTAGCCACGGGGAAGGTAAACCTCGGTAAACAAACCAACCTGCTGCCTTGCAGCTACCACCGGGAGATGGAAAGGCTATGGGAGACAACCCTGAACAACAAACACAACCCGGCCTGCCGAAGACGGAGTGTGTTAGCTACGGCGCAGACACCGGGAAAAATTAGGACACACACGCTTTTGCAGTATGGAGTCATGCGACAATCTCGACTTACGTCATGGCGTCGCTCCTATCAGCTACAACCGGGGAGGAGCGGAGCCGAGCCCCTAGCCTCGAAAGGGCCCACCCAAGCAACCGGTGCCTTTGCCAACCAAATGGTCGAGGGAAGGCAAAGTAGAGCAACTGACCAACCAACCCACTATCTTACAGTGGCTCAATGGAATGCAGAAGGAGTGAGGAACAAGAAACCGGAGTTACAAGAATTCCTCAGGGAAAACAACATTGATATAATTTGCATCCAAGAAACTCACCTAAAAGATACCCAACGATTCTTCATATGTGGATACCAATCCTTCCGCCAAGACAGGGCAAAAAGAACTAAGGGAGGAATCCTCACGCTGATTAAAACCTCAATCCCAGCAGTAGAGATACACAGATCTGGTGAGGACGAACTTGAATACATAACAGTCCAACTACTACTGCCCAGTGGAGACTTAATGATCACAAACTGCTACAGCCCTCCAACCACAACTCTGGAGCTACACAAAGTGAAGCTTGCAGCATCAAGACACCTCATTATGGGTGACTTCAATAGCCACTCACCCAGCTGGGGCTATGAAGCAACAGATCTGAGAGGAGAAGAAGTGGAAGATTGGATGGTAGAGAATAAACTAATTCTAATAAACCAACCAGAGGATAAGCCCACCTTCTATTCCAGAGTATGGAAAACAACGAGCACACCAGATCTTGCTATGGCTACAGATGACATACATCGACTCACCACCAGAACAGTAAATAACCAACTGGGGGGAAGTGACCATGTACCAGTCACATTACAGATATCTGAGGTAAGAAGTGCAGGACAAATTAATTTGTCTCCTAGCTGGAATTTCAAAAAAGCAAACTGGGGATTTTTTAAAGAACAAGTCGATAACCTCTGTCAGAACATTACCCACTCAAATAATATCAATAAAAACATTTTCATCATCAGTGAGGCAATCATCCAAGCAGCAAAGAAGTCAATTCCACGAGGTAAACAACGAGACTACAAACCATACTGGAGTGACAATCTGGGAAAACGTAGTGACTTAAATAAAGCACGGGAAACTATGGAGCAAAGTCCCACATTAGAGAACACCCAGAGACACAACAGCATAAAACAAGCTTTTAATGAACAAAAGAAAGCTGAAATCCAAAGGAGCTGGCACCAGAAGACCAGCAGTCTCAACATGGAAAAGGACTCGAGCAAGCTGTGGAATCTGACAAGAGTGCTAAATGAAGAAACAACAACCAGCTACTGTAAGACTGTCATCAAGGAAAATGAAAAATACCACACAGGAAAGATGGCAGCAAACATCCTGGCAGATTTCTACAAGGAAGAAAGCACCACATCACTTCCACATGCATGTATCCAAGAAGTACATAAGGAAGTAAAAGAAAAACTGAAGCACCAAAACCCAGATACCTGCATGAAGTCATCCCTTACTTTGAGAGAACTCAATGCTGCCATAACAAAACTAAAGAACATGAAAGCTCCAGGAAAAGATGGTATCACAAATGATATGATCAAGAACCTTGGACCTGTAGCCAGGCACAAGCTCCTCCTAATCTTCAATCAATCATGGAGTACTGCAAAATTCCCAGATCAATGGCGAGAAGCAATCATTGTTCCCATCAGAAAGAAACAAAAGGAGAAAACAAGCAAGTCCAGCTACCGACCAGTTAGCCTTCTGAGCTGTCTGGGTAAGGTAATGGAAAGAATGGTGAACTCAAGATTAATGAAACATCTGGAAAAAAACCATATGCTTGATAACACACAGTCAGCATTCAGGAAAAACCGCAGCACCGAAGACCAGCTGGTATATCTAGCACAGGAAATAGAAAATGCCTTTCAGGAGAAAAAGAAAGTTCTGGCTGTTTTTGTAGACTTGACAAAAGCCTTTGATAAGGTGTGGAAAGAAGGACTCCTCCTTAAGATGCTCAACAACAAAATTGAAGGGAGAATGTTCAGCTGGATATGGGACTTTCTCCGATACCGCACAGCAAGAGTAAAACTTGATGGGAATCTGAGCCATCGCGTCACTCTTCAACAAGGTGTGCCAAAAGGAGGAGTTATCTCCCCCACACTTTTTATCACATATATAAATGATATTGCAGAGAAACTGTCCGTGCATATCTCCAGGGCTCTTCATGCTGACGATTTTGCTGCCTGGTGTGCTGCTGAACATTTGCCTACTGCGAAGTTCAGGATGCAAGCAGCGCTAAATACCATCGGTAAAAGGGCATCAGATTGAGGAGTACAGATAAACCTCTCCAAGACAGTAGCAACCTGCTTCTCTCTGTCAAATCGCCGAGAAACGATCAAACTGCAATTAAATGGAAGTGAGCTTCCAATCGAGGAAAATCCAACATACCTGGGAGTCAAGTTGGATAACAGACTCACCTGGAAGCCGCACATAAAGGCAGTAGAACAGAGAGCAATAAGAAAGCTCTCTATTATGAAGAAACTGGCTGGCACAAGTTGGGGGGCAAATACCAACATACTTAAAAAAGTCTATACAGGCACAGTCAGGCCTGTACTTGAATATGGCATGTCAGCCTGGGCCACGGCATCTAAAACAAACACAGAACGTCTAGGGAAAGTACAAAATTCAGGCCTTAGATTAATCACTGGAGGGATGAAGACTTCTCTAATCCAGACAATGGAGAGATACGCCAACATCCGCTCTCTGAATGACAGACGTGAGGAAAAGGTATTCACTCACAGTGAGAAGCTTCTACGAATGCCAAGTCATCCAATGCATGCTAAACTCCATAGTTTGACAAAGAACAGGCTGAAAAGAACCAGCTTCATAAACATCTCCAAACATCTGCATCGATGCCATGAAGACCTCCTCCCAAAACAACCTACTGAGATTGAAATGCTAATTGATTGAGGAACCAGATGACTCATTTCATTTCATAACCCTCCACTCCCAAAGGAGCATAGGCCTTCAACAAACACATGCCAAGTCCTCCTGTCACGTGCCATCATCTCAAGTTCTTTCCATGTTCTCCTCATCATTTTCACCTCTGTTTCCAACTCTCTTCTCCATGTACTTCTTGGTCTTCCTCTGCCTCTCTTGCCCTGGGGGTTCCAGAACAAGGACTGCCTTGTAATGCTATCAACAGGTTTCCTCAGTGTGTGTCCTATCCATCGCCATCATCTTCTTCTCATCTCTTGTTCCACTGGCACTTGTCCAGTTCTTGTCATCAGTTCCACATTGGTAACCTTGTCATACCATTTTAATCCCTCTATTCTACGCAAGCACCCATTTATGAAACTCTGTAGCTTTTTGGTTGTTGTCTTTGTTGTTCTCCATGTCTCCGAGCCATACAATAGGACTGACTTCACATTTGAGTTGAAGATTCTTATTTTCGTGTTGGATCCTATTTCTCTTGATCTCCATATATTTCCCAATGCAATGAAAGCTCCTCTTGCTTTTTGTATTCTTATTTTGATATCGCTGTCTGTCCCTCCAACTTTGTCTATATTACTGCCAAGATATGTGTATGATTCTACATCTTGTATTGGCGTTTCTTCAAGTTCAACCCTGTTTTCATTACCTGCATTTATTCTCATTATTTTTGTCTTTTCCCTGTGTATTTTCAGACCCAATTGCTGTGACCTCTCATCGAGTGTTTTCAATTTGTCCTGCATCTGATTACGGTTATGGGACAGGAGAGCCAAATCATCAGCAAAATCCAGATCATCCAACTGCTTAGTCAGAGTCCACTGGATTCCATTTCTGTTGTGTGTTGTCGATGATCTCATAACCCAATCTATTGCCAGCAAGAAAAGAAATGGAGACAAGAGGCATCCCTGTCGCACTCCTGTTCTTATCCCAAATGGTTCTGTAAGCTGTCCTTCATGAAGAACTCTGCACGTCATGTCTTCATAGGTTTTCTTTATTAAATTAATGATTTTCAGGGGAACTCCATAATGCCTCATCAATTTCCAAAGTGATTCTCTGTCCACACTGTCAAATGCTTTTTCGTAGTCCACAAATCCGATGTATAGTGGTGAATTCCATTCCAGACTTTGTTCAACTATTATTCTCAAAGTGGCTATCTGGTCTGTACATGATCTGTTTTGTCGAAAACCTGCTTGTTCATCTCTCAATTTCTTGTCTATGGACTCCTTTAATCTCTCAAGGATAATCCTGTTCAATACCTTTCCTGGCACTGATAGTAACATTATTCCTCTATAATTTGTGCACTCTAACCAGATGACTGCCATGGAAATATATCTATCTTCACAGAAGTCCCTGAAATAAAAAAGAAAGGCCACCAGACCCCTCAACAACTAAAATCTTTGGCTCAAGAAATGATTGAAGAAAAGTACAACCAGAAGGAGTGGACACACGCATACACAGATGGATCCGCTGAGGGGGCAGTAAAGAACGGTGGTGGGGGAATTGTTATAAGATTCCTAAATGGAAAGATCATCCGAAAGGCCTTCCCAACTGGAAAGATCTCCAACTTCAGGGCAGAAGCTATGGCACTACTGCAAGCCCTGAAAATCTTCACCAGACCCGAACAACAACCACCAGCTAAGATAGTAATCTTCACTGACTGCAGATCATTACTGGAGTCAATACAAAACACCAGAAATGATAACATGATGAATGAGATCAGATCAGAGCTTAACATCATCCAAAGGTCATCAACCGTTGCCCTTCAGTGGTTACCCTCCCATTGTGGAATTGCTGGTAATGAGAAAGCAAATGCTCTATCAAGAAGTGGCAGTAAAATGGAACAATACAGCCATCCACTGCCGTATCGTGAAGCAAAAACCATCATCCACATCAAGTACAAAAACCAGTGGAAGGAGGAAGGGGATACATACAGCAGAGATGACCCAATACACCATCTAAACAGATACCAACAGACCACAATGTTCCGCCTGAGAACCGGCCACTGCAGATTACTAGGACATCTCTATCGCCTCAAGATATCCCACACAAATGAATGCCCATGCGGAACAGGAATCCAGACCCCAGAACACATTCTCCAGACCTGTCCAACCCATGATGAACTGCGACGTGCGACCTGGCCAAGGGGTGCTGAGCTCCAGCAGAAGCTATGGGGCTGCCACGCCGACCTGGTAAAGACTGTGGACTTCGTCCTGGCGACAGGCCTGCAGATTTAGCATGACTACAAACTGAACGCAGAAGAAGAAGACTGTTGGAATATGGCATCAATCGTAAGGCTAGCAGTGATGGACGTATGAGAGGACGCATCTGTTGTGTATACAACCAGCGAGCTACAGGAACAGTTAGCATTCACACTCTTCTGCATATACTGAGGGAGACTGAGCACCTATAGGTTTGCCCGGAGTGCAGTGATGTCGATTCTGTTGAACAATAACAACAAAGACTATATTTTAGTTATTCATCACAGTTTAAGTTATGAGGAGAGTTACTTTTGAGCAACAAAATCCAACACACTAGTCATGAATTTAATGTAAAAAAAAATAGACTGTAAGGACCAATCGCACAGTGCTGTTTGTCTTCCGTAAGCAATGTCGGCAAGATCCTATAAGTTTACTGTTGGTGACAATAATAACCAAGTTAATCAATCTCAAATAACTTGGCTGATACAGTGTCACCAGTAACTATGTAATTCTGACCTGGTTACTGAACTCTGCCGAAGTTTAAAATATTTAAAAAAAAAATCAAATCAAAAGACAAGGAAGAGTTGCATTAAAAAATATTTTGATTAAATAAAATTAAATGGAGTGTAACAAGCCCATCATTCAAATATGTCCGGGATGCTAGAGTCTGGAGGGGGCCAAGGATTGGAAGTGATCACTACCTGCTTACAATCAAAAGAACAACTGAAAGAGTTGCACAGCCTAGGAACTGCCCAACATCACGCAAGAAACCAAGTAAACGAATGGGAGAAATGAGCATTAAGACCTACAAGCTGAGAGAGCCAGAAATTAAGACCAGATATCAGGGGCTTATTGCTGCAGCGGTGAGCAACAGAGAAGAACAACCTGATGACTTGGAAACCCTGTGGCTTAAATTCAATGACATCATAAAGACAGCTGCTGCAGAAGTATGTGGTGAAGTCCGACTTGAGAACAAGAGAAAGAGGACACCTTGGTGGACAGAGGAAGTCAAAGAGAAAATAAGAGAGAAGAAAATGGCATGGAAACAATACTTAGGAGCTAAAAAACACAGCAGGACAAATAGAGAAATATAGAGAATATGGGACACTCAGAACAGAAGAAAAGAACAAGGTGCTAGCAGCAAAACAGAAGTCGTGGGAAGAATTTGGAGAAAAGCTAGAAAAAGATGCGCAAGAAAACCAGAAATTGTTCTATAAGACCCCAAAGAACATGAGGAAGGAAAAACAATGCCCTCTCAAATTTATAAAGGACAAGCAAGGCAAATTGCTTACTGCCCCGAAGGAAGTAATGGAAAGAATATTTCTCAGAACTCCTGGATGGTGAGCATGGTGAAGCATCAGAAATGATAACCACTAGCACAAAAGAGAAAACCAATGATGGTGAAGATGACATAAAGATGGAAGAACTGAAGGCAGCACTGGGGAAAATCAAGATGGGCAAAGCAGCAGGGCATGATGGTATAACACCAGAAATGGTTAAGTACATGGGAGCATCAGGCAACCTATTACTCTTAAGGGTCCTACAGGCAGCGTGGTGCAACAAGATCATACCAAAGGATTGGGAGATTGCCATCATAACACCAATTTTCAAAAAGGGTGACATTCGACAATGTGGAAACCATAGAGGCATATCCCTTCTCAGTGTCCCTGGTAAAATCTACTCTAGAATCCTAGAGCTGAGACTCCGACGCCTAGCTGAGCCACAATTGGATGAGATCCAGTGCGGATTCTGAGCAAACCGAAGTACTCAAGACCTAATCTTCACACTCAGACAGCTGAATGAAAAGGCCCTTGAGTATAAGAGTGAGATCCATCTTTGTTTCATAGATCTGGAAAAAGGTGTTTTACAGGGTCCCCTGGAGCAAACTTTGGGACTGTTTGGCAAGGAAGAACATTTCAGCACCTCTGACTCATGCTATACAGAGCTTCTTGCAGAAATTATGTGATTTCCTGTCACCTTATCTTTTCATACTCCTCATGGACGATGTCATCAAGGCATGTAAGGAGATAACAAGAAAGTATTCAGTGGGGTACTGGAAGATGAGACAGGTCTGTATTTCAGAGCTGGCATTTGCTGATATTGCCCTGATTGCTAAATCAGAGGCACATCTCCAATCCAACCTGCAAGTCTGGAAGGAAGAGCTGGAGAAGAGAGGGATGGTCATAAGCAGCTCTAAAACAAAATCCATGGTGATATCACAAGAAGAAAGAAGATATCAGATTAAGCTGGGAGAACAGGTCCTGGAGAACAGGTCAACCACTTTAAATACCTCGGAGCTATTATAGACCGAAAGGGAGGCATCAAAGAAGAGTTAGCCACTCAAAAAGCAGCAGCTGGGAGACTTTTTCAGGCCATAAATCGAGGATTCCTCAGCAAGAGAGAGGTTGGTAAGAAAACGAAGATGGCTGTATACCGCTCCACCTATGTCCCAGTCTTGACATATGGATGCGAGTCATGGGCAATGACTACAACCCACAAAAGCCAGACCCAAACCTCAGAAATGAGGTATCTGAGGAAGGTGGTTGAAGTAACAAGAAGAGGCATGGTCCTCAACCAGACGATACGTCAAGGCCTAAAATCCCACCCCCTGCAGACCCAAGTAGAACAGTCCCAACTAAGATGGTTTGGCCATGTCTGCAGAATGGGAGAAGATCGGCTACCATGACAAGCATGGGAAGCAGGGATCCAGACCCCCAGGACGACCCAGAGTCCGCTGGGAGGACAACATTAGACAATCTTTGAAGGACCGAGGACTAGAATGGAACCAGGCCAGGAGGAAGACAGCCGATAGGATAGTCTGGCGCTCTCTCTTCCAAACCTCTACACCTCACGGTAGAAGGGGAACGACTAAGTAAGTAACAAGCCCAAATCTATTACATGCAAGTATGTTTTGACACACTGGATATCGATAAGGGAGAAATAATTACGGCAATAAGTGATCGCCTGTTAGAGAACGACACTGCCATTGATGAATCCACAAGGCTAAGATTGCTGAAATTAGGCATTAAATGTAAGACTAGCAGGGTTGGACATATGAGAGGATGCATCCATCGTGTATACAAACCGCGCACTACAGGAACAGTTAGCATCTATACCTTCCGACATTTGCTGAGTAAGAATGAGCACCTATGGGTTTGCCCCGAGTGCAATGATGTCAATTCTGATCAACAATAACAGTGTTTTAACAAACAGAAATACTTTGAAGAACAAATAAGCAATTCAACTAACCAAATGTAAATATATAAGGACTCACTGAAAATAATCTTATATTAACTGCTTACGCTATAACATGTCATAGATATACTGTGTTTCTTTAGATGTCTTTTTTGCACGCTTATCTATCATCTTCTCGGTTTTCTCTATTACTGGTCCTTTATTGGTGCTGTCTCAACAATATGACATGACCTCTGTTTTTAACTAGGTATTTTTTCGAGATTTACTAACTGCATACCGAAGTATGCCACTAAGAATGACGCAGCGAGTTAGAATGACCCACTAGCACATTTTTCTTGTGAGAACATACTTTTCAAGACAGTTCAGTATCCTTTCATTGTTTTGTTTTTAATTATCTATTTCACAATTTTAAAAAAGGACTAAGTCACTTCCCTTTTGTGCTGTTCTCGTGTGTCCAGTTCCGCATGAAGACCTATAGTAATACAAGTTGTGTTTTGCCAAGTGTTGATTACCACCTCAGCTGGTAGATGACAGCACTAGCCCATTGTATGCATGACTTAATTTCACCAAGCTTCCAACTGTTGTACAAGTGCTGGCATTGAAATCTTATTTATTTATTCTTAACATTGATATGTAGATGTCATGTGTCTTGTTGATCTTCATGATTTCTGTGTTGCTACTGATCACATTAATTACAGCTCCTGCATGTAACCCGTTAAGAAATGATGACAAAGAATTATGGTGTGAAATTTCTGTCTCACGTCCTGAGAATAGCAACATTTCTCCTGTACTCAGTTTCTTCTTTTTAATTTCCTTTCACCTTGCACAAAAACCTGCCAATGCATACTGACACTTGAAAACTATAATTAGCAAAAATACACTTATTAAAACTGAAGATAGATCACCAAAAACAAACAACAACAACAAACAGAACATTCACTTGAAAGGCAAACGTTCTAACCATTAAACCAGTGACATGCCTTGGCATATGTGGTTTTTAAAAATCTGATTGTAATGATTGTGTCACTCAGCAATGCACTGTGTCCTTAAGGACATTATGAAAAAAACTATAAGGGAAGATGAGCGATTATAATTTAGTAATCCATCACAGTTTAAACTATGAGCTGAGTTCCCTTTCAGCAACAAAATATCAACATAGTGGTCTTGAACATAATGTAAAGAAAAACTGTAAGGACCCATCGCACCGTGCTCTTTTTCTTCCATAAGCAATGTCGGCAAGATCCTTTAAGTTTACTGTTGGTGACAATAATAACCAAGTTAATCAATCTCAAACAATAACTTGGCTGATACAGTATCACCAAAAACTAGATATTTCTAACACAAATAAAAATAAACGAAAAACACACAAACATATAACATGGTGGCTACTCAATTCTGCAAAAGGTCTAGGAAGAGTTGTATTAAAAAATATTTTGATTAAACAGAATTAATGTAGTGTAACAAAGCACAATCTATTACGTGGAAATATGTTTTGAAAACAGAAATTCAAGCAACTGAAAAAAGCAAAAGACCTCACTGACAATCTTCTAATATCTACTGCTTATGCGGAGACATGCTACAGATTTGCCAGACAACTGACTTCCAATCCACAGCATGCACAATGGTCTTGTGTGCTGTCATAATGTGTTTATTTAAGATGTCTTTTTCACACGCTTATCTATCATCTTCTGGGCTATCCTCTATTACTGGTCATTTCCATTCCTTTACTGGTGGTGCCTCAACAATAAAACCTGATCTCTTTGTTTTTAACTAGGCCTTTTTTCGTGATTTACTAGCTGCATACCTAAGTAAGTCACTAACAATGACACAGTGAGTTAGAATGACTCACTAGGACATTTTTCTTGTGAGACATACTTTTCAAGATATTTCAGTATCCTTGCATAATTTTTTTAAAGACTAAGCCACTTCCCTTGTGTGTGTCCAGTTCTGCATGAAGATCTGTAGTAATGCAAGTTGTGTTTTGCCAAGTGTGGATTACTGCCACAGCTAGCCCATTGTATGCATGCCTTAACTTCACCAAGCTTCCATCTGTTGTACAGATGCTGGCATTGAATTCAGTAAATAATCTTATTTCTTCATTCTTAACATTGATATGTAGATGTCATGTGTCTTGTTGATCTTCATGACTTCTGTGTTGCTACTGATTTGTGTATAAGATTAATTACAGCTCCTGTTTATAATATGGAATTAGCTAACCCGTCGAGAAATGATGGCAAAGAATTATGGTGTGAAATTTCTGTCTCATGTCCTGAGAATAACAGCATTTCTCCTGTGTTTAGTTTGTTCCTTTTCACTTCCCACCGAGCAAGAAAATCCGTAAATTCACACTGAAACTTGGAAACTATAATTAGCAAAAACATACTTATAAAAACTAAAGATAAATCATCAAAAAAAAAACAAACCATTAAACCAATGACATGCTTTGATACACGTGGTTTTTTTTTTAAATCTGAACTATTTTAATGACTGCCTCACTCAGCGATGCACTGTATCCTTACAGACATTCTAAGAAAACTATAAGGGAAGGTGAGAGATTATAATTTTAACATTTTAAGCTATGAGCTGAGTTCACTTTCAGCAACAAAAATCCAACATAGTGGTCTTGAACATAATGTCAAGAAAAAACTGTAAGGACCCATCGCACAGTGCTCTGTTTCTTCCATAAGCAATGTCGGCAAGATCCTTTAAGTTTACTGTTGGTGACAATAATAACCAAGTTTAATCAATCTCAAACAATAACTTGGCTGATACAGTGTCACCAAAAACTAGATATTTCTACAGATATAACGTGACTACTCAATTCTGCAAAAGTTAAAAAAAAAAAGAAAAAACTCAAGAAAGAGTCTTATTTAAAAAATACTTTTAAACAAACAAAATTAAGCAGAATATATAAAACCTCACTGATAATCTTCTTTTATCAACTGCTTATGATGTGACTATCAACTGCTTACGCTGTGACTTACCACAGAGAGGGCTGACCAATGGCTTCCAATCCAGTGCCAGTACAGTGACCTGGTGTGCTGTCATGATGTGTTTCTTTAAGATGTTCTCACACCCTTGATCTATCTTCTCCTGGGTTTTCCACTATTACTGGTCTCTTCCACTCCTTCAATGGTATGTTTTCAACAACATACATGATCTCTTTGTTCCTAAGTAGGTCTGTTTCGTAATTTGTTCGTGGCTTTTCTCAGACATCCCATTTCACAAGTACTGATTTTGCGTTCTTTTTTCTTTAGTTAATGTCCCTAGTGCACCGATGGTAAAGAAAATATGGGCCTAACACCATATTCCCAATATGCCTCAATGGGCGTGTAACGGGATCCTTTTCTTAAATGTCCTGATCTGACACTATGCTGCTGTTCTCTCTTCTTCCCCCCCCCCCCCCCCCCCCAACCTTTTTTTTTTGTTGGTAAAATTACTATCTTTATTTTAACAGCAACGAAAAAAAAAGCATATATAAATGTTTTAATGTAGTGAGGATTAAGAAAATAATCGCCAAATTAAATAATTGTATCAAAAATGACAACCCCTGCTTTGTTTCATTATGCAGTACCTACTTACAACTTTTACACTCAACATGGATGTTCCATTATCAGAGAGTTCATCCTCAAATAGCAAGACATCCTCGTAGAAATGGATAGGGTCCCTTTGCTTCAGCTTCTCTATGTCAATACGCTCTGAGGTTGGGGATATCTGAAGAATATTTCAGAAATTGATCAACCCTTAAAAAAATAAAAACTTCTACTGTTGTAAAGATGACAGTGAAATAAAAAAATGAATACAATATTAATGTTAACAGTGGGCATGGAAGATAACAAAGCAACCTTTCTTTTAAAATTTCACACATGCTATATCACACCTAATCAATATGCTTGGTATGAAAAGCATTTGAAATGCAAGCTGTGCCACCTTTTGGGAAAATACCTTTGCATGGCATGTGGTGTCTCACAGGGCTATAAAACTGCATGCTGACCAGCTAATATTTATCAAGAACTAAAAAGAATGAAAATAGAATATTAACTCTTTGACTCCGTAATTATTTTCCACCCTGTGCCGTAATTATTTTTTGAAGAATTCTAAACGGTGAAAAGTACTATCTTTTAGTGTAAATTTTATGTTAATCTTTTCTGTGAACATGTACTTATTATATACCAAACTGTAGGGAAATAGATAGAGAATTGTAATATATAGTGTCTTTGGTAGTATTAACACAAGTACGTTCAGTTTACGTAAAACATTTTGCATGTAAAATTGAAAAACACTAAAAAGTTAACTGTAGAATACGAGCTTACCAAAGACAAATTACTGCTGTAGACAATAACACTTTTTGTTTAGTCTTCAAACATCAAGGTAATCCATTTACGAAGTAAACAAACATTGATTATGGCCACAGTTAGTACATTTAGTGTTATTCACACCAGTTTTTACTGTGATCCCTTGTAAGAATAAAATAAATTATGCAATATTGCATTACGTAATTTTCAAACAAATAAAGAATAACATCATATAAAAACCTTTTACATTTGTTTAAAGTTTTAATAGTATCCCTAGCTTCATCTTCTACCTAGGACTAGTGATTAGATGTTACTGTAGGTCTAGTTTTGTTTACTTTTCGATCGGCCAGAATAGGACTACGCCCACTCATCAACTAAATCTAATGTGTCTAGCTTTTCTGCACCAATTCCGTTATTTGATAACAAACTGTGACTACCAACAATCATCGTCAATGTCAGCAATGTTTCTAAGTAGTTTGACACAATTATTCGCTTAGGAGGTTTAGAAAATGTAAATATAAAGCGTGACATATTTCTGTAGCAATAACAATGAAAAAACGCAAACACGCGAATCGTCACACAAAATGTGATAATATTAATAACATCAAAACATGCACACGTGCTGCTTAACTACACTAAAATTAGTTGTTTAAATAGTAGCTGAAGTCATTCTACGAGTTTTAAAATATGAACTGCATTAAACGGATGATTTTTGGGTTTATTCGTGACAAATTAAAAACAACACTCTGAGCATTACGGTGGCATGGCAGTTACAATTTTGCAACGCTCTGAGCGTTGTTCTGGAGTCAAAGAGTTAAGCAGCCATCTTACCATTATCATTTCAGTGTATTTTATGAGAAATCTGGTGAGAAAACTCCATAGGCCCACTTTAATATTGATTACCAATATTACAGCAAAAATAAAATTACATATGTCATGGAGTGTTTGTGGTCCAACGGTTAGCGCGGCTGCCTCATATGCAAATGATCAGTGTTCAACACCAAGCTGAGGTATTTTTTTTTACAAATTCAAGTAACAAAAAATTATATGGGAAAAAAAAACAATACTGGTGGCTGTTATATAATGAAAGTAAATTATGAAATCGACTTCATAGTTTTAATTACTATTTCATTTGTGTAAAGGATCCCGTTACAAGCCCATTGAGGCATATTGGGAATATGGTGTTAGGCCCATATTTTCTTGACCATCGGCACACTAGGGGTGATGTGGTCAGCATCAAGCCGGCCGCCTTAACCTTCCCAGAGTTGCTCTGGTACCCAATTCATGAGGCTGGGTCGACCCCGGAACCGTTTGCGGTCTAAAAAATCCCACCTCAACCATGGTTTACTTGCTCAGTAGAAGGTGAAAGGGAATGAAAAAGAAAAAAACTGAACACAGGAGTAATGATGCCATTATTCAAGGTAGAAAGTTCTTTCCCATAATTTCTTCACAGGTCACTTGCTAGAGAGACAGACACTGTGTGCGCATGTGTTATATGTACATACACCCACAACCAGACAATACGCCAAAGCCTTAAATCCCACCCCCTGCAGACCAAAGTAGAACAGTCCCAACTAAGATGATTTGGCCATGTCTGCAGAATGGGAGAAGATCGGCTACCACGACAAGCATGGGAAACAAAGAGCCAGGGATCCAGACCCCCAGGATGACCCAGAGTCCGCTGGGAGGACAACATTAGACAATCTTTGAAGGACCGAGGACTAGAATGGAACCAGGCCAGGAGGAAGACAGCCGATAGGATAGTCTGGTGCTCTCTCTCTTCCAAACCTCTACACCTCATGGTAGAAGGGGAACGACTAAGTAAGTAAGTAAGAAAGTTCTTTCCCATAATTTCTTCACAGATCATTTGCTAGAGACAGACACTGTGTGCACGTGTGTGGATATATATATATATATATGTACATACACCCACACACAGATATATATATATATCAAATGAACCTACTGTTGCATACATATTTTTGAATGCACAGATTACAAATGTACGATATGTCTATTTAATATGGAAAATATATTGTTGTATTTAATTGGGTACGAAAATGCTTTCTTTTGTAAAGCCAGATAATCCATGTTTGATTCATACGTTTGATTATATGGATAATCTCCCTTGATATTGATCGGGCGTAAGAATACTTATATTTTGGCATTCATCATTTGTCATAGCCAGAAAATAGATTGATCATTCTTAGAATGTTTATGGCCTGAATTCATATGTATTACATATTATTAGTGCAAGTAGATTCAGTCCTATATTGTATATTTTGTATGGGTAGGCAGGACTATATTCTTTATGCCGCTCTAGCGGAGGTATTGGTTGTCTTGGCGAGTCGTGATGAGTTCCGATATTGCCGCCTACAATGGCTGGTCACGCATTTCCAGGGTTGGTCCTTTCTAGAGTGGAAAATGATTTATGAAGTGATTTCTTCAGTAGGAGATTGTGTTTCTACAAGATTATAGTGTTAGAGACTCTCCTCATGTACTGTATTATGTACTATTCGGACTCAAGGTAAATCCACTCCCTTTTGACGATCTCCTTATGGTTAGACCTAGATGAAGCAACGTATTTTCGTGCATCGTTGGTCGTTTAACTAGACATTGTTGTAGATGACAGGTTCCATCAGCGCTTATGTCTTCATGAAGTAACCTTCTGACAAAGGGACTGTATGGTAACTCTGGAAAGTTATACTTATTCAAGTTTTGAATCAACTTTGGCTGATGATTATTCTTCTGCTGGGCGAGTGAGCGAAAGCTCAGGGAAGGAGGCCATTTTTGTATTCCTGTCATCACGATGGATCACTGTCCAGAGAACGGGTCGTGTATCTTACTATTCGGACAGTGGCATGGAGATCTCATTTATATGAAACCCCCTTATCGTGGTTTCACAGTATGATATAAACATTGAATATAAGCAACCTAAGAACTTAGCAAGGGAAAGAAGGTTCGTCCATCGAACTCTTCATTTGTTTACCGATCCGCCTTTACTGACGCGTTCAGTCAGATAGGGGATGCGGCCATAATGTATTAGAACAATGGATGCTGTTTTGTACCACCCATTATATTTGAATGTTCCATGACATGGGATCTACTATTCATGCCTGAAGATTGATGTGTCAACATGTACTTATGATCTATTCGTTCTGTCCCAGTATGTGCGTCTGAATAAACTGTATGAAAAGATTCCAGCAGTCTGCATTGGTGCCTTATAGACATGAGTGAATGAGTGCTTTAGATTGGTCAAGATACGAACATTCCATCATTCGCGTTTATAACACTCTACACTCTCACTCCATATTTACACCATCCTGCGTCGGTTGAATTGACCAAGTTAAGGGCCTGCTCCTCCTGGAGCCTCAGAGGGAAACTACTTCTTACAGCTGCCTTTGCCTTCCCTAACTCAGGACTAGAGTGAGTTACCCATTTACAGTACCGCTGGGTAGACTGGAGCATGCCTGGTATCAATTAACACAGCAGTGACAATTTACAAGCTCCTCCCACTTTTTACAGTGGTGAGCCAGATTCCTGGGTCCAGCCTTCGCAGTCTTGTTATTGAGAGTCATTTACAGTTACAAGAACGTTTGTTTGACCACATCAACACCAGTAGGACAGCTATACAGTCGATGTCAGCTTGACCTGTTCTGTTCAAGCGTATACAGTATCTGGGTCAGTACTTGTTGACATTCTTCAGCGTACAGTCAGGGTTACAAAGAAATGATTGTTTGGCCTGCTCAAGAAGAATTGCAGTATTGTTGACATTCTTTCACAGGTCAGCACTTGGTGACATTTTGTGGTACAGACATTGTCTATGTCAAGGAGACATACACAGTTGAATACTTTGAAGGCCATAAACTGTTTTGCTGTTACAGTATTGTTGACATAAAGGCGCATGGATTTCATCGGTGGATCTTCTAGTGTGCTTGAAGAAAATTGAACACTGTAATAGTTTAGAAACAAACCTATTATTTAATAAAGTTGCAAGCTATTTTATTAAAAGCTAAGCCCTCTCTGCAACACATCACATTGCCATACTATTTGATAATATTATATGCATTTATGCTATTTATGTTTACATGTTTATATGTGATATTTGTTTGTACTCTGCGGGTTGTTGTTTTGGTTGGGCGGTGTCACACAACGGAGTATCCCACGTAATAGAGGGTCTGATGTGTGCGTTTCTATAGGTGCAATTTTCTTGATTGAAAATTTGCTGTGACAGCTGTTGCTATTAGTGTTAGCTGTGAAGACTGTACTCATTGTTGTTTTTGTAATATTCCTCTGTTCTTTAGTTTGTTTTGATTTGTTTGTAATTTGTTGGTCTACCCTTTTCTATTTTTGATTTCTATACACAATTTATATTTATACACTGTGGCGTTATTTGTCTTGTTATCTTATTGTGGTTATCATCACAGATTCTGTGATCATTCTCTTTGATTTGTCCTATTTAATTTAATCTGATTTCTGCAAATGTTCTCATATGGTTTTTTCTTGTTTGTCCTTTGTGAATGTCTTAAGTTGACATATGATATATGAGGTATAGTTGAATACACTTATATTATAGTACAGACCAGTATTTATGATCATTGATTACACTAAGAAAGTGTACAAGACCTTTGTAAGGTTTGTCTCCCACAGTGATTGGGATAGAAAATATTATTTTCCACAGGTACTCAAGTGATCATTGATTACATTAAGGAAGTATACAAGACCTTTGTAAGGCTTGTCTCCCACAGTGTTTGGGATATACAGATATTGTTTTCCACAGGTACTCAAGTTATCATTGGTTATATTATAAACAAAATAACCATACAAGGTTTTCACTAAGACTAAGTCTATAGTATAGACTTGTCTCCCATGAAAGTGAAATAAGGTAATTTATTTACTTTTTCAGGTTTCTGATTTAATAAGACAGGATGTCTACATTAGATTACTTTATTACACAAGGGAAATCCCTTGATAAGACTGGTAAAGAGTTAGAAGAATGGGCAACTGCTCAATTCTCTATGGTATTGAAGGCAGAAGAAAAAAGATTAGAAGCTGCTGCTGAGGAAAGAAAAGCTGCTGCAGAGGAGAGAAAGCTTCAAAAAGAAGAAAAAAGATTAGAAGCTGCTGCTGCTGAGGCTGAACAAAAAAGAATAGACAGAGAATCTGAACAGAAAAGATTGGAAATTGAGAAACTGAAAGCTGAGTTAGCAAAATTAGACAAAGAAGCTGAACAGTGGCTGAGAGAAGATGAAGATAGACTCTTAGCTTTGGAATTGAATGTATTAAAGAAAATGATAAATGAGCTTCAAAGTGACAAGAAAGCTCTTATTGATAAGTTATCAGCAGTGAATTATGAAAATACAATATTAAAGGATAAAATGATGATGTTGACAGAAGATAATAAGAAAGTATATGACTCTTCTCTTAGTCAGAAGAAAAAGTTAGAAGTTGAAGTGAGCTGTCTCTTATTAGTGAGCTTGAACAAGTAAAAATGGACTATGAGAAATTAAAAGTGGAGGCTGAGAAACACAAGAAGATATATAATGATAAACTCACTAATCTATTGAGTCAGAATGTGTTTCTAAGCCGCCAACTAGAAGAAAAGAATTTAATATCTCAGGAGGAGATTAAGGTGTTTAAGAATAAGAAGGATATGGAGATTCAGTCACTGCAACTGGAGTTGACACAGTTGAGAGCGAAGAAAGAAAATGATGAAAAGATTGATAAACTGATGACTACTCATCATAGTGCTATGGAAGCACTGAAACTTGAACTTGTTCAAGAAAAGACTAAGGTTCTAGAAACTACGTCTCAGATGACAGAATTGAGAACAGATCTCAAAGATAGTATTGCTAGAGAGAAAACTCTTGTATCTCAGTTACGAGTTACAAAGTTAAATTATAACTGGGAAGTGAGAACTAATGAGAAAACTCAGAAAGCTTTTTCTAGAGAGAAAGCTTTGGCAGAAGTGGAAGTTACAAAACTTCGTAAGAGGGTCGACGGTTTGTTAGATATTGTTTTGAACAATAAGATGTTGTCTAATAATAAGGTGAATAGATTTGAACACAAATCTGATGGTCACTATGTTAGTGCAAAGAGTCAACAACATGCTAGTAGTAACATGAAACAATATGTGAGCAAATCTTTTCGTGGAAAATATGGTTTCCCACGAAATAACGATACTGCCTCTAATGGGAGTTGGCGTGAGGCCGACAAAAATAAATCAAGTGTCAGTCTTTTGGATCACGGTGAGGACTTTGATAAATATCATGATAAGATTCCTCAGAAAAACCGTGCATCAACTTTTCAAGGTTCTGATAGATTGGTAAAAGAGAATAAAACTGTTAGTACACATCGTACTCAGCCCAAGCAGTACGATCCTTCTGTTAAGCACATTGCCACGGGCAAAAATAACAACAATTGTGCTAGAAAAGATAATCATAATTATGAACAGCGCCAAGGGCGTTCATCACGTGTTAATTTTCATTTTTCACGTAATGGTTCTTTTTCAAAGAACTGGAAGCAATTTGATGTTGCTCAACATTATAATTCCACTAACTATAGGAACTTCAATAGAGGTTGCCAACCTTATGATAATTATTTTTGTGGACAACAAAACCCTATTGATAGGAATTTTGATCATAAGGGGAATAATAAGTACAATTATGGTAACTTAAGTTCAAATAAGAGAAATGGTCTCAACAGAGATCATAATTTTGATAGATCTCATTATGATGGTAGATCTCAACATGAGTCCAAGCTTTCTTGATATTTCCAGACTTATGTCTGTCCTTTGTATGATATGTTGATTGTATAAATACTTAGCGGTGCATTAATGTATATTCACCGCAGGTTTTTGATATTTTTCTTATTTGGTGATCATAATGTTAAGATACCTAAGATGAACTATTGTACAAATTGTGGCATTGCCAGTATTGTGTTATGCGTTGGTGACCAAGTTAAGGGCCTGCTCCTCCTGGAGATATTTATACTCAGAGAAAAATTTTCTCTGAATCCTGAGATAGATTCTCATTGGTCGTGCTATATGACGACTTTTCCTTACATTAGGCGTTACATTTGTTTGGAATGCTTATCATCTGCGCATTGTTATTTGTGCGTTGTGAGCCTATTGTATGTTGCTCCTGGATGTATTTCCAAAAAAAAAAAGTACCATTTTTTTTTCCCGGGGGGTGTGGTAATCTGTTGCATACATATTTTTGAATGCACAGATTACAAATGTACGATATGTCTATTTAATATGGAAAATATATTGTTGTATTTAATTGGGTACGAAAATGCTTTCTTTTGTAAAGCCAGATAATCCATGTTTGATTCATACGTTTGATTATATGGATAATCTCCCTTGATATTGATCGGACGTAAGAATACTTATATTTTGGCATTCATCATTTGTCATAGCCAGAAAATAGATTGATCGTTCTTAGAATGTTTATGGCCTGAATTCATATGTATTACATATTATTAGTGCAAGTAGATTCAGTCCTATATTGTATATTTTGTATGGGTAGGCAGGACTATATTCTTTATGCCGCTCTAGCGGAGGTATTGGTTGTCTTGGCGAGTCGTGATGAGTTCCGATATTGCCGCCTACAATGGCTGGTCACGCATTTCCAGGGTTGGTCCTTTCTAGAGTGGAAAATGATTTATGAAGTGATTTCTTCAGTAGGAGATTGTGTTTCTACAAGATTATAGTGTTAGAGACTCTCCTCATGTACTGTATTATGTACTATTCGGACTCAAGGTAAATCCACTCCCTTTTGACGATCTCCTTATGGTTAGACCTAGATGAAGCAACGTATTTTCGTGCATCGTTGGTCGTTTAACTAGACATTGTTGTAGATGACAGGTTCCATCAGCGCTTATGTCTTCATGAAGTAACCTTCTGACAAAGGGACTGTATGGTAACTCTGGAAAGTTATACTTATTCAAGTTTTGAATCAACTTTGGCTGATGATTATTCTTCTGCTGGGCGAGTGAGCGAAAGCTCAGGGAAGGAGGCCATTTTTGTATTCCTGTCATCACGATGGATCACTGTCCAGAGAACGGGTCGTGTATCTTACTATTCGGACAGTGGCATGGAGATCTCATTTATATGAAACCCCCTTATCGTGGTTTCACAGTATGATATAAACATTGAATATAAGCAACCTAAGAACTTAGCAAGGGAAAGAAGGTTCGTCCATCGAACTCTTCATTTGTTTACCGATCCGCCTTTACTGACGCGTTCAGTCAGATAGGGGATGCGGCCATAATGTATTAGAACAATGGATGCTGTTTTGTACCACCCATTATATTTGAATGTTCCATGACATGGGATCTACTATTCATGCCTGAAGATTGATGTGTCAACATGTACTTATGATCTATTCGTTCTGTCCCAGTATGTGCGTCTGAATAAACTGTATGAAAAGATTCCAGCAGTCTGCATTGGTGCCTTATAGACATGAGTGAATGAGTGCTTTAGATTGGTCAAGATATGAACATTCCATCATTCGCGTTTATAACACTCTACACTCTCACTCCATATTTACACCATCCTGCGTCGGTTGAATTGACCAAGTTAAGGGCCTGCTCCTCCTGGAGCCTCAGAGGGAAACTACTTCTTACAGCTGCCTTTGCCTTCCCTAACTCAGGACTAGAGTGAGTTACCCATTTACAGTACCGCTCTCTCCACATGTAAGCCTACCTTGCCGTGGTTGGAGAGCTTGAGCGCCTCAATGATCCCGGGAGCTATGCCGGCGGGAGTTTTACTCCTGGCAGGGTCACCCAAGCCGGACAGGTCCTGGGTGAGGGGCCAGACTAAATGGGCTGAGGAGTGGGTGGAACCCTATAGGTGTAGATGCAGAACCCACCGGCGAGTGGTACATGCTCTGGTCTGCACCAATCCACCCCCACTTCATGGGTTAAATGCTTTCTTGCCTCATTCTTCACTGTTTGTCGTCTATCACGCCCATGGCGACCGTTGCCTCAATTGGCTGTGTGTGGTGTACCCGGAAACGGGGCCTCCCAGTACTGAGGCAAAGTTAAGTCCCCGATGTCACTTATCGGTGCAGAATTGAGAGAGATGGCTGAGCATCACAATCCCTCCTGTGTTGCAGCATGATGAGAACCCAGCATTGCACACTGAGCTTGGGGGGATCACTTGGGCACCAGACTTAATACTGGCTCTTGACTGGATGGCCGCATGCAGGAGATTTCTACAATGGAGGGTTGGCAGGTGGTGGGTATCGGGAAGTGGCTCTGTGCAGGACGTGAGGATTCCTTGGGAGAGCCCAGAACCAGAGCACAGCATTGTGCAAGCTCTGCATAGTTGGAGAGCCCCCTGGATGACGGGGAATGCACAGTGTGCTACCCCACCTATCCCCAACTGCTAACTTAGAACCAGAAGTGGGGTCCTCTGTATGCGTGCCAGGCCAGGATAAAATGCCTGGGAAAGAGACTGGAGCTCAGAACTCCCTAACTCAAAGTTGCAGGATGGCAGAAAAGCCACGGGAAAGACAGGGCTATTTTGAAGATAACGCAACCATATTTTCACCATACGAGCTCGGACGCCGCCTCGGTAAACAAGGTCCGCGCAGAGCAGTGACACCCCCAGGCTGCTTGCGAATAGTCTACTATTGGGAACATAAACAGATTAGGGATGAGCCCACTCTCCCGTTGAACAGGTGCTAAAGTCGTAGATACTGGGCCAGAAGGCGCACCGGAAACCACAGTATCATGCAACTCGCTTTTTTTTTTTTTCTATGGAGAGTACACCGTCAAATAAATCTCGTTCTGGTGCTCGCCCTGTGGAGCTCCACCAGGCAGGTGCAGTGCCGGGCTCTGAGCCTCGACAGAGCCCACCCTCAGCTACTGGAGGACCCTCTAGACCGTCTTGTGGAGTCAACAGACGGCGGAGGAGAACTACTGACCAAAACAAAACAGAAAAAGAGAAACCCAGAGTGCCACTTGTCATGATGCACTGGAATGCAGAGGGAGTGAACAGCAAGCAGGCTGGATACAGCAAAAAGACAGAGCTGGAAAACATCTTGTATGAGAAGCAAGTCAGTGTTTGCTGTATCCAAGAGACTCACTTGAAAGCAGATCAAACCTTTAAAATAAGGGGATATCAATGCTTCAGATCCGACAGACAAGATAGACGAAAAGGAGGAGTACTTACTCTTGTAAGGAATAACATTCCTGCACACGAAAGGAAAACCTTCATGGATGGAGCAGAATATCAGCTGCTGCAGATAAAGGTAGACAAGATGGAAATAGAACTCCTGAACTATTACTGTCCGAACAACAAACCCCTGAGTCTCAGCTCTATACAGGTACCAGCCACCAACTTTATAGCAGTTGGAGACTTTAATAGCCACTCCCAGAGCTGGGGCTATAACCATCTGGATCACAGAGGTGAAGAGGTTGAAACTTGGCAAGATGATCACTCCCTAATCCTAGTCAATAATGCCACAGATACTCCTACCTTCTACTCCAGAGGATGGCACACAACCTCAACACCAGATCTTGCCTTCTCCACACCAGATATAGCTGGATCTATTAGTAGAGAAGTAGGAGACCAACTAGGGGGAAGCGACCATCGCCCAATCTTTCTTACTGTCCAGAGTGCAACTCTCAGTACAGGCCCAGCCATTACAAGATGGAACTACAAAAAAGCCAACTGGGGTTTATTCAGGCATCAGGTGAACACGCTGCTGTCTACCCTCAAGGTACAGAACAGAGACATTAATGAAGTGGTAAAAGACTTCAACAGATGCATACTACAAGCTGCAAAAGAAACCATTCCCAAAGGATGCCGGCGTAACTACATACCATACTGGTCCAGCACACTCCAAGAACGTCAGGAAGCTATGGACAAGGCTAGAAAGGACGCAGAGTCTCAGCCTTCACTTGAAACTCACAACAAATGGAAAAAGGCTGTAGCAGAGTTTCAGAGAACAAAGCTAGAAGAAAAGCGGAAAAGCTGGAGAACTAAAACGGCATCGCTGAACCTTGAGAAAAACGGCAGGAAACTTTGGAGATTAGTCAAGTCTCTAAATGAAGAGCATTCCTCACCAAGGCAGACTATCACATTGGATGAAGGTGGCAAACTTTTCAGAGGAAAACAAGCTGCAGACTTGTTTGCTAGAAGATACAGTTCAGAAAGCAACTTACCCATTAACATAGACCATCAGAGAGAGATAAGAAAAGAAATACTGGCAACCATGGGACAGACAGATACTCCTGCCCCAATGAGGGAACCCATCACACTAGGAGAACTACAGAAGGCTATTTCCAAGCTTAAGTTTCAAAAGTCACCCGGCCCAGACAAAATCAGCAACGAAATGCTAGTAAATCTGAGCTCAGCAGCAAAGACAAAACTGCTTGAGATATTCAACCACAGCTGGTTGAAAGGAACGGTACCCCAAGTATGGAGAGAAGCCATCACAATACCCATACTAAAGAAAGGGAAATGTAAGACCGAGGCTGCAAGTTACCGGCCAATCAGTCTCACAAGCTGTGTTGGGAAGACTATGGAGCGAATAGTCAACCACAGATTGAAATGGTATTTAGAGTCTGAGCAGATCCTGGTGCCGGAACAAGCTGGATTTAGAGAATGCTACAGTATAGAAGACCAAGTTACTTACTTGTCTCAAGCAATAGAAGATGCCTTCCAGGAGAAGAAAAAGGTCCTAACGATCTGGGTCGACTTCAAGCAGGCCTTTGACAAGGTGTGGAAAGATGGCCTCATTGCAAAACTTAGGAGAAGTGGAATCCAAGGCAACATGATGAAATGGATCCAGTCATACTTGCATAACAGGAGAACTAGAGTCACTCTTGACGGTCTGCAGAGCAGAAAAGTGTTGCTCCATCAGGGGGTACCTCAAGGAGGAGTAATTTCCCCAACACTCTTCCTTGTTTACATCAATGACCTGGTGAAAGATCTCCCTGCAGGAGTTAAAGCTGCCTTATATGCAGATGACCTAGTACTCTGGTGCGCTGATGAAAATGTCACCACAGCAAATTATAGAATGCAGCGGGCAGCAGACATGCTAGTGTCATGGGCAGAGAAATGGCTTATCACAATAAACACAGACAAAACCTCCACAACACTGTTCTCCCTCGCCCCCAAGGACAAATCAGCTAACATACACCTAGGGACAACCGTGATCAAGGAAGAAAGCTACCCCACCTATCTTGGGGTGACATTTGACCAAAGGCTTACATGGAATAAGCATATTGAAAATGCAGAAGGAAAGGCCCGAAGACGACTAGGCATACTCAGAAAATTAGCAGGTACCAACTGGGGAGCAAATGAACGAAATCTAAAGAAGATTTATAATGGAGTAATAAGACCACACTTAGAGTTTAGCTCAGCAGCATGGTCATCAGCTGCTAACTCACATCTGCAGTCTTTGGACAAGGTGCAAAATCAAGCTCTCAGGCTCATTACAGGAGCCATGAAAACTACACCAATAACAGAGATGCAGAAGGTTGCTGGATTACAGACATTGTCCCATAGAAGAGACACAAAAACCATGATCCAGATGGAAAAGTACAACAGTATGCCAATGCACCCAATGAAGGCAAGACTAGATGATCTGGCATTGGGACGTCTAAAGCGTAGCAGCTTTGTGCATCGGGGGAAAAGACTTATAAGACAGCATCAAGAAGACCTATCCATGAAGACAACACCACTGAAGCCCACCCTATACCCTGTACCATGGGAGCAGGCCAGCAGTGCCCTCCAAATTAATACAACAGTCAGTGGTCTCACAAGTGGATGTGAGTATAATGATCTGCAAAAACGAACTGCTACATTGAGTATGATCCAAGAAAGCTATCCCGATCAATCATGGATACATGCCTATACAGATGGATCAGCAACTAATGCTGTTAGGAATGGAGGTGCCGGTATCTTTATCTCATATCCTGACAACCACTATGAGACTAGGCACATTCCCACTGGTAAATTCTGTTCCAACTATACAGCTGAGGTTCAAGCTCTAGAGCAAGCTGCAAATATGATTTATAACACCAACTCTGACTGCCACCAGGTAGTCATCCTCACAGATGCACTGTCTGTCCTGCAAGCTCTCAAGGGTGGTAAACTCCCGCATCTGAGAAATGAACTAAACAAGGTAGCTGCCAAAAAGAGAACCATACTTCAGTGGGTACCATCTCATTGTGGTGTACCCGGAAATGAAAAGGCAGATAAACTTGCAAAAAAGGGAGGAGAATGTGAACAAGAAGATAATGAAGTCACATACTTTGAGAAAAAGAGAGCTATCCAGACTATCAGAAGAGAACAGAACCAACCCAAAGACGACTATCACACTCTCGACCGGCAGGGACAGACAACTATTTTTCGACTCAGGACAGGGCATAACAAACTGAATAAACACATGCACAAGCTACGATTGTCTGCTTCACCACTGTGCACATGTGGATTAAACGAACAAACTGCTGAGCATGTTCTACAGGACTGTCCTCTGTATGACCAGTTAAGAAAGATATACTGGCCCAATGACTCAACACTAAACTCAAAGCTATATGGAGTTAAAGAGGAACTTCAAACAACAGTCGAATTCATCATGAGAACTCGTCTGACGGTGTAATCATCAAAGATGCGATCGCAAGAAGAAGAAGAAGAACAGTACCGCTGGGTAGACTGGAGCATGCCTGGTATCAATTAACACAGCAGTGACATTTTACAAGCTCTTCCCACTTTCTACACCTACCTAATCTTAAAGACATTTAAAAATGTTTTGCACACCAAACAATAATATTTTAAGCTCTATTTACCTTTAGTGTATTAGGCTGGTCCTCAAATGTTGTCCCTCTATATGCTGTGGTAAATGTCCAGTCAAATGGGGAAATCACATTTTTGATATGTTCACATTCTGACCTACACAGAAGTAAAACATAATATATCATCAGAACAATACACTAGCCACGACATTAATCAGATCATTACTAACTACTGAATTAAACAAAATATGACCTGGGTGCTGGTATGACTTTTCAGTTAGCAACAAGACAGTAGTGCTCCTTGAAAGCAATTCAAAAGCTCTATTAAGTCAAACCATGCAAGCTTACATGGTGCAGTCAAACAGGCATGCACACCATCATTGCAGGCAAATGCTGGAACTGAGTTGGCCAGGTCCTCAGAAGGGACCTTGATACCATCAACAGAATTGTTATGCTATGGACTCCAGAAGGATGGCGTAAGAGAGGCAGACCAAAGACAACCTGGCAGAGAACAGTGGAGACTGAGATGCAAAGCATGAACCAGAGTTGGGACATTGCATGCAGACCACTGACTGCTTTGTCAGTCAGGAGCTAAGGATCCAAAGAAAGAAAGAAGAAACTAAGGATATAAATATCCAGTATTTTATTTTCTTGATATAAATCAAGAAAGGAAGGGACATTAGCTTCAACGAACTACCCTCCAGCTGCTACAATTAAGACAATGTGGTTCAGTTAAATGCTTTGAGTTCTTGCTGAAATCAAAATCAGTACACATTCATATTCTTATCTCAACAAAACAGTAGACTGCACACAGCTACTGAACTACATTTGCTTGTGTCCAAAGTCAGATTAAATGGCACTGCAAGTCTTACTGCCAGACTAAAATAGACTATGACTGACTCAGCAAAAATAACACAAGTAACCAATGCAATGGACAACAAACAAAAAATAACAACAGTTACAGTAAAACAGACTTTAAAAACTACATTCATTTATTACTTGTTTCCTCCCTGTGGAGCATAGGTCATCAACAAATACCTTTCTAAACCTTTCTGTCCTGTGCCATCTGTTCAAGGTTTTTCCAAGTATTTTTCACCCCTTTCATGTCTGTCTCCATTTATCTTCTTATATTTTCTGGGCCCTTCTATTTCCAGGACCCTAAGGATTTAAGACAAGGACTGCCTTGTAATGCTATCAATTGGTTTTGCACCATGAGCCTCCTTAATAGAGGGCCTTCTGGCTTGGATGGCCGAGTTGTATTATTTAATTATTTAAAACATCCAGCGAATCTGAAAAATGGTCAGTCAAGAAACACCCAGGAAGAGAAAGCTGTGCAGTATCTGCATACAGAAAATATCCACCACAATGCAAGCAAGCATTGTTTTTTTTATCAAGTCTCAAAATACTCTACTTTCAGCGTTTGCACTTTATGAGCTAAATGTGTAGTTAGAATTCCAGATTTCTTTGCTGCATTCCCGCTACTGTCACCTTCATAAAAGGCAAATTTGCTACAAAATGGTACAAACAGCCTTTGACCCTTTGTGAACTAGAGTGGACAAACAAAAAAATTTTATTTTCAAAAGGCTGAGAATTGGAGATGTCAAACATTCTGCTCTTTCTTTCTCTCATTGCCTACATTTATTCTCACATGTACTTTAAGTATTCATTTAAAGACTTACAACATTATAAAGGTAGCAAAACAGCATACATTTACAATATCCAATTAAAATCAAGATAAAGAATGTTGAAAAAAAAAAAAAAAACAACAACAACAAATGAAAAACAGAAACAAAATTCACCAAACCCTCCACACAGTATACCAGATAATGATTTGAAATATAATCAGATTAGGTTGGCATATAATCAGCACTCATGAAGTTGATCTGATACATCAGTCATTGACTGGTGGATCGTCAAGTCTTGAAATTACAGATTCTGGATATTCTTCCCAGTTCTGGGAATGTTCTCTGTCAACTTTGGGAAGCTCTGTTTTCTTCAGACATGGAACTTTTCATCACAGAGGATGGACCTGGTTTTTGGTTATAGCATTTACAGGATCTGCTCTCATATTAGTTTGTTTGTTTTGTTGATTTTACAAAGCTGCTCCGTTTGAGTCTTCATCATCCTAGTCCATTTCTCCTCTGGTGTATTGGATGATCTTTTACCCTTCTGAATTTTATGCTTGCTGTTTTCTTTGTTATCCTCCATTGGTTGTAAGCCAGTAATATTTTTCACTTCTTCAATGGGTTTTGTCTTCATGCCTCCTTTTATGGCTCTCAAGACTTAGTCAGTCAGTTAACTTTATTAAAGTATGATGGCTTGCTTTTATTAATGTATGATCAATTATTAAAATTGTTAGAAAAATGTTCTGGACTGTTGTCACTAACCTTGCTCCTTGCCACTCTTTTGATGCTGCTACCTTTATTGGATCAAAATGAGCATCAACGAGACGAAGAGCATCAAGGGCATTGAACTCTATGCCCCAGCCTGACCCATGGTGTAAGCGAAGGTAATTCTCAGGAAACACCATCTCTGGTAGCTGAGGAAGCTCCAACTCATGCTGAAACCTTGACATTTAAAAGAGAGCCATATAAATGGATGAGAAAAAATGGAAGACTGGGTATTACAAAAAAAAAAACAACTGTCAGAGCTAATCAACCAAAGTAGATGACCTATCAACCTTTTACTCAAGGAAACAAGACACAACTTCTCCAGACTTGGTCTTTGCCACTGAAAAACCTAGAAAAAAAAACACACAGAACAGGACGAGAACACCTGGGAGAAGGTGACGATACACCAGTAAAACAAGCAATCAATACCCTTTAGCTCCCCAAGGAGCATAGGCCTTCAACAAACCCATGCCAAGTCTTCCTGTCCTGTGCCATCCGCTCAAGTTCTTTCCATGTTTTCCGCATCATTTTCACCTCTGTTTCCAGTTCTCTTCTCCATGTGTTTTTTGTTCTACCTCTGCCTCTCTTTCCCTGTGGATTCCAGAACAAGGACTGCCTTGTAATGCTATCAACAGGTTTCCTCAATGTGTGTCCTATCCATTGCCAGCGTCTTCTTCTCAACTCTTGTTCCACTGGCACTTGTCTGGTTCTTGTCATCAATTCCACATTTGTGACTTTGTCATACCATTTCAGTCCTTCTATTCTACGCAAGCACCTGTTTATAAAAGTCTGTAGCTTTTTGGTTGTTGTTTTTGTTGTTCTCCATGTCTCAGAGCCATACAATAGGACTGACTTCACATTTGAGTTGAAGATTCTTATTACCATGTTGGACTTGATTTCTCTTGTTCTCCATATGTTTCTCAATGCAATGAAAGCTCCTTTTGCTTTTTGTATTCTTATTTTGATATCACCGTCTGTCCCTCCAACTTTGTCTATATTAATTCCAAGATATGTGTAAGATTCTACATCTTTTAGTGGTGTTTCTTCAAGTTCAACCTTGTTATCATTTCTTGCATTTATTCTCATAATTTTTGTCTTTTCCCTGTGTATTTTCAGGCCCACTTGTTGTGACCTCTCATCGAGAATGTTCATTTTCTCTTGCATCTGATTATGGTTATGGGACAGAAGAGCCAAGTCATCTGCAAAATCCAGATCATCAAGCTGTTTAGTCAGACTCCACTGGATTCCATTTCTGTTGTGTGATGTCGATGTTGTCATAACCCAATCTATTGCTAGTAAGAAAAGAAATGGAGACAAGAGGCATCCCTGTCTCACTCCCGTTCTAATCCTAAATGGTTCTGTAAGTTGTCCTTCATGAAGAACTCTACATGTCATGTCTTCATAGGTCTTTTTTATTAAGTTAATGATCTTCATGGGAACTCCATAATGCCTCATCAATTTCCAAAGTGATTCTCTGTCTACACTGTCAAATGCCTTTTCATAGTCAACGAATCCGATGTATAGCGGTGAATTCCATTCCAGACTTTGTTCAACTATTATTCTCAATGTGGCTATCTGGTCTGTACAGGATCTATTTTGTCGAAAACCTGCTTGTTCATCTCTCAGTTGCTTGTCTATGGACTCTTTTAATCTCTCCATGATGATTCTGTTTAATACTTTTCCTGGCACTGATAGTAACATTATTCCTCTATAATTTGTGCACTCTTGTAAGTTTCCCTTCTTAGGCAACTTGACCAGATAACCTTCCTTCCATTCTGCTGGTATTTCCTCTCTCTCCCAGACTTTGCCAAGTAGTTTGTATAATATCTCTGTAGAGGTATCAATATCTGTTTTGATGGCCTCTGCTGGAATGCAATCTGGACCAGCTGCTTTTCCATCTTTCAGAAGCTTTATGACTTTCTTTATTTCTTCTCTACTTGGTCGTTCACAGATGATTTGTAGCTCCTCTTCTGCTGGCTGGATGTCTGGGGGATTAGTTGGAGATGGTCTATTGAGAAGTTCCTCAAAATGTTCTGTTCATCTCTTCATTTGTTCTTGTATATTACTAAGCAATTTTTCATTCTTATCTTTTATTAGGCCATTTCTGCTTCTGAGTTGATTTATATTCTTTATTTGACTTGTCCATATTTGTTGAAGTTTTTGTGGTAAAAAGTTTTTTACGGGATGGGGTAACCAGCCCCATGCCCAACCCTCCTTAGTCGCTTTTTACGACATGCCTGGTAGGGTACAGTGTTACTATTCTTTGCTCCCCATTCGGGCCCCGTTAACACACGGGTGAGTAAAATAAGCAGTTAATCTAAATCATACACTACCACAGCAAAAGCCCCTACCATGGAGCTAAAAAAAAGACAAACCAGGAAAAGTTTACACAGCTGAGAAGTACCGCAGAGAAATCTGCACACATAAACAAATAAATAAATAAGGGTAATGGTAGGAAAGTTAAATAGAGAAATGATAAAAGCAGCAAAGGTGTTGATTCCTCGAAGAGCCAGAATAAAAATTCAAATCATATTGGATAGAACTGGAGAAACTTCAAAAAGAACAATCAACTGTCAGAAAAAGAGCAGAAGTACAACAAACTCTGGAAAGCAATATCCAACTTAAAATACCCAAGGCCCGATACAGAACAGAACATAAACCAAGCAACACAAAACAGTTGGGGAAAATACTGAAAGCCTAAACCTTGACAAACATGGAACAAAATTATGGAAACTGGCAAAATCATTGAAGATACATGAACATTCAGCATCACATTTGAAGAAAATGTGAAAATTGATAACAGGAAAAAGTGCCTTTGTTGATAAGATGCATAGTGACTTCAGAAGAACATCAGCCATCAAACATCTGAATGTACCTTGACAAATATTATAGTTCATAGCACAGTAAGACCATATCAGCTGAAGAAGTGAGAAATAACACAAGCCATGCCTGCTGTGAGAAGATAACATCCCTTCAATCAGGCTAATTCAGACTTAAAGTAAGTGACAATCCATTCAGAAAACAAAAACACTTTTATGCTGTGTTGAATGTCAAGTTTACCTCATGCAATTGCCAGAAAGCCATCACCTGGAAGGACTACCACCTGAAGAAAGAATAGCCCACTAAGAGATTTTGAAGACTGTCTTCTTCAAAACAGCATAATTTGCCTAATTGTGTATGAAACGAAGTGGCAATGCTCTCTACCGCACCACCTCAGATTGGGTGAAAAGAGTCTCAAACATAACAAGCAGATGAGAAAAGAAAACATCAAAAGGAACACCAAGAAAGAAAGCAGCTGAGGGCTGTCACCTCAGGAAGGCATTCCCACAGTCAGTTATGACAGAAGGGGCCATTATTAGTATAAAACAAGGAATCAGAAGTTTTGGTTGAAATGACTGCATACCCCAGTAAGCATGGCATATAATGATGATGATGAATTTGGTACAATTTTGTGTTTGCTACAGAAACCATTGATGCAAGAACATGTAAAATTTTAACATGTTTTAACATAAGAACATATGTTTTAACATAGACTTCCTTAAGGAGGCCAACTACAGTGGTGATTCTATGCAACACATGAAGAAAAAAAAAAAGGAGATGATGATGACGATACAGGAATTACACAACCAACTTACTTCTCTCGCTGGTCACCTTCCGACTCAAGGATGTGAGACTTGCATGAAGTGATAGTCCACGGACCAAATTCAAACTTCTGTATTGTTGCAGGCTTCTTCTGAACTGGTGGTGCTGGTTCTGCCATTGCTTGTTGCTGCCTATAGGAAACTAAATTAACATTAACATCAAGAAAAACGCACCATATGGAAATAAATAAATAAATAAAGGTAATTAACAGGTACTCGTTGGACATAAAGGGTGGCACTAGACAACAGAAAAGAAAATATGAGTGATAGGCTTACTGGGAATCAAACCTAGGACCAACCAGACGGCACCATCGCCTTGCTGTGACAGTACATCGTGAATGGACGCTGAGCCAATTTTGCACCCCAAAAAAAGTGCATTATTGGCTGAGGTCATTCTCGTGACACTCACACAACTATGGTATAGGACCCGTGGATGACCCAGACAGTTTTAAAGACGCAATCACTAATATAACTTTCCTATCAGCAATGGAAATCAATATGGAAATACAGTGATTTATTTTCCCACTGGCATAAAATTTTGGGTTGCCAGGTCAGTACTGGTAAAAAAAAGTTGGAGGTTGGTGATCATAATTTGAGCAAAGGGTTTTGTTTTATTTATTTATTTTTACTTGATCATGACAAAAATAAAATGTAATCCACCACTAATATTTGCCCGGCAGAAATTATTCTCATCCAAAGCGACCCTTTTACATCTGTGGATTCTTCTTCCTTCTTCGTCCTGAAAAGGACATTGGTTGCACTGTGTCTGTTTACAGCGGAGCTGCGATATCTGCGCCTTTCGGCCGGCACATCCAACTTCAGCACGGCATTTTTTGGGACCGGGTTTGCCTTCCCTCTTCGATCCCTACTCTCTCAGCCAGACTGCAGTGATGCAGCCTGTTTCCAGGACTACCACGTGGAGGTGGAGTAGGGTCTTGGTCAGCTCTGGTTCGCTGACCTTGATGCAAGCAGTCAAGCTATGAGTCGCTGACTGCATTTTCTATTGCTGCGTCTTTGGGTCCCACATCTGTGGATGAATAATAATGTTGGTGAGTCCAGAATCAGTATGGTGAGTCAAACTCTCTTGTCTAATTTTATGGTATATCTTCTGGTCAGATGGGTGCACACTTGAAGTTGAGTATGGGTGGTAGCTTGCAGCAAGTAACAGAATGTTCAGATTACTCAGATGGAATAGTCCGATAACCATCTGATCGAGACAGTCGTGTTAGTAACGAGATTATATCAAATCCTGAGCTTCATGCCTTCATTTCATTGGTCCATGTGAGTAATACTGTTTAAATCTAAGATCCTACATGTAAACAGTAAATACACGTCGTCATTCCTTCTATGTGGCTAATGATATAAAAGACATGAAACTAACTATAAGCCATTCATTCATTCTCTTAGCTATCAAACACCAATCTTAAAATGGCAAATTAAAGTGCTAATTTACAGCAGTAGTTCACAAAGTGGATGGTATCACCCTCCTGTGGGCGTTGGTAGTCCAAGGGAGCAATAAGGGAAAACTGGGTGGCAGGGGGGGGGCCATTCAGAAGTAAGTGAGTGGTTGAGGACTTGTCAATCAAAATTCAACAATATTATTTAATATAACGCTTACATGGAAAAGCGGTTTGATTATACAAGGCTGTGATGTGAGCACTTAAAGGAGAATGTAGTCTGAACAAACCCTATCCACAGCTACTTCTTAACGTTGCTCGTCTCATTTTCTCATACATCCAGCTACGAGACGAGAAACTGTTCAAGGGGTACTTGGAATATTTGGTAATTAACTGCTCAAAAATTGCGCAGCAGTATCAGTGGGGAAAAAGTTGTAGATTTGAGAGACAACATCAGTGAGGCATGAACGAGATATGAAAGATGGGAAATGGAGGGGGTGCTGAGGATGTTCAACGAGAGCGGGCGGTGGGAGGGGAGGTGACTTGAAAAAGTTTGGGAAACACTGATTTACAGTGTTGTTTTCATCATCATCACTCTTCAGCTCCCCAAGCAGCACAAGGTCTTCAACAAACTTATGTCAAGTCTTCCTGTCTTGTGTCATAGGTCTTCAACAAACTTATGTCAAGTCTTCCTGTCTTGTGTCATAGGTCTTCAACAAACTTATGTCAAGTCTTCCTGTCTTGTGTCATAGGTCTTCAACAAACTTATGTCATGTCTTCCTGTCCAGTACCATCAGCTCAAGAACTTTCCATGTCCTCTTCGTGCCCTTCATGTCTGTCTCTAGTTCAATTCTCCATGTGCTCCTTGGTCTCCCTCTATCTGTCTTACCCTGGGGATTCCAGAACAAGGACTTCCTGTTAATGCCATCAACCGGTTTCCTCAATGTGTGTCCTATCCATCGCCAGGGTCTTCTTCTCATCTCTTGTTCCAATGCCACTTGTCTGGTACTTGTCATCAGTTCCACATTAGTGATCTTGTCATACCTCTTCAATCTTTCTAGTTCATGTAAGCATCCATTTATGATAGTCTGTAGCTTTTTGGATGTTGTTTTTGTTGTTCTAGAGTTGTTATAGTTCATATATAATTTTCTGACATATCAGTTTGCTTACAATAATAATAATAGCCCCTTCAGTCATAACTGACTATCGGAATGCGCCCCTGAAGTGACAGCCCTCAGCTGCTTATTTTCCTGGTGTTCCTTTTGACGTTTTCTCCTCTCTTCTGCTTGTTGTGAGAGTTTCGTCATGCCCAATCTTTTTGAGGTGACGCAGTAGATAGCATCGCCACTTGGTGTGATCGGCAGCTTCATCCTCCCAGGTTTGCTCATAATCACTTCAAGTCATCATTAAAAAAATAAAACTCCAACAAGCAGATTAAAATAAATATTTAAAGCTGTCATTTTGCTTCTGTCATTGCCAATTCTGCCATTTTTAAGAGTTGTTTGATTCATATAATATTTATGGAAACTAATTTCAGGCATGTCGTACATGGCGACTAATATGAGGTTGTGAATGAGGCTGACAGCCTCATGAGCAAAAACAATTTCTACAGAAACAACTGCTACAAGAACATACACTTTGACATGTCTTCAAGGGGGCCACCTACAGTGGTGGTGGCTCTAAGGTCCATAAGGAGCAACAACAAAAAAGATGATCCTAATGATATGGGGATTTTGAATAGGCCTAGGCCTAATCTATAGGCCTATCTGTCGCTGATCAACTTCCGACCCAAGAAAGTGTGACTATAGCCTCATTCTTTCTCATCTACCCTTATAAACTTCTGGGAATCCCATGTGGTAACACACATACAAACAAGAACATTGGAGGCCATGGGGAATTTGGGTTAAAAACTATTAGCCTAGGCCTATTTATTTTTTTTTTTTTAAATTAATGAAGATAAACAGAAATCCCGTTCAACCTCTGATGGGTTATAATTAGGATATATATTGTTTTCAATTTCAAATAATATGAACAACTGCCGACATGAGAAAGTGGCATCACATTTGAAAAACTAGATTTCATACATAACACTACGCACCTGAATATGAATTTGTGCGCGAAATGATCAGAACAGAAGTTCACTCAAATTCTTCTCGACGACAAGACAGCCACTGTTCTAATCACTACATTTTGTTAGTATTTATAATGTGTAGTTAAATGCTTAGGCTATTCAACTTGATAGTTGTCGTAAATGGATGCAATTCCACTACTCTCAAATTAACTTAGTCCTAAACCTCGTTTATTGTGTCAATGTGCTCTTTTATCACAGGAGAATATCTTTAGGCACATATTTAAATATAATCTCTATGATTAAACCATAGACTACCGTTTGAATCTCTCATCTTAGAAGAACACACGATCAACTTGTATTAACTTCTATTAAGTACTCTCAGTATTACCAACTTGGGGTAAAAGTTCAAACCAATAAGTACCCTTTAGCTCCCCGAGTAGCATAGGTCTTCAACAAACACATGCCAAGTCTTCCTTCCTGTGCCATCCGCTCAAGTTCTTTCCATGTTTTCCTCATCATTTTCACCTCTGTATCCAGAGAAGAACAAGCGGGTTTCAGGCCGAAACGATCATGTATTGATCAAATATTCACACTAAGAACAATTATAGAAGAATCAGTGGAAAGGCAATCGCCACTTATTATCACCTTCGTCGATTTTCAAAAAGCCTTTGATAGTCTACACCGCCCATCATTGTGGAAGATACTTACAATCTATGGTTTTCCAACAAAATATGTGAATATAATCAAAGCGCTATATGACAATGCAAGATGTTGTGTTAGAACAAATAAAGGGAATACAGAATGGTTTACAGTAGAAAACAGGGGTGAAACAAGGCTGTATTATGTCACCACTACTGTGTGGAATAGCTATTGATTGGGTTATGAGAAACTATACCCACAATGAACAAGGGGGTATAAAATGGACAATGGAAAATTCCTGGGGGACCTGGATTTCGCAGATGATGTAGCATTCTTAAGTTCAACACCAAGACAATCCCAAGAAGCAATAAATAATTTGTGTCATCTCTCGGTTAAAATTGGTCTCCAAATAAATGCCTCTAAAAACTAAAGCTATGAACTTTTCTAACGAGACCTTTGATATCATCTTGAACGGGGAAAAACTACAGAAAGTTGAAAGTTTCAATTATTTAGGCAGTAAAATGACTCAGGATGGTGACACAACAAGAGAAATCCATACTAGAATTGCTTTGGCAGCTAGCGCCTTCAATAGATTATCTAACATTTGGAAATTACGATCATTGAATATACATACCAAGCTTCGTCTGTTTAATTCAAATGTTATCTCAGTGTTAACATACGGCTGTGAGAGTTGGAAAATAACAAAATCATTGGAGAACAAGCTGAATACATTCGAGAACAAATGTCTTAGAAAACTCATGAACATCAGTTGGAAAGAATTCAAGACTAATCGACAAATAAGAGAAGACTCTAGGCAGAAATATGACTCCGACTATATAAGGAAAAGACGATGGTCATATATCGGTCATGTCCTACGAATGCAAAACAACAGAATACCACTACAGGCGCTCACTTGGGTTCCTGAGGGTAAGCGGAAAAAAGGAAGACCAAAAAAAACACTCAGAAGAACAATAATAAGAGAAGGAAGAACGTTGGGCCTAAATAATGTGCAAGAGCTAAGAGGAGTGGCGTCACAACGAACAACCTGGAGAGCACTGGTTTCTGCCTTATGCGCCGTGTTTGGCGCTTAAAGAATTTATTATTATTATTATTATCCAGTTATCTTCTCCGTGTGTTTTTTGGTCTACCTCTGCCTCTCTTTTCATGTGGATTCCAGAACAAGGACTGCCTTGTAATGCTATCAACAGGTTTCCTCAATGTGTGTACTATCCATCGCCAGCGTCTTCTTCTCAACTCTTGTTCCACTGGCACTTGTCTGGTTCTTGTCATCAATTCCACATTTGTGACTGTCTTATCATTTCAGTCCTTCTATTCTATGCAAGAACTAGTGAAGCAAGTGAACAGTATAAGTCATGAATATGGACTCGACATTAATATTGAGAAAACAAAAACTATGATAATTAGCAAAACAGACGATAAACCCACATTAAAAATAAGCGTAAATGGGAAAATCCTGGAACAAGTCAAGAGCTTCGTATATCTTGGTCATATAATAACAGAAGATGGCAGATGTGAAACAGAAATCAAGAAGAGAATAGGAATGGCCAAAGCTACATTCAACAACATGAAACATATAATAATAATAATAATAAATTCTTTAAGCACCAAACACGGCGCATAAGGCAGAAACCAGTGCTCTCCAGGTTGTTCGTTGTGACGCCACTCCTCTTAGCTCTTGCACATTATTTAGGCCCAACGTTCTTCCTTCTCTTATTATTGTTCTTCTGAGTGTTTTCTTTTGGTCTTCCTTTTTTCCTCTTACCCTCAGGAACCCAAGTGAGCGCCTGTAGTGGTATTCTGTTGTTTTGCATTCGTAGGACATGACCGATATATGACCATCGTCTTTTCCTTATATAGTCGGAGACATATTTCTGCCTAGAGTCTTCTCTTATTTGTCGATTAGTCTTGAATTCTTTCCAACTGATGTTCATGAGTTTTCTAAGACATTTGTTCTCGAATGTATTCAGCTTGTTCTCCAATGATTTTGTTATTTTCCAACTCTCACAGCCGTATGTTAACACTGAGATAACATTTGAATTAAACAGACGAAGCTTGGTATGTATATTCAATGATCGTAATTTCCAATGTTAGATAAGAATCTATTGAAGGCGCTAGCTGCCAAAGCAATTCTAGTATGGATTTCTCTTGTTGTGTCACCATCCTGAGTCATTTTACTGCCTAAATAATTGAAACTTTCAACTTTCTGTAGTTTTTCCCCGTTCAAGATGATATCAAAGGTCTCGTTAGAAAAGTTCATAGCTTTAGTTTTAGAGGCATTTATTTGGAGACCTATTTTAACCGAGAGATGACACAAATTATTTATTGCTTCTTGGGATTGTCTTGGTGTTGAACTTAAGAATGCTACATCATCTGCGAAATCCAGGTCCCCCATATACTGACATCCAAACAGTTATCTCACAAATTAAAACTGAGAATCATAAAGTGTTATATATATTCTGCATTTCTGTATGGTGCAGAAACATGGACGATGAATAAGCATTTGGAAGAAAGAATTGAGGCTCTTGAAATGTGGATATATAGAAGAATGGGGCGTATCTCATGGAAAGAGATGAAAACAAATAAGGAGGTCCTAGAAAATCTAGGAATGAAAAGAGAACTAATGAGAGAGGTCAAAGTTCGGCAGCTAAAATACTTTGGCCACATAAAAAGACATAACACCTTGCAGAAGACCATAACAGAAGGGAGAGTTGAAGGCAAACGTGCAAGGGGAAGACAGCGCTATAAGTGGGAAGATAACATCAAGAGATGGACGGGAAAGAGTCTATCAGAGTGTACCACCAAGACAAGAGACAAAAGACGTTGGAGATCCATTACAGCCAACCTTCGTTGTGGAGATGGCAACTGATGATGATTCTACGCAAGCACCGTTTATAAAAGTCTGTAGCTTTTTGGTTGTTTTTGTTGCTCTCCATGTCTCAGAGCCATACAATAGCACTGACTTGACATTTGAGTTGAAGATTCTTATTTTCGTATTGGACTTGATTTCTCTTGTTCTCCATAATTTTCCAATGCAACGAAAGCTCCTCTTGATTTTTGTATTCTTATTTTGATATTACTGTCTGACCCTCCAACTTTGTCTATATTACTGCCAAGATATGTGTACAATTCTACATCTTTTAGTGATGTTTCTTCAACCTAATTATCATTTTTTGCATTTATTCTCATACTTTTTGTCTTTTCCCTGTGTATTTTCAGGCCCACTTGTTGTGACCTCTCATCGAGAATTTTCATTTTCTCTTGCATCTAATTATGGTTATGGGACAGAAGAGCCAAGTCAACTGCAAAATCCAGATCAATGGATGGGTATGAAAAAAAATCGAAAAAGGGTGATTCGACTTAAGAGGACAAACGACAAAGAAAATAGCCAACGGGGCCATTTGCTTGCTTATATTTCCCTGTTAGCGTATTTGTGTTGTTGTACAGGTCCCTCATATTTCCTTTGGCTGCAGCTTCTTCTGCTTCCGTTGCCAAATCATCAATATACAAGGGGATTGACATAAGTCTTGGGCCTGACCATGAAGGACATGTCACAGAGAGCTGAAATTTTGTATAGTGTTTATTTCTTTTCAATATAGCCACCGTCTGAATTGACACACTTCTGCCATCTCTGCTTGACCTTGAAAATACCTTGGGAGTAGAACACCCTATTTTTCAAACTAAACCAGTCATCATATGCCAGTATAACCTCTTCATCGCTGTCAAAATGATTTCCTTTTAGCTGTTTTTTAAGATGTGGGAATAGAAAAAAGTCTGATGGAGCCAAATCTGGAGAATATGGTGGGTGTGGAAGAATTTCAATGTTCAAATCGTTGGCTGCTAGCTGCACAAGCCGTGCTTTGTGAGAGGGCGCGTTGTCTTGAAGCAAAGGAAGATTTTGAGTGCGCGTTATCCCTCTTCTCCTGGTCACAACCTTTCTTAGTTTTGTGAGAAGATCTACATAGTACTGTCCATTAACTGTGTTGCCATGAGGCAGATAATCTTTGAAAAGGACACCTTTGCAGTCCCAAAAAACAGTCAGCATCACTTTTCCTGCAGATTTCTGCGCCCTCGGCTTGACAGGTGTTGGGGAGCCCGGGGTTTGCTTCTGTTCACGTGTCAACAGTCGCGGAACCCAGCGTGCACACACTTTTCTCATGTTCAGTCTGTTGTGTAAAATTCTATAAACTGTTCTTTCATTTAGCTTTACTCTACTAGCTATCTCCACAATTGTCATTTTTCGATCCTGGTCAATGATTTTCTTCACTCTTGTTGCATTTTCATCGTTGCACTCTGAGGCTGGTCTACCAGATCTTGGCAGATCAGCAACATTTGAGCGGACGCACTTAAACTGTTGACACCAGTTTTTTACCGAAGTATATGAAGGACAAGAATCACGAAACACTGGTTCCATCTCCCTGTGTATTTCTGTAGGTGTTTTCCCCTGAAACATCATAAATTTTATCACAGCTCTGGCCTCCTTCTTTTCCATTGTTTTGTCAAACCTTTGGAGCAGCAGATCCGGTCAATAGGGTACATTGCGCCATGCATTGTAGCGGGAAAACCAATTGAAGAAACAAACGCGTACTTTACACATTCAGTGCAAATATGATGAACTTTAAATGTGCCAAGTTTCATCTTCCTCCTGTGACTCCTTCATGGTCAGACCCAAGACTTATGTCAATCCCCTTGTATTTCATCTTGTCTCTTTTGATGTTTCTTCTTACTTCTTTGTTTGCTTCTATGTACACTTTATGAGCCTTGGCTTTGGAGCTTCTGTTTAAATCTGCTTTCTTGTTTTTCATGTCTTCTATCTTGCTAATGGTTTCTGTTGTTATCCATGCTTTGTGCTGATGTTCTCTTTTTCCCTCTTCTTCACATGTCTCGTTACATATATTTTTTTCTTGTTGCCATTGGTCTTCCGTATCTGTTTCATCTTCCAGCTGTTGGAGTACTTGGTATTTGTTGGATATTGTGGTTGACAATTTTTCTCTTATTTCCTGATTTCTTAGATATCCCACATTATACTGTTGTCTATAGCTATATACTGTTGTAAATTTCTTGAGTTTTAATTTTGTTTTAGCCAACAGAAGATGGTGGTCTGATACCACATCTGCTCCTCTACATACTGGGGTAAAAGTTACTTAACCTTAATTTATGAATCTGTTTTGGCTTAGAGTTAGAAAGAAAAGTCATATTAGCGATGTTGGTAGAAGCAGATATTAGTAGACAGAGTCCGCCCCTCAGTGGCTCGCGATATGTACACCGTATCGCTTAGATTAATTACAAAATAGGTAGAAGATTTCCTCGCTTATCTCTTACTAAAGTTATATTGTTTGCACCTCGTTTTCCGCTGATCATCATCATCTCAACCCATAACCCGTCATGGGTCGTAGGGGTGACATGGTGGAATCATCAGCAGACAGGGTCCTCCACTGCTCTCTATTCTCAGCAATGCGTACAAGTGTGGAAAAACCGTGTCCTGCCCATTCTTTGATGTTATCAGCCCAGGATTTTCTTTGCCATCCTCTTCTCCGTTTACCTTCGACTGTTCCCTGGAGGATCGTTTTCGAAAGGGAGTCATGACGAGTTACATGCCCAAACCAGGCAAGCTTTCGACGTTTCACTATTGACTATTTCACTATTGACAAAAGGTCACCCAGAAATTTCCGTTTGTTGGCACGGCTTTGACGTTTTACTTCTTTGTCCAGCTGACTGTACTGTTCGCTATACTCGTATGTTTCTTTTAACCTGGGAGACTTTACTTCTGTTTTCTTTCTTTTCTCATCGCTATGGTGTTAAACGTTTCTGGTGTTATCCTTACTTACTTAGTCGTTCCTCTTCTACCGTGAGGTGTAGAGGTTTGGAAGAGAGAGCGCCAGACTATTCTATCAGCTGTCTTCTTCCTGGCCTGGTTCCATTCTAGTCATCGGTCCTTTAAAGATTGTCTAATGTTGTCATCTTCGTTTTCTTACCAACCTCTTTCTTGCTGAGGAATCCTCGATTTATGGCCTGATAAAGTCTCCCAGCCGCTGCTTTTCGAGTTGGTGTTATCCAATCTTATCTATTTCTTTCCTGGAATCCCAAGCATGATTCGCTGTGTTCCTTGTATATTGTTGAAATGATGTTGAATTTCTGGTCAACATCGTCAGTCGTTGTACTTTCCTGGATTTTGGCAATTTGATATCGTCTCTTTACATCAACTACAAAAGCTTTTCTGGTGAGGGGGTCCTTGAGTTTCATGATGTTATATATTTTCTGTTTGATTGCAATTGGTCCAGCAGCTCCGAGTTTCACCTTCAGTCTTGCTACTACAAAGTGATGATCACTTCCCACATCTGCACCTCTTCTTACTTTCCCGTCTTGTAATGCATGCCTTCATCTATCATTGATCACGATATGGTCTATCTGGTTTCTGTCCCGTCCGTTTGGTGATTCCCACATTAACTTGTGCACTTCTTTGTGTGGAAAAAGTGTTCCTCCAATGACCAAGTTGTTAATGCTGCAGAAGTATATTAGTTTGTCCCCATTCTCGTTTACTATTCCACTGCCGCATTTCCCCATTACTCTTTCGTTGTAAGTATTGTGTGTACCAACTTTCGCATTGAGGTCTCCCATTACTATAATAAGATCATACCTAGGTGCAGTTTCGATTTCTTTTGTAGCTGTTGATAGAAGTTGTCCTTGACCTCTTCATCGCTGTCATTTGTTGAAGCATAGCATTGTATTATTATGGTGTTGGTGAATCTCCCTCTCAGTCTTGTTCTTATCAATCTGTTGTTGATGGGTTTCCATTCCAGTAATGACTTTTCTATTCCTTTCGTCGGGATAATGGCTACGCCTTCATTGTGCTGACCATCCTTTCTACCTGAGTAAAGAACTGTTTCTCCTGTTTCTATTCTCCCCGTCCCGGTCCATTTGCTCTCACTTATTCCCAGGATATGCAATCTGTAGTTCCTCATCTCTGCTGTGATCTGCCTCAGCTTTCCTGCCTCATTCACGGTTCTGACGTTCCAGAATCCAATTATAGTTTCGTGTTTTGCGGTCGGGGCATCCGTTTTCACGACAATAGCTTAATTTCAGCTTTCACCACTGACAGTCATACGAGCCTGAGACTCCGGATGTCCGTCCCGCGTCTAAGTTTTTCCATTTGTTGCTTTTTCTTTAACTGTTTTGATTTTTTTTTACATAGACAGGGGTGTCGGCCCTGCGCTAAAAACCCCCAGCCTGGAGGAACAGGATACCAGCTTTGGTCTGACCCCTACCCGCACAGACCTGTCCAGCTTGGTTGAACATACCAGGAGTAAAACTCCCACTGGCATAGCTCTGGGGGTTGTCAGGGTACGCAAGCTGCCATACCCATTGATGGCAGGTACTAATCAATGTATCAGCCAAATTTACATATTTTGGAGTGAAACTCTTTTCATAGTGAGAGCATCTGGTGTCTTAATTTATAAATGTTGACCTCAGTTAGACAATACAGCATACCACAGTAACTGCAAGTCTGAGTTCTAATTCTGAAAGTATGTTCTAAAATGTAACTTCAGTTTGAGGTTTTTTTTTTTTTAGCATCGACGGCATAATCATTTCATCTACATTAGTTAGCTTGCTTTCGGATATTCTCTAAATTCAAAACTTTCATTAACCATTGCACTTCCCGCACCCCTATCATGTGACATATAATACGCACATTTTTTACACACACTAAGGGTGGTGCGAGGGGGACAGTCCACCCCGGGTGATAGCCTGGACAGGGGGTGCCATCAGACACTTTTATGTTAGTACTTACTGTTTAAAATATACTTGCCCTTGTGTTTCTTTGTGGGGAAGGGGGTGCCAAAAGTAGGATCCGCCCCGGGTGTCAAATACTTTGAGCACGCCTCTTCACGTGTGGTTTGCACTCACACAATGTTGTTATTAAGCTATTATTGTATTAATAATCTCATTACATTTGTTTATTTATTATTTCATTTTTTTTACACGCCTTGCGTAGCATGGAGCCACCACTGTAGCTAGCCCTTTTACAGTAAGGAAGTCTGTTTGAAAGTAAATACTCCTGCAGATGTGGTTTTTTTTCTAGAACCATATAATAGTACTGACTTGACATTTCAGTTGAAGATTCTTACTTCTGTGTTGGACTTACTTCTTTTGACTTCCATATATTTCAAACTGCAATGAAAGCTTCTCTTGCCTATTGTATCCTTAATTTGATATCACGACCTGTCCCTACAACTCTGTCTATATTTTTGGTACCAAGATATGTGTATGATTCTATGCCTTGTTGGGGTATTTCTTTAAGTACAATATTGTTATTATTTGTTTGTGTGGCCTTCTGTCTTGGATAGCTGATCTGAATTATTTCCTTTAGCTATACATAACAGTCCAACTACTGCTGCCCAGTGGAGACTTACTTACTTAGTCGTTCCCCTTCTACCGTGAGGTGTAGAGGTTTGAAAGAGAGAGCGCCAGACTATCCTATCGGCTGTCTTCCTCCTGGCCTGGTTCCATTCTAGTCATCGGTCCTTCAAAGATTGTCTAATGTTGTCCTCCCAGCGGACTCTGGGTCGTCCTGGTGATCTGGATCCCTGGCTCTTTGTTTCCCATGCTTGTCGTGGTAGCCGATCTTCTCCCATTCTGCAGACATGGCCAAACCATCTTAGTTGGGACTGTTCTACTTGGGTCTGCAGCGGATGGGATTTTAGGCCTTGGCGTATCGTCTGGTTGCGGACCATGTCTCTTCTTGTTACTTCAACCACCTTCCTCAGATACCTCATTTCTGAGGTTTGGATCTGGCTTTTGTGGGTTGTAGTCATTGCCCATGACTCGCATCCATATGTCAAGACTGGGACATAGGTGGAGCGGTATACAGCCATCTTCGTTTTCTTACCAACCTCTCTCTTGCTTAGGAATCCTCGATTTATGGCCTGAAAAAGTCTCCCAGCTTCTGCTTTTCGAGTGGCCAACTCTTCTTTGATGCCTCCCTTTCGGTCTATAATAGCTCCGAAATATTTAAAGTGGTCGACCTGCTCCAGAACCTGTTCTCCCAGCTTAATCTGATGTCATCTTTCTTCTCGTGATATCACCTTGGATTTTGTTTTAGAGCTGCTTATGACCATCCCTCTCTTCTCCAGCTCTTCCTTCCAGACTTGCAGGTTGGATTGGAGATGTGACTCTGATTTAGCAATCAAGGCAACATCATCAGCAAATGCCAACTCTAAAATTCATACCTGTCTCAACTTCCAGTACCCCACTGAATACTTTCTTGTTCTCTCCTTACATGACTTGATAACATCGTCCATGAGGAGTATGAAAAGATAAGGTGACGGATATCACCTTGTCTTACACCAGTGGTGGTCCTGAACTCTTCTGACTTATGGTTTGCTGTCCTCACATAATTTCTGCAAGACTTGTAGAAGCTCTGTATAGCATGAATCAGAGGTGCTGGAATGTTCTTCCTTGCCAAACAGTCCCAAAGTTTGCTCCAGGGGACCCTGTCAAACGATTTTTCCAGATCTATGAAACAAAGATGGATCTCACTCTTATACTCAAGGGCCTTTTCACTCAGCTGTCTGAGTATGAAGATTAGGTCTTGAGTACTTCGATTTGCTCGGAATCCGCACTGGACCTCATCCAGTTGTGGCTCAGCTAGGCGTCGGAGTCTCTTCTCTAAGATTCTAGAGTAGATTTTACCAGGGACACCGAGAAGGGATATGCCTCTATGGTTTCCACATTGTCGATTGTCACCCTTTTTGAAAATTGGTGTTATGATGGCAATCTCCCAGTCCTTTGGTATGGTCTTGTTGCACCACGCTGCCTGTAGGACCCTTAAGAGTAATAGGTCGCCTGATGCCCCCATGTACTTAACCATTTCTGGTGTTAAACCATCATGCCCTGCTGCTTTGCCCATCTTGATTTTCTCCAGTGCTGCCTTCAGTTCTTCCATCTTTATGTCATCTTCATCACCATTTGTTTCCTCTTCTGTGCTAGTGGTTATTATTTCTGATGCTTGACCTTGCTCACCATCAAGGAGTTCTGAGAAATATTCTTTCCATTACTTCCTTCGGGGCAGTAAGCAATTTGCCTTGCTTGTCCTTTATAAATTTGAGAGGGCATTGTTTTTCCTTCCTCATGTTCTTTAGGGTCTTATAAAAAATTTCTGGTTTTCTTGCGCAACCTTTGCTAGCTTTTCTCCAAATTCTTCCCAGGACTTCTGTTTTGCTGCTAGCACCTTGTTCTTTGCTTCTTTTCTGAGTATCACATATTCTCTTTATTTCTCTATTTGTCCTGCTGTGTTTTTAGCTCCTAAGTATTGTTTCCATGCCATTTTCTTCTCTCTTATTTTCTCTTTGACTTCCTCTGTCCACCAAGGTGTCCTCTTTCTCTTGTTCCCAAGTCGGGCTTCACCACATGCTTCTGCAGCAGCTGTCTTTATGATGTCCTTGAATTTAAGCCACAGGGTTTCCAAGTCATCAGGTTGTTCTTCTGTGTTTCTCACCGCTGTCAGTGGAGACTTAATTATCACAAACTGCTACAGTCCTCCAACCACAACTCTGGAGCTACACAAAGTGAAGCTTGCAGCATCGAGACACCTCATTATGGGTGACTTCAATAGCCACTCACCCAGCTGGGGCTATGAAGCAACAGATCTGAGAGGAGAATGTAGTGAAATTGACAGAGATACAACGGTAAAATATCTCCAAAGATAACATTTAAGGATAAAAACATAATGCGTAGGCTGCGAATAGTACATGATCGCCTAGACCGCGGGTCATCATCCTCCATAATAATTGACTTGCTAGACAGGAGGGGAACGGCGGATCAAAAAGGAAAAAAAATATGACTGGAAAGATTGCGTGAGACTAGAAAGGCTAAGGAGACGCAATTGGGGGGGGGAAACGGAGAAAAGTCACGTTTCCCAAGTTGACATAAAAAGTAAGCAACTCGACAGAAGGGACCATAGATATGTTACGCCACAGTCATTTGTTGGACGCTTTTGCGCGATACCAAGGCCTTGATTTGAATTCAGCGGCTAAACGCAGATGTTAGGAATATTACAAAAATTAAAAAGTACTTTTTTCTTAATATTAATGTTAGGAATATAAAAATTAGCTGGCCGGATGGCCTATTCTGAGCAGTGAACTAATATGGTCTTAATTTTACAGACGGATAGATAATATTGAAGATAATGACAAAAGACAGTGTTGTTCACATCATCGACAGACTGTATTGAATCTAAAAGTGTCGCTAATTGCACAAAAAAAACACGACCTCGAAACGCAGGTGTTCAAATTTACTTAGTTTGGAGGGGAGAGAAAGGTTGGTTCAAAAATCAAGTACATTTTGTAGAAACACAAGTAGAGACGGACAGACTAACAGATAACCATCCATACTTGACTGAAGCATGACTGAAATGACTTTATGGTAGGAAATTTGAAATTTAAAATAAACCTAGGCAGTGATTGGCCACAGACAATCATATCATTAGCGCTCAGACGCGGATTTGGGGTCATTTCTCAATAGTTGTTCAGTGATAGACACAGATTTTAAAGTGTGGTGATTTCCATATGAAAGAAAGTGTAAGAAGTTTAGGGACGCCATACTATAGCCAGCAGCTCAGCTGAGTTTTGCTAGCAATTCTGTGTTATTTATTCATAATCTGAGCTGCGAGTTTCTGTTGTCAACAAAGCAGTGACTATTCAGTTGGTGACTTTACTCGAGTGTATCTGTGCAGTACTTGTGACAGAGACCACCATTATTGCCCGCCAGCACGGAGAGGTGGGACCATCAGTTTTCAGCACCAGAGCTACAACGACAAGATGAGTGAGCCTCTGGTCTGCTGGACTTTCACCAAAGCCCTTTAGTTACTAATACCCCCATAAAATTCCCACCATTTTCTGGACACTGTGTAGTCAATATAGACAGGTGTGATGAGGCCACCCCAACAGCACAAATAGTAACTATCCTCCCAAGTAGATGACTACTAGAACATTTTAATAAAACTAACTAGTATAGTACATATATATGTACACTATTGCATTTATGATATAATATTCCATGCATTTCTTTCATAATCTCTAAATCCTTTTAAGTTCTGGTCAACCTAAAAAATTGATCCAGAACAAAATAAATGTAATATAATTTTATCAAAAAATTTTACACACGTGAGTTAGTTCAGTGTATTTTAACATTTATTAATATTATTAGTCTTGTTAAATATCTGTGGGTATATCTATAACCTATTACACCACACTACATATCATAACCCTAGACACTTTACGTAGCCACATTCATTAAAAAAAAATTAAGTGTGAGGTCGTAGTGGTAGCAAGAAAGGCCTTCTGACAATTCTCAACTACATTTTATCTCAGGAGCCTTCACAGCTGGCCTCATACAATTACATTTAGTAATATCACCATCATACAATACCATCAAACACCACTACATAAATTGGGGTCTTGTCCAGGGATAATTAGCCCAACAGTAATATTAGGATCTCCTGGTGGGAGAAATAAAAGTAGGGAAATAAATTGTAAAATTTCCTTTAAAATTAAAAGTGTCCCTGCAGATAAAAGTTGGTGAATCTTCACAGCCAGTAATAATTAATTAGTTAACTGGTTAGTTAGAATTGGTTAGACTATAGTCATAAGAAGTACTTAGTGTATTTACTGGTTAGAGATTTAGCTTGTATATTATTATATTGTCTAAAAAGTATGGCGGAGCTGGCAAAAATTTAGATCAGCTGCTGTGCTCACCGCGAAGGAGATGGGAATGGATGGTCAAATTTTAATTCAATATGTAACGGCTGAATGTGATAAATATATTGAAAGGGAAGATAGAAAGGTAGCTGAAGAGAAGAGGTTACAAATTGAGGCTGATAGAGAAATTAAGAGGCTGCAGATTGAGGCAGAAGAAAAACGACAGCAAAGGGAGGCAGAAGAAAAACGACAGCAAAGGGAGGCAGAAGAAAAAAGGTTGACTGCCGAAAGGGAGGCAGAAGAAAAACGACAGCAAAGGGAGGCAGAAGATAGAAGGTTGCAAAGGGAGCACGAATTACGACTAAGGGAGCTGGAATTACAAGGTCCGGCTCCTGAAAATGGTGCCAGCCCTTTTGCCTCAGATGCTACGCCCAGTCTGGGAGCCTCAAACTCAGCTATGGGGTTTCATTTAGACCATTTTGTTGAAAAAGACGATGACATAGAGGGGTACCTAGGACGTTTTGAGTTATTAGCTACTACATATGGGTTAGAGAGAGAGAGGTGGAGCTTAAAGCTATCACAGGGATTGAGAGGTACTTCTTATGAAGTATTTGCTAAAATGAACAGGGAAGACCAAGACAATTATGACATGTTAAAGCAGGCTTTGTTATTAAGGTACGAGAAGAATGGTGAATTTTATCGTAAGAAATTTAGAAATGCCAAACTGTTGTCTGGGGAGACATACCACCAATTCTCTGCTAGACTAGAAACCTATTTGGAGAAATGGACGGCTCTGGGGAAGACCCAAGATCTTAAAGAAATGATCATGATTGAGCAATTGAGAGAGTCCATGGCTCCAGACATGAGAAAATTTCTCATGGAACAAGGTGCAGAGAAGTTGGGGGAAATTTTAAATGTTGCTGAGAGGTATCAGGCAGCTCAGGCAGAGGTAAGTGGTGCTAAAAAGAAGCACATAGACAATTTTAAAGCTCCACAGCAATTTAATAAATTTGATACTAGAGAGCAGGGAAATAAAGGTAGGACAAACTTTGAGCGGCCAAGAAATGACTATCGCGACAGAAACTCACAGTTCAATGACCAAAAGTTCAATGAAAGAAAACCGTTGAACCAAGGAAAAAGATGGTGTAAATGGTGCAAGAAGGATAACCATAACACCGAATTTTGTAGAAGGAAACCTTCAAACATTGCTGCAATGAAGTCGGGGACGCAAAGATTAAAGGTTAATCCTAAGGGACAACAGGAACCTTATCACCCCCCCAGTTTGTGAGGATGTTATTTGTAATGGGGTCACCATAAGGTGCCTTTATGATACAGGTTTGGATTATGATTCAGTTGTGAAGTCTAGCCTAGTGGACCCAAGTCAGTATACCACAGAAACAGTGGAAATACAAGGGGCGACTAAGGACATACCACTCATGTCACTTCCCATCGCAAGGATAACGGTGAAAACTCGCTATGTGGAAGGAGAAATCAGAGCAGCAGTGATAGATGAACCAATCTACCCTCTGATATTGGGGTGTAGATACGTCTTCTTGGGGAATCCCGAGAAACCTGTGATCATGGCGACAGTGCAGACCAGGTCACAGAAGAAGGAGGAAGAAGGTGAACCTATAAATGCTCATCCAGAGGAGATGAGGAAGGCGCAGGCTGAGGATAGGACACTCAAGCCCTGTTTTAAAAAATTGCCCAAATGCCACACACCTCCGAGCAAGGGGGAATATTTCATGAAGAACAAACTTTTATACAGGAAGGCCGGAACTGGAACAAATGGTCATAACCAGCTGGTTCTTCCCACTTCATATAGAGATAAAGTGATGGAACTCGGGCATGCGATTCCCTTCAGTGGTCACATGGGGATCAGCGCCACAGGACAGCGTATAGCTTGTCATTACTTCTGGCCAGGGATAACGGAGGATATAAAAAGATATGTCAAATCCTGCCCAGAATGTCAAAGGGTAGCTCCAAAGCACTGGACTGCTCCTGCAACTCTAGGGGAAATGCCCATAGTGGGAACACCTTTTGAGAGGGTTGCAGTGGATATTGTAGGACCTCTCACTCGAACCAAGAGGAGGAACAGTTACATCCTTACTCTGGTGGACACTTGTTCTATGTGGGGAGAGGCGGTAGCCCTGCCATCAATTGATTCAAAACATGTAGCAGAGGCACTACTTACAATATTTACCCGATTAGGATTCCCGCATCAAATCTTGACGGATAATGGTTCTCAGTTCAAGGGGAAACTAACGGAAGAAGTTTTTAAGCTATTTCAAGCCAGGCACTTTCATTGTAGTCCGTACCACCCACAAGGGAACGGCCAGGTAGAGAGGTTCAATGGGACTCTCATTTCTATCCTGAGAAAGCTGGCACACGAAAAACCGGATCTGTGGGATCAATTCCTGCCCGCCGCATTGTTTGCTTACCGGGAGGTACCACATAGTTCAACCGGGATGGCTCCCGCAACTCTGCTATTTGGGAGACCAATAAAAGGTCCTTTAGAAGCTTTATTAAGGACCTGGACAGATGAGAAGGCGGAAGAGACTGTTACCTCATCGTATCAATATGTGAACGAACTGACCACTCGTTTGAAAGCTGGATGGAAACTGGCAAATGATAATTTGAAACAAGCCAGGAAGAAACATGCAGCATATTTTAATAGGAAGGCAAAGGACAGGGAACTGGCAGTCGGAGAGAAGGTGCTGCTTCTACTACCCGGAAGCCAGAATAAATTACAAATTGGTTGGCAAGGTCCATATACGGTTCTAGAGAAGGTGTCTAGAACAAACTATAAAATTGACAAAAAAGGGGAAGGAAAAAGTTTATCATGTAAACCTGTTAAAGAAGTATCTGGACAGACCACTCCAGGAAAGCACCCCCTTATTGACCTTGGCTATTGCAACCCAGATGCAAAAGGAACCACTCACCTCACATGAATACCCATTACATCCTTGTGAAACCGCAGCACAGGTAAAAGTCAGTAAGCACCTGACTAAAAACCAGAGGGAGAGAGTTCAACAGGTTCTGGAGGAACATACAGATGTATTAACAGATAAACCAGGCCATACAAATTTGCTACAGTATGACATGAAACTGGTAGACTCAAACCCAATCTGTATGACGGTGTACTCTCCATAGAAAAAAAAAAAAGCGAGTTGCGTGATACTGTGGTTTCCGGTGCGCCTTCTGGCCCAGTATCTATGACTTTAGCACCTGTTCAATGGGAGAGTGGGCTCATCCCTAAATCTGTTTATGTTCCCAGTAGTAGACTATTCGCAAGCAGCCTGGGGGTGTCACTGCTCTGCGCGGACCTTGTTTACCGAGGCGGCGTCCGAGCTCGTATGGTGAAAATATGGTTGCGTTATCTTCAAAATAGCCCTGTCTTTCCCATGGCTTTTCTGCCATCCTTTTTTCAGGCATTTTATCCTGGCCTGGCACGCATACAGAGGACCCCACTTCTGGTTCTAAGTTAGCAGTTGGGGATAGGTGGGGTAGCACACTGTGCATTCCCCGTCATCCAGGGGGCTCTCCAACTATGCAGAGCTTGCACAATGCTGTGCTCTGGTTCTGGGCTCTCCCAAGGAATCCTCACGTCCTGCACAGAGCCACTTCCAGATACCCACCAACTGCCAACCCTCCATTGTAGAAATCTCCTGCATGCGGCCATCCAGTCAAGAGCCAGTATTAAGTCTGGTGCCCAAGTGATCCCCCCAAGCTCAGTGTGCAATGCTGGGTTCTCATCATGCTGCAACACAGGGGGGATTGTGATGCTCAGCCATCTCTCTCAACTCTGCACCGATAAGTGGCATCGGGGACTTAACTGTGCCTCAGTACTGGGAGGCCCCGTTTCCGGGTACACCACACACAGCCAATTGAGGCAACGGTCGCCGTGGGCGTAATCTGTATGAGAGCCTATTCTATTCCGTTCGCGAAGGAGAAGGCATTGAAGGAAGAAATAGAGTATTTGTTGAAGGAGGGGATTATTTCGCATAGTGAATCATCTTTTAGTTCTAGTGTCGTTTTGTTGAGAAAACCGTCTGGGGAACACAGACTGTGCATAGATTACAGGAAACTGAATGCTGTCACAGAAGGACAAGTGGATCCATTACCAGACACAAAACAGTTATTTGCCAGACTGAACAAGGCAAAATATTTTTCAAAAGTGGATCTTAGTAAAGGCTATTACCAGATCCCAGTGAAGCCTGAAGTGAGACCTTATTTGGCTTTTAGCACTTCGGATGGACATTATGAATTCAATATGCTACCATTCGGACTGAAAAATGCTCCGAGTGTGTTTTCAAGGATGATGCGAAAATTGTTGGATCCCCTGAATAACCCATGTATCACGAATTTCATGGATGATATTCTCGTCGCCACAGAGACATTTGAAGAACACATTGAAGCTCTGGAGATGTTGTTTGATAGACTTCGGGAGGCGAATTTGACTGCTAGGCCAACAAAATGTTGTATTGGATGTAAAGAGTTGGAATTCTTGGGGCACACTGTATATCAGGGTAATATGACCCCTGATCCTAAGAATTTGGAAAAACTGCAGAGAGCACATAGGCCGCAAACAAAAAAGGACGTGCGATCATTTGTGTCGTTATGCGGATTTTATCAGAAATACATCAAAAATTTTAACGCTATTTGTGCTCCTCTGACTGATCTGACTCGCAAGGGACTTCCAGATAAAATTATTTGGACTGCACAATGTGAACTAGCGTTCCAAAAGTTAAAGGAAAAACTCACTAGCAAGCCTATTCTCAAACTGCCTGATTTGACACAGGACTTTGTCTTAAGAACCGATGCAAGTAATGTAGGACTCGGAGTAGTGGCAGACGTGAGGAGTAATTTTACCTATGTGTATCGCTGGTTTTGAAACTTGCCATAGGCATGTTTTCAAGTGGGGAGATGTGTAGTGAAATTGACAGAGATACAACGGTAAAATATCTCCAAAGATAACATTTAAGGATAAAAACATAATGCGTAGGCTGCGAATAGTACATGATCGCCTAGACCGCGGGTCATCATCCTCCATAATAATTGACTTGCTAGACAGGAGGGGAACGGCGGATCAAAAAGGAAAAAAATATGACTGGAAAGATTGCGTGAGACTAGAAAGGCTAAGGAGACGCAATTGGGGGGGGGGGAAACGGAGAAAAGTCACGTTTCCCAAGTTGACATAAAAAGTAAGCAACTCGACAGAAGGGACCATAGATATGTTACGCCACAGTCATTTGTTGGACGCTTTTGCGCGATACCAAGGCCTTGATTTGAATTCAGCGGCTAAACGCAGATGTTAGGAATATTACAAAAATTAAAAAGTACTTTTTTCTTAATATTAATGTTAGGAATATAAAAATTAGCTGGCCGGATGGCCTATTCTGAGCAGTGAACTAATATGTTCTTAATTTTACAGACGGATAGATAATATTGAAGATAATGACAAAAGACAGTGTTGTTCACATCATCGACAGACTGTATTGAATCTAAAAGTGTCGCTAATTGCACAAAAAAACACGACCTCGAAACGCAGGTGTTCAAATTTACTTAGTTTGGAGGGGAGAGAAAGGTTGGTTCAAAAATCAAGTACATTTTGTAGAAACACAAGTAGAGACGGACAGACTAACAGATAACCATCCATACTTGACTGAAGCATGACTGAAATGACTTTATGGTAGGAAATTTGAATTTAAAATAAACCTAGGCAGTGATTGGCCACAGACAATCATATCATTAGCGCTCAGACGCGGATTTGGGGTCATTTCTCAATAGTTGTTCAGTGATAGACACAGATTTTAAAGTGTGGTGATTTCCATATGAAAGAAAGTGTAAGAAGTTTAGGGACGCCATACTATAGCCAGCAGCTCAGCTGAGTTTTGCTAGCAATTCTGTGTTATTTATTCATAATCTGAGCTGCGAGTTTCTGTTGTCAACAAAGCAGTGACTATTCAGTTGGTGACTTTACTCGAGTGTATCTGTGCAGTACTTGTGACAGAGACCACCATTATTGCCCGCCAGCACGGAGAGGTGGGACCATCAGTTTTCAGCACCAGAGCTACAACGACAAGATGAGTGAGCCTCTGGTCTGCTGGACTTTCACCAAAGCCCTTTAGTTACTAATACCCCCATAAAATTCCCACCATTTTCTGGACACTGTGTAGTCAATATAGACAGGTGTGATGAGGCCACCCCAACAGCACAAATATTAACTATCCTCCCAAGTAGATGACTACTAGAACATTTTAATAAAACTAACTAGTATAGTACATATATATGTACACTATTGCATTTATGATATAATATTCCATGCATTTCTTTCATAATCTCTAAATCCTTTTAAGTTCTGGTCAACCTAAAAAATTGATCCAGAACAAAATAAATGTAATATAATTTTATCAAAAATTTTACACACGTGAGTTAGTTCAGTGTATTTTAACATTTATTAATATTATTAGTCTTGTTAAATATCTGTGGGTATATCTATAACCTATTACACCACACTACATATCATAGAGAGTCTGAACTTGACTTTGGCTGATGCAGGTCGACTTGCCCAGAATCGTGATGCGTTCAGAGCAGCTGTAATGGAGACAACGTTCTGGAAAGAATACGTCACATGATGATGACTACAGAGAAGATGTGGAAGATTGGATGGTAGAGAATAAACTAATTCTAATAAACCAACCAGAGGATAAGCCCACCTTCTATTCCAGAGTATGGAAAACAACGAGCACACCAGATCTTGCTATGGCCACAGATGACATACATCGACTCACCACTAGAACAGTAAATACCCAACTGGGAGGAAGTGACCATGTACCAGTCACGTTACAGATATCTGAGGTAAGAAGTGCAGGACAAATCAATATGTCTCCTAGCTGGAATTTCAAAAAAGCAAACTGGGGATTTTTTAAAGAACAAGCCGATAACCTCTGTCAGAACATTACCCACTCAAATAACATCAATAAAAACATTTCCATCGTCAGTGAGGCAATCATCCAAGTAGCAAAGAAGTCAATTTCACGAGGTAAACGACGAGACTACAAACCATACTGGAGTGACAACCTGGGAAAACTCCATAGTGACTTAAATAAAGCACGGGAAACTATGGAGCAAAATCCCACAGTAGAGAACACCCAGAGGCACAACAGCATTAAACAAGCTTTTAATGAACAAAAGAAAGCTGAAATCCAAAGGAGCCGGCACCAGAAGACCAGCAGTCTCAACATGGAAAAGGACTCAAGCAAGCTGTGGAATCTGACTAGAGTGCTAAATGAAGAACGAACGAACGAACTTTTATTTCCAAAGGGTTAAGAATTGGGCACGCAGGCCCGTCTGAAGAAACAACAACCAGCTACTGTAAGACTGTCATCAAGGAAAATGAAAAATACCACACAGGAAAGATGGCAGCAAACATCCTGGCAGATTTCTACAAGGAAGAAAGCACCACATCACTTTCACATGCACGTATCCAAGAAGCACGTAAGGAAGTAAAAGAAAAACTGAAGCACCAAAACCAAGATACCTGCATGAAGTCACCCCTTACTATGAGAGAACTCAGTGCTGCCATAACAAAACTAAAGAACATGTAAGCTCCAGGAAAAGATGGCATCACAAATGATATGATCAAGAACCTTGGACCTGTAGCCAGGCACAAGCTCCTCCTAATCTTCAACCAATCATGGAGTACTGGAAAATTTCCAGATCGACGGCGAGAAGCAATCATTGTTCCCATCAGAAAGAAACAAAAGGAGAAAACAAGCAAGTCCAGCTACCGACCAGTTAGCCTACAGAGCTGTCTGGGTAAGGTAATGGAAAGAATGGTGAACTAAAGATTACTGAAACATCTGGAAAAAAAACCATCTGCTTGATAACACACAGTCAGCATTCAGGAAAAATCGCAGCACCGAAGACCAGCTAGTATATCCAGCCCAGGAAGTAGAAAATGCATTTCAAGAGAAAAATAAAGTACTGGCGGTTTTTGTAGACTTGACAAAAGCCTTCGATAAGGTATGGAAAGAAGGACTCCTCCTTAAGATGCTCAACAACAAAATTGAAGGGAGAATGTTCAGCTGGATACGGGACTTTCTCCGATACCGCACAGCAAGAGTAAAACTTGACGGGAAACTGAGCCATCGCGTCACTCTTCAACAAGGTGTGCCAAAAGGAGGAGTTATCTCCCCCACACTTTTTATCATATATATAAATGATATTGCAGAGAAACTGTCCGGGCATATCTCCAGGGCTCTTCATGCTGACGATTTTGCTGCCTGGTGTGCTGCTGAACATTTGCCTACTGCGAAGTTCAGGATGCAAGCAGCGCTAAATACCATCGGTAAATGGGCATCAGATTGGGGAGTACAGATAAACCTCTCCAAGACAGTAGCAACCTGCTTCTCTCTGTCAAATCGCCGAGAAATGATCAAACTGCAACTAAATGGAAGTGAGCTTGCAATCGAGAAAAACCCAACATACCTGGGAGTCAAGTTGGATAAGAGACTCACATGGAAGCCGCACATAAAAGCAGTAGAACAGAGAGCAATAAGAAAGCTCTCTATTATGAAGAATAAACATCTCCAAACATCTGCATCAATGCCATGAAGACCTCCTCCCAAACCAATCTACTGAGATTAAAATGTTAATTGATTACGAGGAGCCAGACGGCTGCCATGGAAATATATCTATCATCACAGAAGTCCCTGAAATAAAAAAGCAAGGCCACCAGACCCCTCAACAACTAAAAACTTTGGCTCAGAAATGATTGAAGAAAAGTACAACCTGAAGGAGTGGACACACGCATACACAGATGGATCCGTTGAAGGGGCAGTAAAAGAACGATGGAGGAGACATTTTTATAAGATTCCTAAATGGAAAGATCATCCGAAAGGCCTTCCCAACTGGAAAGATCTCCAATTTTAGGGCAGAAGTTATGGCACTACTGCAAACCATGAAGATCCTCACCAGACCCGAACAGCAGCCACAAGCTAAGATAGTAATCTTCACTGACTGCAGATCATTACTGGAATCAATACAAAACACCAGAAATGATAACATGATGAATGAGATCAGATCTGAGCTTAACATCATCCAAAGGTCATCAACCATTGCCCTTCAGTGGTTACCCTCCCATTGTGGAATTGCTGGTAATGAGAAAGCAGATGCTCTATCAAGAAATGGCAGTAAAATGGAACAATACAGCCACCCATTGCCCTATCGGGAAGCAAAAACCATCATCCACAACAAGTACAAAAATCAGTGGAAGCGGATATATACAGCAGAGATGATCCAATCCACCATCTAAACAGATGCCAACAGACCACAATTTTCCGCCTGAGAACTGGCCACTGCAGATTACTTGGACATCTCTATCGCCTCAGGATATCCCACACGAATGAATGCCCATGTGGAACTGGAATCCAGACCCCAGAACACATTCTCCAGAACTGCCCAACCCATGATGAATCGCGACGTGCGACCTGGCCAAGGGGTGCTGAGCTCCAGCAGAAGCTATGGGGCTGCCGTACCAACCTGGTAAAGACTGTGGACTTCGTCCTGGCGACAGGCCTGCAGATTTAGCATGACTACAAACTGAACGCAGAAGAAGAAAGAAGAGATTTCCTTTAGCTGACTTGTTCATATTTGTTTTTGTTGAAGTTTTTGGTGTTTCCACGAGATGGGGGTAGCTGGCCCCATGTCCAACCCTCCTTAGTTGCTACCTATGACATGCATGGCAGGTTAGGTTGTTACTGTTCTTTGTTCTGGCCCCCAAACCACTGGTGTTTGCACATGTTTACTGTGTATTTAGTCTGTCTGAGAATAACACACTGGCAATGGATAGGACACACATTCAGGAAAATGGTCGATAGAATTACAAAGCCTATGTCGTCCTGGTATACCCAGGGCAAGAATGGTCAAGAGAGACTGAAAAAACACACAGATCAAACTGGGCACAGAAGTGAAAGTGATAAAGAAGATGGATGTCACATGACATAAGTTAATGTCATCAATTTGTTCCTTGGGGCGCTGAAGGGTAATAAATGATGTATTTAGTCTTTCATATTCTTTTTTTCTTGCTTCTTCATCTTTCTTCTTGTGTCCATCAATTAAAAAGTTTCATCTGTCATCCATTATGTCCTTTTTATATCATTACAATTTCTTTTGACATTTGATAAAAAAAAAAGAAGCTACTTCAGCATTTCCTGTTTCTTCTATAAAACCAAGAATCATTATCATTTTCCTTTTTGGTCTGTATGGAGCATGGTGCCACCACTGTAGCTAGTTCCCTTGAAGGCTGCCCGAAGCATTCACATGCTCATGCAGCAGTGGTTTCTGTAGCAATTTGCTTCACATGAGGTTGCCAGCCTCATGCTCCTCAAATTAGTCACCTTGTGAGCAGTAGTTCTTTCTTTGTCTCATCAAAGACCCCCCAGGGACTACATGAGGCAAAATCAAGAATATAACATCCAAACTGAAGATGTTTACCAACAGATGCCTCAATCACATCCTCCAAATCAGATGGCCAGATTAAGACATATGGAAGAGAACCAGACAACACACAAGACACAGAGATTAAAGATACAAAGAGTGGTGATGGACAGCACATAGCCCCAGACAACATTCATTCATAATGTTTCAGCTCCCCAAGACACAGATATTAAATATACAAAGAGTGGTGATGGACAGCACATGGGGCAAAGTCTTTTACAGACAGGGGGTATGATGTGCTGGTGTTGTGGGTAGTGGGTTCCCCCCTTGCTTCACCCTAGGCCTAGTGAATTCTTGTTCATGAAAGGAGCGACCATTGCGGTGTTAGTCTTTTGGCCTAGCAAAACCTCTCATACCCCAAGATCGTTGTGCGTGGTGAAGAGCCACACCCTCCTCGAGGTAGTCCTGGTAACTGAGGGTGCGAATCCTCAGGCTAAACACAACGGATCTAGAGGAGCAAACCTCGATAATAAAACCGGTGCACTACACTGTACACGCCCTCTGTGGGTGGGAAGGAGCCAGATGGATACTGAACAAGTCTTGGGAGTGGGAACGAGTGTGGACTGCTCCCTGAAGATCGGAACCCATCGTACAGGCACAGAGACTCAGGACTTGACGATCCTATTGCCTTCAACTCTTGGTCACATGACTAGAGCCTCGGAGAACTCGGCATAACCAGCAGGCAATTTGGTGGCGGGGAAAGAGCACTGTGAGCCCTACCTTGGCTACGTATCACAAGGAGACGCAGAAACACCCCCTTTATCTCCCCCAGAGCTGGCACAGTACACTTCTGGCTTCTACCCGGGGCGGTAGGAAATCCACATCAAACCTGGCAGAGCAAGTCCTCCATCAGATGCGGCCGATGCTGGGCCCACTGGCGCGTGGACACGTCCCGATCCCCATCGAGACTTGCCCGGGGAGCCCACCCCCGCTCAAAAAAGCAGAGAAGGCCACTCTCCAAACCTCCGATGTCTTGCGGGCAGTGTTAGGATGTGCAAGAACATGGACAGGAAGACTCCACAACTTCCCCACTGAAGACACGCCCACGGCGACCGTTGCCTCAATTGGCTGTGTGTGGTGTACCCGGAAACGGGGCCTCCCAGTACTGAGGCACAGTTAAGTCCCCGATGTCACTTATCGGTGCAGAGTTGAGAGAGATGGCTGAGCATCACAATTCCCCCCTCTGTTGCAGCATGATGAGAACCCAGCATTGCACACTGAGCTTGGGGGGATCACTTGGGCACCAGACTTAATACTGGCTCTTGACTGGATGGCCGCATGCAGGAGATTTCTACAATGGAGGGTTGGCAGGTGGTGGGTATCTGGAAGTGGCTCTGTGCAGGACGTGAGGGTTCCTTGGGAGAGCCCAGAACCAGAGCACAGCATTGTGCAAGCTCTGCATAGTTGGAGAGCCCCCTGGATGACGGGGAATGCACAGTGTGCTACCCCACCTATCCCCAACTGCTAACTTAGAACCAGAAGTGGGGTCCTCTGTATGCGTGCCAGGCCAGGATAAAATGCCTGGGAAAGAGACTGGAGCTCAGAACTCCCTAACTCAAAGTTGCAGGATGGCAGAAAAGCCATGGGAAAGACAGGGCTATTTTGAAGATAACGCAACCATATTTCACCATACGAGCTCGGACGCCGCCTCGGTAAACAAGGTCCGCGCAGAGCAGTGACACCCCCAGGCTGCTTGCGAATAGTCTACTACTGGGAACATAAACAGATTAGGGATGAGCCCACTCTCCCGTTGAACAGGTGCTAAAGTCGTAGATACTGGGCCAGAAGGCGCACCGGAAACCACAGTATCACGCAACTCGCTTTTTTTTTTTTTTTTCTATGGAGAGTACACCGTCAAATAAATCTCGTACTGGTGCTCGCCCTGTGGAGCTCCACCAGGCAGGTGCAGTGCCGGGCTCTGAGCCTCGACAGAGCCCACCCTCAGCTACTGGAGGACCCTCTAGACCGTCTTGTGGAGTCAGCAGACGGCGGAGGAGAACTACTGACCAAAACAAAACAGAAAAAGAGAAACCGAGAGTGCCACTTGTCATGATGCACTGGAATGCAGAGGGAGTGAACAGCAAGCAGGCTGGATACAGCAAAAAGACAGAGCTGGAAAACATCTTGTATGAGAAGCAAGTCAGTGTTTGCTGTATCCAAGAGACTCACTTGAAAGCAGATCAAACCTTTAAAATAAGGGGTATCAATGCTTCAGATCCGACAGAAAAGATAGACGAAAAGGAGGAGTACTTACTCTTGTAAGGAATAACATTCCTGCACACGAAAGGAAAACCTTCATGGATGGAGCAGAATATCAGCTGTTGCAGATAAAGGTAGACAAGATGGAAATAGAACTCCTGAACTATTACTGTCCGAACAACAAACCCCTGAGTCTCAGCTCTATACAGGTACCAGCCACCAACTTTATAGCAGTTGGAGACTTTAATAGCCACTCCCAGAGCTGGGGCTATAACCATCTGGATCACAGAGGTGAAGAGGTTGAAACTTGGCAAGATGATCACTCCCTAATCCTAGTCAATAATGCCACAGATACTCCTACCTTCTACTCCAGAGGATGGCACACAACTTCAACACCAGATCTTGCCTTCTCCACACCAGATATAGCTGGATCTATTAGTAGAGAAGTAGGAGACCAACTAGGGGGAAGCGACCATCGCCCAATCTTTCTTACTGTCCAGAGTGCAACTCTCAGTACAGGCCCAGCCATTACAAGATGGAACTACAAAAAAGCCAACTGGGGTTTATTCAGGCATCAGGTGAACACGCATCTGTCTACCCTCAAGGTACAGAACAGAGACATTAATGAAGTGGTAAAAGACTTCAACAGATGCATACTACAAGCTGCAAAAAAAAACCATTCCCAAAGGATGCCGGCGTAACTACATACCATACTGGTCCAGCACACTCCAAGAACGTCAGGAAGCTATGGACAGGGCTAGAAAGGACGCAGAGTCTCAGCCTTCACTTGAAACTCACAACAAATGGAAAAAGGCTGTAGCAGAGTTTCAGAGAACAAAGCTAGAAGAAAAAACGGAAAAGCTGGAGAACTAAAACGGCATCGCTGAACCTTGAGAAAGACGGCAGGAAACTTTGGAGATTAGTCAAGTCTCTAAATGAAGAGCGTTCCTCACCTAGGCAGACTATCACATTGGATGAAGGTGGCAAACTTTTCAGAGGAAAACAAGCTGCAGACTTGTTTGCTAGAAGATACAGTTCAGAAAGCAACTTACCCATTAACATAGATCATCAGAGAGAGATAAGAAAAGAAATACTGGCAACCATGGGACAGACAGATACTCCTGCCCCAATGAGGGAACCCATATCACACTAGGAGAACTACAGAAGGCTATTTCCAAGCTTAAGTTTCAAAAGTCACCCGGCCCAGACAAATCAGCAACGAAATGCTAGTAAATCTGAGCTCAGCAGCAAAGACAAAACTGCTTGAGATATTCAACCACAGCTGGTTGAAAGGAACGGTACCCCAAGTATGGAGAGAAGCCATCACAATACCCATACTAAAGAAAGGGAAATGTAAGACTGAGGCTGCAAGTTACCGGCCAATCAGTCTCACAAGCTGTGTTGGGAAGACTATGGAGCGAATAGTCAACCACAGATTGAAATGGTATTTAGAATCTGAGCAGATCCTGGTGCCGGAACAAGCTGGATTTAGAGAATGCTACAGTATAGAAGACCAAGTTACTTACTTGTCTCAAGCAATAGAAGATGCCTTCCAGGAGAAGAAAAAGGTCCTAACGATCTGGGTCGACTTCAAGCAGGCCTTTGACAAGGTGTGGAAAGATGGCCTCATTGCAAAACTTAGGAGAAGTGGAATCCAAGGCAACATGATGAAATGGATCCAGTCATACTTGCATAACAGGAGAAAAAACTAGAGTCACTCTTGACGGTCTGCAGAGCAGAAAAGTGTTGCTCCATCAGGGGGTACCTCAAGGAGGAGTAATTTCCCCAACACTCTTCCTTGTTTACATCAATGACCTGGTGAAAGATCTCCCTGCAGGAGTTAAAGCTGCCTTATATGCAGATGACCTAGTACTCTGGTGCGCTGATGAAAATGTCACCACAGCAAATTATAGAATGCAGCGGGCAGCAGACATGCTAGTGTCATGGGCAGAGAAATGGCTTATCACAATAAACACAGACAAAACCTCCACAACACTGTTCTCCCTCGCCCCCAAGGACAAATCAGCTAACATACACCTAGGGACAACCGTGATCAAGGAAGAAAGCTACCCCACCTATCTTGGGGTGACATTTGACCAAAGGCTTACATGGAATAAGCATATTGAAAATGCAGAAGGAAAGGCCCGAAGACGACTAGGCATACTCAGAAAATTAGCAGGTACCAACTGGGGAGCAAATGAACGAAATCTAAAGAAGATTTATAATGGAGTAATAAGACCACACTTAGAGTTTAGCTCAGCAGCATGGTCATCAGCTGCTAACTCACATTTGCAGTCTTTAGACAAGGTGCAAAATCAAGCTCTCAGGCTCATTACAGGAGCCATGAAAACTACACCAATAACAGAGATGCAGAAGGTTGCTGGATTACAGACATTGTCCCATAGAAGAGACACAAAAACTATGATCCAGATGGAAAAGTACAACAGTATGCCAATGCACCCAATGAAGGCAAGACTAGATGATCTGGCATTAGGACGTCTAAAGCGTAGCAGCTTTGTGCATCGGGGGAAAAGACTTATAAGACAGCATCAAGAAGACCTATCCATGAAGACAACACCACTGAAGCCCACCCTATACCCTGTACCATGGGAGCAGGCCAGCAGTGCCCTCCAAATTAATACATCAGTCAGTGGTCTCAAAAGTGGATGTGAGTATAATGATCTGCAAAAACGAACTGCTACATTGAGTATGATCCAAGAAAGCTATCCCGATCAATCATGGATACATGCCTATACAGATGGATCAGCAACTAATGCTGTTAGGAATGGAGGTGCCGGTATCTTTATCTCATATCCTGACAACCACTATGAGACTAGGCACATTCCCACTGGTAAATTCTGTTCCAACTATACAGCTGAGGTTCAAGCTCTAGAGCAAGCTGCAAATATGATTTATAACTCCAACTCTGACTGCCACCAGGTAGTCATCCTCACAGATGCACTGTCTGTCCTGCAAGCTCTCAAGGGTGGTAAACTCCTGCATCTGAGAAATGAACTAAACAAGGTAGCTGCCAAAAAGAGAACCATACTTCAGTGGGTACCATCTCATTGTGGTGTACCCGGAAATGAAAAGGCAGATAAACTTGCAAAAAAGGGAGGAGAATGTGAACAAGAAGATAATGAAGTCACATACTTTGAGAAAAAGAGAGCTATCCAGACTATCAGAAGAGAACAGAACCAACCCAAAGACGACTATCACACTCTTGACCGGCAGGGACAGATAACTATTTTTCGACTCAGGACAGGGCATAACAAAATGAATAAACACATGCACAAGCTACGATTGTCTGCTTCACCACTGTGCACATGTGGATTAAACGAACAAACTGCTGAGCATGTTCTACAGGACTGTCCTCTGTATGACCAGTTAAGAAAGATATACTGGCCCAATGACTCAACACTAAACTCAAAGCTATATGGAGTTAAAGAGGAACTTCAAACAACAGTCGAATTCATCATGAGAACTCGTCTGACGGTGTAATCATCAAAGATGCGATCGCAAGAAGAAGAAGAAGGACAGCACATAGCCTCAGACAACATTCATTCATAATGTTTCAGCCCCCCAAGACATAGAGATTAAAGATACAAAGAGTGGTGATGGACAGCACATAACCTCAGACAACATTCATTCATAATGTTTCAGCTCCCCAAGACACAGAGATTAAAGATACAAAGAGTGGTGATGGACAGCACATAGCCTCAGACAACACACAAGACACAGAGATTAAAGATACAAAGAGTGGTGATGGACAGCACATAGCCTCAGACAACACACAAGATGCAGAGATTAAAGATACAAAGAGTGGTGATGGACAGCACATATTCTCAGACAACACACAAGACACAGAGATTAAAGATACAAAGAGTGGTGATGGACAGCACATAGCCTCAGACAACACACAAGACACAGATTAAAGATACAAAGAGTGGTGATGCATAGCACATAGCCTCAGACAACACACAAGACACAGAGATTAAAGATACAAAGAGTGGTGATGCACAGCACATAGCCTCAGACAACACACAAGACACAGAGATTAAAGATACAAAGTGTGGTGATGGACAGCACATAGCCTCAGACAACATTCATTCATAATGTTTCAGCTCCCCCAGGAGCATAGACCTTCAACAAACTCATCCTTACTATGCGTCCTTTACCTCACCAGCATTCTTCTCATCTCCTGGTCCACTGGCACTTGTCAGTCAGACAACAACCAACCAGTATTACCAGATGTGCCCTTTATTTGACTCTATAGGGAGAGAAAAGTCTAAAGCAGTTGGGACCTCATGGGCACAACTGAAAAAAGATGGCCCATAACAGCAGTTAGTGGCCAGGACCACCTGCAGTGTATGGCATACAGAGAACCAAAACAACGTTGATTAAGAGGAATAATTAAGTTAAGTTCATTTGCTTTCAAGGACACTAACAAGTGTAAACTAATTCTCTACACACTCAAGTTAATTACAGAGTATTTAGAAAAGGATTTTATACAGTAAAGATACTGCTGTAGTGGAGTGAAATCTTAGAAACTTCACTAAACTAGGTCCAACTTTTTGACATTGGGTGACTGATTCTCTTCCTTGCTGCCTTTGCTATCCCTAACTCAAGGGCAGGGTCAGGAAACCCATTTACAACTGGGTAGACTGGAGCATTACCAGATCTCAAAACCAGACCAAGTCAACTTTGCCTTGAGCGGCTTCTCTTCACAATGTATAAATCTTCTACCTTTTACTTGTATATATGGAAAATTACATTCAAAGAAACTTCAGTGTTGAAAACCTACACTGTCCAGCAATTTCATACACCATGAATAAGACATTTCAAGACAACATGTTACACAAAGCACATGAGAGTGTAAAAAGATGACCCAGATTAGCAGTTGGTAGGGCGGACCAATTGCAGCCCTGTGTTATATACAAAACAAAATATATTCATTAGGAAGAATAGTTTTCTTCGGGGGAGTAATTTACTTCAGCATTTTGAAAAAGATATTTGTGAATTTCTTTTTTAACTCTCCCATTTTCTTATAGATTTACTTACTTACTTAGTCGTTCCTCTTCTACCGTGAGGAGTAGAGGTTTAGAAGAGAGAGCGCCAGACTAGCCTATCGGCTGTCTTCCTCCTGGCCTGGTTCCATTCTAGTCCTCGGTTCTTCAAAGATTGTCTAATATTGTCCTCCCAGCAGCCTCTGGGTCGTCCTGGGGATCTGGATCCTTGGCTCTTAGTTTCCCATGCTTGTCATAATAGCCAATCTTCTCCCATTCTGCAGACATGCCCAAACCATCTTAGTTGGGACTGTTATACTTTGGTCTGCAGGGGTTAGGATTTTAGGCCTTGATGCATCGTCTGGTTGTGGATCATGTTACTTCAACCACCTTCCTCGGATACCTCATTTCTGAGGTTTGGATCTGGCTTTTGTGGGTTGTAGTTGTTGCCCATGACTCACATCCATACGTCAAGACTGGGACATAGGTGGAGCAACATACAGCCATCTTCGTCTTCTTACCAACTTCTCTTTTGCTGAGGAATCCTCGATTTATGGCCTGAAAGTCTCCCAGCTGCTGATCTTCGAGTATACTTTCTTGTCCTCTCCTTACATGCATTGATGACATCGTCCATGATGAGCATGAAAAGATAAGGTGACAGGATATCACCTTGTCTTACACCAGTGGTGGTCCTGAACTCTTCTGACTTATGGTTTGCAGTCCTCACATAATTTCTGCAAGACTTGTAGAAGTTCTGTATAGCATGAATCAGAGGTGCTGGAATGTTCTTCCTTGCCAAACAATCCCAAAGTTTGCTCCAGGGGACCTTCTTAAACGCTTTTTTCAGATGTAAGAAACAAAGATGGATCTCGTTCTTATACTCAAGGGCCTTTTCCCTCAGCTGTCTGAGTGTGAAGATTAGGTCTTGATTACTTCGGTTTGCTCGGAAGCCACACTGGACCTCATCCATCTGTGGTTCAGCTGGGCGCCTGAGTCTCTGCTCTAGAGTAGATTTTACCAAGGATACTGAGAAGGGATATGCCTCTATGGTTTCCACATTGTCGGTTGTCACCTTTTTAAAAAATTGGTGTTATGATGGCAATCTTCCAATCCTTTGGTATGGTCTTATTGCACCATGCTGCCTGCAGGACCCTCAGGAGTAATAGGTCGCCCGCTGCTCCCATGTACTTAACCATTTCTGGTGTTATACCATCATGCCCTGCTGCTTTGCCCATCTTGATTTTCTCCAGTGCTGCCTTCAGTTCTTCCATCTTTATGCTATCTTCACCACCATTGGTTTCGTCTTCCGTGCTAGTGGTTATTACTTCTGATGCTTGACCTTGCTCACCATCAAGGAGTTCTGAGACATATTCTTTCCATTACTTCATTTGGGGAAGTAAGCCATTTGCCTTGCTTGTCCTTTATAAATTTAAGAGGGCACTGTTTTTCCTTCCTCATGTTCTTTAGGGTCGTTAGAACAATTTCTGGTTTTCTTGAGCATCTTTTTCTAGGATCCCGTTACATGCCCATTGAGGCATATTGGGAATATGGTGTTTGACCCATATTTTCTTGACCACCGGCACACTAGGGGTGATGTGGTCCACATCACGCCGGCCGCCTTAACCTTCCCAGAAGTTGCTCTGGTACCCAATTCATGAGGCTGGGTTGACCATGGAGCCGTTTGCGGTCTAAAAAATCCCACCTCAACTGGGGATTGAACCATGGACCACTGAGCTAGGAAGCCTGTGCACTAACCAAGTGCTTTCTTTTTCTAGCTTTTTTCCAAATTATTCCCAGGACTTGTTTTGCTGCTAGCACCTTGTTCTTTGCTTCTGTTCTGAGTATCACATATTCTCTACATTTCTCAGTTTTTCCTGCTGTGTTTTTAGCTTCTAAGTATTGTTTTCAATCCTTTTTCTTCTCTCTTATTTTCTCTTTAACTTCCTCTGTCCACCAAGGTGTCCTCTTTCTCTTCTTCCCAAGTCGGACTTCACCACATGCTTCTGCAGCAGCAGTCTTTATGATATCCTTGAATTTAATCCAGAGGGTTTCCAAGTCATCAGGTTGTTCTTCTGTGTTTCTCACCGCTGTAGCAATAAGCCCCTGATATCTGGTCTTAATTTCTGGCTCTCTTAGCTTGTAGGTCTTAATGCTCTTTTCTCCTGTTCGTTTACTTAGCTTCTTGCGTGATGTTGGGCAATTCCTATGCTGAGCAACTCTTTCAGTTGTTATTTTATTTGTTCGCAGGTAGTGATCACTTCCAATCTCTGGCCCCCTCCAGACTCTAGCATCCCGGACATACTTGAATGAGCTTTCCCTAACTATGGCATAGTCAATCACAGATTTCTCATTCTTTGTTGGTTCACATGTAGTGTATGCATGTATGTGCTTATGGGGGAACTTTGTGTTTGTAATGATCAGATTCTGCTCAGTGCAGAATCTAAGGAGTCGCTTTCCACTGTCATTAAGAGTATCTTCTCCATATCTTCCAATAACTCCACCCCAGCTAGCATGGTCATTTCCAACTCTGGCATTGAAGTCTCCGAGCATGAAAATTTCATCTAGGCAGTCGTCCACTGTCCTTTGAAACAGCTCGAAGAATTCCTCCTAGACTTCTGCCCGCTCATATTCATTTGGCCCTTCCACAATGACAAGGTTGACTATGGTTTCTCCTTTTAGTTTTGACAGTGCGTTATTCGGCCCTCTGTGTTATTACCATTTTAAGAGGATGAAGGTTATTACTTTTGTCCAACTGGAGTAAGAGATTAAAACAGTTGCAGCACAGAAATAAGCTTCTGTTCAGAATCGTGTTAATGATATAAAAATAGCAGATGTATTACAAAACCACACTAAAATATATGAAAAAAAAGCAGAGAGACTCGTGTCACTATTGTAACTTATTTATAATGTATTTATTATATAACAATAGCAATACAAGCTATGGTGAATCTTGAATCATTTAATAATAGTAATAATAATTATACGGTACATACACATGTACATAATATAGGGGGAAGTGTTACTTGCTTAATTAAACAAATGACATATAAAATTTAAATAATTCAAATATTTGTGATTGTTATCATCAAGTCTTTGTTATACAATCGAAAAGCCCAGATACAGTACAGGTTCGAAAAGAAATGAGCCCATATTTCAAATACTGTGATGATAACAATTGCAGCTTTGTTGCACCTTCGAAAGCTACAAAATCAACATGCCTACAACTTAACAACACACATTTCAAATCTCTCAACCAAAAATGGGCACAGCACAGCATTTGCAGATCATTGCCTATGAGAATTCATTCAGTGTAGCTAAAAGAACACAGCACTTCATTTTGTTTTTGTACATTAGTAAAGTTGAAGCAATCATAAACAAGATAAAAGAAACAAACATCATATACATGTGTCATAAAACGCACATGATTAAGTCACATAACCAGCACATGGACAGATGAAGCTGGATATTTCAAAGCCCACATTGATCTCAGACCCAAACAGCTATAGATTTTGAACAATCATGCATTATTACACCTAAAGATTCATAACAAAACATGCTCAGGCACAAAAACATAGAAAACAAACATATTTCGGATGCAAAACAAATCTACATGCTGTATCGTAAAAAGAAAAATCCAAAATCTCATGGAAAAAAAGAAAATGCTATGTGCTTGTTTATAAAATATGCTACATGATCAAAAGCAACTACAAAATGATGAGTGCTACATTTGAGGATATGTGACAAAACACAGGAAGAGTTGAGTCAGCTTACTTGAACAATTATAAACCATTTCAAGTATTGACTCTGTATCTTGTACTGTTAATGACAACACATTCCAGTTATAAACCATTTCAAGTCTTGACTCTGTATCTTGTACTGTTAATGGCAACACATTCCACAGTTATAAACCATTTCAAGTCTTGACTCTGTTATCTTGTACTGTTAATGGCAACACATTCCAGTTATAAACCATTTCAAGTCTTGACTCTGTATCTTGTACTGTTAATGGCAACACATTCCACAGTTATAAACCATTTCAAGTCTTGACTCTGTATCTTGTACTGTTAATGACAACACATTCCACAGTTATAAACCATTTCAAGTCTTGACTCTGTTATCTTGTACTGTTAATGGCAACACATTCCACAGTTACAAACCATTTCAAGTCTTGACTCTGTTATCTTGTCCTGTTGTTAATGGCAACACATTCCACAGTTATAAACCATTTCAAGTCTTGACTCTGTTATCTTGTACTGTTAATGGCAACACATTCCACAGTTATAAACCATTTCAAGTCTTGACTCTGTATCTTGTCCTGTTGTTAATGACAACACATTCCACAGTTATAAACCATTTCAAGTCTTGACTCTGTTATCTTGTACTGTTAATGGCAACACATTCCACAGTTATAAACCATTTCAAGTCTTGACTCTGTATCTTGTCCTGTTGTTAATGGCAACACAGTACACAGTTCTTCTTGTGTCTCACTATTTCTCTTTTCACTCCATACGGAGCACGAAGCCACCACTGCAGCTGGTTCCCTTGCAGGCAGCTCACACCTAAGCATTCACTGTGCTGTGTTACAGTGGTGGTTTTGGTAGTGTTTTACATGTTAAGGTTGCCAGCCCCACACTTACGACATGCCTAAGGTTACAGTAGTCATATTCTTTCTTTGCTGCTCCAGTGACCCCCTCAAAATGTGAAACTGAAAGTGTACATCTTTTTAATCTTAATCATAACTGTTCAATTTGTAATGAATTAACAAACAAAAACAAAAAACAAGACAGGTGGTGGAGGTATGTAAGCATTTTAAAGTGATGTTTAACCAAAAAAATGTGAATTATTACTAAGCCACTCCTTCCTGCACAGTGCTAAAACATTATGCATGTGTCTAGGTACAGTAATTCCCACAGACAGATGATGTCACTCACAGATGTTATGTTCAGGCCTAATACTGATCTATGATATGAAGTATATGTAAAAGGTGCACTTAACGTGCTGGGGTAGCAGCAGTTAAGCACAACTGTGATGTAGCACCATCTCTCCAAAAAGTGTGGCTCAAAATAATGTTGACACTAGCAGGATAAAAGACATGTTAATATTATGTTTATTCAAAATAAGCACTGAAACTTCATCTGATATCATGTTAAATAAAAACAAAGAAAAGACCATCAAGTGTTTATAACCTGGGAAGGAGACGAAGAAAGACACAAAGAGAAATGGGGACACGCAGAATAACTAGATACTGCTGGTGATAAATTTACATGTTATTTTTAATCTACTTTCACCATCATTTCAGAAGCTTGTATTTGTGTCAGTTTTTGTTATCTACATTAACTGACGGAGTGTCCGATTGACAGAGTGGTTCGAGCGGTGGTCTCTCGTAGCATAGGTGCCGGGTTTAAATCATGGTACAGACACACTCCAGTTGTAAATGAGTACCTGACTGCTCTAGAGTTAAGGAAGGAAAAGGCAACAAGGAAGGGAACTGGTCACTCCATGCTGGACCTAGTATGGTGAAGTCTCTAACACTTCACTCATCTAAAGCAGTATCGACTATGGGACTACCTTTAACTTTACATTAACTGACGATTCAGCTTATGAGCCTTATCTTGACTTTTGTTGATACATCAGTCTAAAATGTATTTCTTGCATACCTTCTTTTACCTCAGTCTAAGGACCATTCGTTGTAACAACTCTTTAAGAAAAGTCATCTGAAGGAATGGCAGAAGAGAAACTTGAGTTTGCAGCATTTAACAATGACATGTGATATTAATTAAAGAAACATAACTTGAATTAAAATGTATAAACAATAGAAGACATGCGGATTTCTATTTAATTTCAAATTTTGCATTCACAACTTCAGACATAAAAATTATTTTTTCTCTCCTGAGATTCAATCACTTATTTACTTGTGCTGCATTTAAGTTTCTCATAATTTATATTTCTCAACAGCCAGATGCTGATTTCAACATCTATTATAAGATATTTCTATTTTTTTATACTTTCATTATCTCGTACATTAATTTTTGTTCTTGTTATATATTGTTCTAATTATATTATGTATAGGTCTATTTTTAACACCTATTCTTTAGTAAAGGGAGAGTTGTAAGTTGGTAAATATTCTTCTAACACATACAGAACACTTTGCTGTTCATAATTTATACCTTTTAGAAGGAAGTGCTCTATGGTATTATCTTGAAGACACTATGTACAATAAGGTTCTTCTGTCATCAAATATCCTGCTTCCATATGTGTTCTGACACTATCTGTATGAATTAAAGGACCACAAATCAGCCTTTATTAAAAAAAATTCACAAGTGGATGTAAGTAGCAGCCTCTGAAGCTGCATATCATCATATTTAAAATATAAAATTTATACCAGAGTCATGGTAATTAACGAAGAAAACAAGCAACTTACGAAGCAATAAAAATTTAACAAAATTAAAAAATCTAATATGTCATAATTATTTATATTTCAAGATGGTAAATTACATTATTCACTGAAATCTTAAAATGACATAAATGCTAAGATAGAATGGAAATGTTCATTACAGAATTGTGAGCCCTCTTAAAGCTCCCAGACAGCAAACCTAAATTAAATAATTCCTGAAATCATAATACATGGTGTTTCAAAATTATGTATACACATTTTGAATGCTGATAACCCTATTATCATTTGAAAGAGAATTATGAAATTTGCACATTTAAAGTCACAAATGTTCAAAGTGTTGACGACCTGCAAGAATGCACTGTTCACAGCAATGAACAACTGACTGCCATTCCGTATGGTTACTAAGTGGACAGTGAAACATGCAGTTTTAATTTGATGTCTCAGGTACCTCAATATGCGCACTTTGAGATAGGTACAACCTTCTATAAAATAAAAACAGCTTCACGAGTAATATTCAAATGCCTTATTCATTTGTATCTAGCATTATTCTGGTAAATTCTTGCAAAGTAGCAAAATTATATGTTATGTTATGTGTGAGTTATTGTGGCAGAGATATTATGATTAATAGATTTTATATATCTTTTCTTTATTCTACACTTGTCTTTTACCTTTCTTTCGCTCTTTTACCTTTCTTTCGCATACACTAGATCAGTGTTTCTCAACGGGGGCGCTACCGCCCCCTGGGGGGGCGTTTTCAAGATGTCTGGGGGTGTTCTGATGGGTCGCAACGATTGGGGGTTGCTACTTCCATTCAGGGGGGCGTTGTGTACCATTTTACAAGAACCAATATGAAACAATTACAAAAGATATTCCCCTTCGCATAGCTTGTAACACGATAGTTTTTATTTGCCCTGCGTCCCATGGAGTGTTTCAAGGATTCCAAGCGCAAAATTTTAGTACCTGGGATGTTACCATTGTCAGGAGACAGTAGAGTTTTTGGATTCAATCAAAGAAGAATTTAGCATCGAAAGAGAAGTATTGCGAAACGATGTGGCCTATCTTTCAGATATATTTGAAAAGTTAAATGAGGTTCTTCTTAAGCTACAAGGAAATGAGATCAGTCTGATTAAAGTGAAAGGAATTACCATGGGGTTCATCAACAAATTGACATTATATAAAAATAATCTTAGTCGCCGAGAACTTTCTCATTTTTCGTGTTTACTGCAGTTAGGTGGGGACAGGCTTAAAGATTCAGATTTAGAGGTGTATTGCAGTCATTTGGACGCTATTAAAAAATGATATGAGCATACGATTTAAAGACTTGCAAGAACTAATAATACCGGATTGGGTGATTAATCCGTTTGAATCAGACGTGGAACAAGTTAGTCAACATTTACAAGAAGAATTAATTGAGCTACAAAATGACTTCGAGGTAAAAGCACGATTCAGTCACACACATTACGAAAAATTTTGGATCCAGCAGAGATTTGCGTATCCTGTTCTTTGGCGTGAAACTAAATTGCTAATTACAGCATTCCCAACGTCGTATTTGGTGGAGAAGGGGTTCAGTGCAGTAGTGTTGCTACTACAAAAGCAACGAAACCGACTGCAGATTTGTAACAAGATTTTAACAAACTTAGAACCACATATTACAATACTGGCTGAGTCACACCAAGCGCAAGGATCTCATTAAGCTTCATTAGTAAGTGAATTTGTATATAATTATATCATTATTATCAACTGATAATTTAAAAAAAAATTTTTTTCACGTTTAAAGTGGTTACATAAGGAGAGGCGTTAATATTCAGATTTGAAGATATATATGCAGTCATTTAGGCGCTATTAAAATGATATGATTATGATAGTTATAGAGTTGTAAGAACTAATTTTATATCATTTGCTCCGCCAATTTGTAATTCAAGGATAATGAACTTGTGGTGTATATAATTCCGTACTTAAACACATATTTTATATAACTATGCTTTTATAAATGTGCTTTCTCTTTATATTATAAGAAAAGATAACTCGTTAACTGCATTGCTTTTTTAAAAGTATGGTGGAATATATGTATATGTGTGTGTGTGTTTGTGTATACATGATAAAGAGCAAGAGGGAGCTAAAGGGTGGGGGGGGGGGGCTTTTTAAAATATTAGTTGTCAAAAGGGGGCGTTGCTACTATCAGGGTTGAGAAACACTGCGCTAGATTGTTAGCAATTCAAACCTTTGTCATTTCCTTTCTAATTTAGCAACGCATTTTATTGCGGTTAGCTAAGTTCTTTGATGAGAGATCGAATCGTGTTAATTCGTTCTCGACAGGGATAATAAGGAAGAACAGTGTCTATCACTTTTCCCTGATCTGTTCGCCTATAAGTTAATTATTCACGGTGAAAGATTTGAGATCAAAGACGAGCTCGCTTATATTGCGTTTATGACCATAGTCTGCAGGCAGAATAGTGTGAATTCTCGAGCGAAGAAAATCTCGCACGGTCTGGTAAATCATGTTACACAAGATCTAAGAGAGACTGTTCGCTCGATTTGCTTGAGTCTGGTTTCGGTTTTAGTGTGAAGAATTCGTTTGATTCGCAGAATGAGCAGGAAATATGTAAATCTGGACGTAGGTGCTAAATGTATTAAGTCTGGGCTAATTTCTTTCTTTCCTATATTTAAACCCCAGCAGTTTAGACTTCATTCATTCAGACTCCGCAGTTTCTCTAGACATATCTAGCTTCGTTTCTAGATTACTTTATTAAGTATAATCTCAGTTTGCGTTGGAGAATAGTCTTAAGTAGTTCTGTGTGAGGTAAATATATATTGACTAGTATTGTCGAGTGTTTATTGCTAGTTCGAATTATATCTTCACTAGATTTTTGTGCAGAGGGTTTTGCCAGTTAGGCCAGTCATTCTAATTCTCTAAGTTACTGTGTTACAGTGGATAGCAGAATAAATTATAATTTCTAGCTAAAAACTCATTCAGCTATAAATAAATTTAATTAAACTGCTAGTAACCAGTCAGAGAATATATTTAACTAACTAAGTAAATGCACTGATTCATCATTTGAGTATTGACGGAATGTGTACGTATTTCTAATTCATGATGATTGATTTTTTTAAATGACTAGAGTTTATTTCACGGGAGTTTTAAACGATGAGACAAGCTCTAAGCTTATAGTTTATGAGTTAAGTTAAATAACCGAAGTGAATATTATATTTTACGTGAGGGTAGGATAGGATGTGTGTATAATATTATGATTAAGTTTCTGTACGTTTCTTTTTCTTTTATACAGTATATGGGTCAAGCCCAAAATCTACCAGCGGTTTCAGTATATATGAGAATAACCTAGAAGAAACATTTTTGTACTTAAATACGTGGGTGTCCAAGTTACAACCTGTCTGGCATTGTGTTTGCATCCAGAAAGAGACATAGTACCTATCTTACGAACTTTAAGACTAAATGCAGTAACTGGGCCTATCGAGCCAGATTATATTTCTTCCCTAAATCTCATGTACATTCAGCTCCTGTGGCGAGAAAAATTACAAACAGTAACTTTTCCGACGTTTGAACAATTGTGGTGTGACCAATAATTTTATATTGAGAGAAGTTACCAACCTGTCATTTCCTAAGTACTGGAAACCTCGAGATTCTGACATTGTGAGCCCATTTAAAATTTCTTACCTGAATTGATTCAAGTGACATAAACAGTAATCCTAAAATATAGTTGTAAAGTGAATGCTCCTTGGAACATTGGATGAAACCTGTATCTGCAGAGCTGGGGTTCTCTTTATCAAAAAGAACACGGATTCACGGTGTGTGTGTGTGTCCTAAAGTTTGCGCCTGAAGGTGCAAGACATCAAGTTTGTAGGTAAGAAAGAATGTCAGTGGCCACTGGTGAATGAACAGAGAGAAAGCAGGACTGAGTGATTCCCTTATGGTATAATTTATGCACCCACTTTGTGTTTTCTTTATGCAAGTTTGTTGCAAATGATGTTTTCCTCTTAGAATAGATTAATATATCAACTCTGTTCTTAACTGTAGAAGGAAATCCTAGACCATAGCGTATAAATCTGTGACTCTTTGGGGGCTATAACTTTTCTGCTAACGGGATCGTGGGCTCAACAGAGGGGGGAAGGATTACACCAATGGGTCTATTCTTTTAGTAAGGCATTAACTTATGTGTATGTGTATTTATGTGATTGATATTCAAATTTATGGTTGTGGTGAATTTTCTTATGATAAATAAAATTTACATAAACTTATTCAAGTGTGTCGGTCAGCTCGTCCCAAAAATATCTATATTCCATTGTTATAGTTTTTTTCACGTCTGTGCGTCTAACTGTCGTCACTTATGTGTGTGTGTATGTGAGTGGTATATATATTACTATATATATTCTAGTAGACTGTCTGACAAATCTAGATCTGTTGTAGAGATAGGCTGACCGAGAGAAGCTTCTCGAGGGTCAGGGACAGACTCTATTATTTTCCACCATCTCACTCGTGAAAAATCAGTTTCTTATATTATCTCCCACTGAGCTATCACCTGTTCTACTTCTATTCAGAAGGGACCAATCTATGTCTTAATTCCCCTATCACAAATCTATGACAGTTACATGCATCTGAAGTGTGTATTCATGATTTTCAAACACCCTGTGTGTTATACAGGGTGTCGCAAAAAAAGGTATACACACTTTGAATATTTATTAATACAATGTCAATTAAGATATATCCAAGATTTATAAATCAAATTACAGAGGACAGATGTGTAATTATTTTGAGCTATCGCATGTGTTCAAACTGATAGCCATTCTGGGCCACACACTGATGACGACGCTGTTCAATAGAGTTGTAAACAACATTAAGCAGTTCATTTGAGCGCATTTTCTTTCAATGGTTGCTTTCATCTCATCGATTGTTGCCGGTTTTGCCCAGAACGGCTATAATGCGCCCCTGAGGTGACAGCCCTCAGCTGTTTATTTTCCTGGTGCTCCTTTTGATGTTTTCTCCTCTCTACTGCTTGTTGTGTGAGCTTCTTTTCGCCCAATCTGAGGTGGTACCGTAAATAGCATCGCCACTTGGTGCGATCGGCAGCTTCATCCTCCCACATTGCTGGATTTATGTCCAGTGCCCTCATATCTCTCTTGCACACATCTTTAAACCTCAGCTGTGGTCGCCCAACTGTTCTTTTGCCATCTGCTAGTTGTCCGCAGAAGATATCTTTCGAGATGTGACCATCTTCCATGCATCGGACATGGCCAAGTCAGCGTAGTCTGCGCTGTATAAGCAGTGTATACATGCTTTGAAGACCAGACGTGACAACACCTCAACATTTGTCACTTTATCTTTCCACGAGATGCTGAGGATGTGGTGGAGACACCGTAAATGGAAGGTATTGAGCCTTCTTTCTTGCTTAGCATAGGTTGTCCAGGTCTTGCTGCCATATAGGAGTATATATATATAATTTTTTTCCCCTTTCTTGCTATATGAGTATGCTGCAGCAATTTTCCAGAGCTTGTAGTAGTTATCCAGAGGAGACATTTTATGACTTAGGACTGAAAAATTTTGTTCATAATAAACTATACATACCAATGACTTTTTAGATTTCATTTGACTTTTTTCTTTGTCTGCTAAGTCTTAAAATCATAAAAAATACTGTCTATCAAATACTCATCACATTTAATATTTCAATGAAACACTGACAGCAAAGCTCAAAGGTAAAGATTATTACAAAGTAATTTCTTTGAAACCTGGCAGGCCACTTAAATCTACATTTTGTTTATATCTTTTATATTTTGCTTAAAATTTACAACCACCAAAACTATAATGCACATGCTTATAATTACAAGTATATAAATGAAAATAGTTAAAATACAAGCAGATTCCAAGAGTTCAGCAAAAAAAATTACCCTGACTGCACCACTCTTTACAATCACAAAACCAGCTTAAAACAAAGAATTCACAAACATATGCGGTTAACATGCCATCTTTCTCATTCTCAAACAACTGTAAATTAACTTCATACATATCTTGAAACACAATAATATCACATCAATCACCTCATCTGAGCGCTTTCTTTTATTAAATATGTCATTTTGCAAAGACTGTACCCACTACTCCTAGTCACGTCTTGCCAAATGAACTTGACCAGCTTACATGTTTTTGCCATTTAAAAAAAAAATTCCTATTTTTACTTTCAGCAGTGTCATAAAATGAAAAAAAAAGCATAATACTGACTGAACCATGTACCTTCACCATCAGACATGAGACAGATCGTCATTAGATCTGGACCATGGGTCTAGCCATTAAGTTTCAACAGCCGAATAAAGAATTAGATTCAAACCACTACTAATGATATGTGTAGATACATCAGCCAGGTATGTTTGAAAAAAGTCGTGTGATGTCTGATGTCTGAAACCTGGGGCGATGGCAGAAGGAAGCTGGTGTTCCAAACCACTATGAATAGTCAGCAAACCATGGATCCAACATGTCACCCATGGAGGGTATCGTGACAGGAGTTGAGATGGGGCAAGCTGGTACTGCTGATACATGGTAATCTGTGCACAAGATGTAACAAAAGCTCACCCAGCAGCACTGTACCAATTTGCCCACACAAACTACCACTCACGACCACTAGTGCTGACCTACCATAGGATTTGGATGGCTGGAATGAGACCATGACTCCTTAGTTTGAATAGGTCAGTTACTTTCACTATCTTTACTACACAACTTTGACAGTTAAAGAAAATAAAACATTTATGACTTCACCCAACCTTAAAAACTATAAATGTTTTCAATCAAGAAGTGTTATCTGATAGCTTAGAATTAGGTCAGAACTTGAAGGAACGTGCAAATAAATAAAAAAATCCCCAAGGAATCAGGTCTATTTCAGCCAAGTTGCTCAACAAACATGTAACCTAATTCCCACTATCAAATAAAACTGTTGTAGCAACTACAACAAATGCAAGACTGACAGCTATGTTCAAATCATTTGGCAAAACAGATCCTAGCTCATCAGTGACTGACTAGCCCTGAGTCCAACATGTCACCCAGGGAGGCATCAATACCTCTGCAACGCACCCACAGTTCAGGGCCAACTGACCTGTTGGCCCTGGCCCCAGTTAGTCACAGAGGGGAGCAACTGAAGCAAATCATCAAGGAACTCGGTCTGGTATAGGCCAAATGTCAAGGTCATAGCTGAACAAATCTTTGCTGAGTTTTCAAATATTAAAAACAAAATTACAAAATATGACCAGGTCTCAGGAAAATGGAAATTTTTCTCCCTACTATATTTACATGAGAAATTCTTACTATGTACTTTTTTTTTTAACTTGCCAGATAATCACTGCAAGGCCAAAATTTCCAACATTATACTTGCTGATGTATAAAGCAAAACCATAACTCAAATCTGCTGATTTGATAACTGAACAAAAGTAGAAAGAGGAATAGAAACACAGGAAGAGGCACAAGTTTTGACTCTAAACATAAACAATATTATTTACTAATAAAGTGTTTTATTTGCAAGGAATACGAAACTGCAGATACAGCAACCATCTGTTCTAGAATCTTTCCATTTATCTGTAATGAAAATATGCCACTGCTATCGCAGAGTTTCATGACTGTTTTAAGTCTTGAATCTGCCCTACTATTAGTCATTTCTTGCTGTCATCCACAAGGTTCACTATAATGACTTGTAAGTACAAAACATTCATTTTCTTTAAGCTCATGAAAGCAGTTCAGGTATTTGGCTAATATGTGATCAAACTTGTCACTGTACAACTAATTCACAATTTATAACCTCTGAGGTAGGCCAACTTTAACATACTCTAGTGCACTAGCTCACACCACAGACAATTTCAAAGGCTCATGCAGACACCTGAAGATCCTTGATATATGGTTTTTTTTTGGCATACTCATACAAGTAATTCATTCTAAATAGCGGAAGTATACAGCAGCTTTATACATATCAGGGTTTTGATCTACACGACAATAAATAAAAATCTTGCACTTATTTGTTGAATTTACAGAAACAGAAATGCAGGCACTGCTATAGACAGAATGATCTGTACACAAGCTATTTACACCACTGTTAATATGCATATTTACACACATATTTACATTATTTATAGTGAATATCAACAGAAACACTGCCCACAGCTGTTTATCCAGATAGATTGATGATACAGTCACACTAGTGTGGATTATTTTTAAAATACATGGGCTTCATTTCAAATGTCTCTGCTGACAAGATCATGCCCAGACTGGGGGATCAGTAAAAGACTGAATATTCAACAATGTTCAAAAACAACCTCCCAATACGCAACAGATGACTTTGCAGTGGAAACCTCATTTGAAACCTACATCAATACATCAGCCTTATCTCAGTTGCTGAGAACTGATAATTACTATTTGAAAAAAAAAAGGCATAAAAGACAAGAACACACGTTAAAAACTATCATGAACACAAAATCCATACGTGCCACCCTATTTGGGTTACCTCAATCATAGGCAAGTCTAACATAAATATTGCAAGAGGCATTTTAGTAATTTAAGTTAAAAAAAAAAAACAAGTTTTTAACAGACATCAGGTTGCAACCCAAATTATACTCAGTTAAACAATTTGCTAGAAGAACAGTTCAGTTATGCATAAGTAAAAACACAACAGTCTTAAACCTGGTAACAAGTTGTAATCAAATATATACAAAGCAACATCATCATAGACCAATGTTCCAAAATAAAATGGAGAGTTAATGAAATTGTGCTAAATGCAGGCACTAACAAATGCTTGAAGCATAGTGAAAAAAAAAAAAAAAAAATGACAGATACACACGGCTATGCAAATTAATAGAAATGATCTGCCATTTTAGAGTTGGATCACACTGGTAATAGAAGCTCAACATGGCAGTTAATATCTACAGTTTTAAGTCAGGTGGCAACTTTTGTTTAAGGAACAGTGTCCATTAAAACAAAATCACTTGTAGCCATTCATTCAGTTCAGGGGTGGAGGTATATGAAGTAGTAAGGTTAAAGAAGCATCTACACTATAAACTTCAGAGAAAGTACAAATATGGTTAGGTCAACTGCAACAGTGTAAGGCTTGATGTTAGGTGCAAGAGTATATTATATATTTCCTTAATATTAGCTTGGGCACGTGTGTTCTTGTTCTTAATAAATTCTTTGGGAGATGGAAGCAAATGAAGGGAAATGAAGAACAGTAGGATTTAGGGAAGAATCAAGCTTCAGTACCTTAAACTTCTTAGAATATGTGCCCCTGAAGGTGTAGCTACACTTTCAACTAAAACTAATGTGTGTGCAAAGTGCAACAAGAACTACGAGTAAAAGAACATGTGACTTGAATAACCATCACATACTGAGTCTTTTGCAGCCCAAGACTATCTACCAGCAACTGGAATGGTAACTAAAACCAAGCAAGCAGTACACTTAAACCGCCAAGAATGGAAGAAAATATAAACAACTTCATCATCTTTTTCACTCTTTATGGAACCACCATTGCAGATGCTCTCCTCCCTGAGGAAGCACAAGCTCATAGTGGTGGTTTCAGTTTACCTCCAGAACAGCACACCAAACACTGATCTTTTATAGACAGTTTTAAGCTCTTTTTATTTAAATGGACTTTCACCATTTACAGTAGATTTAAGGTATCTTTCAATTATTTCTTGGTCACCTGTTTTTCTTTCTTCCAATGGCTCCAGTTCAGGATCTTCTAGTGTACTGAGCCAATATGTTTTGTGAAACTGTGAGTCTATTTATCTGCCTCTGCTGATATTTCACCTCTCATTACTTTCAGGCCTTTTTTTTTGTCAAAGGTCTATGTTGGTTATCATGTTAATTCCAGTGAGGTGTAGTTTCCTCTGCATATATTAAAGAGAGAGTGATTACATCATACACTGAATGTAAAGCATCGTAAATGTGTCCATGTTTATGCTAAATGGAAAATATAAACCACCACAGAACTTCTTTTACAGGGAGGGAAAGCAAATGTCATACTTGTTGCCTTTATGGCCCAGTGATACGTTTTCAGCTAAATGTCAAAGTTTCATGGCCTATTTTAACATCACAGAATGTTGAGAGCACCAGCAATAAGCCCTCTAGGCAGAGAATGAATGTACAATAATACACATTTATCTTAGCTTTTGTTTGTGTCTGTGTGCGGAAAGGGGGGAAAATAAAAAAAGAAGGAACTTAGGCAGACCTGAAGAGCGACACTTGAATGTTACAAGACAGTTGCTATTTGCAGATCTGTTAGACATTCTGTGCTCTGATCTTGGTTGAAATCATCGACTTAATTATTCCTCTGAGATTACAAATAACCTGATGCTGCCGATGATTAGATATGCTTTTTTGAAGTTTTGTATTACACTTGTTTATTTGGATGCATATTTATTTGTCTCTCCTTCAAAAATTAATTTAAAAAAAAAAATTAAGTGTTCCTGGGTGACTTCATTCCACCAAACTTGAGGTTAAACACCAAGCGCTCAATCATAATGCTACACAGCCACTGCAGAAAACCTGCACTTCTCTAAGAATGGCATTGGGAAGCCAAGAGCAGACATGCTCAGCAGCTATGGGATATCGGCAAAAACAACAACAACAACACAGCCACTTTTAATAATTCAAAGGAAGTCTATGTAACCTTCAAAATCCCCTTACCTTTGTCCTAAATATTCTTTATTTATTTTTTTAAATTATACAATTATTTACCTGTTAACGGTGTGTATCAGAATGGTTTTTGTACTGACTGTTTTATTGCAATATAAAAGCAAATCTGAAAACTAACAGATGTGTATTTATTATATTTTAAATTGTAAGTGAAAACAGGTTATGTAAAATCATAATTATTCATTGATATTTTTTAAATAGCTTGTTGTTTTTCTTGCCAAAGCGATGAAAATAATTACATTATGTAAATAAATGTAAAAAAAGGGGGTTTGGGTGTAAGGGCAGAAGTAAAATTCTTTTTTTCCAAAGTTATAAATATACAAGTACCATCATTGTGTGAGAAATTCTTTAGTCACAATATAGTCAGAATAGTATTTAAGAACATAATTTTAGTCAGAATATTCCTAGTTAACCTGAATGTGTAAAATTTTATTATTATTTATTTTTTTGTTTACTTTTTATAGAGCGTTAAAGCAAATCGCAACTTGAAAAAACAAACAAACAAAAAACTATATTTTTATAAAATATGTGCCATAACTATTCAAATGAGCAAACACAATAAATTATTCACACGCAAAGCAAAGTTGTACTCGTCAATAAAGTTACTAATATAAAATGAATGTCACACTTCCACATGAACAATAGAGACAGTAAAACATAACTGAGGCAACAAGACATGTGCTCATTGTAGCAATGATACTTAATTACTTCTGGTGTCATTTCTAGATAAAATCTTCAAATTTACAACAAATTGTCGTAAATCTATATCCACCTTCATGTAATGCATAGATACAAAACATCATATAATGCTTGAATACAAAACACAAAACCTGGTTACATTTACACCTCATACATGACACTAGAAGAAAACTGCTTGGGTCTGAGATCAGCCATACCACCAAAAACAAAAGCCATACAAGTTAATGCAGCAAAGCCAACTGGCAATAAATTAGGCAAAAAAAAACAAAAGGCTAAAGAAAATACACAAGAGATGATGACATTAAATTGATTATGAAGGGCTATAAAGTGTTGACTAATACAAAAACAAAATGAACAATCTATAATGATCTAGACTCAAAAATATCAGAGATGCTATATTTTCCTACATCTTAAATCAGACAAACCACAGCTGGCTTTTCACTCAAGACTGCAAGAAATATTTTCAATGAATGACTCCCGCCCCTGTAAAGCACTAAGTATTCTGGCATCACGAGTTCAAAGATGACAGTGATTTAGCAGTTGCTCAGTGGCATATCTGTTGCAGTTAGCTAGGTCAGGGTGCTAGAATTTTTTTCAAGGGGTACATGGAATTAGTGGGGTGCATGGAGGTGTGCTCTGGAAGTCCTCTCAGTACAGCACAAGCACAAAATTAGGATTATATCAGAGCTGTGTGCTTTCTGTGCTTCTCTATGGCGCGGAGAGCTGGAGAGTTACAGAGAAGGAAATGTCGAAATTGTCCTCTTTCCACACAACATGCCTAAGAAAAATTCTCCGAATCTTTTGGCCGAATACCATCACCAACCAAGATCTGCTTACTCGGAGCAAGCAAGAGGACATGCACACCATCATAGCTGGCAGATGCTGGAGCTGGGTTGGCCATGTCCTCAGAAGAGACCCCGATGCCATCACAAGAACAGCTATGCTATGGACCCCTGAAGGAAAACGAAAGAGAGGATGACCAAAAACAACCTGGCGGAGGACTGTGGAGGCTGAGATGCAAAGAATGAACCAGAGTTGGGGCACTGTACGAAGGATGGCCGCCGACCGAGCAAAGTGGAATCAATTTGTTGTTGCCCTATAAGACGCCACCAGGCGTAATGGCCACTGACTGCTTTGACGGTCGGCGGCTAAGGATCAAACAAGAGAAGAAGATGGAGGTGTGCACAGTTCATAAATTTGGGGGGAAGAAAGAAAAACAAAAACAAATTAAATAAGTGCAATGTATAAAATGTATCATGACAGCAGAGGGACAGGAAACAAGATGGGCAGAGCACTTCAGAGAAACTCTGAACAAGGAACCACCAGAGACACAACTGAATGTTCCTGAGGCTGAAAACGATCTAGATGTAAATACAGACATTCCACGAAAAGAAGAAATCATCACAGCAATCAAAAGGTTAAAGAACGGAAAAGCTCCTGGCCATGATAACTTAAATGCAGAGCTATTTAAGACAGACCCTGAGCTAGCAGCAGAACTATTAGAACCACTATTTGCACAAGTCTGGAAAACGGGGACAACACCATCAGAGTGGAACAAAGGAATAATTGTCAAATTGCCCACGAAGGGAGATCTTGCAGACTGCAATAATTGGAGAGGAATCACTCTTCTCTCAGTTCCCAGCAAAATACTAGGCAGGATAATTATACAGAGAATTTCAAAAGCAGTAGACCACAAACTGAGAAAAGAACAAGCAGGATTAGAAAGAACAGAAGATGTGTAGATCATATATTCACTCTCAGGAACATTATAGAGCAGTGCTCAGAATGGCAAAGACAGCTGTACATTAATTTCGTTGATTTTGAAAAGGCTTTTGACAGCATACATAGAGACAGTTTATGGAAAATACTGAGGTCTTATGGAATTCCAAGCTGCATAGTGTCAATCATAAAAAGCCTCTATGCCAACTTTACGTGTAGTGTTGGGCAGAGCAACCTAACCTTTCAGGTGAAGACAGGAGTATGACAGGGATGCCCCTTATCAACCACTCTATTTTCAACAGTCATAGATTGGGTGATGCGCCAGACAACAGAGGGCAGTCCAAGAGGAATAAGATGGACTACATTTTCTACATTGGAAGATCTGGAATATGCAGATGACATTGCACTACTAGCACATTCACATCAACACATCCAGGAAAAAACGGATAGACTTAATAAGCTTAGCCAGCAGGTGGGCTTGAACATCAATTTAAAGAAGTCAGAGGTCATGACGCTCAATGTGAGCAACCCTGAGCCCATATCAGTAAGGAATCAGCAACTGGGACAGACAGACACCTTCACATACCTAGTAACACCAGACGGCGGGGCAGGCAAAGACATCAACATCAGAATGAATAAGGCAAGAACAGCCTTATTTAGCCTAAACAACATCTGGAAGTCCTCTCAATACAGCACAAGCACAAAATTAAGATTATATCAGAGCTGTGTGCTTTCTGTGCTTCTCTATGGTGTGGAATGCTGGAGAGTTACAGAGAAGGAAATGTCGAAATTGTCCTCTTTTCACACAACATGCCTAAGAAAAATTCACCGAATCTTTTGGCCGAATACCATCACCAACCAAGATCTGCTTACTCGAAGCAAGCAAGAGGACATGCACACCATCACAGCTGGCAGACGCTGGAGCTGGGTTGGCCATGTCCTCAGAAGAGACCCCAATGCCATCACAAGAACAGCTATGCTTTGGACCCCTGAAGGAAAACAAAAGAGAGGCCGACCAAAAACAACCTGGCGGAGGACTGTGGAGGCTGAGATGCAAAGAATGAACCAGAGTTGGGGCACTGTACGAAGGATGGCCACCGACCGAGCAAAGTGGAATCAATTTGTTGTTGCCCTACAAGACGCCACTAGGCGTGATGGCCACTGACTGCTTTGACGGTCAGCAGCTAAGGATCAAAGAAGATAAAATGTATCTTTTTTTGTGAAAAATTGCCAAACCTGTAATAAATATTGTGATTTATTAGATGGCGAAAGAGAAAGATGAATTAGATCAGTTTTGTGGCTATTGCTTCTGCAACATCAAGTTACTGCATTCCTGTACCCTACGTGCAGTTTATGCCAAAGAGCTTTTGCTAAAACTGTGTTTTCCATTTCAGGTCAATTTGGATACAGTCTGCTAACAAAATGAGATGCATATCTGAGTGACAAACATCTGTTTTAAATTAAAATCTGAAGCACCTTTTACAAATCATCAGCATGTTTAATACACATGTAGTGCAGCATGAGATGCTGTGTAAGTAAAAGTAAAGTAAGCTGATATTTTATTAATAACTACATCATTAATCATTAAAGTAACCAATGTATTAAAAAGGAAAGGGGGGGGGGATTCCCGTTACATGCCCATTGAGGCATATTGGGAATATGGTGTTAGGCCCATATTTTCTTGACCATATGACACACTAGGGGTTATGTGGTCAGCATCACGCCAGCCGCCTTTAACCTTCCCAGAGTTGCTCTGGTACCCAATTCAAGAGGCTGGGTAGACCTCGGAACCGTTTGTGGTCTAAAAAATCTCACCTTAACTGGGAGTCGGTCTGTGGACCACTAAGCTCAGAAGCCAGTGTACTAACCACTGCTCTTAACTGATGTACGAGGGGCGTTCAGAAAGTAATGCACCACATTGTTTTTCTCAGGAGCTGTTTATTAAAAAAGCATGAAATTTATACAAAATATACATGGATATGTCATGTAAACATCGGTATTATTCAACATAATCCCCATCAACTTGTACGGCTTTATGCCAGCGCGAAACAAGTGCATGTATTCCTAGCCCGTACCAGATTTTGTCTTGATCATGTAGCCATTTCTTCGCTGCATGAATCACTCCTTCATCATCTTCAAACCTTGTCCCACGGAGTGCATCTTTAAATGGACCAAATAGATGAAAATCAGAAGGTGCCAAATCGGGACTATAGGGTGGATGGGGTAGTACAGTCCAACCCAATTTGGTGATTGCTTCCCGTGTTGCCAGACTTGTGTGAGGGCGCGCATTGTCGTGAAGGAGAATCCGGTCTGCTGGTTTCTAGTGCGGCCGAACTCTGCGAAAACGTTGATTGAGTTTTTTCAATGTCTTAATGTAAGCTTGCGAATTGATTGTCTCTCCTCTTGGCATAACGTCCACAAGAATCCCACCTTCAATGTCCCAAAAGACAGTGATCATGACCTTTCCAGCTGAAGGAATTGTCTTGAATTTCTTTCTTCTTGGTGGTTGCGGATGATGCCACTCCATTGACTGTCTTTTTGTCTCGGGTTCAAAATGATGTGCCCAGATTTTGTCACCTGTAACGATCTTGGCCAAAAAGTTCTCTCCATCAGCATTGAAACGCTCCAACAATTCAGAAGAAATTACTTTCCTTTGCAATCGGTGGTCATTTGTGAGACTTCGAGGAACCCATCTTGCGCAAACCTTAGAAAATCCGAGAGTTTTTAAACTGCATTTGCACTACCAATGCTGACTGACAGCGGTAAGGCCAATTGTTGAGTAGTGATTTGCCTATCAGTAAGAATAATGCCCTCAGCGCATTTCAACATTTCTGCGTTGGTGGCTGTGGCAGGACGTCCACAGCGCGACCGATCAAGCAGCTCCGTATCTCCACTTCCTGATTCTTTGAACCCAGCGACTGACTGTACTCCTGTCGACTGCAAAACTTCCATACACATCACATAGACGCTTGTGAATATTCACAACAGTTTCCTTCTCTGCAACGAGAAATTCTATCACAATTCGCTGTTTATAACGCAAGTTGCTAACATGCTCCATTTCAACGGTTTAGGGCAGCCGTATTATTTGGCCGGTTGCGGTGCAATTTGGTGCACACTATTGGCACATGCCATATTTGAAGTGTGCAAAATTTCATGCTTCTATCTTCATTATTAGCTGAGAAAAATGATGTGGTGCATTACTTTCTGAACGCCCCTCGTATTAAGATAAATGTAAATGTGCCTATGCTCTCAGCCCCTAATGGCCAGCGTTTTGTCTGTGGTTCTTAGGATTAGCAGTGGCTGTATGTAAGATTTCTATCCCTATAAATCTTGTAAATGTCAGGTTATCCTGCTTGGTTCAGACAGAAAGGGTGTCAAAATATGAAACTATTACAGTACAAATGCGTAATGAGCATTCAACTGGATAAGCGGTTAAAGCACTTGCCTCTCATGGGATTAAAATCTGTTAGTGCCATGCTCAAGTCCACCCAGCTGTAAATGGGTACCTGACTGCTCTTGAGTTACTGAAGGCAAAGGCAGTGAGGAGGGGGTCACCCCAGCTCACAAAGCTAGACCATGTATAGTGATGTCTCTAGCACTTCATTCCCATACAACAGAATCTGCTACAGGACCACCATTTTTTTTTGTTTTTAAACTGAGTTCATTGAACTTGTGTTGTAAATAATTATTTATAACCTGAATCTGAACTATGAAATTAAAGTTTCTTTGAAGACAGACTTTTAAAAGATATAATTTTTTAGATAATTAAAAAAATACATATTCTTTTTTCATTTCGTACACATTAATGGTTATTACTGTTGTAATACACTCACAAATGTTTTAATTTGGTGCTTCTTTCTTTACTGTTTTATGTAACATTGGTCTTGCCATTAAGTTTAGTCACAAAACCTAGGATAGGGACCGCCACACCTGGCACATGATGCTTATTAATTAAACTTCTGTTAAAAAAAATGGGTGTTCTTTCTAGATCCAGTACCTATTTTAAATAGCTATGTTTAATAGGCTGTGTACAATTTTAACTTCCATTTGTACTTTTAAAGTGCGTTATTAAAAGTCAGAATAAAAGCGGGGAACAAATAATAAATAAGTTTAGAGTGCCTGTGATTCTCAAAGCCTGGTGTGATGGTGCATACTGTTCAAGATATGTTTGAAGAACGCTAAACTAGGCATAAGTATATATATATATTTATAACTGATTTAGTCAAACGGTGAAATGTTTCTCATTAATAATTTATATCCTTTAAAAAAACAACAGGGGCAAAAATTTTACATAAACTACCATTTTTATTTCTTTAACATTTATTACAGTTTACCTAAAATAATATTGCACAGATGGGGCAGGGGGATTTTACACAACCACTGGTTTATTAAATTGTGTGTCACAGACTACCAGAAACAATCTTTCCACTACTTGTCACTGCTTTCAATGAGGTTTTTGTTGCTAAATATCAAGATGTAAAAAGGTAAAGGAACCCGTTACACGCCCATTGAGGCATATTGGGAATATGGTGTTAGGCCCATATTATCTTGACCGTCGGCACACGAGGGGTGATGTGGTCGGCATCACGCCGGCCGCCTTAACCTTCCCAGAGTTGCTCTGGTACCCATTTGGGGCTGGGTCGACCCAGGAGCCGTTTGTGGCCTAAAAAATTCCCGCCTCATCTGGGGATCGAACCATAGACCACTGCGCTAGGAAGCCAGTGCACTAACCACTATGCTACCGCGGCATGTGGTGAGTGACAGAAAAAAAAAAAATCATCTCAATTCTACTGGACCAAGTCAACTGTGATGTTCCCATGATATGTGAACTGTGTCAGGTGCTGTACTGAGTGTAATTATCTTGATGACCATTTTCTGGAGGATTAGCTCTGTAAAATTGTGTCAGATACTATATTCAGTGTAATCATCTTGATGTCTCTTTTCTGGAGCATTAGCTTTGTAACACTTTGTCTGGTACTATGCTCAGTGTAATCATCTTGACTGATGTTCCTTTTCTGCAGGATTAGCTCTGTAAAACTGTCAGGTGCTATAATGAGTGTAATCATTTGGATGTCCATTTTCTGGAGGATTAGCGCTGTAAAACTGTATCAGGTACTTTAAAGAGTGTAATCATCTTGACTGATGTGCATTTTCTTTAGGATTGGCTCTGTAAAACTGTATCAGGTCTATAATGAGTGTAATCATCTTGATGCCCATTCTCTGGAGAACGTTTTGGAGCTATACCTGATTAGCTCATAGTTTTTTTTTCGCTTCCTTATTTATATAAGAACACAGGCCTTAATTTTTTCCTTTTCTTTACAGCTACATTAGTACAGAGCCTATAGTTTTCTCCCTTTATTACTCTAGACCAATGCCTGTAGTTGTCTGTCTCTCTCTCTTTTTTTGTTTTGTTTTTGTTTCAGCAGCTTCAGAAAGAAATTTTACACAATATAATACAGGTCTCAGTGCAATGTATCTTTTTACTCTCCCATGCTGTCTAATCACAACTGCTTTAAAAAAAATACAAATTACCATTTTAACAAAAACACAAAGAACAATTTTTTTTATTACATTACAAATTATTGCATTTAACAAATCGAAACTCATTCATGCTGGACTCCTACAGGCAAGGTTAACAAACCAGTACTCATTCACTCCAGTTTAACTTACTACTACAGGCACAATTAACAAGCAAGTACTCATTCACTCCAGTTTAACTTACTACTACAGGCACAATTAACAAGCAAGTACTCATTCACTCCAGTTTAACCTACTACTACAGGCAAAATTAACAAGCAAGTACTCATTCACTCCAGTTTAACTTACTACTACAGGCACAATTAACAAGCAAGTACTCATTCACTCCAGTTTAACTTACTACTACAGGCACAATTAACAAGCAAGTACTCATTCACTCCAGTTTAACCTACTACTACAGGCAAAATTAACAAGCAAGTACTCATTCACTCCAGTTTAACCTACTACTACAGGCAAAATTAACAAGCAAGTACTCATTCACCCCAGATGAATCTACTCATACGGGAAAGATTAATCTACTCCTACAAGCAAAATTAATCTACTCCTACAGGCAAGATTAATCTACTCCTTCAAGCATTACAAATAAATTTACAATGATAAAACAACCTAAATATATTCAGCTAACAAGTAAGAAATCTGTAGGGAAAAAACTTCACAGTTAAAACCAACCCCTATGACAAAAGACATACAGAAACATCTACATGTTACATCTGAAGAAAGCTTGGATATGAGAAGACATAAGCATATTCTCATTTTTAGCATTTGAAAGTTATCACATCAATAATAATATATCTAGTCTTCAGCATTTTCATTCAGTTTAAATTCTCGACAATTTAAAAAAAAAAGCATGCAACATTCTTATCTGGAAACTATTCCAAGTAGCATTTAACTTTAGTTTTTAACGAAACAATTCGTCATTCCCACCAAAGTTCAAACCCGAAAGAAGAGAAAACAAGGAAGAATGCAAACATAAATAACAATCTTTAATTATCCACATAATTCATGGGACTGACTCCCTTTTTTGTTAAGCCAGGCAGCTGCCACATGTTAATATAACACTGAAACTGCTATAATGGTAGCAAAGAAAAGGAGCTTCTTCTCAAATTTCTGTCCACATCTCACTTACATATTGGGGAATATGGTGCCACACGAGGGGTGATGTGGTCACACGCCGGCCGCCTTACATAGCTCTGGTACCCATTTGTCGACCCAGGAGCCGTCCAGTAAACCATAGACCTTTTAACCACTATGCTACCGCGGCTCCTGTTGTCGTTAATGGCAAGACATATTAAATCTGATAGCCGCATGAAGTAACAAATACTCTAAAGACTGTTGTAGCTACCAAACCCCCACCATGAAAAGAGTCAGAATGAGATCTTCTGTCATTAATCTGAGACTAACAGATGAGGATTTCTTCTACATGTTCAGCATCAAACAATTCCACTACAGCAAGGTCAACTTCCTTACAACAAACCCAGGCCAGGAATGCCAGCAAAAGTTTGTTGATGAAGGTGACCTCATGAGTAAGGAAAGCCTTTGTGCTGTTACATGAACATAAACTTCAATTTATTAAATGCTTCTGCAGAACTCACTGAAAAAAAAATACAGGCAATGAAAGCTACTCTGCAATGCTTCAAAGACAATGATCACCTTGCATCAATATGTTACAACCATCCATGTCAATATGTTGTACTCAGGCAGCAGAATGACCTGCTGATATGAAGTGTAAATTGCACATGTTGATAACAGCACATATAATGATAAGAGAGAGGAGTGGGGGAGGGGGGAGAGAGGAACAATGATACACACATAATTTTTTTTTTTTAATTTTCTGTATTTTATTTCAGTAGGGTATGGGTGGGAGAAAACAGGTGAGGAAGGAATGGAGGCCATACAAGGAGTATGAAAGGAAAAAGTGACAGTGCAGCCACTAATGTAAACGGAAAAAGGAGGAGTGTTTGAGGAAGATGAGTTAATTTAAGTAAAAGTAAAGGAACAAATAAATATTCAGATGGAGGGAGGGTGGTGTGTAGGAGAAATACCAATGAGAGATGGGCAGACAAGATGAAACAGATGAAAGAGAGAAAACAAGACAGATGACGATGAGATGTAGTAGTGGAAGGAGTGATGCAAGGACAGGGGGGAAATAAAGAACACTTGTGACAAGTGAGGGAAGAGAAGTTATGGAAATTATAAAAGGTAACAGGAAAGTGAATGAAGAGTAGACATTTGGGAAAGCAGGGGTGAGCCAAAGTGAGACTACAGAACTGAATGAATGCACAGAAATGGATGACAGAAAAAGTTATGAGAGGGTAAAAACAGCAGAAGTAGAGACAGTGAGAGAAAGAGCAAAGGAGTAGCACTGGCAAGAGGAAAAACAAAACAAAGAATATCAGGATAGGTATTGAAAGAGATAGCAGCAGAAGTGAGTGGTAAAGAGAGGATAAGTGAGGCAGTAGTGTCAACATAGAGGAACATAGAGGTATGTGAGAGATACGAGCGAGGAAATAGTAAAAAGAGTGGTAAGAAAGAGCAAGGGAAAGTATGTGATGTGAATGAGTGACATACAGAGGACAACAGTGTGAGAAACAGTTAATAAGAAAGTGAGCAGCAAGAGAAGAGAATAGGAGAAAGTCAGTGTCTGAATTACAGGAGTGTAAAGAAAGAAACTATGAACAGTGTGAGCAAGAATTGGGGGGAGGGGGGGGGGGTGCAGTGGCACAACACAGTGGAGTAAGAGTAGGTGGTGGTAAGAACAACGAGAAAGAATGAATATAATAAAAAAAAAAAGAAGATAGCATAGAATGAGTGATGTGGGGCAGAAAAAAAGAGGGGGGGGGGGGCGGTTGGGGGAAGAAAGAATTAGAAAGTGCAGGACAGCATAATACACACTGGCGGAGAGACAGAGATAAATCTGTGAGCAAAACTTTAACTTACAAGTCGGGGCAATGTGACCACCAAAAACAAAAACACAAAATTAAACACCAACATAACACCCATGATCGGGGGGGGGAAAAAAAACAACAACAGAAAAGCAATGTCCCTTCACAATCTATCATACCTTCGGAACTGGCAACCATGAATGGCAGAAATATGGTCACCAAGAAACATGACCACCAGACGGTTGGTGGTAATAACATGGTGACTCACACAGCTGGTGAACCAAACTGGCATATTTATTCCACTTTTAAGCCTAAATGATTAATGAGAGTACAGAGGATGCCATGTGGCCAAGAAAGAATAGATTTAAAATCATTAAACTGAAACGTTAGGGAAAAGATGACATGATGACAAGGCAGCTAAACAGAAAGGGCAAGGTATCACTCATTCTATCACACTGGTACAGCTGCTACTTGGACAACTTGCTGATGACACGAATCAATGCACCATTTTCGTCTTTCAATCTCTGATTGTCCGCTTTCAGGGTTTCCATTTTCTGAAAATACAAAAAGCACACAACAAAAATTATGAGCATGATGCTTCCTGGATTTATCACTCACCTTGGTCCAGTTACTTTCTATCTCTGTTCATGTAGCAAGTCAGTTTCTTAATTATTAACAACTGTCAAGCTGTTGGCCTGACATTCACCTGTCCTTAGCTGCTTTACATTACACATTTTGGGATGCAGTGGTTTATTTTGTGTGTGTGTGACACACTGGTACTTTTGTCAGTTAAGCAAAGACACTTTGCTTAACTGACGAAAGTACCAGCAACCAAAACAATGAAATACTCTTTTAAGGTGCAAACAATGATAAATGGACAAAATGTAATTCAGACTCTATCAATGTGACCTAAAAAATATTCAGCTACAAAATGTAGGCAGCAGTATAAGAATGTGCACTGTCAAGAAGAATTATTAACATCTTCAGGAAGTCTGCCACTGAACATTGCTCAAACTGCAGAGATCACAATGACAATACCATATCACTCTGATGTGCTCATGTATCAATGTACAGTAATACTCCTCAGTGCTACCAAGTATAGCACTGCTTCACTACAGCACTCTTTAACTCTGAAGGCCTATTATTTTTTGACAGCCCATAAAAGTTTACAAAATTACAAGTTCAAACAACCCTATGAGAGAAGCCATCAAAACCGGCATGCTAGCCGGAGTAGATCACATGCACGCTTACATTTCTTCAGCTGTTCTCTGTAAATCAAGCTCTGCCAAAACCAAGCATGTGGCGGGTGTGATAGCGAGTCAGCTGACAAAGTGCACACTCTTTATAATAATTTCAGACAGACTGGCTAGAGCAGAGCCGGGCAGTATAAGAACACATTTTCACAGTCCCCAGCTCACCCACTGCCTCTCGCCAACAGCTAAGGCTAACTCTCTCATTCTGTTACGCTCATCACTCTTCAAAATTCTGCTACTTATTATAATGTTGCACATTCGTAACAGTAAACTAATTATTAATAGTATGTTACTAAATTAAAGTGTTTATTATTATCCATACTCATCATATGCCACATAATACAACCGTATTCTACATATCTCAGGTTAAAAATAACCTTTCAGGATCCCATCTCCCTTTATGCTATGTTACAATGACCCCGTACAGCGTTTACATTAAGTTCTCCATTTCATGAGTGTTGAGTGGGATATTACGCCACATCTTCTATACCACAGCACCTTCAACCTGCTCATATTAACACAGTCTTTTCATGCATTTTTACATCATAGTACCTTTACACTGCTTCTGCATTACACATTTTGTATATTCTTTATGCCTTACAATATCTTACTACTGCTTCTGCGAGCAAATTTCTACTGAAACTGTATGAGGATGGGTCTCTCAAAATTAAAAACACCTTTATTCTTTCTGACCACATAAATCAGAATCACATTTTGTCTGGTGTCATCACGAGATACGAACATGGAGCAAAAGCAAGAATAGAAAACTCAGAGACATGTTTTACAGAAGACTGAAAAACACCTGGAAATCTGCATATATTTAAGAAATTAAAAAAAACATAATTGAATTTTAGCACTAATGACAAGCATACCTGTCAACCTCCTGAGATGAAAACCTGTACGCAGGGTCAGTAAAAACACCCAAAAAAACCTTACGCAAACAATATATTAATATACTATATGCGATACGGTTTTAAAATGACAAATGGCATATACTAACTAATTTAATTGAAATAGTGCGATATAAATCATAGTATTAAGTCTCATGCTGTTCTTTATGTGTATTAGAGAAATTCTTGTTAGTGGAATTAATCAATATAACATGTGTGTTAAATATCGCTTACAGATTATCACTAGCATACATAAAATGGTGTCGATTATAGTTAGTAGTTATTTGCACAGAATATTTTGACATTAATTTATCGGGAAATGTATAAAAGATAAACGTTAATTGGAAAGACGAAAGGGACTGACAACAATTACAACCAAGCTACCCTTTTTACTGCGTCTCTGAATTATTTTTTAAGGCCGTATCAAATAGGTCAAGTACACCTTTCTCACCATTTCGCTCAGAAAAAAAAAAAACAAACAAACAATCAAATCGAGTGGTTTCATCGTTAACGGTTAGAACACACATAAACAAAGATGTTGCCTAACATTAATCCTAACCCTACCCCATCTTACTGATATATACTGAAGCACATTAAAAACGCACCACTATTATATATACTGATGCCGAGAAGCTGGAAAAAAAAAGGTGTGGGAATGGATTTTCCCCGTGTTTGTCATGAGGTAAAGAGCGAATGGCTGCTGGAATGGAAAGTGCATGATTCAACCCACGGGTTTGTGTACAGACTACATGAAAATAATGAAAGTTACACGTGCAACACGATTCCCAACAGCTATGACCCTGAAAATGTGTACGTGTTGTGGCAGTATACTCGGTATAAAAAGGCCATTGAGACAAAACACCCAGTACATGTGCTTGAAATGCCACGACTATCTGAAAACGACCGCCAACGAGCCATTGGTATGTTGGAGACCGGAATGAGCTCGCGGGCCATTGCCAGAAGGATGAATTGCCACCACAGCACTATTGTACGTCTCAATGAACGTTACGGAACCACTGGCAGTGCCCGGGATAGACTTCGGAGTGGCCAACCACGAGTTACTACCCCTGCGCAAGATCGTCATATTGTGCTGAGTCACCTAAGGAATCGTTCTCTCCCGGCAAGTCAAACAGCAAGAGCAATAGTGGGTAGACGTGGGCAAGTCTCTCGAATGACAGTCATACGATGACTCAGAGATACAGGCCTTACTGCAAGACGACCTTATGTTGGGCCAAACTTGACTCACAGACATCGTCAGCAGCGCCTGCAATGGGCAGAGCAACATGTCAGATGGACTAGACTGCAGTGGAATGCTGTCCTATTCACAGACGAGAGCAGATTCAACATATCCTTTGCTGATGGATGTATGCGGATTTGGCGACAGTGTGGAAAGCGCTTTGCAGATTGCTGTGTTCGTCAGCACAACTGATTTGGAGGTGGCAGTATTCACATTTGGGGAGGATTCAGTTTTCACCATCGCTTGCCTCTTCACGTCTTCCGTGGAAATGTTAATGCTGTGACATATCGAGATGAGGTTCTGGATGCATTGGTTGCTCCTGCGTTCACAAATTATCCAGACTTGCAGCTTCTCCAGCAGGATAACGCACGTGCGCACACCGCATGCATTACACAGCAATATCTACAGCAGCAGAACATTGTGACGATTGATTGGCCTGCCCTATCACCAGACATGTCCCCTATAGAACATCTGTGGGACGAGCTTGGACGCAGAGTCTACAGGCAAGGTTCTCCAGCTAATCTGCAACAGCTCGAAGCTGCTCTTACACGTGAATGGGACTTGATTCCCCGGAATTTCCTTCAGAGACTTGTGCGTTCCATGCGGAGCCGCTGCCAAGCTTGTTTGCAAGAACATGGTGGACATACTGAGGATAGTGTGAATGAATTTTTTTATTGGTTGCATTTTTGGTTTTCTCCCTTGCCTGCACAGAATGCAATGAATTTCATAACAATCAAATGTACAAATTAATGACCAGCATGGATTCATAGGAAAATGAATAAACATTTCAAATATGTAAACTTGTAAACACTTATATTTACATTTCACATTCTGTTCCTGGATTATACAGGTAGTGCGTTTTTAATGTGCTTCAGTATATAATAAATAAAACAAAAACAAACAAACAAACCGCAAGACAACATCGTACGTTAAAAATAACGAACAATAAACTCCCAACTTACCCATTATAAATCTGTAATCGAGATCTCAATAAACAATAGACATCTGGGCTAAAAACGACCACATGGTGCTTCATTTCAACCACCAAATTATGAACACAATATCAAATACTTCGCTTTTTAAAAAATGATGTGTAGGGGTAGTCGCAAGCGTGGTTGATGACAGATAGCAATAAAAATGCCTCTTGTCTTGTCAGGAACCCAAACATTTTTGAGAGAAAATTAAAACTTACGAAAGAATGAGAAATGATTTTAAAAGTAAAATAAAAGCTTACCAGACAATAAAATAAACAAAACAAAAGTAGATATGGGTAGAATACACTTTGATATACTGACCAAGCACTGGCACGGAGCTGACAAAAAGAATGCATGCAAAGAACAAAGAAGGCATAAAGTAGAGAAACCATGACATAAGTGAAGGACGGACCAGGATAAGTATTGAGAAACAAAGTGAAATGAAATGTGTGACCACCATTCTATATACACTCAAGAGTACCCAGAGTAAAAACATAAGCTGTTTTGAACAATAACTCTTAAGGATCAATGCTGGAACCAGTGTGCAACATACCGAAAATGAATGCATAAAATAATTCAAGATTTATAATGATTAATTTCATTGTATAAATACTGAACAACTAATATATATTACACTGTAAATGAAATAAGAGGAAAATATTAGATTGCCTAAATACAAAACTACTGATGTATAAAGTCCTTCACAGAAAATAAGAGAAAAATCAGTTGCACTGTCTAAATACAAAACTACTGATTACAGTGCATTATACACTGTCTAAATACAAAATTACTGATTATAGTGTATTATACACTGTCTAAATACAAAACTACAGTATGAGATGGCTTTAACTTGTAACAATTAGTGATCTAATTAACAATGAATATATTAACAAACTGCTGAAGCATCAACAAATAACTGCCCACCAGAAGAGACAGATTAGGTTAGTTTGATCAATCATACAGAATTCAGCATCAATCAATTTAAACAGTTCAAGAAATGGAATGATATTCTCAGGCCCCTGAACTTAATTAAAATAAATGTTTTAAGCCTGTTCTGTCAGCCGGTCCATTAATATAGTTTGGCAGGCCTCCCACCATTACCCCTCAATGGATCTACAGTTTACATACGTAACATCCATTTATAAAATGTTTGTGGACAACCATTGCAAGTGAGAATGCAGCGAATACTCTCAAGTGTCCTTAATGACTTCTCTAAAGTACTTTCACTGTGATTATGTATGAAATGGTTATCACATGCAGTTTAAACCGTGGTAACTGAAGTGTTGGCATGATAGTAACTGAGAAATTATGTTAAGAGTGATCAGATCACATCAGCTGCCATCTTCACATCGCAGGTCAACTGCAATGGATCTCCAGCATCTTCTGTCTCTTGTCTTGATGTTATACCCTGATAGACTCTTGCATGTTCGTCTTGTGATGTTATCTTCCCACTTATAGCGCAGCCTTCCTCTTATGCGTTTGCCTTCCATATATAACTCATCCTTCCATTATTGATTTCAGCAAGGTGTTAAGTCTTTTTTTATGCGACCAAAATATTTTTACTAATTTTGCTCTGAACATCAGTTTAACAGAGTGGTTAGAGTGCTGGTTTCTCGCGGCAGACGTGACAGGTTTGATTTACAGTATTGTCACACTCCAGTCTACCCAGCTGTAAATGGGTACCTGACTTCACTCAAATTAAGAAGGAAAAGTCATCGAGGAAGGGAACTGATCACCATACCTCTCAGTGCTGGACCTAGTATACTGAAGTCTCTAACACTTCACTCCCATAAGGCAGTTTTTGCTATGGGACTAGTAGTACCTGTTTAATTTTGATCTCAATCATTATTTCCCCTTCCTTTGCTAGCTTTCAGAGGACTTTCCATGAGATGTGCCCCATGATACTTAGAATGAGGTTTAGTATTGAAGTAAAATAGACCATTAGTACTTCAGTTTTACAATGAATGTTTCAGGAAAGCCCTTTTTATTATCAATAAAGAAAACAAAAACTGTGCCTCTTGTTTTCTTGATGCAGACAAAGGATCTTCCTAGAAATGTTTGTCTATATCTGTGTTGTTCCATTGTAAAAACATGGTGTTCTTGCACTGAAAGGGCTTTCCTAAGATGTTCATGTAACTATGTGTCTAGATCCATTGCAAGAATGAACAGCTAAAAGGCGTATGGGTATTGGGAATCACCTATATAAAAGAATGCAGTAACAAGAGTACATGTTTCAACTGAATGATCACACATGCATTAACAGAAAACATATGCAAATATACACACTTAAATTCTAAAACTGAAACACACATACAACAAAATAAACAGAAATTTAATGTCCTTAAACACAGCTTGTTCAATTCTAAAATAAAAAAAATAAAAAAAAACCCCACCCACCCAAAACCCATTTGAAAATGTATGTGTTTTCATACATGAGTTCTCTCACAGTAATGATTTTCAAGGAAAACATACATTAAATGTAATATTTTGCGATCAGCCATAATATATGAACTGATCAAAGTGCTATGCTGTAATAACAACATATTCAAATTGTAAAAACTGTCAACTAAATAATGTACCAACAGGAATTCTTTATACATAATGTTACAGCTTATATGTCAGTAGATGATCTCAAACTCGTACTCTTTATACATTATGTTACAGCTCATATGTCAGTAGATCTCTCAAACATGTACTCTTTATACATTATGTTACAGCTCATATGTCAGTAGATGCTCTCAAACACGTGCTCTTTATACATCATGTTACAGCTTATTTGTCAGTAGACTCTCTCAAACATGAACTCTTTATACGTCATGTTACAGCTTATATGTCAGAAGATGCTCTCAAACATGTACTCTTTATACATCATGTTACAGCTTATTTGTCAGTAGATCTCTCAAACATGTACTCTTTATACATCATATTACAGCTTATGTCAGCAGATCTCTCAAACACGTACTCTTTATACATCATGTTACAGCTTATATGTCAGTAGACCTCTCACACACATACTCTTTATATGTCATGTTACAGCTTATATGTCAGTAGATCTCTCAAACATGCACTCTTTATACATCATGTTACAGCTTATATGTCAGTAGATCTCTCAAACACGCACTCTTTATAGTAGATCTCTCAAACACGCACTCTTTATAATCATCTTACAGCTTATATGTCAGTAGATCTCTCAAACACATACTCTTTATACGTCATGTTACAGCTTATATGTCAGTAGATGCTCTAAAACATATCTTTATACGTCATGTTACAGCTTATATGTCAGTAGATGCTCTCAAACACGTACTCTTTATACATCATGTTACTGCTCATATGTCAGTAGATGCTCTAAGAATATGAGCTATTTATACATCATGTAACAGCTTGTATGTCAGTAGATGCTCTCAAACACTTACTCTTTATACATCATGTTACAGCTTATGTCAGCAGATCTCTCAAACATGAACTCTTTACACATCATGTTACAGTTTATATGTCAGTAGATGCTCTCAAACACGTACTCTTTATACATCGTGTTACAGCTTATATGTCAGTAAATGTACTCTTTTACATCATGTTACAGCTTATATGTCAGTAGATGCCCTCAAACACATATATACTTTCAATTCAACTAAGCAAGGTTCATTTCTACAGTTAAGATTTGGAAAAAAAATAGTTATGTGACAATGCATGCTTCCTGGCACATACTGTTAACTTTGCAGTACAAAACAATGCAGTGATCAGTTTATTTTTTCCCTCTAGGAAAGAGTGTCTCAAAGCAAAGAAGATCTAAAATCTGAACACTCTTCTCAGGCAAGACAAACCATTAGTTTCAGGGCAAGCATTAAAAAAGGAAGATGTCAATTCAAAGAAAATTAGTAATGAAGAAAATATAAAACATGACAGCTTAAAAGGAAAGCAAAAACAACTAAATAGTGCCTAGGAGAGCTGAAAAAAAAAAGCTAAATAGGAAAAATAAAACTAAATGGTGTCTATAAGAAATAGCCACCCAAGATGGCAAGGCAGCAAGACAGCAGGCTAACCATCATGTCAGGTGGACTACTGGTGTGAGCCATGTGGTGTACAACTAGAGCAAACGTTGCATGAAAATCGTGCTGTACACTGAAATATTTGCTATATCATCTTAAAATGTATCCAGCTCATTCTTCAAAAATGGTATATCATACAGAAATATAAAACAAGAACAAGAGAATTTTTAGAAATTAAAGTCTGCTCATCAAATGATGGAAGGTCTTGACTTGTGATTGGGTAAGTTATACTAAACAATCCAAGACAGTCACCTGCTCATAAGAACTGTCAGCTATTGAAATAAGGAGTTTACTTACTTTAAAAATAATTCTTACTCTTCACATGGATTATAAATTAATAAGCTATAAAAAGGTATTGCTTGAATAACTGACAGTTGAAATTACAACACATTTGTAGTATAGACTGCCACGCTCTGTTTTACTGAAAACATTATAGGTGTTCTCTTTTCAGTACTTGATACTGACAAGCTCAAAAAGACATGACAACTGTTTAAAACTCCACAGTACATATTATCACCACTTTGTGCTCTCTACGTCGAGAAGGTAGATCTCATAATAAGTTTCCAGTCATCTTTTTTTTTTCCCTCTTTCGAGCTTTTTTAAAACAATTTTTGTTGTTTATTGCTGCCTTTTCCTGACTGTTCTCAAACTAAAATTTATTCTATTCTCTACTTTGTTGTTGATATTTCATTTAAAAAAGAATTTCTCAAACTCATCCTGTCTCGGCAGTGTCTAAAGTGTGCATCTTTAAAACTTAAAAAGAAAAATGTTTTCTTGTGAAAGAATGGAAAATGTTCTGTTGGAACTGTTGTTCTTTACTTGACCCCTATCTTTATAAAGATTGATCAAAAGTAAAATACTTTGTTTAATTTGCCAGATAAAAAAAATGTTTTCTTTCTATTAATAATATATGGAAATCTAATTATCTTGTAGCTTAACAATCTCCATTTTAATGCACTTTGTCTCTGGTAGTAGAACTATTTTTGTTCTTTTTGCTCTGTTGTATACCATGGCGTTTCAATGACCAGTAGCCTCCATATCATGACTGTACCCTATAAGTTACCTATTTGGAGAGGGCAGTGACTACACGGGACAATGCTCTGTTGTCTTCCTTAAGTTTTTTGTTTTCTGCCTTTAATTTTGCCATCAACTGCAAGAATTCAGTAACATATATTATAAGTGCATCAGTGTCTCTGGTAGGATGCCTATACCGTATAACACCAGTACTAAACAGCTAAATTTAATGAGTTATGTACAAATATACTAAAAAAATATATCTGTTTACTGAATAAAGTTATATATGAGTTCTGTGTGGCCTTTCTATTAAAATGGTAATTCCGGTATAATAAATAAAATGAGCGTCCGATTGGGAGAGGGGTTAGAGCTGTTGCTGCTCATGGCAGAGTTACCAGGCTCAAAACCTGCCAGTGATATGCTCCAGTCTTCCCAGCTGTAAATGGGTAACTGACGGCTCTTGAGTTAGGGAAGGCAAACACGATGAAGAAGGAAACAGGTCACTTCACCTCATAAAGCTGTAACTAGTATAGTGAAGTCTCTAACTCTTCACTCCCCTAAGGCAGTATCTGTTATGGGATTACCTTTACATTTTGTTATGAACAAAGTCAACAATGTTATGTTTACTGTTTTTGATTATTAAAAAAGAATAAATGAAACAAGTGCCAATAATTAATATAAAATTGTAAATATAAATCAGTTACTCCCTATTTAAGGTGGTCAAAAAATGGCCTGAATTTAAAGTCATAAGCTTCATGAGACACTGGTGAACTGTGTATACATAGATGTGCATGAAGTTTTGGTGTGTACAGAAATCATGGCATTAAAATATGGCTATTAAATATGGCACAATGCAAAGAATTAAACAAAAATTAGAGGAAAGTTGGAATATATCAACAACAGGTAAGATTGAAGGAAAAAGAGATAGAGAGCAAATACTGGACAGTTTGACATCACGGCATGGAAAGAAGTCAACAACAGAGTTGATAAATTGTACTGGAGACAGGAAGTTGTGGAGAGACATGATCTCTTATGCCACTAGGCATGGTACTTGAAGAAGAAAGAAAAAGAGGGTCCAAATTTATTAATTTAATAATAGGATCACCATATTTCAGATGCTTCAAGACTGAAGTGAGCTGAAGGTTCACTTCACTGACTAGCTGATCTCTCCTTTTTAATCCCTCTGCCTCATCATCCATCTGTGGTGAACAAACTATTATCAATCAATACCCTTTAGCTCCCCGAGGAGCATAGGCCTTAAACAAACACATGCCAAGTCTTCCTGTCCTGTGCCATCCGCTCAAGTTATTTCCATGTTTTCCTCATCATTTTCCCTCTGTATCCAGTTCTCTTCTCCATGTGTTTTTTGGTCTACCACTGCCTCTCTTTCCCTGTGGATTCCAGAACAAGGACTGCCTTGTAATGCTATCAACAGGTCTCCTCAACTCTTGTTCCACTGGCACTTGTCTGGTTCTTGTCATCAATTCCACATTTGTGACTTTATCATACCATTTCAGTCCTTCTATTCTACGCAAGCACCCGTTTATGAAAGTCTGTAGCTTTTTGGTTGTTGTTTTTGTTGCTCTCCATGTCTCAGAGCCATACAATAGGACTGACTTCACATTTGAGCTGAAGATTCTTATTTTCGTGTTGGACTTGATTTCTCTTGATCTCCATATGTTTCCCAATGCAATGAAAGCTCCTCTTGCTTTTTGTACTCTTATTTTGATATCATTGTCTGTCCCTCCAACTTTGTCTATATTACTGCCAAGATATGTGCACGATTCTACATCCTTTAGTGGTGTTTCTTCAAGTTCAACCTTGTTATCATTTCTTGTATTTATTCTCATAATCTTTGTCTTTTCCCTGTGTACTTTCAGGCCCACTTGTTGTGACCTCTCATAGAGAATTTTCATTTTCTCTTGCATCTGATTATGGTTATGGGACAGAAGAGCCAAGTCATCAGCAAAATCCAGATCATCAAGCTGTTTAGTCAGATTCTACTGGATTCCATTTCTGTTGTGTAATGTCGAGAACAAACTATTATGGTATTTGATATATCCCGTGTATTTCTGTTTGGTACAAACAATATTCAAAATAAGGTTGACACAACTCTCTCTCTCTCACGTCTCATCATTTTATTCATCATTAATATTCTGCTGTTCCTGTGTTGATCTTCATATTCTGCTGTTCCTGTGTTGATCTTCATATTCTGCTGTTCCTGTGTTGATCTTCATATTCTGCTGTTCCTGTGTTGATCTTCATATTCTGCTCTAGGCAGTTGGTGTTAATAAGATTTATGTGTCTGCAGTTGTGTGGTTAACACCAGGGCTAATAAAGCCAGATCTGCCTTTAACAGCATGGAACTCTGCAGCTCTCTCCCAGGAATACAAAATAAGGCTGACCAACACAATTATAAAATCCTTTCTCCTCTATGGCTCAGAAACGTGGCATATCACCATGAATATTGTGTACAAACCTCAAAATTCACATGCAGATGCCTTCACCAGAGCAATGTACAGGCTTAAATGTCATGCCCAGCCCAGCTGACCATCACAGGCTTTGGAGGCAAGGCCTGGTCCATCAAAATTACAGCATGACCCAGCCAGATCTATATGATATGTCTTGTATTCTCCACCCTCAGTGCCAAACAACTGAAAAGTTTACTATGTTTATGCACTTGAAGAGCTGATAAGTCCTTCTCTGTTACTGACAACCATCTACACATTTCAGATCATTCCCTCACTCCTTTTCATCCCATGTGAAACAAGGGCTACAACTGATGTTCACCAGCGTTTTTATTTTGGCCATTCTTTTTCAGCATTGCTCATAAGATCTCAGTTGCCTTGCTTTCCACTTTCATCATTTTTCTCCAGAAGACACTGCTTAGTATTACAGTGCATTTCAATGTTTTGAAGTAACAGCCCATACTTTTAAAAGAAGAAGACCATAATAATTGTTAAAGGACAAGGCCATTTCTAACAGCTACTAAGTTAACAACATCAAATGGTTAATGTAGTTAACACATCTTGATTAGTCCAAAAAAAAAAAAAAAAAAAAAACACAACATAAATGTTGAGAAACAAATGCGGAAAAAAAGGACAGTTACACGATTAGAAACCCCAGTTTTTCCACTGTCTGTTTCTATTACAATTTGATGCAAGCTTTGCATCTTCTTCTTCTTCCTCGTTCGTCCTGAAAAGGACGTTGGTTGCGTTGTGTCCGTTTACTGCGGTATTTGCACCTTTCGGCCGACACATCCGACTTCCGCATGGCATTTTTTGGGACTGGGTTTACCTTCCCTCTTCGATCCCTACTCCTCAGCCAGACTGCAGTGATGAAGCCTGTTTCCAGGACCACCACGTGGAGGTGGAGTAGGGTCTTGGTCAGCTCTGGTTTGCTGACCCTGACAGTCAAGCTATGGGTCGCTGACTGCATTCCTCACTTTTGATGCGTCTTGGGTCCCAAGCTTTGCATCAAATTTATATGTTCATGAATTCCAGTATAAGCTGGGCACATTTTCTTATGACAAGCTGAGAACCACTATCTGAGACTGGGAGCATAATAACACCAATGATTTATTTTCTTTCTACTGATGAAAGAAATTATAAGGAAGGAGAGTTGACGTGGAGGAAGAATTGATAATGATTAATTCTACATCTTCCCAGTGCTCAGAGGGTTATAATGTGCAGCTGTTTTCTTTGTAACAACTGTATTTTCAAAGATGACGATATTAAAAACCCATATATGTCAGATTTAACCATTCACTTCACTGCACTTGCATATCTAATATATAATAGCTTCCAAAAATATATTTTCAAAGTAAGCTTTTGGGCATCAATTAATCTTTCAGTGGGAAAAAAGACCCAAAACTAATCTTTAACAACTGTTATCAACATTGCCATCAGAGTAACGTATGTTCTAACTGGGGAAAAAAGGGGGGAGAGGAGGAGGAACAAAGGCACCACTATGGAATAATGATAGAAGGAAAAAGGTAATATTACACAAACCAAAAAAACACAAGCTCAAAACAGTACATCACAAAGTACAATAAACACAACTTGTAATTTGCTGTTGTGAGCATTTGTTTCATTTTCTAAACCTACAGGAAAACTACTTCCTTTGTCATATTAAACATATCCAAAACAGTGAGATACAAACCATGCTCACATGTCTTAAAATGGCAGGATACCTAGAAATAATACTCCTCAACCAGTGAAACCAAACAGTAATCATTCAAACAGTGAAACCAAACAGTAATCATTCAAACAGTGAAACCAAACAGTAATCATTCAAACAGTGAAACCAAAGAGTAATAATTCAAACAGTGAAACGTAAGTAATGATTACCATTCTGACTTTTAAGCTACAAAAAAAGAAAGGGGAGGTGAAACCATTTTCAGTCTGAAGGCAGTACTTACTTTAAGTTCTTCTTCCATTTCTGACAACTTCCTCTCCAAAGCTCGCTTATCCTGTGGATAATAGTGAACTAGGAATTATGATATAGTTTATTTTCTTAATAACTGATTAAATAGTTGCTTCGTCACATAATTACAGCCCACAGGGTAACAAAGAAAACTGTCTAATTTGTCACACTATTACAGCATGCAGGGTAAGAAAGTTAACTGCTTAATTTGTCACAAAATTACAGCTTGCAAGTTAATGAAGTAAAACTATTACAATAACAATTTACTTTATTAACATAACCATTTACATTATTACAATAACTATTACAGTATGGTGCTACATTCTTCATCAACGCACCAGATTATAATGATTGAGCTGACCATGCCGTCTGAATCCAGATTGGACGAGCAACACTCGTTCAAAGTGGCCAAGTATAATGATCTGCTCAAAGACATGAGATACAATGGGTTCACTGCAAGGGTCATGGATGTTGAGGTAGGTGCAAGAGGTCTAGTAGCTGCCTCAATGTATGATCTAGTGAAACTGTTGGGTTTGAAAGGACAGTCAAGATCAAGGGCACTTAAGAGCCTCATTGAAACTGTGGAAAGGGCATTGTGCTGGCTGTGGAACAACCGCAGTGGGGTATGGAATTCAGGACAGTAATTTATTTTCAACATAAGAGTTACTTGCACAATTGCCTCAAGTTGGCAGAAAAACAGGAGTGAAGTTCAAAGCTGCAACCAAGGTGGAGTGGGTTAAATTATCTGCACAAGACAACAGGAGGCTGACACTTGGGAGTCATGACCCAAGCCTCCCCGCCCCCCCCCCCCCCCCCCCCGAGTGTAAAGGAGATTAGAGATTAATGGGCTGAAACACTTGATCGACAGGAGGACTATTTCTGATGATCAGACTGCGTCCTGTTGTATCGTTCTGTATAGTTTCCTATCATCAATAACATATGACAGTAAAACCATTCTAATAACATGTCTATATATACTGCACTGTGTGTCTGCGTACGTGTGTGTGCATGTGTCCTCTCTCTGATTAAACAAAGAAAGAATAAAACTGATGCTCCCTAAGGGATGTCAATGAGGTGACTATTATGAGGTTTGTGATTGGGACTGGCAACCTCAACATGTAAAACAAACTGCTACAGACACTATAGCATCCAACTGGCTAATCGATTAGAGCGCTTTCCTCTAGTGGCACAGTTACCAGGTTTAAAATCTGGTAGTGTCATACTCCAGTCTACCCAGCTGTAAAGATGGGTACCTGACTCTGCTCTTGAGTTTGGGAAGACAAAGGCAGCGAGGAAGGGAACTGGTCCCCCGACCTCATAAAACTGGACCTAGTATGATCATGTCTCTAACACTTCACTCCCCTACAGCAGTATCTACTATGGGACTACCTTCACCTATTTTAATAGACAATACAACTCCAAGAGAACAATCAAAACAACAATAAAAAAAGCTAGACTTTCATAAATGGGTCTTTGAGTAGAACAGAAGGGGATTGAAATAGTATAAGAAGATCAGTAATGTGGAACACTGATGACAAGAACCCGACAAGTGCCAGTGGAACAAGTGAAGACAATAAGATGATGGCGATGGATAGGACATACACTGAGGACATCTGTTGATAGCATTACAAGGCAGTCCTTGTTCTGGAATCTCCAGGGTAAGGAGAGGTAGAAGGAGACCATGGAAGACACAGAGAACAGAATTTGAGACAGACATGAAAGGCATGAAGCAGACATGGAAAGATCTTTAGCTGATGGCACAGGACAGGATGACTTGGCATAAGTTTGTTGAAGGTATATGCTCTTTAGGGAGTTGAAATGTGATGATGATGATGATGATGACCTCTGCAGCAGCAGCTATACACTCCATAAGGATAAAAATGTAATATATATATATAGATATATACATGTGCGCACACACACACAGACACACTGTTAGATGGTAAAAAAAGGTAAAGGAAAAAGATCCCGTTACACGCCTATTGAGAATATGGCCCATATTTTCTTGACCATCGGCACACTAGGGGTGATGTGGTCAGCATCACACCGGCCGCCTTAACCTTCCCAGAGTTGTTCTGGTACCCAATTCATGAGGCTGGGTCAACCTCAGAGCCGTTTGCGGACTAAAAAAAATCCCACCTCAACTGGGGATCGAACCATGGACCACCGAGCTAGGAAGCCAGTGCACTAACAACTGCGCTACTGCGGCTCCCTGTTAGATGGCAAGGTTCACTAAAACGATGTAGTTCTAAATGCAAAATATATACTGTGATGATGATGATTCTAGAGTTTCATCTGTGCATTTTTCCATAATGAAGATTGTGTCTAGATGCATATTTAGAATTCTACTTCGATTCTTTAGCTCTGGAAATTAAAGATGGATCAACAGTTTTGCTCAGTTGAAGGGCATTTGATTTCTGTTAAGATGATGGGATTTTGACAATGATGATAATAATGACAATAATAAAACATAGGCTAGAAGTGCATGCAGAAGAATTAACAGAGGATAACAAGGAACAAAATAAGCACACAACAACTAACCCTATCTGTGTTTCTTGCAGCATCTTTCTGTTTCATGAGTCTGTCTAGTTCTGCCTTAGCTTCCAGGAGATTTTTCTTGGTTTCTTCTAATTCCTTCCTAAGCCTATCATTCTCACTCTTCTCCTCTTCATATTTCTGAAAGGCAAAACACAATTTGACTAGCATTAATTGGGTGCCTGAGTAGAACAGAAGGACTGAAATGGTATGACAAGGTCACTAGTGTGGAACTGATGACAAGAACCAAACGTGCCAGTTGAACAAGAGATAAAAAAAATACTCTGGTGATGGATAAGGACATGCACTGAGGAAACCCTTTGATAGCATTACAAGGCAGTTCTTGTTCAAGAATCCCCAGAGGCAGGAGAAGAATGAAAAACACAGAGAAGAGAACCATAGACACAAATGAAAGGGATAAAGAAGACATGGAAACTTTTGTCTAGAAAAAATGCTCCCCACATAATTTCCGTGTCTGAGGCTCAGAGTGGGGCATACATTTCTCTTTTCTTTCCAGAGTGCTTTCATTTAATTAATAGTGCGCTATTTTCAAAACCCTTTATGAACGCTTTTTACGGTCCGTAGTGATTAATGTAAAGGCTGTTTCACACTTCCATTCCAGACTCAAATCTTTGCAACTCAGGAAGTCGTTTAGACATACACGTCACTAAAATCATCTTACTATCATAGAGAAGACAAGAACTAATACTGTAGGATGTAAAAGAGTTTTGTAGAGACAGAGAGAAGGAGACAGAGAGATTGAAAGGTGCTAATTTATACAAGAAATATAAACAGACATGAAACTTTACAAATATCTGAAAGTCAGTCATCTCAAAAGTTTGATTAAGTGTAGTCATCAGTTGTTTTTCAGTTTAAAAAGAACATTTGTACTGTTTTCTCCCACAGACACAAATGAAAAACTAAACTAAACTGAAAAGAAGTGGAAAGTCAGTGGAGCTGTTGGTGCTGCCCAAGAAGCTCTCAAGATAAAGGAAGTAACTGGATATATGCAGATTATGAGACAGGGATTTGGCCATGGTGGCCCAAAGCATCAAACAAGGAACGCAGAGATATGGTAATTCGGGAAATCCAAGAAGCTGAGAATGATAAGAGGATGGGGAAAAAACACCGCAGCAAGCCCAACAGTGCCAATGGACTACATGGGAAGGAGCTCTTCAGAGGTCCCTGACCAGGAACAATACATGGCCCCTCTTAGACTCAGCTGATAAATGATAATGCTGGGTATGATGATGCCACTGTGTACACTGATGGGTCTGTAATCTATGGTAATAAATCAGGTTGTGGCTTCTCTGCTAGAGTAAACAGCAGAACCTTCGCTGAACATAGCGGGGCTTACATGATAACAGCTTCCAGCATGAGAATGGAGGTAGAGGCAGTTACTGCTGCCTTAAGATGGCTGTCTGACACTTTATTAACAAAGGCAGTTTTAGTATCAGACTCACAATCCATGCTTCGAAAGGTCCAAAATGGATGGTTCCGACATGTATGGGAAACCTCCATAGAAGCATCGAATCTTCAAGAACTGATATGGATCTACTGTCCTGGTCATGCAGCAATGAAAGAGCTGACAGACTAGCTTAAAGAGCACCCATAGAAGGTGCACTGGACATGGATAAGATAAAAATTCTGAGGGCAATTAATGACTGCCTATTAGAGAATGACGCTGCAATCGATGAATCATCAAGGCTAAGACTGCTGGAATTTGGCATCAAACGTAAAACCACCAGGGATGGACGTATGAAAGGACGTATGAGAAGACGCGTCCGGCGTGTATACAACCAGTGCGCAACAGGAATAATTAGCATTCATACCCTTCGACATTTGCTGAGGGAGACTGAACACCTATGGGTTTGCCCGAGTGCAATGACATCGATTCTGATCAACAATAACAATAACGTCAGCTTCATTATCAGATCAATGTATGATCTACCATCATCTACAAACCTTGTGAGATGGGTAAAGTCTGATAATGCTGAATGCCCCCAATGCCAAGAGAAGCAGACACTGGAACATGTGCTCTCAGCTTGCAAGGTGTCACTAGGGCAAGGGCGATACACATGGCACCACAACAGAGTGCTAAATGAGCTGGCTGCTACAGCAGACCTGGCAAGGATAAAGGCGAACAGCAAAATCAGACCGAATACCACAAGTACATACTTTCTGAGACCAGGAAAGTCAGCACATCCCAAACCAAATATCAGTTTGCCATTTATTCATGACTGTGCAAATGACTGGGAGATGGCAGTAGATCTACCTGGGCGAGGGACATACCCAGAAATCATTAGGAGATCTCGAAGACGACAAGACATAGAATTAAACTCCTCATCATCGCACCAGATTATAATGATTGAGCTAACTGTGCCATTTGAATCCAGATTGAATGAACAACACTTGTTCTTTGGCCAAGTACAATGATCTGATCACAGACTTAAGAAATGAAGGGTTCACAGCAAAAGTCTTAGCTGTTAAGGTAGGTGCAAGAGGTCTAGTGGCTGCCTCAGTGTATGATCTACTGAAACTTTTGGGTATGAAAGGACGGTCAAGAACAAGGGCACTTACCTATCTATCTATCTTCCTTTTCAGTCATTTCTATAGGAGCGAACCCCTGAAACATTGTCTTGGTGGCATGAGGCTGAGCACTTGAATAAAGGTCAAGCTGTTGCCCATGCAGCATGCCTCTGCTGGTGCAATCAGAGGAACGGCGCGGCCGTTACAGTCTGAAACCAGAGTATTTGAGTTTGCTATACCTCATGTCATAATTTTGATGCTGTACCTCATGTCCTGTTTGAACTAATAAAAGCGCTCTTTCGGCGAGGGTCGGAGCTTGGTAAGCATGTATTAGCTCTAGAATTGCCACAGTTATCCAAGTAGAATCGTGTCATCTAAGTAACCTCAACTGATTCCCTGAGCCATTCGCGGTTTCACTATGAGACAGTGTGAACTTAGACATGCATGGCTTAATCTTTGAGACAAGCATATGACTGAGACAAGCATATGACTGAGACAAGCTACTGGCAGGATCAACCAGATAAGGGCACTTAAGAGGCTTGGTAAAGCTGCGGAAAGGGTATCATGTTGGCTGTGGAGCTACCATAATGGGCTATGGAATTTAGGATAGTAATTTATATGCATCATAATGGTTACTTAAACAATTGCCTCAAGATGGCAGTACGGATAAAACCAGGGGTGAAATTAAAAGTTGCAAGAAAAAAGTACAAGTGAGGATCGCTTCTTTCGTTGATGATGTTGGAACACAATAGATTTTGTAGCCTTCATTCTCATAGTCTGCTTTTATCCACAATAGTAAAGAACTCTCTCTCATAGACAACTTATGTTAATATTATAATCTCAGCTAACCTTTAACTGGTTTAAATTGTTTTTTAATTATACGAGGGGCGTTCAGAAAGTAACGCACCACATCGTTTTTCGCAGCTAATAATGAAGATAGAAGCATGAAATTTTGCACACTTCAAATATGGCATGTGCCAATTCTTCTTCTTCGATCCTTAACCACCGACCGTCAAAGCAGTCAGTGGCCATCGCACCTAGTGGCGTCTTGTAGGGCAACAACAAATTGATTCCACTTTGCACGGTCGGTGGCCATCCTTCGTACAGTGCCCCAACTCTGGTTCATTCTTTGCATCTCAGCCTCCACAGTCCTCCGCCAAGTTGTTTTAGGTCGGCCTCTCTTTCGCTTTCCTTCAGGGGTCCAAAGCATAGCTGTTCTTGTGATGGCATCAGGGTCTCTTCTGAGGACATGACCAACCCAGCTCCAGCGTCTGCCAGCTATGATGGTGTGCATGTCCTCTTGCTTGCTACGAGTAAGCAGATCTTGGTCGGCGATGGCATTCGGCCAAAAGATGCGGTGAATTTTTCCTAGGCATGTTGTGTGAAAAGAGGACAATTTTGACATTTCCTTCTCTGTGACTCTCCAGCACCCCGCACCACAGAGAAGCACAGAAAGCACACAACTCTGGTACAATCCCAATCCTGTGCTTGTGCTGCACTGGGAGGACTTCCAAATGTTATTCAGGCCAAAGAAGGCTGTTCTTGCCCTATTCATTCTGATGTTGATGTCTTTGCCTGCCACACCGTCTGGTGTTACTATGCTTCCTAGGTATGTGAAGGTATCTGTCTGTACCAGTTGCTGATTCCTTACTGATATGGGCTCAGGGTTGCTCACATTGAGCGTCATGACCTCAGACTTCTTTAAATTGATGTTCAAGCCCACTCGCTGGCTAAATTTATTAAGTCTATCCGCCCTTTCCTGGACGCGTTGATGCGAATGTGCCAGCAGTGCAATGTCATCTGCACACTCCAGATCCTCCAACGTAGAAAATGCAGTCCATCTCACTCCTCTTGGACTGCCCTCTGTTGTCTGGCGCATCACCCAGTCTATGACTGTTAAAAATAGAGTGGTTGATAAGGGGCATCCCTGTCGCACTCCTGTCTTCACCTCGAAGGTTAGGTTGCTCTGCCCAACACTACACGTAAAGTTGGCATAGAGGCTTTTTATGATTGACGCTATGCAGCTTGGAATTTCATAAGCCCTCAGTATTTTCCATAAACTGTCCCTATGTATGCTGTCAAAAGCCTTTTCAAAATCAACAAAATTTATGTAAAGCTGTCTTTGCCATTCTGAGCACTGCTCTATTATGTTCCCGAGAGTGAATATATGGTCTACACATCCTCTGTTCTTTCTAAATCCCGCCCGCTCCCTCCTCAGCTTGTAGTCTACTGCCCCTGAAATTCTCTGTATAATTATCCCGCCCAGTATTTTGCCGGGAACCGAGAGAAGAGCGACCCCTCTCCAACTATTGCAGTCCGCAAGATCTCCCCCCTTGGGCAATCTGACAATCATTCCCCCGTTCCACTCCGATGGTGCCGTCCCCGCCTTCCACACTTGCGCAAACAGTGGCTCCAGTAGCTCCGCTGCCAGCTCAGGGTCTGTCCCAAACAGCTCTGCACCTAAGTCATCATGGCCCGGAGCCCTACCGTTCCTTAACCCCCCGATCGCTGCGATGATCTCCTCCCCTCGTGGAACGCCTGTATTTACATCTAGATCGTTTTCAGCCTCAGGAACATTCAATTGTGTCTCTGGTATTTCCTTGTTCAGAGTTTCTCTGAAGTGCTCTGCCCATCTTGCTCCCTGTCCCTCCGCTGTCCTGATGAGACCTCCTTGCTTTCTCACTAATGTAATATTGTTTGCACCTCGTTTTCCGCTGATGAATCTAGTTATTTTGTATACTGTGCTTTGTTCATTTCTCAGTGCTGCCTCCTCCGCCTGTCTTGCAAGATCGTCCAGGAAACTCCCCCCGTTGGCTCGGGCCTGGCGTTTAACCTCCCTGTCCAGCCGGCTGCACTGTTCGCTATATAGCCGCTTCAACCTGGGGGACCCCGCCTCCGCCTTCTCTCCCCTCACCTCCTTTCTCATCTTTATGGTGTCCAGTGTTTCCGGTGCCATCCAGTCCCGCCTCCTCCCCCCCCGGAATCCCAAGCATGATCCGCCACCTTCCCTGTACACTGTTGAAATGGTGCTGAAACTCTGGTCCATACCATCAGTCAATGTCCCCTCCTGGCCCCCGGCAAACTGACATCGTTTCTCAATGTCGGCCGCAAAAGCCTTTCCGGCAAGGGGGTCCCCCCAATCCGCTGATGCCAAACCCCTTCTGTGTAGCCACAGCCGGTCCAGCCCCTCCTAGCCTCACTTTCAGCCCCGCCACTACTAAATGGTGATCACTTCCCACATCTGCACCTCTTCCCACCTTCACATCTTGCAATGCATGTCTCCATCTACCGTCAACCATGATGTGGTCTATCTGGCTTCTGTCCCGACCATTTGGTGATTCCCATGTTAACCTGTGAATTTCCTTATGTGGGAAAAGTGTTCCTCCAATGACCAGGTTGTCAATGCCACAGAAACTTATCAGCCCATCCCCATCCTCGTTTGCCGCCCCGCCGCCGCATTTCCCCACCGTTCCTTCACTATATGTATTTTGTGCACCAACCCTCGCATTGAGGTCTCCCATCACCCCAACAAGATCACATCTAGGCGTGCCCTCCATCTCCCTCTGCAGCCGTTGACAGAATTCATCCCCGACCTCCTCATCGCTATCATTCGTTGGTGCATAGCACTGTATCATTGTAGCGTTGGTGTATCTCCCTCTCAATCTCAATCGCATCAGTCCGCCGCCGATGGGCCCCCATTCCAGCAATGTCCCCTCCATCCCTCTCCGTAGAATAATGGCTACGCCTTCACTGTGCTGTCCATCCTCTCTTCCAGAGCAAAGCACTGCCTCTCCGCTGCTGTCTCAACCCTTCCCGCCCCTGTCCATCCGCTCTCACTCATCCCCAGGATGTGTAACCCACAGTTTCCCATCTCTGCCGTGACCTGTCCCAGTCCACCCGTCTCGTACATTGTCCCGACACTCCAAAATCCTACTCTTGTATCCTGTTTTGCAGTCAGGACATCCGTTCTCATGTCAGCGGCTTCCTCTCGGCTTTCACCACTGACAGTCATAAGAGCCACAGACTCCGAATGTCCATCCCGCAGCAGAGTTTGTTCATTTGATGTTGTTTCCGTAACTTCATTATTTTTTTTACATAGACAGGGGTGTCAGCCCTATGCTAAAACCCCCAACCTGGAGGACCAGGGTACCAGCTTTTGTCTGACCCCTACCCACACAGACCAGTCCAGCTTGGTTGAACCTACCAGGAGTAAACTCCCACTGGCATAGCTCTGGGGATTGTCAGGGTACACAAGCTGCCATACCGCTACAAGGTATAGGTACCATTGATGGCAGATGTGCTAATTGTGTGCACCAAATTGCACCGCAACCGGCCAAATAATACGGCGACCCTAAACCGTTGAAATGGAGCGTGTTAGCAACTTGCGTTATAAACAGCGAATTGTGATAGAATTTCTCGTTGCAGAGAAGGAAACTGTTGTGAATATTCACAAGCGTCTATGTATTGTGTATGGAAGTTTTGCAGTCGACAGGAGTACAGTAAGTCGCTGGGTTCAGAGAATCAAAGAATCAGGAAGTGGAGATACGGAGCTGCTTGATCGGCCACGCTGTGGACGTCCTGCCACAGCCACCAACGCAGAAATGTTGAAATGCGCTGAGGGCATTATTCTTACTGATAGGCAAATCACTACTCAACAATTGGCCTTACAGCTGTCAGTCAGCATTGGTAGTGCAAATGCAGTTATAAAAACTCTCGGATTTTCTAAGGTTTGCGCAAGATGGGTTCCTCGAAGTCTCACAAATGACCACCGATTGCAAAGGAAAGCAATTTCTTTTGAATTGTTGGAGCGTTTCAATGCTGATGGAGAAAACTTTTTGGCTAAGATCGTTACATGTGACGAAACCTGGGAACATCATTTTGAACCTGAGACAAAAAGACAGTCAATGGAGTGGCATCATCCGCAATCACCAAGAAGAAAGAAATTCAAGACAATTCCTTCAGCTGGAAAGGTCATGATCACTGTCTTTTGGGACATTGAAGGTGTGATTCTTGTGGACGTTATGCCAGAGGAGAGACAATCAATTCGCAAGCTTACATTAAGACATTGAAAAAACTCAATCAACGTTTTCACAGAGTTCGGCTGCACAAGAATCCAGCAGACCTGCTTCTCCCTCACGACAATGCGTGCCCTCACACAAGTCTGACAACACGGGAAGCAATCACCAAATTGGGTTGGACTGTACTACCCCATCCACCCTATAGTCCCGATTTGGCACCCTCTGATTTTCATCTATTTGGTCCACTTAAAGATGCACTCCATGGGACAAGGTTTGAAGATGATGAAGGAGTGATTCATGCAGCGAAGAAATGGCTACATGATCAAGACAAAATCTGGTACGGGCTAGGAATACATGCACTTGTTTTGCACTGGCATAATCCATGTATATTGTGTATAAATTTCATGCTTTTTGAATAAACAGCTCCTGAGAAAAACGATGTGGTGCATTACTTTCTGAACGCCCCTCGTATATTTCTTATTTTAATATACTGTAATGCACACCTTTTCAATAAATGATGTTGATCTGGTAGCAAATGGATTTCTAGTCTCTTCAACGGAGGAGCATCTTACTTTGCCATGGGATAAAAGATAACGCAGAGATGTTTCATTATTCATTCATAATGATTTCAGCTTTTAAGCCCTTGAATTTTTGTGGATTTTCTCTCAAAACATTAACATTACTCTATGAAACTTTAACATAAGTAACAACTAAAGTTATTGTTGAGTTTACTTTGCACTTAATTTATCTGTTATTGTTTGAGATCAAAAGAAACCAAAATGAGTGATATTTAAAATAAATTTAGCAACATTTAACCAGCAAAGCAGTTTTTGTAAAAACCTGATTAATTACTTCAACGATTGTTATTTTGTCTGCACTAGTTAACTACTTTACTTTCGATTACTAATTCTTTCTATGCAGTAGTAAAAAAAAAATTGGGAAGGGGGGTGTGTAAAGGAGATCTGTGGTATCACATAAGGGGTTTTTGGGTCTGGGTTTTGGTGACGAAATGTAATGGGGGGAGAGAGAGAGAAAGGAGAAATGGGGGTTAAAAATTGCAAAGATTGCGTGAAGTCATAAGTGGACAACCCCTATGCACACAAATGTATTACTCATATGCAATACAACATGCACACATGGATAAAACAAAGTCTTTTAAAACCAAAAAAAATATTCACATATTGAATAACAAAGGGTGAAAACTTGTACTAATTCAGAAAATACAGATATTCAGTGTGCTGAGAAGCACTATGCTGTTGCACATCGCCATTCATTCTTATCAAGAATTGTGTGATATTCAGGAGTTCACCACCTTTGCACTTTACATACATTTCCAAATTCCCAGTAGTATTTCAAAATTAGCTTGCACTGTATTAAAGACAACAAAACCTCATTGTGCAATGCATCATGTGTGTGAATAAAAGTACAGTAGAACTCCATTTATCCGAACCCCAATTATCCGAACATCCAATTATCCGAACACTTTTTCCAGAAAAAAAAAATCAATCGCCACCAGTCACGTTAGACTACATTTCTGAATCTTTTCATGCGGCAAGCTTCAAATGTTTGCGAACAATTTGTAGAGGATGGGATGGGCTAATGGTCGATCGCTTACGTACAGGAAGTCAGTTAGATCATAAAGTCAGTTAATATCTGGTTTACCAATCCAGTGTACGTGTGCGTTCTAGGCAGAACACTGGCTAAACAGACAGTTCAACTTAAAATAATTGTGTCTGCTACTACAGCAGAATAATTTTAGTGTACAAGTATTTCTCTGTGCGATATGGCATCTTCCAGTAGGCCTAAAGTATATAAAAGGAACCGCAATGTTTTGTCAATTGAAACGAAAACAGAAATTATCAAGAGACTAGGAAAAGGTGAAACTGTGTCTTCACTTGCGAGGATTTTCAATGTTGGGAAAGCTACCGTCTCTGACATCAAAAGTAAAAAGGATAAAATTATGAGTTTTGCATCGAAATTGGAGAGTGAAAATGGGTCGAAGAAACGTAAAACCATGAGAAATGCGAAATATTTGAAATTGGAAGAGGCTTTGTATATATGGTGTCTGCAAAGAAGAAGCAAATCGGAACCTATCTCTGGCTCTCTATAGTGTGAAAAGGCACTTAAGTTCAACAATCAACTTGACGGTCCTCCTGACTTTAAATCTCGTCGTGGCATACGAGAACTGGAGATTCAAGGGGAATCTTTATCTAGCGATGCAACTGCCGCTGAAAATTTTAAAGAAACATTCTTGGCTTTTTTGGAAGAAGAAGGTTATTCACTCGATGATGTGTATAATGCCGATGAGACTGGCTTATACTGGAAATCACTGCCTCAAAAATCACTTGTATCTCAGCGCGAAGCAGCTGCCCCTGGGTTTAAAAAGTGCAAAGAGAGAGTAACAATTTTGGTAGCCGCGAACGCCAATAGAAGTCATCGTTTACCGGTGCTAATGATCGGCAAAGCCAAAAAACCACGTTGTTTAAAGAATGTGACATGTCTCCCATTGTGCTACAAAGCACAGAAGAGTGCTTGGATGAATAGTGAAATATTTCTTGATTGGTATACAAATCAGTTCATCCCAAATGTGAAAAAGTTGAGAGAACAAGAAAAGAAAACTGGAAAAGTAATTCTTCTACTGGACAATGCACCATCTCATCCAGAGACGGATACATTGAATGCAGTTGATGCAAATTTTAAAGTAATTTTTCTGCCTCCCAATGTAACAGCACTGATTCAACCAATGGATCAGGGTGTTATAGCAAAACTTAAAAAGATGTACAAGAAGGAAGTCCTGCGTCGTTTATTGTTGGCTGAAGATGAAGAAAATGTGGTGGCGTTTTCCAAAAAGCTTAATCTCAAAGACTGCTGCTATATGTTAGCTGATGCTTGGACCACCCTGTCACAAGATAATCTCAACAAGGCTTGGAATAGATTGCTTGGGAAAAAAGGAGGAAATGAAACTACTGCAGTGGACACAAATGATGATTGTATAAATGAAGTTGTGGTACTGTTTCAATGCCCGGATTTTCGGACTGTGACAAAGATGATGCACACATGTGGCTAGAAGATGATAATGATTCTGGTTTTCAGTTTTTGAATGACGAAGAAATTTTGTCTTTTGTGCAAGAAGAAAACCAAATACATGTAGTGACAGATGATGAAGACTCCTCAGAAGTACACGATGTACTTGTAGATTATGAAGAAAAACCAAAACGTCGACCAAGTCCTGAAGAGGCCTTTATAGCACTAGAAACAGCGATGGCTTGGTACGAGCAAGAAGATGACAGCTGTCCTACACAGCTTCTGCTGTTGAAGAGAATGCGGGACTTAGCAGCCAAAAGGAGACTATCCAGTTTGGTGCAAAAGAGGATTCCTCATTATTTTAAATAGTGGGCTACATCTGTGCAAGTACATGTATACGTAAGTTGCGCCTGGTTTTGAATCGTTTGTAATGTTATTTTGAAAACATTTCTCTTTCTTAAAAAAAAAAATTAATACAAGTAGTACATGCACTGCAGTGTAATGACAGATTTTGGTGATATAGTAATCTAATACAGTGTGGGTATTATTATTACAGTACAAGTAAATATGTTTTATAGTGTATTTTCCTTGTGATGGTTAATTATTTTTAGAAATATGTGTACATGTACTCGATACATTATGCAATCCAATTATCCGAACATTTGATTATCCGAACGATGCTCGGTCCCATGGGGTTCGGATAAATGGAGTTCTACTGTAATTAATGTTATCTCTCAAGCCCATGTCAAACGTCTTAGCTGTTTATTCAAATTTGGTGTCACCTGTTAAGTTCATGTCACACTACTTAGCTGTTTATTCAAATTTGGTGTCACCTTTTAAGTATATGTCACACAACTTAGCTGTTTATTCAAGTTTGGTGTCACCTGTTAAGTACATGTCACACTACTTAGCTGTTTATTCAAATTTGGTGTCACCTGTTAAGTACATGTCCCACCACTTAGCTGTTTATTCAAATTTGGTGTCACCTGTTAAGTACATGTCACACTACTTAGCTGTTTATTCAAATTTGGTGTCACCTGTTAAGTACATGTCACACTACTTAGCTGTTTATTCAAATTTGGTGTTACCTATTAAGTTCATGTCACACTACTTAGCTGTTTATTCAAATGTTGTTTCACATTAATGTGAATATTATAAAATGTTCATTAATAATAATAATGATAGCCCCTTCAGTCATAACTATGGCAATGCATCCCAGAGGTGACAGCTTTTTTCCTGGTGTTCCTTTCGACGTTATCTCCTCTCTTCTGCTTGTTGTGTGAGCTTTTCTTTGCCCAAACTTAGGTGGTGCCGCAGATAGCATCGCCACTTCATGCGATTGGCAGCTTCATCTTCCCAGGTTGCTGCATTTATGTCTAGTGCCCCCATGTCTCTCTTGCACACATCTTTGAATCTCAGCTGCGGTCACCCAACTGTTCTTTTGCCATCTGCCAGTTGTCCGTAGAAGATATCTTTCAGGATGCGACCATATTCCATGCGGCGGACATGGCCAAGCCAGCGTAGTCTGCGTTGTCTAAGCAGTGCATACATGCTTTGAAGGCCAGCACGCGACAACACCTCAACATTTGTCACTTTATCTTTCCACAAAATGCCCAGGATGTGGCGCAGACACCATAGATGGAAGGTATTGAGCCTTCTTTCTTGCTTAGCATAGGTTGTCCATGTCTCGCTAGCATACAGAAGTGTACTGGTGATGCAGGCATTATATACCACAGCTTTGGTCTTCATTGTGAGTTTGGAGTTTCCCCAAACACGTGATGTGAGGCAAGCAAAGGTAGCTGCAGCTTTGCCCATGCGGCTGTGAATTTCTGTGTCCAGAGAGAGTTTGTCATTGATGGTAGACCCCAGGTATGTGAAGTGATGCACTACTGCCAATTCTTAGTTATTGATAGTGATTTTTTTTTTTTTTTTTTTTTGGTACGCCCGCTAATACTCGAGGCGAAATCTCAGGTTATTATTTATGTCTAACCTGACATTGATTTTACGTGAGTATCCCTTTATTTCTTGTACAGAGACAGGCGTCCCTCGCCATTCAGGCAAATACTCGCCGATTTCGGAGGTACCCATTGCAGCTGGGTCGGCTCAGGAGCCGCCAGTCCCTGGTCGACGACACTCCTTCAAATGTCCTTGCCAGGTCTCGAGTTAATCCAGTCCAAATCCCGGTCGACGAAAAATCCTCAAATGCCGTCGCCCAGGTTTGATCCTGTATCACCCGGTCGCCAGAGCGGTGTTGTAACCACTACGCTAGCGCGGCTCCCATTGATAGTGATAACTGGTGCAGCACCCACATCCTGACTCATCACATTTGTTTTCTTTAGACTTATTGTGAGGCCAAAGTCCTTACATGCTTGGGTGAAGCGATTCATCAAGCTCTGAAGCTCCTGTTGGCTTTAAATGACGACTGCAGCGTCATCAGCAAATAGCAAGTCTCTTATACTGACCCTTCTGATTTTTGTTTTTGCCTTCAGCTTTGCGAGATTAAACAGACGGCCATCTGACCTAGTGTGAAGGCATATTCCTTCAGTTGCATCTCTGAATGCGTGTTTCAAGAGTAAGGCAAAGAAGATCCCGAAGAGGGTTGGAGCCAGAATGCAGTCTTGTTTAACGCCACTGCATATGTCAAAGGGCTGTGATGTGCTTCCAGCATACTGCACTGTTCCCTTCATGTCCTCATGGAATGACTTTATCATTTCCAGCAATTTAGCAGGACAGCCTATTTGCAGGAGGATTTTGAAGAGTCCATCCCTGTCAAGAAACGCGCTGAGCCCAATATCTAGTGTAATCGATTCTGTGAAATGCGAAGGTTTTCAGCCAATGAGAAGCCGCGAGAACCTTATACTGCGTGTCTGTAGGTTAGAATCTGTAACAAAGATGGAAACTTCAAGTGTGCTAATGTGTTTGTCTTTCCATTGGATTTATGACAATTCGGATGGATTATTAGTAATAATACCATCCCGTTTAGATATTAGAGAGCCTAAGCTTCGTCCAGATACCAATATCTTCATATAATGTGCAGTACAACCTGAGATAATTGTGGTTGAATGCAGAAACCCTTGAATCGCACAGGCTTTTGCACATTCTCGTTAGCCATAGCGAATTATACAATGGACTGAAGTGAAAGCAAGTTATATAGAACGACAGCTCTCAATCGTCCGGTTGTAACAAGACCACGATGGAGAAAATCGGATGAATAATAAAGAAGCAGGATAGAATGGAAGTTGGAACAAAAACACACAGCTCGATTCAGCACTTTCTGCAAAAATTTGTGATGAACGGATAACCAATGGTGTCATTGCTCTCTAGTTCGGAGGATACAGAAGAAAAGACAGAGCTCGCCACCAAGCATTTTGCCATCTTTATGTGTGTGCAGCTTGCCAGGCCATTGATGCCCTGTGTATTTCTGAATTGAGGGTAAGCTGACGCGTTTAGTAAATATGTAAATAATATTATTTTATAGCAGATTTAAATTATATAGTGTAGAATCACATTGTGTAATTGTTGGAGGGAAGAAGTCATTGATTCTGTACATTGTTTTAAATAAACCAGGGGAGGAATTGGAATGTAGATTAGTAATCAGAAGACTTACAAAGCCTTTCTTGATTACTGGATGGAACAATACCTGAAGGAAATGTGAAAGAATAGGATAAATTAACTCAATACTTATAACATATGCCTATACTATGTCACTGAAGGAAATGTGAAAGAATAGCAGGAATCAATTCAAATGAATGATGTGTATAATTATGATAAAATATGCCTATATTATGTCACTGAATTGATCTGTCTAGTCTGACTTAACAAATGACATCTAATGACTTACTGGTCTCACATCTGTGCTAGAGAAAGTTTCTCCTAGCCAAATAATAGCCTAGGGACATTATGTTGTTTTAGGTTAAATCATTACTGTCAGCACGGCAGAAGACTGTTGCATACCAGTGATAGCCAAAGAAGCATTCGAATCACCAAGTATGTACATCAGATCAGGTCTGGAAACCCTAATGCATGGGATTGCCAGCCACTGTCTAAACCAGATTGACAGCCCGGTGAAGTCAACTCAGATAAGTTGTCTACAAAAAGACTGACTCAAAATATATGGTCTACTACACAGACTAAACTCAAACGATGATATAACTTTTGTTAAAGTCAATACATGTGTAAAGACAGTATGCTAAGTCAAAGTGACTATAATTAGAGTTGAGAACAGTGCTTCAAGAACTATTAGTTCAAGTTAATTCAACAATGAATGTCAATCTAAGTGACATTAGAATTTAAAGTGACATTCCCAAGAGGAAAGAGTCATTGTATACCATTTGTGTATATTTTAATAGAGTGTGTTACACATTTGCTTTTGTAAATTTTATTATTATTTTTATTTGCCTTCCTTCATTTTCCAAAAGAGAAAAGATGAATTAATATATATAATAAATTGATTAATTGTACCTGAAGACTTGAGTAACTCATTCCAGTTTTGTTTGAAGTTACATTGTTTTATTATTTCCCCTAGACCAGGGGTCGGGAACCCGCGGCTCGCGAGCTGCATGCGGCTCTTTGAGCCATCTCGTGCGGCTCTCGGCTACTTAACTCTTAGTGAATGAGGGTGTCACAGGATGTTTTACAACTGTGACTCACCTGTGCCTCATAGGCAGCATGTATGGATATTAGGGGGTGAGTGATAGTCATTGTTGATGATGGCATGTGTATGACACAAAGCTAAATTAAAGATAGCCAGTCATGTGACTGAGGGCTGCGCAAGGGGATTGCGTGAGGATAGTTCAACCGGACAGTGTGTTCGGGGGGAGACCAGCAAGATTGCCGTCGAGGGAGACGTATATGGAGAAGATCATGGAGGATCTTCTCTGTCTGGCTTACACCTGCTATGTTTTGCTCATATAGTATAAGTAAATAAATTAAGGGGCTGCAGTACCAAGGAATTTAAGTTTATATTTTTTACCCCTTCGTCAGCCACAAACAGATGTTTCGGGTTTTACCCTGAGGGAGACGTATATGGAGAAGATCATGGAGGATCTTCTCTGTCTGGCTTACACCTGCTATGTTTTGCCCAGCGTGATGCTGGAGGTATTTGTGACCATTTAGCATGAGTTCTTCTGCAAGTCAGTGAGTCTTTTGACGTGGCGTCTCTGAGTATGTTGATCTCCGTTATATTTCAGTGCCAGTAGCGAGTTGTGCACCATGTTGATTTTGTGAGCTTAGCAGGGTATGTAGATAATGTCATTTAGATATTGTTAGCCAGTTATTTTGGTTTAATGCATTCGCACTGTGCCCATTGTAATCGTTTGCTGATATTTGTTGGATTGTCAAATATATATATTGAGATCGCCAGAAATTATAAGAGTTGTTCTTTATATATGGTGTCTCTAAGATTGCTTAGAGTGTGACCTCTCGCATTATAGCGCGAGGCTTCTTCATAGGACTCTAGTCGCAGTGTGGTGTAGTGTTAACTACATTCATTAATGTATGCTTCCCCAAACGCTACAGACGCTTATTAGCTGCAATATTTATTCAGCACTTATTCATGCGACAGAGGGATACCATGTGATTTTTTTTTTCATGCGGCTCTTCAATTTGTTAAAATGGAGACAAAATTAAATATTTGGCTCTTTGTCACGGAAAGGTTCCCGACCCTGCACTAGACATAACCACATCATAGGATAGTTGTAGAGAGGAGACGACTAAGTGTCTGGGGCTTATTATTACCATCTGGGCCAGATAACTTTATAGTCTGACTATACCTACAACAACTTTACACCAGTGCTTATTTCTAAGACTGGGGTATTTCTTTTAAGACCAGAACTCTTATCTGGCAAGTGTATCTTTGTATCATCTGATACATCTATTTAACTCCTTATCATCAATTATAACCAATTATAACCTCTCGTGACAATCCCTACTAACCAGGTCAAATGCCAGGTCTATAAAGGCGATATATAAAGGTCTTTTCTGCTCTCTTGATTTTTCCTGAAGCTGGCAGAAAGAAAAGATCATGTCTGTTGTTGCTCTACCAGCTTGGAATCCACACTGTGACTCTGGATATATGCACTCAGCTAACTTGTGTAGTCGCATTAAGATGACTCTGGCAAAAACCTTACCAACAATCCTAAGAAGAGAGATGCCTCTGTAGTTATTGCAATAACTTCTGTCTCCCTTATTTTTATACAGTGTTACAATCTTGGCATCTCGCATGTCTTGATGAATAGTTGTCTCTTCCCAGCACTGGCGCAGCACCCTATGCAGGGGATGTAATAGCGTGCTCTTACAGCATTTGATTAAATCGGGAGGAATCCCATCACTGCCTGGTGCTTTGCCAGAGGCCAAGCTACCAATGGTCTTGCTGAGTTCTTCTAATGTTGGTTCAGCATCCAGCTCCTCCATAGTTGGCAGACATTTGACAGCATCAAGGGCTGCAAGCGTGACGGTATTTTCTCTAGCGTAAAGCTCAGAGTAGTGCTCAACCCACCTCTCCATCTGCTTACCCTTATCGGTTAGCTTCTCTCCGCTGATGGTTTTTAGCGGTGTCATCTTACTTTTTTGGGGACCAAGGGCTTTCTTTATACCGTCATACATTTGTCTAGTGTTGCCTGTTTGTGCTGCGGTCTGGATGCTCTTACTGAGCTGGAGCCAATAGTCATTTGCACAACGTCGAGTAGTTTGTTGAACTTTGCTTCACGTACCCTTCAGGATCTGTAGGGTTCTAGCAATCGGTGAACGTTTGTACTCAATCGCAGCATTGCGCTTAGCTTCAATGACAGGTGTCATCACATCTGATGAAGCATCAAACAAGTCGTTTGACTTCGTTGTTTTCTTACCAAAGGTGGCAAGTGCAGTACTTTGAATGGTGTTCCGCAGGTGCTCCCAGTTCTCTGTAACAGTATCACCATGCTGTGGGCTACTGAGCACTTTCTTGAAGGTCGCGGTAAATTGGGCGACATAACAGGGCCTGACATCTTGCTGGTATCGATGCATGGTTTCCCTTCATGTCTGACACGATGGAGTTTTCTTTGTTGTGCTGATTTTGCAGCAAACCAAGGAGTGATCTGTATCACAGTCTGCACTGTGGTATGAGTGAGTGGAGAGCACAGACTTAAGAAGTGGTCTTCTGACGAGAATCAGATCCAGTTGGTACCAGTGCTTGGATCGTGGGTGTCTCCATGACACCTTATGCTGGGGTTTTGTCTGAAACATTATAGGCACCCACTCTAGCATTAAAGTCACCAAGGAGAACAAGCTGTTCTTGCCTGGGTGTGCTTTTGATGACTGCTGCTAGATTCTTGTAGAACTCGTCTTTAGCTTCTGAGGCAGAGTACAGAGTAGGAGCATACACACTGACAAGGGTGATGGGACCTGCACTAGTTTGCAGGCAGAGCGGTAAGAGGCATTCTGATCCATTCTTGCCTGGTTCAATCATTTTATTTAGCGATTTTTTAACCGCAAAACCTACTCCATGTTCTCTAGTTTTATTAAGGTCTTTCCCTTGCCAATAAAATGTGTACTCCTTCTTGCTCACCATTCCTGAGCCTGCCAGGAGCGTTTCCTGAAGTGCAGCTATATCAACCTGCAGTCGTTTGAGTTCGTCATTGATTACGGCTGTCTTCCTGACATTGTTTATGCCTGTAGGTTTTCTGATAGTCCAGTCAGCATAGTCCGGACATTCCAGCATCCCAATCTGATAGGTTGTATATTTCTATTACTTTTTGTTTTTTTATAATTGCTTGGTGCAAAATTTTTTGTCCACAGTTCGGGTGTGACCCTAATCCCCATGCACCCAATGGGGAAAGCAGACAGTGGCGAGACAACACCTAATTGACTGGGGGCTGCCCAACTTGAAGCGGGCGGTAGCTGTCCAGTGAGATCCTAGAACCTCTCCCACTGTTGGAAGTAGCCCCTGGCGCTATGCCCTAAGCCAATTGGGCATAATGCTTATAACCAGTAACTGCTACTTCCTGTGTTTTGCCGACACCTATAGGGTGAAGCTGGAGTGTCCTCTCCAGGGTGCGAGCGTGGGTGCAGTTATATGGAGATCAAGCTGTTGCCCATGCAGCATGTCCCCCCTCTCCATGCAGCCAGTAGATCCAAAGGAATGGGTAGCCGACACAGTATGGTACCAGTCATGTCGCAGGAGTTACCAGAATAATGTCGAATCAACATTAAACTGCCTTAGGGACTCCGACTCTGAATTTTTCCTCAGGGTTTACTCCCGAAGCCCTTCCCATAAATGGATATTACCGCTACGCAGTGGTAGTTTGAATTCAGAGTTTTACCTTCTCTTCGAAAGGCTACCAAACAAGGATCACGAGCCCTATCTGCCCGAAGCTACTGGTTTTAAGGTGCCAGTGACTCACCCCTTCTCCCGTCAGTGGAAACAGTTCCCCTGGGCTCAAATTGAGCCACACATGAAGGCCGGGAGCTGGGCTTGGTTGTCAGAGGCTATTTGAGGATCGTGCCATAGAAGCATTTTTCTGCAGTGAGAGCTTATCCTCGCTACAACTCCCGGCTATAACAACCCTTGGAACCGTTAATTAATAAAATATGCATATATGAGCTAAAACAAAAATATACTAATAAAATATATGTGTATAGATATAATAATTAATAAAATATGCATATATGAGCTAAAACAAAAATATACTAATAAAATATAATATATGTGTATATATATAATAATTAATAAAATATGCATATATGAGCTAAAACATATTTCCTAAAATTTAGAAGCCACTTCCACAAGCCATCAAAGTGGAAATTGTTCTAGACAATAAATCTAAACAAAAATAGAACACTTAAAAATAGAGAGTTTTAATACAAAAACATAGAAAAATATTATTACATATAGCCCACACAATAGTATCATATCTGAATGACTTACCTTCTTATAGTCTATTTCTAGTGACCCTGTGGACTTTGAGACCTCTGAGTAGGAAACAGGTCGCTGGGATGAATAGTCAGAATTTGAATTGTACCGTCCATAGCGAGATGAACCTAAATTCTGTGGAAGAATTGGAAATTATCAAACATTACATCAGAATCAAATGAGAGTTGAAAAAAAAAAGCATGCACAGTGTAGAACAAGCAATTGTCCGCAAAAAAAAAGAATGTGTGTGTGTGTGTGGCACCAACAACTTACCTGTTTGGAATTTCACCTAAATACAACAGACTGACTATCATCCATTACTGTCCCTAAGATTTTGAAAAGCAAAACCCCTTTGTGAAGCTGAAATTTAATAGTGAAAGAAGACATGAGACAGAAGAACAGGACCTTTTGAGCACTAACACCCACAGAAGACCAGTGTTCTTAGGGGGGGGGGGGGGGGGCCGCTTTTGAAGGGACAAAGAAAGAACAAAACTAATGCTCCCTCAGACATATCATATGAGACGGCTGATATGAGGTTGTGTATGGGGCTGGCAATCTCATCACGTGAAACAAACTGCTGCAGAAACCACGGCTGCAAAAGCACGCCACTGCTCTGAAGCAGGCTTCCAGCAAGGAGACCAGAGCTGCACTGGCATCTCCATAAAGTGCAAAAAAGGGAAAAGAAGAAAAAGACTGGTAGAAAGGATTGACCAAAAAATGAAATTTCAGATCCATGTGAAGGAGGAGGGGAAAGAGAAGGAAAAGAAGTGACTGGAGAAATAAGAATCTGAAAGTAAAGACATCTATTTGGAAGCCATCATTTTAGAGATATTTAAAAAAATAAAATAAAACAGATATAGACAAGTCTGACCGTGTTGATTACTGCTAAATCCCCAGACTTACTTCTCTACCCCCTTCTCCCTTTTAAAAAAAAAAAACCAATCCATTTTGTGAGGGTAAAAATGCTAAACTGACTACATAATGAGATGAATCGACCATTTAACTCTCAGAATTTGAGAGCAAATTTCCCATGCCTTTTAAAGCATTTGGTGTAAAATTAGAAAGAATAGCCAAACACTCAAATACAATGCATACAGATACTGACAAGTCACATGAACAGATACAGCCACAGACAATGTAGATGACCACAGACAATGTAGATGGTCATAGATCCAGATATAGTTACACATCCAGATATATACAGTCAACAACCAGATACAGACAATGTAGATAACCACAGACAATGTAGATGGTCACAGATCCAGATATAAATACATCTCCAGATATATACAGTCAACAACCAGATACAGCCACAGACAATGCAGAAGAGACATATATTTATTTATAGAAAGCAAGACAACCAGATACAGTCCCAGACAATGCAGATGACCAAACATGTAGATATAGTCACACAATCTGGCAGATACAGACAATGCAGATGGCCTCACATCTGGATAAAACCACACATTCAAATATAACAGACTATTGCTACCCACAGATATTAAGACATTATTTTATGTATGATTGCTTTATAATGGAACAACACATAATCACATGACACTTCAAGAAAACACTTCTGCAGCCAGAGTAATCAACATGAGACATACAGAGAGTAAATAAAATGTCTACAAGCTAAAACTAACATGAAAAAATATATAATAAACACAATACAACTACATAATGGCTGGCAGAATAGTTACAGCACCTTCCTCTCACAGCAATGGTTTTGGGTTCAAAAGCTGGTAGTGTCACATTCCAGTGTACCCAGATATAAATGAGTACCTGAATCAAGGGAAGGCAAAGGCAGCAAAGATGGGAACTGGTCACCTTACCTCATAAAGCCGAGATCTAGTATAGTGAAGTCTCTAACCATTTCCTCCCCTAAGGCAGTATCTGCTATGCAACTACCTTAACCTTGTAAACAAGAAATAAACCAAACACACCTGTTTTAGCTACTGGCTCCACCTGCTGGTCTACCACAAGCTAAGGAGCAGGCAGTCAAAGTTCTTTAGACGAATCATGAAAAGAGAGTGGAAAAAACATTGGCTGGGGTAACAACCGGCTAACTCAACTGCCAGAGAAGAAGTAAAAATACCTTGACAAAGTGACCAGATGGAATCGGTGGTGACTGAAGACACCAACAACTGTTGGAAATTGGAGAGGCCTGAACGCCAACGCAATTGGGTACGAGATTCACCGAATTAACTGTCTTTTGTACTGCACAAGGTAGACCTCAATATATATTGTAATCGAAACACTGGGTGTGACGAAATATCTGTCCCTGTCCTTTTGTGTGATCTATCACACCTCCAGCCCTACGGCAGTATAATTTCTTCTTCTTCATTTTTCTCTCTGATTGCTTTTATTTGGCATTTCATATTTCCCTTTCATACATTTTACTCTTTATGCTGGACATAGCATGGGGAAAGTCTCTAACACCCCACTCCCCTATGGCAGTATTTGCTACGGGAGTAATTCTTATCTTATTGTGTCGCATTCACACTTCACTAATACGTGTTAAGTTACTCCAGGTTATTAGACGGTCAGCGACAATATTTTATTGCATAATCTGTCTGACCATCTCCTCAAACGACATGATGGTGCTTGTTTATCCAAGCTTGTGTTGGGCGAGGGGAACTTATGACATAAGTGCTTCCGGGTCATCCTTGATACACCAACATTACTGTCTGTGTGACACATGTGGGCATGTTGTCATGTGTGTCTACCAATCTGTCTGTAAGTTTGTATACGAGGGCATCGGACAGCATATTACCATATATGGGAGACGTGACCTTTGCAAAATTTTTCCATGTTGGAAATATTTTGAAAGTACCACACCCGACCTGTTTGAATATGATTGGAGCGTTTATTTAACTCCATAACAAATAACGCTTGGGAGGATAGGAATATAATCTGCCCATTTCGCAGTTTTATTTCACTGTGAATTTCACGCTCGCCAAGACACCATCAGACCTCGCCAGAGTGAAGACTAGATTCATAATTCCTTTTGTTAACCGGACCTTTCATTGGAGAACCAAATAAGACTTACAAAGCACTGGAAATCTCTATATTTTAATAAGGAACACCGGGACTAGGAAACTGAAGAAACACACGGAGTCAGAGAGGGAATCTATTGTAAAATTAAAGACTTCACAGACACGTGTAAGAGAGTGATTCATCTCTTTTATTCATCTGAGCAAAAAGTCTTACACTCTAAGGGGGCGGGCCCACTTGGGTCATGACTCCCAAGCGTCTCAGCCTCCTGTTGTCTTGTATCGAAAATGAACCCATTTCACTTATGGTAGCAACTTTAATCCACAACTCCGCCAGCCGTGGAGGCAATTGTGAAAGTAACAAAGAGAAGACAAATTATTCCGTTCGCTCCATAGCACATCACAACTACGGACACACACTGAGTCACCTGCGCGAAGCCGACGAGACTTGACACTGCATGCTCGCCACTGAAATTCTTCCTGATACCCCTTATAGTATACATCGCCTGTCGCCTCTCAGCCACAGCCCTTTCACTAGTATGCCTAAAAACTCAGCGTATTGTGGACTTAGAAAAATTCCTGGTGTTTTCTGTACTGCAGCGTTTATTGTCACGATTTCCATTGCCCATTGTGGTTGTTCCACAGCCAGCCTGATGCCTTTTCGGCAGTTTCACTAAGCCTCTTCAGTGCCCTTGTTCTCGACTGTCCCTTCAGCCCCAACAGTTTCAATAGGTCATACACTGATGCAGCCACAAGCCCTCTTGCACCCACTTCAACAGCCATGACCCTTGCAGTGAACCCATCGTGTCTCAGATCCGCGGCCAGATCACTATACTTGGCTGCTTTGAACGAATGTTGCTCGTCTAATCTGGATTCAAATGGCACGGTCAGTTCAATCAGTATGACCTGAAGCATTGCTGAAGAATGAAGCACTATATCCGACCATCTCCGCGATAATGTAAAGCTAAAGCTATTCAGTTTAAATGTAGTTTTATCCAGAGGGATTAAATTTAATTCTCATCGAGGGTAAATTCTGACATGGGATGGTGGTATGGGAAGATAGGAACCCATAACTATGGGTTGGAAAATGCAATACTCAGAAGAGCATTCGTTTCTATTCTTCTATCATAGTTATTGGTGGTACCAGCAGAAAGTACTATCTCTGGAACCAAGTGAAGGTAGAAGTGGACTGATGTTGTGCGAGATGTCATCATAAGAGGGTCTTATAGATAGACGCAGAACCAGCTTGGCCGTTACTCCTTGATGTTCTGGGAACGTGCGGCGCCCGAATTTTGACCAGAGACGAGTGACAGCAGTGTACAGAAAACCTACCCATCAGGAGGAGGATTAGAATCATCATTGGCAGCTAAGTTAACCTATATGCGGCCACTTGAACTTCTTATCCAAAAACCATTCAAGTGATGAAAACATTTTCATAAATATTGAAATTATTTTTTTTTAACTGTTAACACATTACCTACCGAATTGAAAAACACACTGTGGCCGAATTAAATTTTTTTCCCCATTTTCATCCTGTAGGTGTTTGCACAAAGTAAGCTGTAGTTTTCGTAATTGTTTACATATTTTTATGAATTACACGTCATTTTAAAGATAAATGAATGTACTATTACAATAAGCACCGTTTGCAACTCTAATAGAGGTTGTTGCTATTTAACGGCCTGCCGATGGCCAAGGACTTGCAATATTTTCACAATTATAACTGCTTGCGCCCCATCTCTATCAAAATCACAATTTCAATCAATGTTCACACCGTTTTCACTCTTGTCCTCGTCGCTAGATCTATCAGTCAATTGTTGAAACACGTTTCTATCCTATTCAGCCGTTAGACGAGATGTACACACATTTTTTGTAGTCCTATCACTAGTTGCCACAGTAAACAGTTTTACACGATTTGGTAACTAACCCAAAACGCTGAAAAATATGAACATAATATCAATTTTTCAGTGTTCTACAACAACCATGCTTTGGGAATTTGTTTTCCGGTGGCAACTTAAAATCTCGAACCATATCAGAAAGTGTTTCAGTACATTTTTCATTTGTTTTATTACTAAAATTAGATTGGCGCTCTGAGCGGCTTGCGGTCCAAATGTGTTTATTTTGTGAGCCGCTGACAGCGGCTTGCGGTAGTTAATGTGTTAAACCTAAAATGATTATTAAATTCTGTTATTTGTAATGTTACAAATTTAACTTCGATTCAATCATTTAAAATGTACTACATGTTTGTCTCAGTCAAGTTGCTAAACACACACTCTAAACAGAGCTATATATTATAATAATAATTCCACTGATTAACTGAGCGGTGGGGGCTTAACGAGCTAGAATAAACCATTGCTTAAATTCTTCATAAAAGGTGTCGGCAGATTACAGAATTAACGTGCTCAGCAACAGCCAGCATTGTTTTCGCTTATCTGAATATCTTGTGAAGACTCCTTTGGGATAGAAGTGTAATTAACCTTCTATCTACACATCTGCCAAGAGTAATCTTGTGCGCAGGTAGATACCTTAGAAGCCACTATTAGATACTCTTGAGTTTTGTCCACTGTTGGACCACTACTGCAAAGCAGGGGAGGCAATACCGTCACACTGGGACAAGCGCAGCAGATGCTAAGAAAGTGGATACTGGGGTGGGAGAAAAAAAGAAGAGAGAGGATAGATATGGATTTAGTTGTTTGTGTTGGTTAACTAGGGTTGCTGAGCTTCTCGCTCTTTAGCAGCCAATATCAAGTTGAAGAATCCTTGGTATTATCTACACTGTAGATCTAGGCTTTTCCTGTGGCTTTTCTGCCATTCCAAAACGTGTTGAGTTGAAGTCATGAGCTCCAGTTTCTCCAGCTTGGCTTGCATTTAAAGGATCGTCAAATCTGGTCCCAAGCTAGGAGTATGAAGCGCGTGACATACTGTGCATTTCCCGCCATCCGAGGGGGCTCTCCAAATATGCAGAGCTAAAATACTATACTCTGGTTTTGGGCTCTCCCAAGGAATTGTCACATCCTGCACAGAGCCACTTCTCAGCTTCCCCTGCCTATCACTGGGTCCATAGTGAAATCCTTCTGCATGCAGTCAACCAATTCAAAACCAAAGAATTACGCCTGGTGCTCAAGTAACTTCGATAAGATCAACGAATGAGAACAAAACATGCAAGGAACTTTTGAAATGACCACCTTTACGCGCACACTCTTGATGCATCAGCTTCAAAATGATCAGACCTACAAACGCAATTCCTTGTTTCTGCCAACATATAGCCCAGGAGTAAACACACTATGCAACACGCAGGAGGTGACTGCATGATACACAAACGTTATGATAAGTTCGGATGGGGAAGTCCGAAGGAATAAAAAAAAAAAAAAAAAATAAGAGGGATTCCCCAATTTAACTTCCCCGCTGCCTTTTCTTGCCGTGATAGTAGCGAAGATAGTACATAATTCCACCAGCAGTGTCTGGAGTGGTACTACGAAGATTCCACCAGTGCGCGTGCGCGAGGCTCTATCTTTAGCCCACCGTACATTTTTAGGACCAAATTTACGTGCAGAATGACTCATCCTATTTGCGAGAGTGAACGTTTATTATATACAGTATATATAAAACGGCCGAGTTTTCAGTACTAACCACGTGTAAAAAAAATGTTGCAGATAATTTCGTTAAAAATTTTTTTTTTTTCGATTATTGTTGCCAGGGCTATTTTGTTTGACATTCTAATCATTAGTGCATTTCTTTTAATGATGTTCATGTGCTTACGTTATTTAAATCATTCACGAGTTGTAAGACTGTTAGTTTACTTTAATAAATTCATCTGAAGACAATTTCATTTCTGCCATCTTTCTGTTTTAAACTGAGACCGTTATTTTTAGTTTCTAACATAACCATGCCCCACTGCCTGCTTTATCTGCTTGACATTTTCTTTATATTTACTTTGTCGAATGCCTTAGCAATTTGTAGAGATATGTGGGAAAAGGGCGGTGTGGAGAAATTTAACAAAAGTCTCCTTGTTACGAAGACGACTGCTGGAGCTGATAACTTTGGACCAGGGGTCTAATGTTAGCTTGGTTCGTGTTTACAGTAAGGTCTTAGCTTACGAGAGTTCAGGCTTGGAAGGTCTCGTTGCAACAAACTCGACTTGCAATGCGTTAAGGACCTTCTGGCTCGTAGTACTTTCGATTTGCAGTAACAGCTAGAAATATTCGGTACACACACTGTTTTATTCTTCAAAACGTATGTAAGAGCATATACATTAGTTTACTATACAGGTAACAGAACACATACATCGACTGGAAGCCTGAAAAAAAGGAAAATGTTAACGGGGACGTAGACACTTAATAAAAATTAATAATAGCCCCTTCAGTCATAACTGACTATGGGAATGCGCCCCTGAGATGGCAGCCCTCAGCTGCTTATTTTCCTGGTGCTCCTTTCGACGTTTTCTCCTCACCTCTGCTTCTTGTGTGAGCCTCTCTTCGCCCAATCTGAGGTGGTGCCGTAAATAGCATCGCCACTTAGTGCGATCGGCAGCTTCATCCTCCCATGTTGCAGGATCCATGTCCAGTGCCCTCATATCTCTCTTGCACACATCTTTGAACCTCAGCTGTGGTCGCCCAACTGTTCTCTTGCCATCTGCTAATTGTCCGTAGAAGATATCTTTTGGGATGCGACCATCTTCCATGCGGCGAACATGGCCAAGCCAGCGTAGTCTGCGCTGACTAAGCAGCGTATACATACTTTGAAGGCCAGCACGTGACAACACCTCGACATTTGTCACTTTATCTTTCCACGAGATGCCGAGGATGCGGCGTAGACACCACAAATGGAAGGTATTGAGCCTTCTTTCTTGCTTAGCATAGGTCGTCCAGGTCTCGCTGCCATATAGGAGTGTGCTGGTGACGCAGGCATTATATACCGCAGCTTTGGTCTTCATTGTGAGTTTAGAGTGTCCCCAAACACGCGATGTGAGGCGGGCAAAGGTAGCTGCAGCTTTGCCAATGCGGCTGTCGATTTCTGTATCCAGTGAGAGTTTGTCATTGATGGTAGACCCTAGGTATGTGAAGTGGTGCACCACTGCCAATTCATAGTTATCGATAGTGATAACTGGTGCAGCACCAACATCCTGACTCAGCACATTCGTTTTCTTTAGACTTATTGTGAGGCCAAAGTCCTTGCATGCTTTAGTGAAGCGATTCATCAAGCTCTGAAGCTCCTGTTGGCTTTGAGTGACGACTGCAGCATCATCAGCGAACAACAAAATTAATAGACTATATTAATCGACTGATGAAAAGATTTCATTGTCCAAGGCAATTGTGAAGGACCACAAATGCTCCCATCAGAATCTGAGATTGCTTATACTTGTATTGGAAACATATACAAGACTCTGGGTCCAGATAATATAACAATAGTGGGATATGAGTTTTCGCGCTATTTAAGGACACGAGTAACAACAAAGCTTTTAAATGATATCGGGCTATTTTCGGATACAAATGATAACAAAGCTTTTCAATGATTTCTACTATAACTGTGGATGTGTATCTGATGACCAAATAAAATCTTTATCCGAAGCTGTGTTAAAGAAATCTAAAGTCACCGACAAGCACTAGTATCCTTATTAGCATCACAAACAATGTCAGTCAGTTACGTAATATTTAAAATATAACGAAATTGGAAGACCAAAGTTCTAAAATGTAAGTTGGCTGCTATGCGCGATTTATACTAATGTATTCGACACATTGAAAATAAAGGGGGGGGGGGGGGGGGGGAAAAAAAAGCAGATAGCGAGGCAACGCTGTGTTAGACAGTGAAAATAGAAGTCTTAAGTGTCTAAACAGGAAGAAGGCAAAATAAACGTCGTCTATATAAAGCATATTTTCATGAAATAATTTAGCATTAAAGTAAACTGAACAGTCTTGAATCAAGCAAATGGTTTAAATACTTGAGCGTGCTCAAGTACGCGAACAACACCAGAGGGAATGAATATAACTAACAAACAAACTAGCCCTAACAACAATAACACAGAAAATATTCGCCGATGAAAGTTATGAAACCAACTAACTCAGGACCCAGCATGCCTGAGATGTGACTTCTGCTAGAGTCCGCTATAGACGGGAATCACCTCACCCTGCAGCTTTTAGTCAAGCTGTTTCCTCGGACCGACCTGTACTTTTAAAAGCTTTAACTGTGCATCTGTATGTCTACTTGATGGTGGTTCTTTATTTCGTTTGACTGGTGATTATATGATTGCTTTTCATGTATTATGGAGTCCCTAGCGAACTTTAAAAATGCTCCAGCCAGCGCCATTTTCTTTCGATTCTTTTGTTGGTGACTCCATAGGCGTTTGCCGATAGCACTGCACGGTGTCTGGTCGGAAAATGTGTTTCATTCTGTGGAGCAATTTGCTCTCAAAGAATCATAATTCTCTGGCAGCAAAGTTCTGATTTTCCAATATTAACTTCCATATTACAATACTGTTAGGATTTTGCTCTGAAATATTACTGTTACGGGATGTAAAGCTCACTTTTACTTTAATTCCATTTCCGATGAGTAGTGTAAAGGTTTGTTCAGCTTTGGTTTTCCAAAGATATAGACATCTTTTCCACTACCCACTCATGCATTTATTTACCGCCAAGATATGTAAATTGTGTACTCTGTCACTTGGACGCTGCCTCTTCTATTAATCCGATGGGCGGCTGAAGATGTCATAATGTTCCGAGAAGCGGAAAATCAGGACACCGTGACATCGTGCAAAGATGGAAAGAAAAATGACAGAATAAGGAACAAAGATACTGGACAATCTAATCAATGATGTAACTAAAACTGGAGCGGGGATTATAATCAATGCTTTTATCCCGGGGGGGGGGGGGGGGGAAAAAACGGCCATTATAGAAAACACATAAATTATAGACATAATCTTAAACATCTTTAATTCCACTTACAATGACAACAGACAGGTTATTTTAAGTACTTCCGTGGCACTGCTTATCTTCCTCGATCATTTTGCAGTAAAGGAAGGGCAGTAAAACTGATGTAGTTAAGCTAGAGACAGCTTGATCAAAATGAGTAAAAGTCGTTTTTATCGAGGGAAAGGTTTTCAAAGTTTCAAAAAAACTAAATCATGGTTCAAGATTATGAAAGTAGTCTAGCACGTCGCTCTACTTTTTACACGGGAGGGAGCTTGAACGTGGATTTAAAATTAAAAAAAAAGGGGATTCTTTATGACCAACTTCTGTTTGACGAGAAGTGGAAACTAATTCTGCAGCGTACTTTTGCGGAAGTTATAACACTTAACCATGACAACCTGGAATTTCGGGGGTCACCGTGAGTCACTAGAGTAATGCAAATACTGGAGATTTTATTACACTGTGAAGTGCTTGAAAAGATTTGATCAATTCACCAAAGAACACCTGGATTCTGTTTCCGCAAAAGTGAATGTGTATGCCACGTATGTTACAAGCTGTTCACAGAATGGCCTTTTAACGTACATTGTTAGGCAATACGGTATGTAAGCTCATTATTCCGACTTTTAAAACAGCACACCGGAGAGATATCTCAAACTGATTTTTTGGGTAAGTGTTACGTACATTTATTACCTACGGGGGTAGTCTTCGGTCCTGCCAAATGTACGCACCAGTTTTATATAGTTATATTATTTGTGCGTTCGATTGATTCACGCACTGACGTGCACAATGCTGTGTGAGTTGCTTTGGACGCACGTGTAACCTAGTTGAGTGGATTGTGACGTCATGATAGGGGCAGCTCGGACGACATTTATGTCCGCAGTGTTATTCTTTGATTCCTGGCAAATTTGAAGAAGCCAGCAGTTGTATTCGTATCTATTGGTCTTCATGGCGAAGCCAATAGTGGATGTATGAAGTAAGTGTCGCCCCATTTCTTATGGCAAGTTTAATTATGTAAATTAAAGTATCAGGCCGCTCCTATTAATGGTCTAGCGGGAATTCATCGGAGATGACATTCCTAGAATTGGACACACGGAGTCGATAGCCTTTGGAATCTTTTCGTAGAGGGAGAATCCATATGTGGAATCAAGTTAATGAATATATATATGCTTCACATGTTTAATATGCCGTTTTACCTATGCCAAAGTCGTGGCAGGGATACCGAGAGGTTAGCCAAGATGAAACACTAACCTGGTTGTATTGTTATATCTGCCTTTGTTTGGATTGGATATGCTATCTAAGAATTTTATGAAGAAAGTCTGGGATGCTTACAAGTATGATATAAATTATTGCTCCGTGAGAATGAATCCGTTTGCCTTAATAAACGTCCTTGGGAGAAGGTCAACGGACGTTAATACCATGTCTGTTATATGGTAATGGAAGTGATCCTTAGTCACTGGAATATAAGAGAACTTAACAGTTAGAGAATCTACAACAACTATTAACAGTGATATTAACATTTTGACGTATGATCTTCGCATCTGTAACTATGATTGTCTTGTTCCACTTCGTTGGTGTCACGTCAATAAAATATATGTACTGTAATCACCGACTTGTGTGCTGCCAATACTTGCCCAGTTCACCCAATTCAACGATACTTGTTGGAATTTTCGTTTGAAGAACATTGTTGACATTCATTCCGTTTTAACCATTCGCGTTTCAATTTACCTCTTCACTGAACTCAACGATGAAAATGGAGTCAACAATAAATGGTGTTCCAGTGTGGTCTGGAAGTAATTTCAAAGGAACGTACCCATCCAAATTATCGTTTGAAAAGAAGAATTTTTACTTTCAAGGCGACATCATCTCAATTTGGATCCTAGCGTGATATGAATCAGATTCAACTTACGTTTACCAAGGTCAAGGTCTTCAATCAACCTCCACGTCAAGTTTCACAGTGACTAACTGCCGTGGGATCACCTATTCGACATTATTACGTACGAGCTGGTGCTGAATACGCAGAACGAAGTATTTTATCTGTAGACGTACATCCACGGAGACGAGGCACATTGATTTTTTACCTGCACGCGAGATGAGTATAACGTGTTTCCGTTGTACACTTTATTACGCTTAGTTGTGCCTTCCGTGATATGTCCACCTTCATATTTTTCGTGTTAAGTGTTATATGTTGTGTATTCTTCGTGGGAGGTAGGGAGGTTGATCTGACGAACGAGATCCATCTCGAAGCCAATTCGGGCTCTTCGTCAGACGTTCTGTAGGGCTCGTCTTGTAAGTTTCAATTGAGCGATAGTTCCGGTACAAGGCTAAAAACCTTGCCGAAGTTCCGATCGCTAGTTGCTTCTTATAATATTATCTATTTAGCTGTTTCGTCACGTTTAATCGTTGTTTTTGGTAGCTATTTTTATTCATAATTTAGTTTTATGATGAATTTTGTTTGTATTTTGCGTCCATCTCACCTTTCCTGTCGTTTAGTTTTTTACAAAACCTATGTTTTTACACTGTGTTGTCAATTGTACTGTTAATTATCTGATCGTAGTTATCGTCGTATATTTTTACGATATTCTATTTTAGTTATAAATTTATTGATTAATAACATATTTAATAATTATATGATAACATTATACCGTTCTAAGGACAGGAACGAAGACCACGAGTTGTAGTAACAATTTTAAGTAGTATTATTACATAATAAAATTGAATAATGGCTACCTTAGACTATTTCATTAAGCAAGCAAAAGCTCTTCAGATGGCTCCTGAGGAAGCAAAAGCATTTGCACTTGCAGAATATAAGAAAGCTCAAGAAATAGAAGCTGATCAGAGAAGGTTAGAAACTTTACGTTTGGAAAATTTGAAATTTGAGGCAGATCAAAAAAGGATTGAGGCGGAGGAGAATGAGAAAAAAATGAGATTAGCCGCTGAATTAGAAGAGAAACGATTTCAGCGTGAGTCCGAACAAAAAAAATTCGAGGCTGAAGAGCAATTTAAAAGAGATGCGGCAGAAAAAGAAAGATTACTTAATATTGAAATGGGAAATAAACAAAAAGAAATGGAAGTTAAACAAAAAGAAATGGAAGTTAAACAAAAAGAAATGGAAGTTAAACAAAAAGAAATGGAAGAAAAAAGATTAATAGCTGAAAAAGAAATGGAAGTTAAACAAAAAGAAATGCAAGAAAGAAGATTAATAGCTGAACAAAACACAAAACGACTTCAGCTTGAGATGGAAGAGAATGAAAGAAAACGACAGCATGAACTGAAATTAGCAGAGTCAGAATATGAGAGACTTAGGTTAACTCAGGAAGCTAATTCTCAGAGAACTTTTGAAAGCCAAACTTCATCCAGACATGATAATTTTAAGGAAATTCACCTTAAATTACCAAAATTTAATCCCCCGTCTGATGACGTGATATTCTTCCTAGATAGGTTTTAGGCCACTTGTGTGTCTTATAAACGTGGATAAAGCTCTATACTGTACATATTTATCCAGATTACTCACAGGGGACGCATTAGCAGTTTATCATACCACCAGCATTGGTGAGAAAAATGACTATAATGCTCTTAGAGCGGCACTTCTGCAAAAATTCCAAATGACAGAAGACCAATATCGTTTAAAATTTCATACATTACTACCCCAATCTAGCAGAAATTTCAATGATTTTCTGTCACAAATACGACTAACACTAGAAAGATGGATTGAATTATCCAAAATTGAAAAGTCATATGAAGGTCTCTTCGATTTACTGATGCGCGATAAGGTACTATCGTCTGTAAAATCCTACATTTCTCGCATTTTTACACGAACGGAAACCTTTATCATGAAAAATTTTAGAAGAACATGCAAAAAATTTTTTGCACTGCTCACCCAAACATGGATCTAAGTAATGCACAGATTAAGAATGAATTGCCTGTTGCTTTTGCAGCACAACAAAACAATTTTTCACGCAATCGTTCTTTTAGTGCTGACAGATATGTCAATAAGGGAAATAATGACAATTTTAACAATGGTAATTTTTTCAAAGGGAAGCAATTTCAACAATCTGCTCCATTTAATGTTTCTTGGAACCAGGCTCACAGATCGCGAGATTTTGGTAACAATAATTTTAAAAATAATCAAGGACATTATAATAAACAAAACTGGAGATCAAGATCTCAGGGTCCGCAAAACAAGCAATTTTTTGGAAATAAACCATTTTACCAACATCATAACGATCATTATACAAATTATCGGACTCATCCAAATTTTTAACTCTAGCAGAAAACTACAATTATGGCAATTTTAATGACAAACATCAAAATCGATCGCGTCGACAGGATAGCTCGTTGAGTAATACGAATAGACCCTCTACTGTCGCTTTTAGTGATACACAGGCTAACATTGAACAGGGTAAAGGAGCTGAAACTCATAATGCTATGTGTTGTTCTCTTGATTGTACCCAAGTCAAAGATTGTTCAGAATGCTCTACTCTTTTCCAGCCCAGGGCGATCACGACGCTGCGTTGCGGACATACCTTACCTAGTCTACCTGCAGTCTGTACGGCCACTGCTGCGTCAGTACACCAGGGACAGGGCTCTCTTAAGTTTAACAAGGGATTTGTCAACAATATTTCATGCTCTCTCCTATTTGACTCTGGTTGCAGTACAGTCGGCGTCCGGACTTCGCTGATCAACCCAAGTTGTGCCACGGGCCGGGTTGTCAAATGTGTGACGTTTGGTGGCACTATTGAAACATTTGCCACTGCTATTATTGATCTTAATACTCCATTTTTTTTCAGGAAAGATTCAAGCTTGTCTCCTTCCGAATCCAATTTGTGATTTAATACTTGGTCGCATGCATGGTATTAAAGAGTGTACACCACAGCAAATTGCTGAATGGGAAGAGCGACATATTCAAACTGCAAATGCAGTAGTGACTAGAGCGCAAGCTACTAATATGTCGCATGATACACCTATGGAACCTACAGTTCATACCACTTGTGATGATGATGCTCCTATTTCATGGGAGTTGTTTGCAACATTGCAAAAGAATGATGATTCATTAAAAAAATTTTTTCAGTATGTGAACAAAAATAATACCAGCAACAAACTTGCAAAATCTAGACATGACTTTATACTTAAAAATGGGATTTTGGTTAGAGTAATACGAGAAAAGGATTCATCCTTATGTTCTCAGATTATAGTCCCATCCTGTATGAGATCTCGTATATTACGACATGCGCATGACTCGCAATGTGCGGGCCATATGGGTTTTTCACGTACCAAATCCAGAGTGCTTTCGGCATTCTACTGGCCAGGCGTCCATAAGGACATCACTCTCTATTGTCGGTCTTGTTTGATATGTCAAGAAGTTAAGGTACGGGGTCCATTTCATGCGGCTCCTATTCAAGCTGCGGACATCCCGATTAGACCATTTGATAAAATGGCCATAGACATTATTGGTCCTATGCTACCATCTGCTAGAGGGCATACGCATATTCTTACGTGCATTGATATGTGCACTCGTTGGCCTGAAGCCATCCCTCTCAAGAACACTTCATCTGCCAGTGTAGCAGAGGCATTGATGTTAATCTTCTCACGCATTGGTTTTCCACGGAAAATCTTGTCGGATCATGGGGTTCAGTTCATTTCTGAATCCATGTCTCAAGTTATGAAGACATTAGGTATAGACAGATCTCTAAGTTCTATTTATCATCCGATGTCAAATGGGTTAATTGAGCGTCTAAATAGGACACTCAAGCAGTTGTTGGGTAAGATAACTCAAGACCATCCCCAAGACTGGGATCGGGTCCTACCTGCTTGTCTCTTTGCGTATCGCGAAGTACAAAATCAAGCAACGGGGTTTTCTCCATTTCAACTTGTTTTCGGCATGCAACCACGCGGTCCGATGTCGTTAATCCACGACTTATTGGTTGACGAGAATATTGAAGAGGAAACTCAATCCTCTTATGAGTATGTGATCTCTCTGAGAAAGAGAATCATAGATGCTTGTAGATTAGCTACTGCATCATCCGAACAAGCCAAAGAAAAAGCTCGTCTATTTGCAAACAAGTATAGACGTCTTCGCCAGCTCATACCTGGTGATGAAGCTTTTGTATTACTCCCTGCGCATAATAATCGTCTTTTAATTACCTGGAGAGGTCCTTTCAGGATCATCTCAAGAATATCCGATGTCGACTACATCGTTGATGTTAATGGTAAACATAAAACCTTCCACATTAATATGTTGAAGGAATATTACTCACGTCCTGATTATCTACAATCAGTGTTCCAAGCAACTGACGATCCTACACCTCCTATTCAACACTATTCTAGTTTGTCAGTCATCCAAGAAGAGGAATCTTCTTTCGATGATGTACAACTACCAATACCAGTTGTACCACTCCATTCCACTGAGAAATGGAATGATGTTACTATCTCATCTACTCTTACTGATGATCAACGTCAGCAAGTCTCTAATATTCTAAACACGTATGAGGATGTTCTCACTGACATCCCAGGTCATACGTCAGTCATCCAACATGACATTATTCTGACTGACGATACACCGATTCGAGTTCGCCCATATCCTATTCCTTTACACTTTCGTGATAAGGTTGATAAGGAATTGGATGAGATGCTTCAATTAAATATAATTGAACCATCTTCATCACCATATTCTTCTTCTATGGTAATCATTAGGAAGAAGGACAACAATATACGTCTTTGCGTAGATTACAGGAAATTAAACAAAGTTACAAAATTCGATGCGGAACCATTACCTCTTTTAGACGACTTATTAGAGAAATTATCACATGCCACATTCTTTTCGAAATTTGACCTTTCTAAGGGTTATTGGCAAGTGCCATTAACCCCTAAAGCAAAGCCATTCACCGCTTTCTCGACGCCACGGGGTCTTTTTTCAATGGAATTTTATGCCATTCGGTCTAATGAATGCGCCAGCTACCTTTGTACGCATGATGCGCCGCATATTGTCTCATCGTCCCGATGTCATTACTTATATAGATGACATCTGTCTTTTCAGTGACTCTTGGGATGAACATATTCAGGTTTAAAATCTTTACTTTCTACCTTACGGGATTATAACTTAACAGCAAAACCTTCAAAGGCTTTTGTCGGTTTTCATGACATCTCATTTCTTGGTCACCGTATAGGTCGCGGTTTAATGTATACAGAAGACAGTAACGTCTCTAAAATTTTAAACATCTCAGCACCTAAGACAAAAAAACAAGTGAGGTCGCTCTTAGGACTAATACAGTTCTATTCTAAATTCATCCCTCATTTGTCTACTATAACTGCACCTCTTTCTTCGTTACTAAAGAAAGGCACATCTAATATAATAAAGTGGTCGCAGGATCATCAAACGGCTTTAGATTATATAAAACAATTTTATTCAAATAAGCCTTTTTTAAGGTTGCCTAACAAAGATCTCACCTTTGTTCTTCGCAGTGATGCTTCTTCCTACGCTATCGCGGCAGTTTGATGCAGGAATACGGAGGCACCTTATTTCCGATTATGTACGTATCCAGAAAGCTTACGACGAGCGAGATGAAGTATTCCGTTCTAGATAAAGAGCTCCTCGCTCTTGTCTGGTCAATCACAAAACTGGATCGTTATCTCCTCGGATCACACTTTGTGGTGGAATCCGACCAGAAAGCTCTTACAGCACTGAACACAGGGAACGTGAAGTCATCAAAGTCAGCGCGTTACGCTATTGCGCTTCAACCGTTCCATTTTGAGATACGAGCTATTCCTGGAGTACAGAATGTGTTTGCAGACTGTCTTTCAAGATGCCCTAGTGAACACGTCGAAATTAAACCACTTCCAGATGGTGAAACGTCCTCACAGAAACATGAATAACTTTGTACATGGTCACTGATTATACATCTGTGGAGACTATGTGTAGTTCTGCAGTATTCGTATATATATAACTTTCAGAATATACTTACGTATGGATTATAACATTATTTCTTGTGAAGTAACGTTTTGTTAGAACGGGAACAGTGATATTAAAGTAACATTTTTTTTTAGTATGGAAACATTGGTAAGAGTGACAAATAGACATTCACTATTGTTATGGAACAGATTACACTACATATCGTGTTCGTAAACGTATTTCAGACATGGTACATTGAGAACATATTCTTGTCGATTTAACTAGTTCTAAAAGAATATTAACAATGAGTGAAATTGAAATCACTTAGAATAAATTAGTAATTAGTTATTTGTTCATAAATTAAGTACTATTAAGTAGAATAATTCAATTTAATCTATTTGATTGATTATAAATCACACATCTACTAATTTTATTAGTGTTTCGCAATACGTGTATTCACGTATCCCACTACATGATATCTCACTTTTAGATAACTAGTCAAACTTACTAATGTTAGGAAATAGTAAGTGCGTTGCTTCTTAAAGTGTTTAATTATGCTTTGTTTCATTTTGCATGTTGTATTTTAAAATTTTCTGTTTTACTGATTCTTTTATCATTGATCATCATCAGTGTTGCTGTTCATTTTCATTTTTGAAATCATATGTTTCAAATTTCTTTTAAAACATTTTGGTTGAATTTTATTATCATCTTTTTTTTATGGTTTATTTCATTCTCATTTTCAACTTCTTTTTACTTCGAATATTACCACATCGTTCCAAAGTAGGTCGATGGTGGATGTGTGCTTTAATGCATACTATCATTTAGTTATATTGTTTTCATTTAATATTCTTTTCTTAATATGATATAATTTTATGCATGTCATAAATCTTGTTGTAGTTTTGACTCACCTCTCTCGAGTAATTAGTTCGAAAAAAATTAATATAATTAATTTTTTTAAGGGGAGGTAATAAGGGAGCTGTTACGTACATTTATTACCTACGGGGGTAGTCTTCGGTCCTGCCAAATGTACGCACCAGTTTTATATAGTTATATTATTTGTGCGTTCGATTGATTCACGCACTGACGTGCACAATGCTGTGTGAGTTGCTTTGGACGCACGTGTAACCTAGTTGAGTGGATTGTGACGTCATGATAGGGGCAGCTCGGACGACATTTATGTCCGCAGTGTTATTCTTTGATTCCTGGCAAATTTGAAGAAGCCAGCAGTTGTATTCGTATCTATTGGTCTTCATGGCGAAGCCAATAGTGGATGTATGAAGTAAGTGTCGCCCCATTTCTTATGGCAAGTTTAATTATGTAAATTAAAGTATCAGGCCGCTCCTATTAATGGTCTAGCGGGAATTCATCGGAGATGACATTCCTAGAATTGGACACACGGAGTCGATAGCCTTTGGAATCTTTTCGTAGAGGGAGAATCCATATGTGGAATCAAGTTAATGAATATATATATGCTTCACATGTTTAATATGCCGTTTTACCTATGCCAAAGTCGTGGCAGGGATACCGAGAGGTTAGCCAAGATGAAACACTAACCTGGTTGTATTGTTATATCTGCCTTTGTTTGGATTGGATATGCTATCTAAGAATTTTATGAAGAAAGTCTGGGATGCTTACAAGTATGATATAAATTATTGCTCCGTGAGAATGAATCCGTTTGCCTTAATAAACGTCCTTGGGAGAAGGTCAACGGACGTTAATACCATGTCTGTTATATGGTAATGGAAGTGATCCTTAGTCACTGGAATATAAGAGAACTTAACTGTTAGAGAATCTACAACAACTATTAACAGTGATATTAACATTTTGACGTATGATCTTCGCATCTGTAACTATGATTGTCTTGTTCCACTTCGTTGGTGTCACGTCAATAAAATATATGTACTGTAATCACCGACTTGTGTGCTGCCAATACTTGCCCAGTTCACCCAATTCAACGATACTTGTTGGAATTTTCGTTTGAAGAACATTGTTGACATTCATTCCGTTTTAACCATTCGCGTTTCAATTTACCTCTTCACTGAACTCAACGATGAAAATGGAGTCAACAGTAAGATTTAGAGTGGTTCTCTAAACACTGTGATGTAATGAACGCCCTATCCTGTCGTCCAACTTTCCTTTCTCCACTCCCCTCTGTCATTATTCATTCGAGCTTCCTTTTTTTCACTTCATGTAGTCACTTCCTTACTTCTACATCGATATCGACAGATAATTATCTTACGCTTCGTAAGGACACTACTAACCTGGTTATCTTAATCGGCACTTATACGAAGGCGGGTGGATAATGACACATTGACCCTGTTTGTTCGTTGTGAAATTTGCTTATTTTAGACACCAGGAGTGGACGCATTAAGCCCGTTCGAATAAATTGTGCATATTTAGGAAGCGTTTCTTCAGGCCTGGTCTTTGTGCATATGACGCACTAGCTGAAGGTATACTGACCCACCCCTTTTATACACGCGCCCCCTTCCTACTTTCTTTGTGTTAAATTCCCTTTCCGTTATTTCCAACGTAAGCAAATGTTGGGGCTCCCTGAGGGGTCTTCTTGGCTCATCTGTCTTTAAGCAGGCTATCGCATGTCAGATCACGTTAACTATATCCGGGCAGTCTTGAAGCGAGACAGACTACTGATAGACAAGCAGTCATCTTCTTTGCACCAGCCGGCTAATGGCAACACACACCTGGGGAATGAGTCTGATAATAGGACAAAGGATGGCATTGTGAGGTAAACGTGTTAGTCTTGCAAGCATGACTTGCACAAATACACGGGCTATCTTTAAAACATGTCTAGACATGACAAGCCGGGATAGGTTGTTTGGTAGACAGAGCTGTCGGTCGGAGAAAAACAAAAATCTTTATAAAAATTAAGGCAGACAATGATATTACATTTACGCCCAGATGACTCGTTGTAATAAACAACGATGGAATTATAACAACCTTCGATGGGATTATCAGTTGTAATAATCTAGTGCAGGTCAAGTGTTTTTATGGTTGTGGTAAACAAGTAATAACTGATAATACCTTATATGGTTAGGTAATATATTAAGAATGAGGAAGATGGAGGAAACCCCTTCTAAAATCAGACTCCTTAACTTGGGGGTTGGTTTGATATTAGAATATTAAACTAAACTTAATTATGATTGGGTCGCCTCCAATCAGAACCTCACGGGAAGCCATATGTAAGGGAGCAAAGAATGAGTTTAAAATCTAAAGTATTTTAAAACTTACTCACTGCATTCCTTCTTCGTAAAGGAGAAATCTCAGACAGCCAGGATAACGAGTAATATTTAGGATTCCAGTATAGGATAGGTCACAGGACTGGAAGATGAATTTTAACATTAGAAAGCAGTAACTCCAGAGTTATTACTTGGCGCCTCAAGTCTTAGGATCCGACTTCAAGTGTACCCACTTAAGACACCTAAACCACCTCAAGGACTACGGCATCTTACACAGTTACCCGACATAGTACGGCCGTTTTCTGTGCATTAAGTAAGGATATAATTCTTAGCCCAATATTTTGGGGTAAGTTATAATATGTATACTTTATCATTTTATATTTGCATTAGACATGTATAAATTGCCTGTGGATGTACAGTTGCACATGAGGCTGGCAGCCTAATCATATAAAAGAACTGCCACATAAACCACCACTGCAAGGGCTGGTGACTGCTTCGTGTGGGTTTCTTCACAGGGAACTAATAGCAGATGTAGCCCCAGGCTTCATAGGGAGCAGGTGGTGAATGATGATAAAAATTGGTGTATATATTTTTTAGGCCCACCTTTTAAATTTAGTTTTATATGTATATTATATATGTATAGAATATATTTGTCGCCCCTAAAGCACTTTCATCTGACTTGGTGGGTTTAGATTTAATGTTCAGTGGTATCGAGCAAATTTCTGAAGAAGATTAGATGGTGGAGGGAAGCGGAGGTCGCCTGATGTTTATACCAGGAGACACGATACTTAAGAGACATTTGTTTTCTCTCAGTTTTTGGTACTAATTGCTAGCAGTCGACGCTGGACACCTACACCAGAGGGGTCTTGTAAACACTTGACTTGGCAACCTGAGTAGTTACCCCGGCCTTGCTGCAATGGACCTGTTGCCGCAAAAATACTCGACCCCTGAAGAGAAGGAACAGACTAAAACTTTATGGGGAACCAGCAGTGACAGAACCAGACTACAACTGCTCCAAATACCGCCAGTTAAGTGCAATGACTCTGGTTAAATGACCCTCATTTTTATAAACCACCAGATCATCCTATGATGATACAAATTAACTGTTTGTTTTCCTTATCCAAACGACTTCGTTTATTTTAACCGCATTAAACAAATAACTTACTATTAAATCTGTTTTATATGTAAATTTAAATCTAGAGTTGAGTTAATCACCACTGAGTGAGTTTTATGTCTGAACCCGCATGACTCATTTCTATAAAACATACATACACATAGCTATTGAATGTTGTTGTTGTTGTTGTTGTTGCTAAACCAACCTCAGCTGGGGGCTCATGAAATATGTATATACAGTATATATTACAGACGGAGCGAAGAATAATAAATTTATAACAACTTAGATGACTCAGTTGTTATACTTGGCTTTCTATAAATTCCCGTGAGACTTCCTAGAACAGAAGCATCATTCTTCTATTTATATCTCTGCCAAGAGTAATATTGAGCGAAGGTTGATACCTTTGGAAAACACACATCCTTTTGCACGAAGTTTTGCCAGTATTGGACCACTACTGCAGAGCTGGGGAGACAACACGCGACAAACATAAAGGAAGCTTTCTTTACTTAATTTATGTTCATGGACAAACTGCAGAGACAATCACAGCTGAAGTAACAAAGAAACTCGAATTACATGGGCTGGATTTTTGAGACTGTTGAGACGGTCATAAAATAATATAACTACAATGGTTAGAGTTCATCCGGGCGTTCAACGCAGGATTTTTCATCTCAAACCACTAAAAGTTTTTGTGCTTTATATCAATCACTCCTTGTGACGTTGGGTTCGAAACTTTGGCCCTAGGGTGGAGCTACCATTCCCCCCTAACTTCTTCTTGATTGTAGGCACGTCCATTTTTCATCTTTTTTTCTAGTTTTCGGTCTCTGTTAGCATGTCACTTTGATCTGACAAGTTAACTCCCCTTTGCTCCCACAAAAGTGGACAGCGGAGATGAAAGGTCTTTTAATGCTGTTAAGAGTGACTTTGTGACGCGTCCGCAACGCTTCTCGCTGGGCGGCAACATTTTCGCCCGTGGTTTTTTTTATTCCAGGGAAAGTCTTGTAAGCTCGTAGCTCCATAGCGATTACTCTGTTACGTAAACCCTCTTGTAGTTTGCGGCACTGGCAGGAAAGTCCCTGGAATTGTTACGCTGTTTCTTCTGGCGCTGTCCAGGCGTTCGGACACCTGTGGCCGATTTCTTGTATATAATGAGTCCCCTTCTGTCTCTAACTGCTTTTAGTCCCTGGAACTTTTGTCGTGAGGAGGCAGAGACCCTGTGCAGTTTGCCAGCTACTTTTAGTGTGGGAATTTCTTCACAATCTCTGTAAGAATTATTAAGTAACTTGGTAGTTGTTTTTTTCCCCTTGAGGTTTGGACTTAGACGGAGGTAGTTCAGTTGTAGTGGGTTCTAGCATTTTTGAGGCTCGGCCATTACCCAACAAGCACTAAGAAGCTATAGATAGTTTTTCTTTCCTCTGAAGGAAACTGTGTTGTATGCCACTTAAAATTTTTTTTCTAAAGCCAACTGTACGGTAACTTTAGAGGCTCATAAAAAGCCCATCTAGACGAATTGTCTCCATCATAACATGTACATATATCTGAATCGTTTCACTAAAGGGGATCTTTTTAACCCAGAGTTTAATGTAAACAAATTTTACTAGACTTCTGTGTTGAGTCAGAGAGTTTGGTTTCTGTCCTTAACAATAGTGTAACTGTATTTAATTTGAGTTATTGACTACTATGTGGATGCATTTTTTGTCTCATATAGAGATTTGCTAATAAGTAGCCGTATATGTCCGTGTGTGTGTATATATATATATATATATATATATATATATATATATATATATATATATATATATATATATATATATATTTATATATATATGTGTGTGTGTGTGTGTGTGTGTGTGTGTGTGTGTGTGCACGATATTTTGTGTATCAGCCAGCTGATGTAATCAGCTGCGAGCCTTGCAACTTGAGGTTTTTAATAGGCTGGGCATTAAGCACAAGTGACCAATTCATATTGAGGTCAGCTGCGCGCCAGGTTACAGGTTCACGGCCCTCCTCCGACGGGCATAACTGCAGACGCCCGTTCGCATTCTTCACCGCGATAAGCACCTACTCGATTGCTGGATTAGGGACGGGGAGGGATTACAGACACGCAGCGATGACCACTTGAGGGGTGGGAAGGGCTGAGACAGTTGTAGCACTTCATGCATACAATTTGTTTATTATCGCTGTTGTAACATTGACGAAGCTAGCGGCTAAGATATTTTTGACATGTTCAATTTCAGCGATAGCTGCCTTCATCTGACAGACCCGCGGGACCCCTTGCCACTTGCCCGTTTTTGCCTTCCTGGAAAGGCAGGAGAAATCTTCAAACCCTTTACATTGGGGTGTTCCCACCTACTAAGGTGTTTTATTTTCCCGACATCCTACTACGTGTGCATTCGGGTGATTTCCCTGGCTGGGAATTTTACGCCACTCCCACCAAATACGTGGAGCGCCCATGCTCCACCGACATCAACGTCAGAAAGCTACACCTTATCGAAAGCTCTATCATCCTGTAGTCATCGGCAGCTCTATTTCATCCATTGTATTACACGCCGTCACAGGATTGACGGACCGGCGTTAATAGTGGATTTATTGCTGTCACATATGGAAATAGTGCAGCAGTGACCGTCCACTTTTGCCCCCCCCCCCCCCCATGTAGGGTTATATTTTTTTTGCTACATTAACGCCTGATTCACTATCGCAATTAACACGCGAGCTGTCTGGCAATTAAGCACGGTGGAACATAGCGAAGTGCGCACCACGGCGTAATCGTTCTTTGATCAGGGAAACACGCGGGCAGAGGCCAGGCGTTAACAGTTTCTTTGAAGAATCAAGGGCGATAAATCTGAGACGTACCTTGGATTGTTACATTTTCAGGGGAATTAACTTACGTAGCTGATATGCGGCAGGCGGGGAGAATCAAAGACAAGCCAGAGGTTGTCGGTCGGCAGAGGTGAAGAAAAAAACCTTTCATTCAGGAATCGAACCGTAGATGTGCCCGGCCCTGGCCGTAGGTGCGACTTTCGCATCAAGGAGTGAAAGAACGGCATCTATGGATATATACCCCGTCACCCCAAAAGTCATTATCAGTTGCTCTGAGAATTTTCTGAAATAACTAGCTCAATATACTAAGAGTTTTCGTACAAAGTGCTTAGATTCGTGGAGTTGTTTCCATCTTTCTCTGTTTGCGGTAATTTATATACTAGCCGTTAAGTGATTTAGTGCGTTAAAAGTTTTTCATTTTATTTCACTGGGATTTTCTGTTAAATTGAATAGCGTATTAAATAACATATAGCTAAATTTCTCCAGCTGTAAAGTAAATTTAATTACTCTCTATTCCCCAGAAATAGAAGCTATAATTGACTAGTACATACATTAAATAACTGGCTACTGACGGTATATATTATTTACTTATATCCATTTTGTGTAATTTTATAAATGACTAGTGTTCATATCACGCGTTAAAAGCAATAGGATAAGCTAGACATTTGTCGTTTATAATCTAATTTAATAACGTAGTGGTTAAAGAGGTCTTACCTTAACACATGTTAGATATAATATTGATATTTTGGTTAAATGTTTATATTTCTTTCCTAAAATCTAGGCTGATCAAAAAAACCCAGCGAACTAGCGGTCTCATATGAAATTATGATCATATGAACTTATGTCTTATGAACTATGGTCGTATGGTCCGTTGGTCTTATAAGTGTATAAGCTACCAGAAACTTTATAATATTGTTGAGTCTTCGGGCTATGACCTGTGCGGTTCATTTTCTTCATTTTATGAGAGAGACCAAACTAGAACAATAATTGTAAATGTTAACTGAAGCAGAACTATACCAGATTTTACCTATATAAATCTCATCAGCCAGCTGTGGCAAAATATATTGTCAGCAACATTTGTGTAACTTAACATAGTGTCTCAGCAACCAGAGGCTAGACAACACAGGAAATATATATGTATTATCCCTCCTATGTCGGCGATCACCACGTATGAACCTTACTCAAACCAACTGAATACAACAGTATTTATCCAGGAAAACAATTAAATCACCAACTCCAGCGACTACCGTGAAATTTGCAGTCAGCAACTACGGCTAATCTGGGGCTGGATTTGGCAAAAATTAATATGACATTGAATAGTCTGATTACTTATTAGTGTTTATTTCCACGGAATGCCTGCGACAACTATTGGGTAAGCGAATATGAATGTGGCCACAGCATGAAGGATTAAATGAACTGTAAGAGAGTAACATGATTTTCTGTTGTTACCACTATCATACAAATCTTTTCTTTTTTTTGTTGTTCTCATTAACCTGAGTATTTACGGGATATATTAATTAGGGACTTGTCCTTTGTTTTATTTACTGACTATTCCATACACTTATTGCTAAATTTTGATCTTTTGGGTTAATTAACCTCTGTTGGGATCTTCTTTTCTTTTCCTTTACCAGAGGGGAGAACCTATTTGATTAATTTTTTTTTCATTTTTGTCTGTAAACCATGATCTATTGATGTATATGATTTATGTTATAAAGTTCTAGTGATAATAAACTTAATAAACCTTAAGTTATTGTGTTGGTCAACCCCTACCCTATCTGTTATCCATAGTTGTTTTCACGTTTGTGCGTATTTGTCACAGAATTGTGTGCATATGGGTGCAGTGTAACTTGTATTTTGTGCAAGGAGAGAAAGTGCATCTGATTTAAATTTAGTCGTACAGATAGGCTGGATTAGAGAAATTACTCAATCCAGAGACTGTCCTTTCTCTTACACTATCACCTCGTGAGAAAAAACTATTTCTTACATCTTACTCTCACATAGTTATCACTATCACCTTTGCTCAGACAGGACTATAAACATCTATTACCTATCTGATAAAATCTACGACAAGTGCCTCCATCGCCTTTAAATCGTGAGGTGCACTCATAGCCACCCTTTGAGATCCTGGATTTAAAGCACAATGGTACAGCATTGGAATTTATATTAAACCTGGAAGATAATTTCATCTTTGATGGATGTATAGTTATTCCACGGATTGTCAGCGACTTAGTGGAAAAGGTTAACATATCTAAGCCGGCGACCAGCCGACACTGTAACAACAGGCGAAATTTCACACCGGTGTGCCGACAAAGAAGGACTTTTTGGGAGGTGGACTCTGACAAAGTAATAGTGAGGTGAAAGCTGGAGAAATAGCTGGATATTGCGCGTTAAGTGGTGTATAACAGCTGTGTTGCTGGCCAAAAGGAGTCAGGGGTTTCTTTATTTCAGGATTTTCTCTGAAGGATACTTAGTGCGCTATCTAGCCAAAAATTAGTGAGTGTTTTCCAAATGTGAGAGCCCCGCTCTTGACTCCAGTTTAGTTCGATTACTACTTTTATTATTATTTTATTTGTCTCTAGATTTTTTTTTTGGAATATAGCACTGTATCACTTGTTGTCTTTGTGTGATTGAAATTTTGTTCGCCATAATAATGTTTTTTATTTTTTGTTAATAAATTAGACAATCAATCTGCAGATTAGACGTCTTTCCTATCTGTACTTGTACTTGATTGTTTGTGGAGTCACTAACGTGTACTTGTCCTTACTCCTAGAAGAGATAGGCGGAGTGAAAGTAGTTTAAAAACAAATATAGTCACTGAGTGGTAGGAGGTGAGAGTCATCATCTGACCTATTACTCCTGATAGCTATAATTCACTCCATCCACATTCAACACCATAACTCATCTATCTATCTTCTCAGTCCTCACTCTGATTTTGTTGTTGTCTTGTCTCAGACTATTTGTCTTGTCTCAGACAGACTCTGTAAACCACTCGTGACACTCCTTAAATCTGGTTAGTGTGCAAACAGCACACGTGAATGCTAAAGCTGTTGCTTTTTTTTTTTTTTTGGTCTTTTTAACGGATTTTTCATCTTCATCTAATCGATCGGACATTTTACACGAGTTTTGAACCAGCTTAAGGACATGCGCAACACTGGTGCATAGGAAATTTACGGTGGTGACAGACAATAACAAGTCTGTGTCGTTTCGGGGGTCTGTTTCCACAGTTGTGTGTAGTGTCGTGGGAATGACCACGACTAACAAGACACTTGTGTTTTTGGGGTGCTAAGCTGGCCGTGTATTCTTTCGCAATTCATTCTCGCATCGAGGCGGTGGCGCCGTTCCGATAGTCCCTGGTTCGATTATCTGGTCCTCCTATCACCTCCGCTACTTTTCTTAGTGTTCAACTTATGTCTGTCGAGTGCCTACCACATAGCCATTTTCGTTTATTATTGTGACCAGGCATTGCGACAGAAGGCGGGGCTGAAAAGCAGATTACTGTTTAGTCAGCTTGAAAATGTAACACTGGCACTTGAGGGAGAGCAAGATTCTCAGCCTGGAACAGTTAATCTATGTAGCCATGTTGATCTGTTGCGCGATGGTACCATGAGTTTGAAGCTGCAGCACTTTTGTTTTCGCCAGAAGTTCTTCCAGCTACTGACTGGATGTAAACATGCCTTCAAGCTACAGAGGTGGCATTATGTCACATTTTGAAGCATGTGTAAATTTTAAATAAAAGGACTGAAATCTTGAAATATGACATGTGCTCTATAAAGCCATACTTGAAGCAGAATGTTTGTAACATTTAAAACAAATAAATTAAAAAAAATATAAAAATAGCAGAAAGAAGGGTGTTACAGTGGGTGGATGAACTAAGAAGAAAGCTAAATTATTACGGCATGTCTGGTGAAAATCAATCAGAAGCAAGATCACGAGTTAAAGATCAAATGTGTCGCTAATTTCCGGAAGCTTTGAATAAAAGTGGTGTTCACATTTCATATCGTTTGTCTCAAATGCCCAAACTGCATCATCTTTGTGTTTTCTCTACACTTATGAATCTTTTTTTTTATTGATCAGTCAAGCCTGAAAGCTTTCGAGCAGCCTCGTAAGATGTGTGCCAATATCGCACTTATTTATCCAAACGACCCGAGTGGAACTAAACCGTGTGCCGACTACACGGATATTATTGGTACTCTGGAAAAAAAAAAAAAAACTAACAAAGTGGAAACAAATCTGGAATTCTCTCTAATGTGGCTTCTATAATTTCCTAATTCGGTTTGGAAGCATATAAAACACTGATCACAGCTCTTTAAATTCCTTTAACCATGTGGACGTTCGTTCAGCAAGATGACGCCGATTAAATTATACAAGTATATGAGACCTACGATGTCCCGAGAAAGATTTATAAATCTTGCCACACTGACAACTGAGCAAGAAACTGCTTCATCTTCTTATTTGGTAATATCGAATCGTCAGTAATAGAACTGTAACATGATTTTTCTCGAAAACGCGTTCATTTCGATAACTAAAAAAACATTAAAAAAATGGAGGTGTGAAGTTCTATTACTGACGATTCGATATTACCAAATAAGAAGATGATGCAGTTTCTACATAAAAATTGATAACAGCTTGATGACTTTAATCTTTTCATCACTGTGGCTCCTACGCTATAATTTTACAAGGTGAGCCAAAAGTCCACTTACCCTTTCAAAATATTATGTATGAAGAAACAGTGCGTAGGATATTATCTTAATTTTTTTTTCTTGCGGGATACCCTAACATTTCAGGTATACCGTGTATATAAATAAAGCTCATCCTTTATTTATGTTTTTTTTTTTTCAAGTGATTATTCCAATATTGTCAGAAATTTTCTTGATGAAATATCCTCTAACACGTGTATTGGAAGATGGTCTCCAATCGAATGGCCTGCGAGATCTCTTGCTGTAACCCCAGGAGATTATTTGTTATGGGGATATTTAAAAGGACAAAGTATATGGTAGGAAACTTAAAGCCCCAGAGGATCTCAAAACAGAGGAGTTTCAAAGAATCGACGAAGATTTATCTCAAAGAGTTTTGTGGAAATTTTCGAAAAAAGGCAGCCATGTTTGTGTGAGCGCTCACAGACACAATTTTGAATGTTAATAAGTTTATAAATATCAATAAATAATTTTAGTGTTCTGTCATTTTTATGGTGTATTTCACTGACGGCAGTATATGCTATAGAACTAACTATTTCACTGAAAGATACCATTCCACATTAAAGCCAACAGTTTTCAGCAAGAAGGTAAGGGATTTATGGCATACCTTTTAATTATTTCACAAACATGTGAAGTACATTAAAAAATATATATACAAGGGGATTGACATAAGTCTTGGGCCTGACCATGAAGGATATGTCACAGAGAGCTGAAATTTTGTATAGTGTTTATTCCTTTTCAATATAGCCACCATCTGAATTGACACACTTCTGCCATCTCTGCTTGACCTTGAAAAGACCTTGGGAGTAAAACACCCTATTTTTCAAACTAAACCAGTCATCACATGCCAGTATAACTTCTTCATCACTGTCAAAATGATTTCCTTTTAGATGTTTTTGAAGATTTGGGAATAAAAAAAAGTCTGATGGAGCCAAATCTGGAGAATATGGTGGGTGTGGAAGAATTTCAATACTCAAATCGTTGGCTGCTAGCTGCACAAGCCGTGCTTTGTGAGAGGTCGCGTTGTCTTGAATCAAAGGAAGATTCTGAGTGCGTGTTATCCCTCGTTTCCTGGTCAAAACCTTTCTTAGTTTGGTGAGAAGATCTGCACAGTACTATCCTTTAACTGTGTTGCCACAAGGCAGATAATCTTTCAAAAGGATACCTTTGCCGTCTCAAAAAACAGTCAGCATCACTTTTCCTGCAGATTTCTGCGCTCTCCGCATGACAGGTGTTGGCGAGCCCGGGGTTTTCCATTGCATGCTGGCAATTTTGGATTCGGGGTCATAATGGTGTACCCAAGTCTCATCTACTGTCACCATGGTCTCCAAAAAATTTTTTGACCGACACTTTTTGAGAAACTGTTGACAGCAATTTACCCTCGTTTGCTTCTGTTCACGTGTCAACAGTCGCGGAACCCAGCGTGCACACACTTTTCTCATGTTCAGTCTGTTGTGTAAAATTCTATAAACTGTTCTTTCATTCAGTTTTACTCTACTAGCTATCTCTACAATTGTCATTTTTCGATCCTGGTCAATGATTTTCTTCACTCTTGTTGCATTTTTATCGTTGCACTCTGAGGCTGGTCTACCAGATCTTGGCAGATCAGCAACATTCGAGCGGCCGCACTTAAACTGTTGACACCAGTTTTTTACCGAAGTATGTGAAGGACAATAATCACGAAACACTGGTTCCATCTCCCTGTGTATTTCTGTGGGTGTTTTTCCCTGAAACATCAGAAATTTTATCACAGCTCTGGCCTCCTTCTTTTCCATTGTTTTGTCAAATCTTTGGAGCAGCAGATCCGGTCAATAGGGTACATTGCGCCGTGTACCGTAGCGGGAAAACCCATTGAAGAAACAAACGCGTACTTCACACATTCAGTGCAAATATGATGAACTATAAATGTGCCAAGTTTCATCTTCCTCCTGTGACTCCTTCATGGTCAGGCCCAAGACTTATGTCAATCCCCTTGTATATATAAATAAAACTGCCGAATAGGAACTGAAAATCTCAGACAGGCTGCGATGCAAAAGTTCGGCGTATCAGCAGCCTGACTGCTGTTAGCGCCAATCCGTCTGAGTTCTCCACTTAAAGTGTCCTTTGATCAGAAGTAGATCGTGCCAAGTTCGGCTTTGACATCGCCATTCCTCTATCTAGCGCTGCAATTGACCATCTAATGGAGAAACTAAGTAACTATTGTCATTTTGTGCACTGAGCCTTTTTACCAACCTACATACGGAAACATTAACAAGATCATTAATCATCATCATCAGCTGTCATCTCCACAACGAAAGTCGGCTGCAATGGATCTCCAGCGTTTTCTGTCTTTTGTTTTGATGGTGCACTCTTTCCTGTCCATCTCTTGATGTTATCTTCCCACTTATAGCGCTGTCTTCCCCTTGTACGTTTGCTTTCAACTCTCCCTTCTATTATGGTCTTCTGCAAGGTGTTATGTCTTTTTATGTGGCCAAAGTATTTTAACTGCCTAATTTTGATTGCCTTCATTAATTCTCTTTTCATACCTAAGTTTTCTAGAACCTCTTTATTTGTTTCCTTCTCTTTCCAAGAGATGCGCCCCATATCTTCTGTATATCCACATCTCGAGAACCTCAATTCTTTCTTCCAACTGCTTTTTCATTGTCCATGTTTCTACACCACACAGTAGTGAAGAAAATATTAAACACCTGATGATTCTCAGTTTTAAATTATGGGTTAACTGTTTCGATGTCAGTATTTGTCTCATGTTGTTGAATGTAGCGTTGGCCATTCCTATTCTCTTCTTGATTTCTGCCATCATCTGTATGACCAAGATATGAGAAACTTGTTCCAGGATTTTCCCATTTATGCTTATCTTTAATGTTGGTCTGTTTTGCTAATTATCATAGTTTTCGTTTTCTCAGTGTTAATGCCCAATCCATATTCGTATCTTAAGCTGTTTACTCGTTTCACTAGTTCTTGTAAGGCCTGTTCACTTTCAGCTAACAACACGGTATCATCTGCATTTCTAAGGTTGTTTATTGACCTTCCATTGATGTTCAGTCCTGGCATTTCCTGTATCTGCTTGAAAAATTTTTCTATGTATAAATTAAATAGACCGGGGGCGGCGCGGGGGAAAGGGGGGGGGGGGGGAGAGATTCAACCTTGTCTCACACCTCTTTTTATGTCTATATATGGTGAGTAATTCCTGCCAGATCTTACTGTAGCAGTTTGTTCCCAAATAAAGGTTGGTGAGTATTTAGATGTCTTTTCCATCAATACTTATTATTTTTTTGAAGCATTCAATTATTTTCTCGTGGTAGACTCTAAAGCCTTCTTATAGTTAATTTTCAGATAATATTCTAATAAAAAATATTGCTTCTCTTGTTCCGCCAAAAGCCAAACTGTTCTTCTTGGACTTTGGTCTGTTGCATTAAGTTTTTTGGGCAGCGTTATAAAGACTGATGTATTCATGTCATGTGGCATACTGTATAGTATATATCATTGCACAGCTCTAGTAGTTGTATCTGCACCAAAGCTCTCCAGAGCTTCTATCATTTCTATTCGTATGTTGTCCATGTCCGCAGATTTTCTTTACTGTATCATATTTATTGTTTTCTCTACTTCTAATCTGAGAATGTTTAGGCCTTCATTAGAATCTGGTGATGGTTTTTTTTTAAAAATACCTCTTTTGTCTTCGCATAGTTTTTTTTTTTTTACGTATTCTGCCCGTCTGTTTGATATGTCTTTCTCATCAAGTAAAATTATACCATTCTTATTACTGATACAGCCTCCCTCCTCTCTCCCCCCCAGGGCAAGCCTCGACTTATTTGATAATTTCTTTATCAAGAAACAGTAAACGATAACGAGAAGAAGAAGAAGATACTGGATATTTTAACTTCGTGACATTGACAGAAGTCACTTAGACATACCATGGACAAGAAACAGTGCAGAGACATGCTCGCCTACGTCATACGATATGACATTTGAAGAAGAAGCAGACAAAAAACGAGCATCCTGAACTTTCATGTTTCTTTTTTAATTCTGCGCCACCAAACCTGTATTCACACTTCACTTACCTGCGCCCAACACACTGAACACACCGATCTATGAAAACATGTATTGTAGCATAAATCAAAGGTTAAGAATGGCAGCTTCGGGATGCCATTAGTGGAGGTGATGTGTTTCAAATAATGTGCATGCGTATTTATTATCGAAGTTCGTCATTCGTGGGGTTATAACTCCAGACTACAAACCCGACAGTGTTCACGATTTTTACTGTAACACACGTTTGCAATTCTCCAGGTAATACGACTGAGAATACGCGACCCATGAGATGCGCTCAATTTCATCTCATCACCTTTTCAATATAATAATCGTGCGCTTTGGTGCGCCGAATGCTATTCATATTTTGTACATCATTCTATATCAGGGTGGTAAAACTTATTCTACCCTGAGGGCCACATAAACCAAAAAATGTAAAGTCCGTGGGCCAATCATGATAAAAAAATTATTTAAAATAAAATCTCAGTGAAAAATAGATGAAAATCGAAAAGTGCGAAATTAAAAATAACATACAATAAAACTGACAATGAGCAGTGAATTTCTATTGAAATACTTTTAGTTCTATTCTTATTTCCTAATTGGACGTTTGGAAAGGTGGGGTGTGGATTTTTTGTAACCAGAGTCTCGGTCAATCGAACTTTCGGATGCTGACTGCAGGCAGTAAAACATTACTTTTTATTATAAATTTTGAGCCTAATCTCTAAGTATTAGTTGCGGGCAACAAAATAATTTTACGAGGGCCACATTTGGCCCGCGGGATTTCAGTTAGACCGTGCTGTTCTATATACAACATTTTTACTGTAATACGCTGTTTAGCGTTTATGATTCCTTTCGAGCAAATGAAACGCTAACAGAACAGCACTTTATTCATTATTACAGTACATCGGGATGCTTTTCTTTTGCAGCTTAGACATACTTGCATCGCTTGAGCATGCAGGCCGTATTCCATACATTATGGGGGACAATAGTACAACACAATAAAGAAAATCATGCGAAACAACAAGAATGTTCGGGCAGTGTGGTTGCCGCACAGCCTGAACTAACAGTGACGATCGCTAATTGATGTGAGGGTACACATACTCACTCATTGCCATTCAGGTCACTGTGGAGCACAGCCTAAACTAACAGTGACGATCGCTAATTGATGTGAGGGTACACATTCTCACTCATTGCCATTCAGGTCACCGTGGAGCACAGCCTAAACTAACAGTGACGATCGCTAACTGATGTGAGGGTACACATACTCACTCATTGCCATTCAGGTCACTGTGGAGCACAGCCTAAACAGTGACGATCGCTAATTGATGTGAGGGTACACATTCTCACTCATTGCCATTCAGGTCACTGTGGAGCACAGCCTTTTACCAAACTCACGTCAAGCTTTATTACTGTCACACCGGTCTGCCTTTTTTCCTCTTACCATGGGGATTCGAGAACAAGGACTGTCTTGTAATGTTATCAACTGGTTTCAACTGGTATGTGTCCTGTCCAACGCCAGAATCCTCTCAGCATTTATTCTCATAATCTGAGTGCACATATATAAACAGCTCTTTCTTTGGTGAATGTAGACAAAGACAGCTGATCTCGGGCAAGTTGTAAATATTGACCACTTTATGAAAATGTTCATAATTTGGGGCATATTGTTTTAGTATAGATATAATGCCAATCTGGGTAGTATTGTACTTACAAGCACATAAAGTGAACAGTACAACACAATAAAGGTCATTGACAACTGATAGTCAATGAACGTATTGCACATGTTTTGCACATCGATTGGCAGAGTGGTTAGAGCGTTTGCAAAGTTACCGGGTTTCGTTTTCGAAACTTGGTAGTGTCACGCTCAGTCTGTAAATGGGTGCGTGACTCTGCTCTTGAGTTGGGACAAGCAAAGGGAACTGGTCACCTCATCTCACACAGATGGATCTAGTATAATGACATTATTAACACTTCACTCCTCTATGGCTCAATCTGAATTCAATCAATCAAGCCCCATTACCTCCCCAAGGAGCATTGGCCTTCATCAAACACATGCCAAGTCCTCCTGTCACGTGCCGCCAGATCGTTTTTCCCACGTCTTCCTCATCATTTTCACTGATGCCGCCTGTTCTCTTCTCCGTGTGTTTTTTTTTGTCTACCTCTGCCTCCTTTTCCCTGGGGATTACAGAACAAGGACTGCCTTGTAATGCTATCAACAGGTTTCCTCAATGTGTGTCATATCTCATATTGGAGGACCTTTACCTTTTTTTAAAAACATGTCTTGCAATATTTTCAAAATATATTTATGTCAGTACTTTAAAAAAAAAAAGGTCTGCTTCACACGCTAGATATTTAAGGACTGGAAAATATAAATAAATATGGCAAATGATTATTATATATCTATGCAGACACCAAAAAGACACACTTAACACACACATGTATGCATGCATGCATGTAGTAGGAGACCACAGACAATATGACAACATGATGTTCAAGTACGCAGCTTATACGTGAATACTAACCCCTAAGGAGGCACTCAACCCAGTAGCAAACGCCGATGAGCCAGGCAAGGATGTAGTTGAACCTGACCGTGAGCTGTAGCCAGAGCCCAAGCCTGAGCTCGACGCCATCCCGGACCCTGGCAGCGTGGACATAGACCCGAAGCCAGCTCCACTTAGGTTTGAGGACGAAGAAGCAGATCCTGCACCACCAGCGGGTGGAAGTGCTGCTAGCGACGATGATGTACTGAGACCCAGCGAGGCACTACTTAAACCTAAGCCAGTTGCTGCCGATGTGGACATTCCTGGGCCCGAACTTCCATAGAGAGATCCTCCAGCTGACCCTAGGGCGGATGAGCTGTACCCAGAACCTGAGCCCAGACGGCTAGATCCGGGGACGTAAGGAGATGGACTCGAAGACAACTTAGATCCGGGAACGTATGGGGAGGGGGAAGAGGCGCCTACACTAGAACTGTAGGTGCTTCCAGCAGATCCTAGTGCTGAAGTTGGTGGATATGTAAAAGTTCCCACGCCTGAACCGTACGATGACGGAGTGGCTACCCCTGATCCAACAGAGGGTGTGTAACCACTGGTAGAGCTATAAGGGCTAGGCGAATGTCCGTGATACGATCCGCTATACGAACCCCCTCCTCCGGTTCCATAACTTCCACTACCACCAGCGTAAGTGCTGGGAGTGTAGGGACTGCCTGAGTATAATCCACCACTGGGGTAAGTTCCAAGGCCACTGCCGCTACCATATCCATTCCCACCACCGTAAATACTGGATGAGGATCCTCCCACACCGCCTGAGGATGAACCGTAGCTTCCACTTGTGGGGTTGTAACTTCCATACGAACTCCCTATCCCTCCGCCTCCTGCGGACCCCAAGTTACCACCCCCTGCTCCGTAACGATGGGAGCCATAAGACATGATGAATTAATACACGGTGTAGTACAAGAGTAGCACAGTTGAACCCTAACCTCTAGTCCGGCCGTTTTCTAGCGTTAATGTCAACAATTTAACAAAACCACAGTCTGACAGTATAGATAGATTCCGATATTCTTAACCACTTGTCTTACATGGGCCTTTAATGATATGATAATTAAAATACTGCACCACGTAAAGACACATGTGCCTTCTGAAGGTCTAGACAGAACGTTGACACCGCCCACAGCTATTTCCCGACGTGGCATCAACAAACCAACAGACCTTTGCCAGTTTTAAAACAGGAACTCGTTTTAATGGAACTTTCTCGGAACTGAGGTCGAATCTGCCAAAAACAAAAGCCTAGTTCAACACAACAAATGTCAATGCAAGACTGCACACCTCCCTTTAGTTGAACGGTTTTGTGTGTGTGTGTGTGTGTGCCGGTTCTATTTATGTATATCCAGAGATATTTAATAAATATTTAATATATGACTACACTATAACTGGAGCAAAGAGTCACATAAATTATCACTACAGTGATATATTCAAAGACTGACCACATCTAATTCTGCCGCCGACAACCATCACATCGCTCCTTAGGGAGCATGGAGCTACCATTGCAGCTGGTTCCCTTGTGGAAAGTGTGCACCAAAGCAATCCTATGCTCTTGTAACAGTGGGCTCTGTAGCAATTTGTTTTAAATGATAAAGTTGCCAGTCCTCATGCATGACACCTCATATTTGTCGCCTCTTACGACACGTTTTAGGGAATCAGTGGTTCTATTGTGTAGTTGCCTCCTCGGTGACCTATAAGAAATATACCGGGCCTGCCGCAACACACGCACAATTTTAAGGGCAAGTAATTAAAGCCAGAAAATGTGTACTCCGATTTAAAAATATAAAATAAAATGTTGCCCCGTTTCGGCGAGGCGCGGCCCGTTCATCCTTGACACAGAATCTGTCGGTTATACTAAGGCTAATGTCCAAATATAACAGACCGTGTGGTCTGGATTTGTGTACTCCAATGTCCACTATTATCCGTATTGCTAAACTGTATTTAAAAAAAAAAAAAAGATTGTTAGGGGAGGGGGTCTGCAGGGAAAAAAGACGGAAAAAAAAAAGAAGCCCATGAAATGCTAAACTACAAAAGAACGCTAAATATTTCAAGAACAGCTTATATCGTAGGTACTGTAAACCAGATAAGAGAGATCAAGAACCTTCATTACAACCAAACAAAACAATGATTGGAAACTCTGGCGACACTTAATACGGGGGGTGGGGAGGCAAGAGAGAAATAAAACATTAAAGGCACTGACTGACGAAACAGAGGAAAGCCTCTGACCTGGCTGATAACACTGTCGGTATACTGCCTCCGACAACGCGGAAAAAACAAATCTAACAATGCTCATCCTACAGAGAACACATGGAAATGCCATGATCGACAAGGTCTGGCTGCAGATAGGGCAACTAATTAACACGAGGAAATATTCCAGAGCAGGGTTTCTTAACTTTTTTGTGTGCCATGGGCCCCTTTGATTCTTCGGTGAAGGCTACATTCTCCTACTTAGGAAATAAAATGTCAATAAACGAGTTATTAAAAATATTATATGCAAATAATATACTTTTATTACAATGAGAAATAGTTAATCTTGCATATAGTAGTAGTAGTACCTTCAGTCATGACTGACTATGGGAATGCGCCCCTGAGGTGATAACCCTCAAGGAGAATAATGGGCCGAAACACTTGTTTGACGGGGGACTTCGTCTGATGGTCAGATTGCCCCCTGTTGTATCGCTCTGTATAGAGTTTCCTATCATAATTTGCCTGGTGTTCCATTCGGCGTTTTCTCTTCTAATCTGCGTGTCGTGAGAGCTTCTTTTTTCGCCCAATCTGAGGTGGCGCCGTAGGGCGCATCGCAACTTGGTGCGATCGGCAGCTTTATCCTCCCAGGTTGCAGGATTTATGTACAGTGCTTTCATGTCTCTCTTGCACACATCTCTGAACCTCAACTGCGGTAGCCCGGCTGTATTTTTGCCACCTGCCAGTTGACCGTAGAAAAAATCTTCCATGCGGCGGACGTGTCCAAGCCAGCATAGTCTGCGCTAAGCAGTGTGTACATGCTTTGAAGGCCAGATCGTGACAGCACCTCGACATTTATCACTTTGTCCTTCCACGAAATACCAATGGTAGAATGTGGCGTAGGTACTGATTTAACTGATTTATTACGTACAGTCATACTGAAATATAAAAACAATACGTAAAAAGAATATATTTCTTACTTACTTAGTCGTTCCCCTTCTACCGTGAGGTGTAGAGGTTGTGATACTATACTGTAATTTATTTTTTCAGAAGGCCCCATGTCTTTCTCTTTGCATTATTTATACACTATTTCTAGGAGGGATTACAGGTAATCCTTCTCCATGTTTCTTCTCCTTCTATTATTTGCGTTTTTTCAAGATGAGATCACGATGGAGTTTGATCTATGTGTTTAGAATGGGGGTGTAGGGAATTAGAAAGTATTATTCTAGATTAAGATTATAGAGGCTAGATCAGGATTTGCACCAGTGTCCTTTTTTAAAAAGATATTGCGTGGCCATATACGCATTTTTCGGGAGTTAAATTATTTGCGGCCATTTTTGCTTCATTTCCGCAGTATAGGGCTAGGACCAATTCCCGGGTCTTTGTCTAGCAGAAACTGGTTGCATCAGAAAGATCTAAGGTTCTGATTGGCGGAGAGCTAACTGCAGTTGAAATGCAGAGCGCCCATTGGCTTTAGAACCACGCCGCGCATATGACGTCATGAAGTCGGCGCGTGGGGGGTCTTGATTATAAAAAGCCTATATTTCATAGCTTCTTTCTCTTTTAATGAAAAAATTGCCAAAGCCGGGTGCCAGAAGCATATTGTCGATTGCCTTCAGTTGGACATTCGAGATTTGGTAAGCATGAATTTTTGCGTGAGGACTTTATTTAATTTTTCTAGTCCTAGCCGATCATTTAAGTTTCTTGGGAAGTTTTAGTTTAACGTTAATTCTCATCGGCAGAGCCATCAAATTCGATCTGAGTGATAGACATGAGAAACTAGGTCCATTTAATTCCTTATTTCAGGAATAGCGGTATTTAAGATGATTTGAAAGTTGCGAGGTTTCGGCCATGCTTGGATCTATTTCAAAAACAGGTCTGCAGAGAAACCCGCATCTGCGAATTTTATTTATTTACAGAATAGTCGGGAGCGTGTGTAATGTGTATTTTCATTTGTGATTTTAGTGAGCGTATTGATGCTCGCTATTTATATAGTTACGCATATATCTGTGGACGGAAGTGATAGAGGTATTAATTGGAGCACATGTGTGCTATCAGTAATGAATGTATGCAGGAGCGCGTGGTTGAAAAACTGCGGCACCACGTGGCTGAACTACGGGGTTTTCAATTTGATAATCGGGGGTTATGTATAACTTTTGACGGCAGGTAGATGCTAGCGTAAACAGGATTATATGTTATTGATTGTGCATTATTGTTCTGTGAATTCAGAAGATGGGAGAAGTAATTTTAAAGGGAATTATTTTGTATTACATTTTGAATGTGATTACTATTATTGACGGGAATTTTAGGAATTCCTAGAGAAGGCTAGTTTTAGTTGTGTTAAACATTACGGCATTAGTGTCAGCGTAAGAAGTAGGCCACAGTACGTCTGCCCAGACGGGCCATTGAAAATATTGTTGTTGCTCGGAGTTAGTCAGGCAGAACAAGCGATCTGGGTTAGCCAATGTTTACTTTGTAGGCTCAGGTAGAGAGGGGAGTTACGTGGTGAAGAGTAAGGAAGTTAATTGTTATTTGAAATGTATTATTATGGTTTGTTTAGCTGTTGGTTTGTTTTGTCTAAAACAGCAGGTACCGGCTTTGTGGGAATGAGAGCGGAATTTTGAGATCACAAAATTTCTCCCACGGCAAAGTTGGGCATTCGCAGAACCGCAAGGGTTTTACGTTAGTTGCCAGTAGTGGAAGGAGAGGAAGAAAATACGTTTTCCCAGCCAGGGGAAGACATTTTCCAGCGAATAGGATTTTTGTGGATAAATCCTGAGCTCTGACGCTCGTTACACACGCAGATTTGGCAGGCTGCCAGCGTTGTAATTTTTATGTTCGTTTCTTCACGGCCATAATAAAGCCGACGGCCCAGTTATAGGTACTCGGGCAGGTAATTTCAGAGTGGTAGAAGTCAGCTACAGTTCCAGTCCAGAATCCAGTGGGGTTCTGTTAAACCTCAGTCATCAATTCCAGAGTTAGTGGAGAGAGAGAGGGTAAACATTCTCTCTACTGAAGTCAGCACAGATAGGCAGAACTGTTAGTTTTGGTGAATCATAGCAGAGGACAGCTGCTGAAGTTTAGAGGTGCAGTTAGTTGTGTTCAGGAGATTCCAGGATAGGCTGTGTAGAACCGAAGTCTGTGCAGAGATTGTGTAGTCACTTCGCAGTCGTTCCAGCTATCAGTGGACTTAGAGTTAGAGTTAGAATTTAGAACAGCTAGTTTGGAGTGTAGGCGACATCAAGTGCAGTGTAGTTCATTTCAGTTAACCTTACCTTCTTTCTCCATACAGGTTGCAATTGTGGGAGAAGGGTTGGGGTTGATGCATTTTTAACTGTGCTTGATTTTGTTTCAGGAGTGCATCCTCGCACTTGATGTATGGGACATGCATATGTTTGTTGTTTATAGGTGTATAATAAACTTGTATAAATTGTAGCTGGCATCAGTCATTTCCTTTAGTACAGTAGCTATATGTTGTCTGTACCTTGGTGTTTGTGAATCTTAATTGAACCTTATCCCCATAGGGTAGTTAGAGGTGGTTCGAGGCCATAGCAATTTAAACGTCCGAAGTGGCGAGGAAAGAATCAACCTCGGTTCTCAACCTCGGAGCCAATGGTCTCAACTTTCACAGTTTGCACTATATTTCTATCTGAATCTATCATTTCAGTCTTTCTTCTTACTATTGTCTTGTCACTATATGTAGACAGTCTCTAGTCCTAAATCCATTTCGTGACAGAGGTTTGGAAGAGAGAGCGCCAGACTATCCTATCGGCTGTCTTCCTCCTGGCCTGGTTCCATTCTAGTCCTCGGTCCTTCAAAGATTGTCTAATGTTGTCCTCCCAGCGGACTCTGGGTCGTCCTGGGGTCTGGATCCCTGGCTCTTTGTTTCCCATGCTTGTCGTGGTAACAGATCTTCTTCCATTCTGCAGACATGGCCAAAGCCTACCAACCTCCTGGCCTGGTTCCATTCTAGAATTGTCTAATCTTCCTTGGGGGTTCCCTGGCTCTTTGTTTCCCATGCTTGTCGTGGTAGCCGATCTTCTCCCATTCTGCAGACATGGCCAAACCATCTTAGTTGGGACTGTTCTACTTGGGTCTGCAGGGGGGGGGATTTTAGGCCTTGACGTATCGTCTGGTTGCGGACCATGTCTCTTCTTGTTACTTCAACCACCTTCCTCAGATACCTCATTTCTGAGGTTTGGATCTGGCTTTTGTGGGTTGCGGTCATTGCCCATGACTCGCATCCATATGTCAAGACTGGGACATAGGTGGAGCGGTATACAGCCATATTCGTTTTCTTACCAACCTCTCTCTTGTTTAGGAATCCTCGATTTATGGCCTGAAAAAGTCTCCCAGCTGCTGCTTTTCGAGTGGCCAACTCTTCTCTGATGCCTCCCTTTCGGTCTATAATAGGTCCGAGGTATTTAAAGTGGTCGACCTGCTCCAGGACTTGTTCTCCCAGCTTAATCTGATGTACCCTTTCTTCATCGTGATATCACCATGGATTTTGTCTTAGAGCTGCTTATGACCATCCCTCTCTTCTCCAGCTCTTCCTTCCAGACTTGCAGGTTGGATTGGAGATGTGCCTCTGATTTAGCAATCAGGACAACATCATCAGCAAATGCTAGCTCTGAAATACAGACCTGTCTCATCTTCCAGTACCCCACTGAATACTTTCTTGTTCTCTCCTTAGATGCCTTGATAACATCGTCCATGAAGAGTATGAAAAGATAAGGTGACAGGATATCACCTTGTCTTACACCAGTGGTGGTCCTGAACTCTTCTGACTTATAGTTTGATGTCCTCACATAATTTCTGGAAGACTTGTAGAAGCTCTGTATAGCATGCATCAGAGGTGCTGGAATGTTCTTCCTTGCCAAACAGTCCCAAAGTTTGCTCCAGGGGACCCTGTCAAACGCCTTTTCCAGATCTACGAAACAAAGATGGATCTCACTCTTATATTCAAGGGCCTTTTCACTCAGCTGTCTGAGTGTGAAGATTAGGACTTGAGTACTTCGGTTTGCTCGGAATCCGCACTGGACTTCATCCAATTGTGGCTCAGCTAGGTATCGGAGTCTCTGCTCTAGGATTCTAAAGTAGATTTTACCAGGGACACTGAGAAGGGATATGCCTCTGTGGTTTCCACATTGTCGATTGTCACCCTTTTTAAAAATCGGTGTTATGATGGCAATCTCCCAATCCTTTGGTATGGCCTTGTTGCACCACGCAGCCTGTAGGACCCTTAAGAGTAATAGGTCGCCTGATGCTCCTATGTACTTAACCATTTCTGGTGTTATACCATCATGCCCTGCTGCTTTGCCCATCTTGATTTTCTCCAGTGCTGCCTTCATTTCTTCTATCTTTATGTCATCTTCACCACCATTGGATTTCTCTTCTGTGCTAGTGGTTATCATTTTTGATGCTTGACCTTGCTCACCATCAAGGAGTTCTGAGAAATATTCTTTCCATCTTTCCATTACTTCCTTTGGGGCAGTAAGCAATTTGCCTTGCTTGTCCTTTATAAATTTGAGAGGGCATCGTTTTTCCTTCCTCATGTTCTTTAGGGTCTTATAGAACAATTTCTGGTTTTCATGCGCATCTTTTTCTAGCTTTTCTCCAAATTCTTCCCAGGACTTTTGTTTTGCTGCTAGCACCTTGTTCTTTTCTTCTGTTCTGAGTGTCACATATTCTCTATATTTCTCTATTTGTCCTGCTGTGTTTTTAGCTCCTAAGTATTGTTTCCATGCCATTTTCTTCTCTCTTATTTTCTCTTTGACTTCCTCTGTCCACCAAGGTGTCCTCTTTCTCTTGTTCCCAAGTCGGACTTCACCACATTCTTCTGCAGCAGCTGTCTTTATGATGTCCTTGAATTTGAGCCAGAGGGTTTCCAAGTCATCAGGTTGTTCTTCTGTGTTTCTCACTGCTGTAGCAATAAGCCCCTGATATCTGGTCTTAATTTCTGGCTCTCTCAGCTTGTAGGTCTTAATGCTCATTTCTTCCGTTCGTTTACTTTGTTTCTTGCGTGATGTTGGGCAGTTCCTAGGCTGTGCAACTCTTTCAGTTGTTCTTTTGATTGTAAGCAGGTAGTGATCACTTCAAATCTCTGGCCCCCTCCAGACTCTAGCATCCCGGACATATTTGAATGAGCTCCTCCTAACTATGGCATAGTCGATCACTGACTTCTCATTCTTTGTTGGTTAACATCTAGTGTATGCATGTATGCGCTTATGGGGGAACTTTGTGTTTGCAATGATCAGATTTTGCTCACTGCAGAATCTAAGGAGTCGCTTTCCATTGTCATTGAGAGTATCTTCTCCATATCTTCCGATTACTCCACCCCATCTAGCATGGTCATTTCCAACTCTGGCATTGAAATCTCCGAGCATGATAATTTCATCTAGGCAGTCATCCACTGTCTTTTGAAGCAGTTCGAAGAATTCCTCCTTGACCTCTGCTCTCTCATCCTCATTTGGCCCATACACTATGACCAGGTTGACTATGGTTTCTCTTTCTTTTAGTTGTACAACCATAATGCGCTCCGAGACAAATTTCCATCCCTTGATACTATCTTTTTGGTTTTTGGCCACAATGCAACCAACGCCCCCTTTAGCTCTTTCAGATGTGGGTACACCACGGTAGAGCAGCGTGTCGCCATTGAGATCCATGACTCCTTGTCCCTTTTTCTTCGTTTCCGTTATAGCCAGGATTTCTAGTTTTGCTTTCCTCATCTCTTCCACCAGCTCCTCTTCTTTCCCATTTATACTTCTTGTGTTCCATAAGTCGTAGTCCGTTCCAGTTCGTCACCTTTAGAATCAGTCCGGTTTTCTCTCTTGTGTTTCGCATAATCGTGATTTAAAACAAACAAGTGATTGGCCTGTTGTGCCTCCTTACGGCCTCCATGTAGGCCGCCCTCCTCCTTTTTCAGCCGGGCTTGGACCGGCCTAGGCGGAGTTGAATATATTTCTTTAAATACAAAAATCTTATGATGATTTCACGAATTAAAAATGTTATTAAAAAAAAAAACATTCAATTTTTTTTTTTTTTTAAGGCTATGTACACGGACACAAACGAATCCATTCATCAAGGTATCCGTCGGTCACCGGTTTAGAAGCTTTGCTCTAGGACGAATGAACACGAGTTATTCAAGCAGCGAATGATAGTATCACAATGGATAACGAATCTCACTAATCAACAACATAGTCTTGACGCGTTAAAGCGTTAAATGATCTCCACGGACCACAATCTTATCGGTCTTCATTGTCAAAGCTGACTTAAAAAAAAAAAAATGTCAAGCACGGAAAAAGCTCAATTTTAATCGTGTTATCTCACACTCGGATAAAGATATACAGACCCTCACCTCTACTACATATAACACACTATATGTGCAGGGTGACTGAAAAGTCCATTGCTATTTTTAAATTTTTATTTCGGCCGCTGCCCTGGCAACAATTTAAAAAATTAGGAAACCTACCCACCACAAAAATATTTATATAATGTGTGATTCCTGTATATACACACACTGGGACCCTCGCTGGTGCCACGGAGTTCGTGCACTGTGCTGAGATCATCCTTGTGCGATCTAAGATTCTAAAGGAGGAGATCGGAACACTTATAGAATTGTCCGTGTGCAATCAAAATGGCCATTAAAACCAAACCAAACCAAAACGAATGTTCATATCCTCACTTGTATCAAGTGGATATACCTGAAACAAATGTGGCAACAAGGATCAATAACTGCTTTCTGATAAATACGTTGTTTGTTGTTGTGTTTTTTTTAATTCACAGAAACAAAATAAAATTAAATCTTAAACGGCCAATAAACTGACGTTACAAGAGACAGCAACAATTGGTACACACTATGACATCATGTCACCCGTGTGTTACCGGGGCCCGAAAGGGGAGCAAAGAATAGTAACACTGTTCCCTTCCATGCATGTCGTAGAAAGCGACTAAGGAGGGTTGGGCATGGGGCTGGTTACCCCATCCTGTAAAAAATTTAAACCACAAAAAACTTCAACAAATATGGACAAGTCATTTAAGGAAAATAAAACACAGCCATCCAAGACAGGGGAATGTCCTCTCGCAGGGAGGCGTAGGATGCAACACAGAGAAAGCCGAAAGGAGTCAGTGTTACTGAATAACCTTCTTTCTTCTAGGAGAACTTCCAGATTTGGCACCTGGAATGTTCGGACATTAAACGAACAAGGGAAAGTGGCACAAGTAGCAGCAGAAATGAGAGAATATAAAATCGAGGTTCTGGGAATGTGTGAAACAAAGTGGAAGGGGGTAGACAGGAAGAAACTCATCACAGGTGAATTGGTGCTGTCCTCAGGACATGAAAACGAAAGTTCACACCACAGTGAAGGGGTAGCTCTTATGTTATCTAAAGAAGCACAGAAAGCACTCATTGAATGGGAAGCTGTTGGACCCAGAATAATAACAGCTACTTTTAAAACAGCTAAAAAGAAAATACATGTAAATGTCATCTAATGTTATGCACCAACTAATGACAAAGAAGAGTCTGTGAAAGAAGCATTTTATACTAGACTACAGGATATTATGGATAAAGTAAAAAGAAGAGACATCACAATTTTGATGGGTGACATAAATGCAAAGATAGGTACAGTCAACACCGGATTTGAAGAAGTCATGGGAAAACATGGGCTAGGAATAATGAATGAAAATGGGGAACTATTCACAAACTTCTGTGCTTCAAATCAACTGGCTATAGAAGGAAGCATGTTTCCACATAAGAGAATACACAAGGCAACATGGATATCACCAGATCATAGAACAGAAAATCAGATCGATCATATATGCATAAACAAGAAGTTTAGATCATCATTGCAGGATGTAAAGGTATATATATAATGTAGGACATCTAAGAAATCAAGAAACAAGAGACAAATTTGCGGTCACAATATCCAACAAATTCCAAGTGCTCCAACAGCTGGAAGATGTAGAGAATACAGAAGACTATTGGCAGCAGGTCAAAACTGTATGGAATGAGACATGTGAAGAAATACTGGGGAAAAGGGAACGACAACAAAAAGCATGGATAACAACAGAAACCATCAATAAGATAAAAGACAGAAAAAACAAGAAAGCAGATTTAAACACAAGCAAAACCAGAAGTTCCAAAGCCAAGGCTCAAGAAGTGTACACAGAAGCAAACAAAGAGGTTAAAAGAAGTATCAAAAGAGACAAGAGGAAGTATATTGAGGAGTTGGCAAGAAAGGCAGAAGATGCTGCAGCCAAAGGAAATATGAGAGAACTGTACAGCAACACAAAGAAGCTAACAGGGAAATACAAGCAAACAAGTTGCCTCATAAAAGACAAGAATGGAAAACTGCTCAGCAATATACAAGAGCAAATGAAGAGGTGGACAGAATATTTTGAGGACCTTCTCAATAGACCAGCTCCACAAAACCCCCCGGACATCCAGCCAGCAGAAGAAGAGTTACAAATTAACGATGAAAGACCAACAAAGGAAGAAATAAAGAAAGCCATAAAGCTTATGGACCTGATGGCATTCCAGCAAAGGCCATCAAAGCAGATATCGTCACGGCTACAGAGATGTTATATAAATTACTTGGTAAAGTCTGGGAAAAGGAAGAGATACCAGCAGAATGGAAGGAAGGATATCTGGTTAAGTTGCCTAAGAAGGGAAATTTACAAGAGTGCACAAATTATAGAGGAATAATGTTACTATCAGTGCCAGGAAAAGTATTAAACAGGATTATCCTTGAGAGATTAAAAGAGTCCATAGACAAGAAACTGAGAGATGAAAAAGCAGGTTTTCAACAAAACAGATCATGTACAGACCAGATAGCCACTTTGAGAATAATAGTTGAACAAAGTCTGGAATGGAATTCACCACTGTACATCGGATTTATGGACTACGAAAAGGCATTTGACAGTGTAGACAGAGAATCACTTTGGAAATTGATGAGGCATTATGGAGTTCCCCTGAAGATCATTAATTTAATAAAGAAAACATATGAAGACATGACATGCCGAGTTCTTCACGAAGAACAGCTTACAGAACTGTTTGGGATAAGAACAGGAGTGCGACAGGGATGCCTCTTGTCTCCATTTCTTTTCTTACTAGCAATAGACTGGGTTATGAGATCATCGACAACACACAACAGAAATGGAATCCAGTGGACTCTGACTAAGCAGTTGGATGATCTGGATTTTGCTGATGACTTGGCTCTTCTGTCCCATAACCGTAGTCAGATGCAGAACAAATTGAAAACACTCGATGAGAGGTCACAGCAATTGGGTCTGAAAATACACAGGGAAAAGACAAAAATAATGAGAATAAATGCAGGTAATGATAACAGGGTTGAACTTGAAGAAACACCAATACAAGATGTAGAATCGTACACATATCTTGGCAGCAATATAGACAAAGTTGGAGGGACAGACAGTGATATCAATACAAAAAGCAAGAGGAGCTTTCATTGCATTGGGAAATATATGGAGATCAAGAGAAATCGGATCCAACACGAAAATAAGAATCTTCAACTCAAATGTGAACTCAGTCCTATTGTAGGGCTCTGAGACATGGAGAACAACAAAGACAACAACAAAAAAGCTACAGACTTTCATAAATGGGTGCTTGCGTAGAATAGAGGGATTAAAATGGTATGACAAGGTTACCAACGTGGAACTGAGGACAAGAACTAGACAAGTGCCAGTGGAACAAGGGATGAGAAGAAGACGATGGCGATGGATTGGACACACACTGAGGAGACCTGTTGATAGCATTACAAGGCAGTCCTTGTTCTGGAACCCCCAGGGCAAGAGAGGCAGAGGTAGACCAAGAAGCACATGGAGAAGAGAGCTGGATACAGACAGAGGTGAAAATGATGAGGAAAACGTGGAAAGAACTTGAGATGATGGCACGTGACAGGAGGACTTGGCATGTGTTTGTTGAAGGCCTATGCTCCTTTGGGAGTGGAGGGTTATGATGATGAGGATGACATCATGTGTTGTACTGACCAAGCCTTCCGTTGAATTATCAAGTGAACGTGACAACGCATTTTATTTAATAAAATGGAAGTTAACCATCTTTATTTGGACGTCAGTTTCGTATAAAATTACCCTAAAAATTACCTTAAAATGTAAGTTTTTGATTGTTTCTTCAAAACAAAATTTTAATGTAAAGTATTGCAGACTGTAGTGAAATTGACAGAGATACAACGGTAAAATACCTCCAAAGATAACATGTAGCATGACTCTACTTGATCGCTTAATAAAAATTTTAAGCATGGACGTTTAGTACATATACAATTTACACCGCCCCCAAGTTGACCCCCCCTTGGATATGTTTTCCACGCCACCCCATATTAAAAATTAACAAATAATAAAGTCCGGACGGATGGCCCATTTCTGAGCAGTAACAATATGTTCTTAATTTTTACAGACGGATAGATAATATTGAAGATAATGACAAAAGACAGTGTTGTTCACATCAGCGACAGACTGTATGGTTATTTGCAGTGCCTGTTCTCGTGGAAAAACATTGGTGGGACTGTGTCTAAATATATAACTTTTAACGAGGAGGGGAGAGAAAGGTTCAAGTACAACAAGTACCCTAGACATCCATGCCCTTTTTAGATAGGGAAGGCCTAAATTGACAGTAATGACGCTGTCACATTTCCTCAATAGTACGGTTCGATGATATCCCGGTTCTTTTCAAAGTGCCTGTGATTTCCAAATGAAAGAAAGTGAAATAAGTTCAGGGACGCCATACTATAGCCAGCAGCTCAGCTGAGTTTTGCTAGCATTTCTGTGTTCTTTATTCATAATCTGGTAGATTGAAATTATTTCTTTGTATATTTTGAATATTGTTTAATGTTCGAGTGATTTGATACTGCCATATCGAAATCTAGCCTTACAAACAAGTAGGGATTTGCTCTAGACCCCCCGCCCAAGTTTTTATGTTTCGTTAGCTAGCATTTCAACACAATCCATAATTCTCACCGTTTGTACGTCGGTCACATATAAGGGATGCAACTGTGGTTGAAAGTTGGACATTAATTGTATTTTTTCCCTTATATGTACTCTCCCGAAAATAGTAACACTCAACGAAGAAAAGTCGGTGTAGAACCCAGTTTCATTCCGGAAATGGATTTAACTCATCATTTTGTTAAAAATTACCTTAAAATGTAAGTTTTTGATTGTTTCTTCAAAACAAAATTTTAATGTAAAGTATTGCAGACTTATTATTTGTGTTAAAATATTATTAGTCTGCTTATAAGCTGAATCACAACCACACTTACATTTTCATTACCTAGACACAAAATGGATCAAAATGATAAGCTGGCTGCAAAACGAGCTGCAGATGCTAAGAGGAAGAGACGATCGCGTCAATCACAACGAGCAAGAGAGACTCTAGAAGAAGCAGCAATACGACGACAACATGAAGCGTCACAAAGACAAGCACAGCGTCAGTCACATCGAGCAAATCAGTCTGCAGAAGAGCATGAATCTCAATGCTGTGCAGAAGCTTTTCGCATTCGTCAGTTGAGAGAATCACAACGAGCAAAGGAGACTTCAGAAGAAGCAACCGAACGTAGAGCAGCAGCTGCACAACAAGTGAGACGATCAAGAGCTGCACGTAGTCCAACAATTCCAAATCATGATGCCTTTGATGAGAATGCAGTTGCTGTACACAACTGCGGCCCAATGGATCAGGAATGTCAGTTCTGTCACTCTCTCAATTTTCAAGTGGAAAGATCAACCGATGGTACACTCAAATATTGCTGCCATAAAGGTACAGTGCTGTTGGAGCAAAAAGGAGAGCAGAGGCGCCCTTTTCCTCCGTATCTCAAGGATCTTTTGAGCAACCCAGCGCATCCACAACATCGACATTTTAAGGAAAATATCCATTCCTATAATTCAGTCTTGGGCTTTGCATCCATGGGTGCCCAAATTGATCGCCTTGTTGGACGTGGACCATATGTGTTTAGAGTGCATGGACAGATCTATCATTTGATTTACTTCCGTCATTACAAGGCAGCTCTTGTTCTGGAACCCCCACGGCAAGAGAGGCTGAGGTAGACCAAGAAGAGAACAGAGCTGGAGACAGAAGTGAAAATGATGAGGAGAACGTGAAAGAACTTGAGTGCATGGCACGTGACAGGAGGACTTGGCATGTGTTTGTTGAAGGCCTATGCTCCTTGGGGAGCTGAGGGTAATGAATGAAAATTTCCAGACTTCAAACATGGAATTTTCGAACACTGAAAGTATAAAGGCACACAGCACAGGCGGCAGCATAAATAAGAAACAATAAAACTGATATACGGAAACTGTGCGATACAAGCTGGAAAAGAGTAGAAAGGATGAAACTGAACAAAGGAGAAATGAAGCTGTCCTCAGGACATGTGGGAGAAAGCGTACATCATGGTGAAGGTATGGCTCTAATGCTGTCAGAGGAAGGGCATAAAGCACTCACAGAATAGGAAGAAGTGGGATCCAGACTATCTGCAACATTCAAAACTGCCAAAAGGAAAGAAAAAGCATAAAGATCGTTCAGATTCATGCCCCAACACTTGACAAGTTCATTAACATAATTTTTTTTTTAAACATATAAAGACATGAAATATAGAATTCTCTAAGAAGGACAACTTACCGAGCCCTGAGATAAGAACTATAGGGATGACTCTTGTCACCACTTCTCATCTATTGATTGAATTATTAAAACATCAATTAAAAGAAATGGAATTCAGTGGACTTATGACAAAATAGTCTGACGAACTAAATTTTTCCGACAACCTGGTTCTTCCGTCCCATAACTGTAACCAAATGCAAGATAAAATGATAATAATGGATAAGAAGTCACAGTAAATGGGGTTTAAAATAAGCTGACAAGACAAAGATTATTTTAAAAAAAATGCGATTAACGATAGTAAGATTGCAATCGGAGAAACGTCTTTAACAAGATGAGGCTTGACAGCAATACAGACAAAAATGGAGAAACATATCATGATCTCAAAATACGAATACAAAAGGCAAGAACATATTTCACTGCACTGGAAAATAAATGGAAATAAAAATAAACCAAGTCCTACACAATAATAATACTCTTCAACTCAAATGTCCAGCCAGTACTAATGTATGCTTTTGAAACATGAAGAACAACAACAACCGAAACCAGAAAGATAACTGATGCATGGAGGCATATCTGGTGTCATCCTTATAAGACCACCAGCTATGCACAGTGCTATAATATACATTGTGGAAGTTGACCTCTGTCTGTGAGGCTAATTACGCTCTCATTGACTCTTAAAATCATCCACACACTTCCATGGACTCCCCCTGTGGTGAAATGCGTTGAAAACCCAGCATTGCACACTAAGCTTGGAGAAATCACTTGAGCTCCAGACGTGATTCTATGGCTTTGACCTGGTAGACTGCATGCAGGAGGATCAGACTATGGACCCAGTGATTGGCAGGGTGAGTTGAGAAGTGGCTCTGTGCAGGACGTGACAATTCCTTGGGAGAGCCCAGAACCAGAGCACAGTATTTTAGCCCTGCATAGCTGGAGATCTCCCTTGGATGGCGGGGTATGCACAGTACGCCACGCGCTTCTTACTCCTAGCTTAGGACCAGATGCGATATTCCTTTACATGCAAGCCAAGCTGGAGAAACTGGAGCTCATGACTTAAACTCAACATATTTCGGAATGGCAGAAAAGCCACAGGAAAAGCCTAGATCTACAGTGTAGATAATACCAAGGAGTCTTCAACTTGGTACTTGCTGCAAAAGAGCCAGAAGCTCAGCAGCCATAGTTAAACAACAAACAAACAACAATATTCTTAAATGATAAGAAAAAGTGTCAGACGCAAGTTGACATGGAAGGGAGCAACTCCACAGAAGGGACCCTAGATATGTTACGCCACAGTCATTTATTGGACGCTTTTGCGATACCAAGCTTTTGATTTGAATGGAGCGGTAAAACGCAGATGTTAGGAATATTACAAAAATTAAAAAGTAATTTTTTCTTAATATTAATGTTAGGAATATAAAAAATTAGCTGGCCGGATGGCCTATTCTGAGCAGTGAACTAAGATGGTCTTAATTTTACAAACGGATAGATAATATTGAAGATAATGACAAAAGACAGTGTAGTTCACATCATCGACAGACTGTGTTGAATAAAAAAGTGTCGCAATTTGCACACAAAAACACGACCTTGGACGCAGGTGTTCAAATTTACTTAGTATGGAGGAGAGGGTTTTTGAGCGGTAGCTGTGTCTAAATATAACTTTTAACGACAAAATTTTGGAGGGGAGAGAAAGGTTGGTTCAAAAATCAAGCACATTTTTTTTTAGAAACACAAGTAGAGACGGACAGACTAACAGATAAACATCCATACTTGACTGAAGCATGACTGAAATGACTTTATGGTACGAAATTTGAATTTAAAATAAAACTAGGCAGTGATTGGCCACAGACAATCATATCATTAGCGCTCAGACGCGAAAGTGGGGCCATTCTTCAATAGTTGTTCAGTGATAGACACAGATTTTAAAGTGTGGTGGTTTCCATATGAAAGAAAGTGTAATAAATTTAGGGACGCCATACTATAGCCAGCAGCTCAGCTGAGTTTTGCTAGCAATTCTGTGTTATTTATTCATAATCTGGTAAGATTGAAATTATTTCTTTATATATTTTGAATATTGTTTCATGTTTGAGTGATTTGATACTGCCATATCGAAATCTAGCCTTACAAACAAGTAGGGATTTGCTCTAGACCCCCCGCCCTAGTCAGGGTCTAGGGACCAACAATGTACATAAACTCCAGCAAGGATTATGCAAGACAGATCAAGTGTTGAGAATAATGATACATATTACCTATCCTCTTTTAGGGCAAACAACTAATAAATATTTTTCAGAATTTATGGTCTGGGAGGATCTATCTGATGTAAAACCACCATGGTAAATGTGCTGTTTGGTCAGAGAGATCTGACCTGTCTGTATGATGTGGTTGTTGTGTCACTGTTGTGTCCAGACGTGGGTAGAGAATAGATTTTGACACATGGCCCATACTTTGATTGCAGAGCTGCGAGTTTCTGTCGTCAACAAAGCAGGGTCTATTCAGTTGGTGACTTTACTCGAGTGTATCTGTGCAGTATTTGTGACAGAGACCACCATTATTGCCCGCCAGCACGGAGAGGTGGGACCACCTGATTTCAGCACCAGAGCGACAACCACAAGATGAGTGAGCCTCTGGTCTGCTGGACTTTCACCAACGCCCTTTAGTTACTAAGAACCCCATAAAGAGTCCCACCATTTTCTGGACACTGTGTAGTCAATATAGACAGGTGTGATGAGGCCACCCCAACAGCACAAACAGTACTATCCTCCCAAGTAGATGAATACTAGAACATTTTAATAAAACTAACTAGTATAGTACATATATATGTACACTATTGCATTTATGATATAATATTCCATGCATTTTTTCATAATTTCTAAATCCTTTTAAGTTCTGGTCAACCTAAAAAATTGATGCAGAACAAAATAAATGTAATATAATTCTATCAAGAAATTTTACACACGTGAGTTAGTTCAGTGTATTTTAACATTTGTTAATATTATTAGTCTTCTTAAATATCTGTGGGTGTATTTATAAACTATCACACCACACTACATAACAGTACCCTAGACACTTTACGTAGCCACATTCATTAAAAAAAAAAAATTAAGTGTGAGGTCGTAGTGGTAGCAAGAAAGGCCTTCTGACAATTCTCAACTACATTTTATCTCAGGAGCCTTCACAGCTGGCCTCATACAATTTACATTTAGTATAACACCATCATACAATACCATCAAACACCACTACAGATAGGACCCATAAGAACGCCAGCTGATAGCATTGCGAGGCAGTTACTGTTCTCAGCTCCCCAGGATCAGATACCGACAGATGCATGCAGACGGGAATTAGACACTGACGAGAATGTATTATGTAAGACACGGGGAGGGGCCTTGAACAGATGAAATAGGCCAAAAGGGCTTGGCAAGCACGTGCTGACGGCATGTGGTCCACAGGGAGCTGAAAGGCTTAAGGTAAATGTTAAAAAATTGTGTTCGTTCGTTCGACAAAGATGCGAGTCAGTGAAACGTAAGAATAATGTAGATTGCGAAAGAAAGAGAATAAATTAGAGAATTATGTGAAACAAGGACAAAAAAGAATATCTACAAACTGGGCACAGAAGTAGATAAAATGAGAAGCCAGGGGAAAAAAATGCTTACAGACATCGACAGTTGGATACAGACGGACAGGAGGTCAGTGAAGAGGTGATTCAGGATACAGACAAGCCGGGTAGACAAAATGTGGGGAAGTCAAACCCCAAGCTGGAGATGAACAGTAGAAGAGGACGTTAAGGCAACCGGGCTCTCAAGGGAAGATTTGAAAAGATGGCACAATACTGAAATCAGTGGCGCGCAGCATTTGCAGCATTATGTTCCACAGGGAACGAAAAGTGATAGTAAGTGAATGGATAGGTTAGTCGATTACAACTGAGATCTCGCCAGTTCCCGCAGCTGGCTAGCAGTCCTTCTCAGAATGAGCCTTTCTCAGAGTTTGATCATGCTAGCTGATGGGCAGTAGTAGTCCTTTTTAACGCTGCACTAGAGTTCAGACAGAATTCTGGCAACTACGCTCTGATATAACCTAATGACTTCTCTCGACGGTGAAAGAGACATGTCTTGCCCCAAGATGGCAAACATTTCAAGGACAAAAAACAGACAAGCTGAACAGATCTCAGTTTAGGACGACCAGAGATACGGACATAGAAATGTGGACAGAGAAGTCCGTTTTAGGACAAACAAAGTTACGGTCATAAACATGCAATGATAGGAAACTACAGAGCGCTACAACAAAAGACAATCTGATCGTCAGACAAGGACACCTCCTCCCCCGTCAGTGTTTCGGTTCTTTTATCCCCACTGACAGCGCGATGTGAAAACACACAAACAGGTCAAAGACAAGCTGCTGCACACCTCGTCTGTAAGGCACCTCCTCACTTCCACATAACCTGTGTTGACGAGCCTTTCGCCCTTTCTCATTTTATTGTATTTTAAAATAGCAAACTAAAAATAGAACACGCGTGGGAAAAATAGTGAGTAAGTAAAGAGATAACCGAATTTTCCTACAGGTAAGACAGCCCTGGTGAGTCACTGTTTGCGTATTTGGTGTAAGAAAACGGTAGGCAGAGACGCCCGGTACGCAAGACATGCGTAGGTAAGAGCGTAGATAGGCAGCCAGAAAGACTGGCATGTCTTCAGACAGACAGAAATAACATACATACAGACAGACAAACTTTGACCCATATTTTCAAAACCCTAATCCGGGACAAAATAGTAGATCTAACCTATTTCAATGCGAAAAATCGGGACAAAGGGTAAAGAAAAGGTCAAAAGTCGGGACATGTCCCGAAAAATCAAGTTGATGTCAATTTAAAATAATATACATTTTATATATACATTTGAATAACATTGAATAACATACATTTTACTGTATAAGTTTAACTACTTAAACTAATAAGAGAGAAAAACATCAATAATCCTTACTTAAGGTGAAGCTGAGTTACTGTACTTTTCAGATGAGTGGATTTTTATCATTAGGTCCTTCTTTGCAAGCAGCATCTTAAAAAAACTCGACACATGTTTCCTCACAGTTCACTTTGGTTGTCAACATAGCTTTCAAAGTTTCAACACCTAGCTGTGTTTTATCACTTGCCCATAAGCTGTTCATCAAAGAAAACACTCTTTCTGTGGCAGCATTTGTTCCAGGTAGACAGAAAAAAAAACTCTGCCAACTTCAAAATATTTGAAAATGTCACATTATTGTTTTTGAAGTGGGAAACCATTTCAATCCAACGTTGTGGTGGCAATGTTTTTTTTTTTTTTTTGGCACTCCATTCACTAATTTTCTGAGAAGTAACAAACTGCTTCATATAGACATATTCGTCATAAATTTCAGTTTCTGTAAAGTGGGCTGAAGGTAATGTTTGAATCACTAGTGATGATGATATCTCAATATCTGCCCAAATTGGTATTCTGTTCAGCGTTACCCAGCTGTAGGATTCTAGGTCTTGAAAATTTTTTGCAGCCCATTTATTCAAATAATTGAAAGCTGTTTCATAGAACGAAGAAACGCTAGCAGGAAACTTTTTCACCCTCAGATAGAGGATTTTCAAAGAATGTCTGTATAAAAACTGGGCATCTGTCTTGAGATTGAAAATATGATTTTAGAGGCAGGAACATCTGAAGAACCCTTTCAACAGCAGGCAGCAGAGCAAGCCACCTAGTCTGAGCATAACCTAAGATCATCTGGAAGTCTGTTTCCACAAACTGGCAAAACTCCTTGAGTCTTTCAACTCGTACTGTGTATGATTTGAAGAGTAGATAAATTTTAGCAATAATCAGCTCGACATCAACAGGCAGTACATGTGCAGCTGTTCGAACAGTGTTGTGGAAAATATGACCTGCACTTCCAACTCCTATAAGACCATGTCCAAGGTTTTCTTGCAGTTTTTTCAAAACATTGTTCTGTCCTTTCCTTTCAGCACCTCCAAAATTGGAATGTGTGTTGTCTGCGTATAATCCAACTACTTTCCTGTCTAAACCATTTTCAGTTATGCAGTCATTAAGAAAACTACATACAATATCAGATGTTTCACCTGGCAATGTCTTTAACTCTAATATTTTAATTTTCACTCCATTACTGTGATCAAAGTATCTGACAAGCAAAGGAAAAATCTTGAATTCTTTGTGGTTGGATGCATCTGACAGTACATAAATACATTTAGACTTTTCTAGGTCACACCTTAACTCATTTAGAATATGGGGTGCCAAGACATTTCGAATAATGGCTTCTGTTTTCGTACGTGCACATGCAAATTTTGGCTCTAAAGTAACCTGAAGTAATTTTGATGTGCAATCCATAGACCTGAAAGTATGATTGTGTAGCACTGTATGGTATGCAAAGGCGCCTTCTATAGCAGCTAATTGCTCTTCTTGGTCACCAATTTTATCAGCTCTGAAGAAAGTGGTTAACGGCGAGCTTGATGCAGCTGTAACGACGGCTCTCTTATGTTTCTCACTGCTTATGTGGTTCTTAATATCACCACGTCCACTATGGCTTATCGAAAACCCGGAGGCACATATATTGCATCGTACATTGAAGTTTGATGTACTCTTTTTAATAAACGGATATTCCTTTTGTAAATCTTCATTGAAACTGCATTTACGCTTTGGTACCATTTTTTTACAACAATAACAAAATATGCACAAAAAGTTCACCGTTTAAATTAAATAAACGTATACCGTACGCAAAATCTTGGTACTTTACCACTACCTAAAATTTCAAATAACTGCGAATATCACATTGGAACTACAAAACTAATTCGCGGTCCTGACAACCTCTTGTGCTGTTTCGGCGCCAGTTCACTAATAATTAAAAATTCCCTCAAGTCAGCCACGGAATTATCATTTTTTGTTTTAATCTGTGAGATTTATGCCAAAGTGGCGAATTCGTTCAAAACCGGGACAAATTGGCGTCCCGGATTGAATCGAAAAAAAGTCGGGACAAATTATCAAAAATGGTCGAAAACCGGGACTGTCCCGGAAAAACCGGGACGTCTGGTCACCTTAATAGTAGTGACATAAACAATTAGCGCAATTAAAATTACACCTTTAAATTACAATATCATATGCACAGCCTAAATGTATTTACATAGTTTCATGTGGTTAAAGTTAAAATTCGGTAAGAAAACAATAGAATTCGATGTAAAGACGTTTAAGAACTACATCAAAATTATGCATATTGATACAGTACACGTAAGCTGGGCTTACGACAAATGTTTTTGTGGTTATAACTAACCACAGGGATTTTTTATAAAAAATAATAAATGTCTGCTGAAATACTGCACACAAATTTTATAGACAGCCATTGTGGTACCCTACGTGTGGGCAAACAACTCAGAATCGCTCGATTCATACAAAGTAACACGTCGCATCAAAAAATAAATAAAATAAAAAAACAAGCAGCTGAGGGCTATCACTACAAGTGCGCATCATTCCAATAGTCAGTTATGACTAATGGCGGCAATTATATTTTGTACATAAACCCACAATCAGAACTGAAAAAATGTGCTCTGGACTACAAAAGGCAAAGATAGGAGAAGGACGAATGCCTGACTCCCAACTCGTTACAGTCACGTACATTTTGGTGCTACAACAGAATGATAACAAGTCAAGTCATTATACCCAATCGTGGAACTGTTCACTTATTGTTATTGTTAATCAGAATCGGCCTCACTGCAGTCCGGGCAAACCCATAGGTGCTCAGTCTCCCTCAGCAAATGTCGAAGAGTACGAATGCTAATTGTACCTGTAGCACGCTGGTTGTACATACGTCGGATGCATCCTCTCTCACGTCCATTTCTGCTAGTCCAACGTTTGATGCCAAACTCCAACAGCCACAGCCTTGTTGATTTATCCAGTGCAGTGTCATTATCTAGCAGGCGATCATTAATAGCCCTTAGTATCTCTCCCTTATCCATGTCCAGTGTCCCCACTATGGGTGCTCTCGAGGCCAGTCTGTCAGCTATCTCATTGCCACGTACCCCTGCATGAACAGGACAGTAGACCTACACCAGTTCTTCAAGACTTAATGGATTCTATTGATGTTTTCTATTCCTGCCGCATCCATCCGTTCTGAACTTTCCGAAGCATGGCTTGAGAGTCTGACAATATAACTGCCCTGGTTGATGGAGTTTCAGACAGCCACCTCAGTGCGGCAGTAACTGCCTCTACCTCCATTCTCATGCTGGAGGTTGTCATACAGGCTCCACTCTATTCAGCGACGACCCTGCCCTTTATTCTCGCAGAGAAGCCCCATCCTGATTTCTCACCACGCACTACAGACCCATCAGTGTACACAATAGTGTCATCATCTCCAGCATGATCACGTATCAGCTGATTAATCTCCAACTTTGCTTTTCCATTGCCCCAAGATCTGCACTCTCTGCCAAGGCTAATGATGACCGCTGGTAGTTTACCCAGTTCTCCTGACTTACTCCACTCTTCCCCTTTGGATACATTTTCAACCCTGGTCACCTGACCAATCGTAGTCTCTGCCTGTGCCATCCATGACATCCCCCTCTTGATTCTTGCTCCTTTGATGTCAGCTACATTCTCATGTAGGGGGTGTCTATTATCGGAGGTTACCCGCATATATGCTTTTGCCTGGGGCCATCGCATATCTGTTGACTCCAAGGTCCACTGTTGTTGTGACGCGTCGTGAGGAGCTGAAGTTTCCGTTCTTGGGTCAAGTGTGTCGCGCTGGCTACTGTGAGCCCGTGTTGTAGGTTTTCTGTAATGTTGTCTATCCTTCGGTCTTCCCTGTGGTAACGACACACGATTTTCTACTGCTGTAGACGCGTAGTGGTAACTGATCGGGCTCCATTTTAATGAGATGGCCAAACCACTTAATTTTCTGTTTCTGTATATACAATTGATGTAGGATGTAGTTTCAACAATTTTACTCATGTCATCATTTCTCATTCCGTCGCTCCTGGTAGTACTGCTGGTTCTTTTTTTTTTTTAAAGCATCTATCTCACAAAATGTGAGTGTCCTTTCCTGTGCTTTTGACAGTGACCATATTTGACACTGACAGCAAAGGGCTAGTAAGAATATACTATTTATCAGCTGTCGTTTAGCTTTCATACTGACATTAGGATGTGTGAGTAGTTGATACATCGCTGCATTAGCTTTTTCACATCTTGTTTCTTGTTTAGATAGTATGGCGCCCTCTCTGGCAAATCTCTACACCCCAGGGTAGAAGAGGAACAACTAAGTAAGTTAGTTTCTTGTTTCACTTCACCCGGTGTGGGGGAAAAATGGCCGAAGAAATTAAAAAAAAAAAACGATATGTCACGACTTACTTACTTAGTCGTTCCTCTTCTACCGTGAGGTGTAGAGATTTGGAAGAGAGAGAGCGCGCCATACTGTCCTATCGGCTGTTTTCCTCCTGGCCTCGTTCCATTCTAGCCCTCGGTCCTTCAAAGACCGTCTAAAGTTGTCCTCCCTGCGGACTCTGAGTCGTCATGTAGGTCTGGATCCCTGACTCTTAGTTTATGTCAAGACACAGCTGCCAAATTGTGAAAACCTACAATGCCAGTTTGGTGGTGTAGATCAACATACTAAAAACACGGAACAAAACATGACTGCGGCTATTACGCGTCTGCCGATTAATAGGATGTGTCCAGAAGGCATGTATACTGTACAAACAGAGCACTACAGCTGAGACATCCCACAATGGGCTTAATGGCGGAACTATGTTAACTTTTTACTACTAGATGCATGGCTCAAACCCCTGCATGAACTACTGTTTGAAAAAGAATGCCACTGAAGTATATATCTTCCTACCAGTTCAGCGCAGACATGTATTCTGCCACAAGAATGCAAGAAGGGGTACACAGAAGTATCTAATTGACCTGTATCACGCCTGCTTCAAGCAGTTCCAGGGACTCAACGTCCCGTTACCGTCATACATAATTAGACACTATCACATATATCTTATGTAAATCGTTAGTATTAAATGATGGGGAAAATACTGATCCATGGGATTAGTAAGTCTATTGTATATGTATTGTCCTTCTGTATTATTATAAATACATGTTATGTCACAAGAGTGCCAACTGTTTTGTATTTACCAATTTCACAGAGGGATAACGGACTTTGTGGCCACCATGTACTTTACAGATATGCAATTTAATAACTTAATTAACAGACATTTAGGGCATGAAGAAGACATGGAAATACCTTGAGCTGATGGCAAGGGACAGGACAACTTGGCACGAGTTTTCCAACTTCTAAAGGACCTATGCTCCTTGGGGGGTTGAAAGGTAGTGATGTATTTAATAACTTCCGGTGTTCGCTGAACAAATTACGGGCCGCGTAGGCATAGCTGGTAGTCCTTTTCAGGGCTTCATCATACTAATAGATATATACTACTAGTCTTTTTCGGGACTTAGTATCTATCAACGCTTAACAGAGTTCATCTACTTTTGAATAGCAAATTGCGCTCTGATATAACCACATCATAAAGTCTACTTTGAAAAGAACGTGCCTCGCCACAAGAAGGCAAAACCTGCAAAGGAAATACTTTTTAGTAATTTCCCCAGAAAAATAAACTGTTTAAAATAAAAACGTAAAATCTTTCATACTATTTGGCTCAGAAATGTGGCGAGTCACTAACAGTATCACGTCAAACTTCAGAAATTCACCAACAGGTGCATCAGTCGCAGCCTCCTTATCAAATGTCCTGATGTGATGGCAAACACTGTACAGACCTATGAAGCAGAACCAAACACGAGCAAGCACAACTAGAGATGAAAGAGAGAAAATGGAGATGCACAGAACACGCCTTAAGGAAACCACCAACCCGCATAACTAGATATGCCTCTGACTGAAACTCAAAGGGCAAGAGCAAACAGAACATGGAGAAGAAGGTAAAAGTCAGTAATCGGACCCTCAAGGAAGAGATCAAGAAGACGGCCTTAAATCAGTGGTGAGAAGAAGCTGCAGCTCTGTAATCTGCGGGGAACGAACGAATGGATAATGATAACGAACATTCGCAATGCCTGAAGATTCTCAGAAAAAATTTTCTTTACAACATTTTGAACGATAATGTGAGTCTGATTCTGACTATTCCTATTTTCGCCTTGATCTCTAATACGTCAACAAGTATTTTAACAAATATATATATACATGACGGGAAATAAAGCTTAAATCCATGTACTACCAAGGCTAAATAGTTAGAGAACGTTCCTCTCGCGGCGAAGTTATCAGATTCCGTTGTCGAAACCTGGTGGCATCACGCTGCAGTCTGACCATCTGTAAACTGGTACCTGACTTTGCTCTTGAGTTGGGGAAGGCAAAGGCGGGAAAGAAGGGACCTGGTCACCCCACCTCATAAAAAAAAGCTGGACCTAATATGCTGACATCACTAACACGTCACTCCCCTAATGCTGTATCTGCTATGGGACTACCTTGACCTTCTACTACTAAGGCTACTTGTCATCTTCAAGGTTATCAGTTATTTGAGGCTAGCCAAAGGAATGTTTGCTAACAGCAAACTGCACTAGATATGTGGTTAACACTGTTGCAATGGCTTTCAAACAAATATGGTCGCTGTCTATTCTACTACAGAATTCTATTTTAAATACAAGGTAAGAGATAACACACAAAACGTACGACACTAACTCTTAGTTCGTTTCAAGTTATGGAACAGATTTAGTCTTCAGACATCTACTGGCTTATTTATCCAATATAGAAAACCAATCAACTGTGGCCAGAGCGAGTTTATTTGACAGACCGAAGCTAGATTAGTTGGCACAAGCGTTCTGTCAACATCCGGCTCAACAAATTAAAAACGATACATACACACACGACAACTTCAAAGAAGGCAGCAGAACAACGCAGTTCAGCTATACACACTATCCAAGGAATCGAGGCATAAATATGCCCCGCAAGGTACACGTTGTGAAAATGGAAGGGGCAAGAAATTATCACGGACCTACTCTAGGTGTGAATGGGTAGAAGTAGAGATGTCAAAGCTTCTTGTTGAATTCATTCATCTTTTTTCGCTCCTTATGAGTATGGGGCCACCACTGCAGCTTGCTCACATGTAGGAAGCCTGCGACAAAACATTCATTAACTCTTGTAGCAGCGGATCTGTTGCCCAGCTCCGTGCGCAAATATCGTTGAATACAGACGTCATTAACTTTGTAGCAGCGGGATCTGTTGCCCAGCTCCGTGCGCAAACATCGTTGAATACAGACGTCATTAACTCTTGTAGCAGCGGGATCTGTTGCCCAGCTCCGTGCGCAAATATCGTTGAATACAGACGTCATTAACTCTTGTAGCAGCGGGATCTGTTGCCCAGCTCCGTGCGCAAATATCGTTGAATACAGACGTCATTAACTCTTGTAGCAGCGGGATCTGTTGCCCAGCTCCGTGCGCAAATATCGTTGAATACAGACGTCATTAACTACTTTCTGGGTGTGAATATCAAACGCATGGCAAAAATTATGGCTGACAGAGGACGAAGCCCCACAAGGACATAGAAGAAGGTAACCTGGGTGCACAAGTAAACGAATATTTGAAGTACAACTTTACATAACATCATCATCACCACCATTACTCGCCAGCTCCCGAAATGAGCACAAGCCTTCAATAAACTCATGCTAAGTCTTCCTATCCCGCGCCATTAGCTCCAAGTCTTCCTATCCCGCGCCATTAGCTCCAAGTCCTCCTATCCCGCGCCATTAGCTCCAAGTCTTCCTATCCCGCGCCATTAGCTCCAAGTCTTCCTATCCCGCGCCATTAGCTCCAAGTCTTCCTATCCCGCGCCATTAGCTCCAAGTCTTCCTATCCCGCGCCATTAGCTCCAAGTCTTCCTATCCCGCGCCATTAGCTTCTTCCTATCCCGCGCCATTAGCTCCAAGTCTTCCTATCCCGCGCCATTAGCTCCAAGTCTTCCTATCCCGCGCCATTAGCTCCAAATCTTCCTATCCCGCGCCATTAACTCCAAGTCTTCCTATCCCGCGCCATTAGCTCCAAGTCTTTCCATGTTTTCCTCATCCCTATTTATCTCTCTCCAGTTCTCTTCTCCAAGCGTTTTCCCGTCTCTCTATCTCTCTTAAATTGAGTATTTCCAGAACAAGGACTGCCTTGTAATGTTATTAACAGGTGTCTTTAATGTGTGTCTTATCCATCGCCGGCGTCTTCTTATCTTCTAACTGCACACATGGAAAAAAAAAGACAAAACAGCAGACGATTTTCGGGGGGGGGGGGGGGGGGGGGGGGGGGGGGAGGGGGGGGGGGGGGGTGCGGCGGGGGGGGCCGGTGGGGGGGGGGTGGGGGGGAACTCGTCAAAGACCAGATTGGACAGAGTATGTTTTGTTTCTTGTCTTACGCGCCTCCCCGAACCTGAGAAATACCGATGCCGTAGATTAAAACGATGACAGGTACTTAAAGAGCTAAGCACAACTCCACGGTACGCTGGAATTCTGTGGCGGAAACAGCAAAACTCTGTCAAACTGCGCCGCCGAAATATGATTTCTCAGTGATGTGCCTTTCATCATTTATTTCAATCCTAAGATGTACAGTATTTTATATAATTTTATTTCATCTTTTATTTGAATATAAAGGTTCACATCAAAGTATTTAACCTTCGAATTCTCGTGGCCCTCCGTCACACTAGTATCACCTTTTCCCACTAAAGTTGCTATCTTTTTTAATGGTGCATTTTTTTTCGAGATGGGAACTAATTTTGCGCGCCTGTTGAAATAACGCGCGTCTAGTATCATTTCTTAATAATGGCGGATGTTTAGACACAATTTATTGATTTGTTTCAATCTGTAATTCTGGTGAGTATGCGTAAAGAATGGAGTTGTCACATTTACAGTAACTCGGTCGAAAAAACATCATCATCAGCTGCCATCTCCACAACGAAGGTTGGCTGTAATAGATCTCCAACGTCTTCTGTCTCTTGTCTTGGTGGTGCACTCTGATAGACTCTTTCCTGTCCATCTCTTGATGTTATCTTCCCACTTATAGCGCAGTCTTCCCCTTGCACGGTTGCCTTCAACTCTCCCATTATGGTCTTCTGTAAGGTGTTATGCCTTTTTATGTGGCCAAAGTATTTTAGCTGCCTAACTTTGATCTCCCTCATTAGTTCTCTTTTCATACCTAGATTTTCTAGGACCTCCTTATTTGTTTTCTTCTCTTTCCATGAGATACGCCCCATTCTTCTATATATCCACATTTCAAGAGCCTCAATTCTTTCTTCCAATTGCTTATTCATCGTCCATGTTTCTACACCATACAGTAATGCAGAATATATATATATATATATATATATATATATATATATATATATATATATATATATATATATATATATATATATATATATATATATATATATATATATATATATATATATATATATATATATATATATATATATATATATATATACGAGGGGCGTTCAGAAAGTAATGCACCACATCGTTTTTCTCAGGAGCTGTTTATTCAAAAAGAATGAAATTTATACACAATATACATGGCTATGTCATGTAAGCATCGGTATTATTCAACATAATCCCCATCAACTTGTACGGCTTTATACCAGCGCGAAACAAGTGCATGTATTCCTAGCCCGTACCAGATTTTGTCTTGATCATGTAGCCATTTCTTCGCTGCATGAATCACTCCTTCATCATCTTCAAACCTTGTCCCACGGAGTGCATCTTTAAGTGGACCACATAGGTGAAAATCAGAGGGTGCCAAATCAAGACTATAGGGTGGATGGGGTAGTACAGTCCAACCCAACTTGGTGATTGCTTCCCGTGTTGCCAGACGTGTGTGAGGGCGCGCATTGTCGTGAAGGAGAAGCAGGTCTGCTGGATTCTTGTGCGGCCGAACTCTGCGAAAACGTTGATTGAGTTTTTTCAATGTCTTAATGTAAGCTTGCGAATTGATTGTCTCTCCTCTTGGCATAACGTCCACAAGAATCACACCTTCAATGTCCCAAAAGACAGTGATCATGACCTTTCCAGCTGAAGGAATCGTTTTGAATTTCTTTCTTCGTGGTGATTGCGGGTGATGCCACTCCACTGAGTGTCTTTTTGTCTCAGGTTCAAAATGATGTGCCCAGGTTTTGTCACCTGTAACGATTTTAGCCAAAAAGTTCTCTCCATCAGCATTTAAACGCTCCAACAATTCAGAAGAAATTGCTTTCTTTTGCAATCGGTTGTCATTTGTGAGACTTCGAGGAACCCATCTTGCGCAAACCTTAGAAAATCCAAGAGTTTTTATAACTGCATTTGCACTACCAATGCTGACTGACAGCTGCAAGGTCAACTGTTGAGTAGTGATTCGCCTATCAGTAAGAATAATGCACTCAGCGCATTTCAACATTTCTGCGTTGGTGGCTATGGCAGGACGTCCACAGCGCGGCCGATCAAGCAGCTCCATATCTCCACTTCCTGATTCTTTGATTCTCTGAACCCAGCGACTGACTGTACTCCTGTCGACTGCAAAACTTCCACACACATCACATAGACGGTTGTGAATGTTCACAACAGTTTCCTTCTCTGCAACGAGAAATTCTATCACAATTCGCTGCTTATAACGCAAGTTGCTAACACGCTTCCCTTCAACGGTTTAGGGCAGCCGTATTATTTGGCCGGTTGCGGTGCAATTTGGTGCACCCAATTGGCACATGCCACATTTGAAGTGTGCAAAATTTCATGCTTCTATCTTCATTATTAGCTGAGAAAAACGATGTGGTGCATTACTTTTTGAACGCCCCTCGTAAATATATATATATAAACACATTATGATTCTCAGTTTTAATTTGTGAGATAACTGTTTAGATGTCAGTATTTGTTTCAACCTTCTTCTTCTTTGATCCTTAGCCGCCGACCACCAAAGCAGTCAGTGGCCATCACGCCTAGTGGCGTCTTGTAGGGCAACAATAAATTGATTCCACTTTGCTCGGTCGGTGGCCATCCTTCGTACAGTGCCCCAATTCTGGTTCATTCTTTGCATCTCAGCCTCCACAGTCCTCCGCCAAGTTGTTTTTGGTCGGCCTCTCTTTCGTTTTCCTTCAGGGGTCCAAAGCATAGCTGTTCTTGTGATGGCATCGGGGTCTCTTCTGAGGACATGGCCAACCCAGCTCCAGCGTCTGCCAGCTATGATGGTGTGCATGTTCTCTTCTTGCTCCGAGTAAGCAGATCTTGGTTGGTGATGGTATTCGGCCAAAATATTCGGTGAATTTTTCTTAGGCATGTTGTGTGAAAAGAGGACAATTTCGACGTTTCCTTCTCTGTAACTCTCCATCTTTCCGCATCATAGAGAAGCACAGAAAGCACACAGCTCTGATTTAATCTTAATTTTGTGCTTGTGCTGTATTGGGAGGACTTCCAGATGTTATTTAGGCTAAAGAAGGCTGTTCTTGCCTTATTCATTCTGATGTTGATGTCTCTGCCTGCCCCACCGTCTGGTGTTACTATGCTTCCTAGGTATGTGAAGGTATCTGTCTGTACCAGTTGCTGATTCCTTACTGATATGGGCTCAGGGTTGCTCACATTGAGCGTCATGACCTCTGACTTCTTTAAATTGATGTTCAAGCCCACCTTCTGGCTATACTTATTAAGTCTATCCGTTTTTTTCCTGGATGTGTTGATGTCCCTATGTATACTGTCAAACGCCTTTTCAAAATCAACGAAATTAATGTACAGCTGTCTTTGCCATTCTGAGCACTGCTCTATAATGTTCCTGAGGGTAAATATATGATCTACACATCTTCTGTTCTTTCTAAATCCTGCTTGTTCTTTCCTCAATTTGTGGTCTACTGCTTTTGAAATTCTCTGTATAATTATCCTGCCTAGTATTTTGCTGGGAACTGAGAGAAGAGTGATTCCTCTCCAATTATTGCAGTCTTGGGCAATTTGACAATTATTCCTTTGTTCCACTCTGTTGGTGTTGTCCCTGTTTTCCAGACTTGTGCAAATAGCGGTTCTAATAGTTCTGCTGCTAGCTCAGGGTCTGTCTTAAATAACTCTGCATTTAAGTTATCATGGCCAGGAGCTTTTCCATTCTTTAACCCTTTGATTCTTCTTCTTCTTCGATCCTTAACCACCGACCGTCAAAGCAGTCAGTGGCCATCACGCCTAGTGGCGTCTTGTAGGGCAACAACAAATTGATTCCACTTTGCACGGTCGGTGGCCATCCTTCGTACAGTGCCCCAACTCTGGTTCATTCTTTGCATCTCAGCCTCCACAGTCCTCCGCCAAGTTGTTTTTGGTCGGCCTCTCTTTCGCTTTCCTTCAGGGGTCCAAAGCGTAGCTGTTCTTGTGATGGCATCGGGGTCTCTTCTGAGGACATGACCAACCCAGCTCCAGCGTCTGCCAGCTATGATGGTATGCATGTCCTCTTGCTTGCTACGAGTAAGCAGATCTTGGTTGGTGATGGTATTCGGCCAAAAGATTCGGTGAATTTTTCTTAGGCATGTTGTGTGAAAAGAGGACAATTTTGACATTTCCTTCTCTGTGACTCTCCAGCATTCCGCACCATAGAGAAGCACAGAAAGCACGCAACTCTGGTATAATCTTAATTTGTGCTTGTGCTGTATTGGGAGGACTTCCAGATGTTATTTAGGCTAAAGAAGGCTGTTCTTGCCTTATTCATTCTGATGTTGATGTCTCTGCCTGCCCCACCGTCTGGTGTTACTATGCTTCCTAGGTATGTGAAGGTATCTGTCTGTACCAGTTGCTGATTCCTTACTGATATGGGCTCAGGGTTGCTCACATTGAGCGTCATGACCTCAGACTTCTTTAAATTGATGTTCAAGCCCACCTGCTGGCTAAATTTATTAAGTCTATCCGTTTTTTCCTGGATGTGTTGATGTGAATGTGCCAGCAGTGCAATGTCATCTGCATATTCCAGATCTTCCAATGTTGAAAATGTAGTCCATCTTATTCCTCTTGGACTGCCCTCTGTTGTCTGGCGCATCACCCAGTCTATGACTGTTAAAAATAGAGTGGTTGATAAGGGGCATCCCTGTCATACTCCTGTCTTCACCTCGAAGGTTAGGTTGCTCTGCCCAACACTACACGTAAAGTTGGCATAGAGGCTTTTTATGATTGACACTATGCAGCTTGGAATTCCATAAGCCCTCAGTATTTTCCATAAACTGTCCCTATGTATGCTGTCAAAAGCCTTTTCAAAATCAACGAAATTAATGTACAGCTGTCTTTGCCATTCGAGCACTGCTCTATAATGTTCCTGAGAGTGAATATATGATCTACACATCTTCTGTTCTTTCTAAATCCTGCTTGTTCTTTCCTCAGTTTGTGGTCTACTGCCTTTGAAATTCTCTGTATAATTATCCTGCCTAGTATTTTGCTGGGAACTGAGAGAAGAGTGATTCCTCTCCAATTATTGCAGTCTGAAAGATCTCCCTTCTTGGGCAATTTGACAATTATTCCTTTGTTCCACTCTGATGGTGTTGTCCCCGTTTTCCACACTTGTGCAAATAGTGGTTCTAATAGTTCTGCTGCTAGCTCAGGGTCTGTCTTAAATAGCTCTGCATTTAAGTTATCATGGCCCGGAGCTTTACCGTTCTTCAGCCCTTCGATTGCTGTGATGATTTCTTCTTTTCGTGAAGTGTCTGTTTTTATGTCTAGATCGTTTTCAGCCTCAGGAACATTCAATTGTGTCTCTGGTGGTTCCTTGTTCATAGTTTCTCTGAAGCGCTCTGCCCATCTTGTTTCCTGTCTCCCTGCTGTCGTGATGAGATTTCCTTGCTTATCTCTTACTAATGTAATGTTGTTTGCACCGCGTCTTCCGCTGATGAATTTAGTTCTTTTGTATACTGTGCTTTGTTCATTTCTCAGTGCTGCCTCTTCTGCCTGTTTTGCAAGATCGTCTAGGAAATTCCTTTTGTTGGCTCGGGTTTGGCGTTTAACTTCCCTGTCCAGTTGACTGTACTGTTCACTATATACTTACTTACTTACTTAGTCGTTCCCCTTCTACCGTGAGGTGTAGAGGTTTGGAAGAGAGAGTGCCAGACCATTCTATCAGCTGTCTTCTTCCTGGCCTGGTTCCATTCTAGTCCTCGGTCCTTCAAAGATTGTCTAATGTTGTCCTCCCAGCGGACTCTGGGTCGTCCTGGAGGTCTGGATCCCTGGCTCTTTGTTTCCCATGCTTGTCGTGGTAGCCGATCTTCTCCCATTCTGCAGACATGGCCAAACCATCTTAGTTGGGACTGTTCTATTTGGGTCTGCAGCGGATGGGATTTCAGGCCTTGACGTATCGTCTGGTTGCGGACCATGTCTCTTCTTGTTACTTCAACCACTTTCCTCAGATACCTCATTTCTGAGGTTTGGATCTGGCTTTTGTGGGTGTAGTCATTGCCCACGACTCGCATCCATATGTCAAGACTGGGACATAGGTGGAGCGGTATACAGCCATCTTCGTTTTCTTACCAACCTCTTTCTTGCTGAGGAATCCACGATTTATGGCCTGAAAAAGTCTCCCAGCCGCTGCTTTTTGAGTGGCCAACTCTTCTTTGATGCCTCCCTTTCGGTCTATAATAGCTCCGAGATATTTAAAGTGGTCGACCTGCTCCAGGACCTGTTCTCTCCAACTTAATCTGATGTTTTCTTTCTTCTCTCGTGATATCACCATGGATTTTGTTTTAGAGCTGCTTATGACCATCCCTTCTCTTCTCTCCAGCTCTTCCTTCCAGACTTGCAGTGTTGGATTGGGAGATGTGCCTCTGATTTAGCAATCAGGGCAACATCATCAGCAAATGCCAGCTCCGAAATATAGACCTTCTCATCTTCCAGTACCCCACTGAATACTTTCTTGTTCTCTCCTTACATGCCTTGATGACATCGTCCATAAGGAGTATGAAGAGGTAAGGTGATAGGATATCACCTTGTCTTACACCACTGGTGGTCCTGAACTCTTCTGACTTATGGTTTGCTGTCCTCACATAATTTCTGCAAGACTTGTAGAAGCTCTGTATAGCATGAATCAGAGGTGCTGGAATATTCTTCCTTGCCAAACAGTCCCAAAGTTTGCTCCAAGGGACCCTGTCAAATGCCTTTTCCAGATCTATGAAACAAAGATGGATCTCACTCTTATACTCAAGGGCCTTTTCACTCAGCTGCTGTTCACTATATAGTTGCTTTAACCTGGGGGACTTCGCTTCTGTTTTCTTTCTTTTCATTTCCTTTCTCATCTTTATGGTGTTTAGTGTTTCTGGTGTTATCCAGTCTTGCTTCTTCCTTTCCTGGAATCCTAAGCATGATTTGCTACTTTCCTTATATATTGTTGAAATGGTGTTAAAATTCTGGTCTATATCATCAGTCAATGTCTTTTCCTGGCTTTTGGCAAATTGATATCGTTTCTTAATGTCGGCCGCAAAAGCTTTTCTGGTAAGGGGTCCTTCAATTTGCTGATGTCAAACCTTTTCTGTGTAGTTACAGTTGGTCCAGCCCTTCTTAGTTTCACTTTCAGTTTTGCAACTACTAAATGGTGATCGCTTCCCACATCTGCACCTCTTCTTACCTTCACATCTTGTAATGCATGTCTCCATCTACCGTTAACCATGATGTGGTCTATCTGGTTTCTGTCCCGACCATTTGGTGATTCCCATGTTAACTTGTGAATTTCCTTATGTGGGAAAAGTGTTCCTCCAATGACCAGGTTGTTTATGCTACAGAAACTTATTAGCTTATCCCCATTTTCGTTTGCTATTCCACTGCCGCATTTCCCCATTGTTCTTTCATTATATGTATTATGTGTACCAACTTTCGCATTGAGGTCTCCCATTACTATAACAAGATCATATCTAGGTGTGTCCTCCATTTCTTTCTGCAGTTGTTGATAGAATTCATCCTTGACCTCCTCATCGCTATCATTCGTTGGTGCGTAGCATTGTATTATTGTACTGTTGGTGAATCTCCCTCTCAATCTCAATCGTATCAGTCTGTTGTTGATGGGTTTCCATTCCAGTAATGTCCTTTCTATCCCTTTCTGTAGAATAATGGCTACGCCTTCACTGTGCTGTCCATCCTCTCTTCCAGAGTAAAGTACTGTTTCTCCTGTTGCTGTTTTAACTTTTCCTGCCCCTGTCCATCTGCTCTCACTTATCCCTAGAATGTGTAACCTATAGTTTCTCATTTCTGCCGTGACCTGTCTTAGTTTACCTGTCTCGTACATTGTCCTGACATTCCAAAATCCTATTCTTGTATCCTGTTTTGCGGTCAGGACATCCGTTTTCATGTCAGTGGCTTCCTTTCGGCTTTCACCACTGACAGTCATACGAGCCACAGACTCCGAATGTCCATCCCGCAGCAAAGTTTGTTCATTTGATGTTGTTTCCGTAACTTCATTATTTTTTTTACATAGACAGGGGTGTCAGCCCTATGCTAAAACCCCCAACCTGGAGGACCAGGGTACCAGCTTTTGTCTGACCCCTACCCACACAGACCAGTCCAGCTTGGTTAAACCTACCAGGAGTAAAACTCCCACTGGCATAGCTCTGGGGATTGTCAGGGTACGCAAGCTGCCATACCGCTACAAGGTATAGGTACCATTGATGGCAGAACCCTTTGATTGCTGTGATGATTTCTTCTTTTCGTGGAATGTTTGTGTTAACATCTAGATCGTTTTCAGCCTCAGGAACATTCAATTGTGTCTCTGGTGGTTCCTTGTTCAGAGTTATTCTGAAATGCGCTGCCCATCTTGTTTCCTGTCCCTCTGCTGTCGTGATGAGATTTCCTTGCTTATCTCTTACTAATGTAATATTGTTAGCACCTCGTTTTCCACTGATGAATTTAGTTATTTTGTATATTGTGCTTTGTTCATTTCTCAGTGCTGCCTCTTCTGCCTGTCTTGCAAGATCGTCTAGGAAATTCCTTTTGTTGGCTCGGGATTGGCGTTTAACTTCCTTGTCCAGCTGACTGTACTGTTCGCTATATAGTTGCTTTAACCTGGGGGACTTCGCTTCTGTTTTCTTTCTTTTCATTTCCTTTCTCATCGTTATGGTGTTTAATGTTTCTGGTGTTATTCAGTCTTGCTTCTTCCTTTCCTGGAATCCCAAGCATGATTTGCTGCTTTCCTTAGATATTGTTGAAATGGTGTTGAATTTCTGGTCTATATAATCAGTCAATGTCTTTTCCTGACATTTGGCAAATTGATATCGTTTCTTTATGTCAGCCGCAAAAGCTTTTCTGGTAAGGGGGTGTCCTTCAATTTGCTGATGTCAAACCTTTTCTGTGTAGTTACAGTTGGTCCAGCCCTTCTTAGTTTCACTTTCAGTTTTGCTACTACTAAATGGTGATCACTTCCCACACCTGCACCTCTTCTTACCTTCACATCTTGTAATGCATGTCTCCATCTACCGTTAATCATGATGTGGTCTATCTAGTTTCTGTCCCGACCATTTGGTGATTCCCATGTTAATTTGTGAATTTCTTTATGTGGGAAAAGTGTTCCTCCAATGACCAGGTTGTTAATGCTACAGAAACTTATTAATTTATCCCCATTTTCGTTTGCTGTTCCGCTGCCGCATTTCCCCATTACTCTTTCATTATATATTGTGGGTACCAACTTTCGCATTTAGGTCTCCCATTACTATAATAAGATCGTATCTTGGTGTGTCTTCCATTTCTTTCTGCAGTTGTTGATAGAATTCATCCTTGACCTCTTCATCGCTATCATTCGTTGGTGCGTAGCATTGTATTATTGTAGTATTGGTGAATCTCCCTCTCAATCTTAATCTTATCAGTCTGTTGTTGATGGGTTTCCATTGCAGTAATGTCCTTTCTATTCTTTTCTGTAGAATAATGGCTACACCTTCATTGTGCTGTCCATCCTCTCTTCCAGAGTAAAGTACTGTTTCTCCTGTTGCTGTTTTAACTTTTCCTGCCCCTGTCCATCTGCTCTCGCTTATCCCTAGAATGTGTAACCTATAGTTTCTCATTTCTGCCGTGACCTGTTTTAGTTTTCCCGTCTCGTTCATTGTCCTGATATTGCAAAATCCTATTCTTGTATCATGTTTTGCGGTCAGGACATCCGTTTTCATGTCAGTGGCTTCCTTTCGGCTTTCACCACTGACAGTCATACAAGCCTCACACTCCGGATGTCCATCCCGCAGCAAAGTTTGTTCATTTGTTGTTGTTTCCGTAACTTCATTGTTTTTTTAACATAGACAGGGGTGTCAGCCCTATGCTAAAAACCCCAACCTGGAGGACCAGGGTGTCTGCTTTAGTCTGACCCCTGCCCGCGCAAACCTGTCCAGCTTGGTAGAACCTTCCAGGAGTAAAACTCCCGCTGGCATAGCTCTGGGGGTAATCAAAGTATGCAAGCCGCCACACCTCGACAAGGTATTGACACCGGTGATGGCAGTGTTTCAACCTACACTCCCTTAAATAATGATTCGGAGACGGGGTAACAGAAAATTTAATTGGAAATTATTATTTTTAAAAATCCGTACCAAGGCAAGATTTATACAAAAATAATATCCGTACATTTACAAAACTTGTTGTGATAAAGCAGCTATTAACTATTTAGTCAAATTTAAGCCAACTGGCCTTTTTCCAATTCTCCCGATGCCGTTTTTTGACGCGTTGCTCCATGGTTTCATAATCAATGTGTCCAGATAAATGACCACATGAGAATTACAGCCGCCATGATGACATGCAGCAGAAAAAGACACAACATAATTATTTCCCGCCATGCTTTGGCGGGTGACTTACTAGTAAATTTCAGATTTAAACATGACTGTTTCAGACTGTAAATCACATTACAGGACAGCTCTCACTGACCACGCCATGTGGTAACTTTCAGGATTACAGGGATGTGAAAGCATTTAAATGTCGAAAAACTGTTTGGAGATGTCAGGAACCTTGCGTTGACTACTGCTTTTATTAGAGTCATTAATGTGGAAGTCTTCTTCTTCTTCTTCTTCGTTCGCCCTGAAAAGGACGGTGGTTGCGTTGTGTCTGTTTACAACGTAGCTGTGATATCTGCACCTTTCGGTCGATACATCCGACTTCTGCACGGCATTTTTAGGACCGGGTTTGCCTTCCCATTTCGATCCACACTCGCTCAGCCAGCCTGCACAGCTGCAGACTGTTTCCAGGACCACCACGTGGAGGTGGAGTGCGGTCTTGACCAGCTCTGGTTCGCTGGTCCTGACGCAGGCAGTCAAGCTATGAGTCGCTGACTGCGGTCTCTATTGCTGCGTCTTGAGGTCCCATGTGGAAGTCTGAAGGCGATTGAGGAAGGAGAAGAAGAATTTAAATGTCGCAAGTAACTATAACCTTCTGATTTAAACAAACAGCACAGTCAAATACAACTGTAAACTTAAACCGTTATTATAAGAAATATTTATATGAAAACCAAAGCAGCCCGTAGAGTACACCTTCCAGGCTTAAACGGGTACCAGCATCAGTACTCACTAAACATATTTATTGACATAAATTTTACATCTGAACTGATCATTTATTTCGCCGCCGCTTCCCATCCGCACTTTCATCGGTTCTTAGATTCTTCTGCAGGAGTCAGGGGTCAGAGTGGCTAAGAGGTATGGCGTCCGCCTCGAGTTCTAGAGGTACCGGGTTCGATTCCCAGTTGAGGGAAAATAATTTATAGAATAAATATTTTTTTCAGAACCAGTGGTCCTAATGATGTCATCCCCCCCCCCCCCCCCCCGGTCTTCTGGGTAGTGAGATCGAAAAAAAAGGGGGAACAAAATTGGAGGTCCCGTGTGTACGTTAAAAATCCCACGGCAGTTTGAAATCGTAAAGAGTAGGCCTATCAGGCCGCTGCCCTGGCAAAATTTAAAAATTAGAAACATACCCACAACAAAAATATTTATAGAATGTGTGATTCCTATATACACACATTGGGATTCTCGCCGGTGCTACGGAGTTCGTGCACTGTGCTAATATCCTCCTTGTGTGATCTAAGGGAGGAGATCGGAGTACTGATGGAGTAGTCCGTGTGCAATGAAGATAGTCCTTAAAGCAAACCATCTACAGGAGTTACGATCGATCAACAAACCCCAAGACAATGATGCCGAATATGCATACCAATCGTACACCAAAATGTAACTCTAAACACTTCATCACTTTCTATCTACAGTAAGTCTAATTATCGAAACTCTGCTACTTATGTGCACAAGTACGTTTAGACAAACCTTGATGCATAACCAATACTCAACATTAGAAAAGCATCTGTGAATACTTCACATTAGAACAACCTTCGTGAATAACCAATAGTTAACACTTTGAAGAAATTCATTGTAAACACCCAACTAAGCAAGTTCACGCCGACTTGCCGACGCACTAAGAATGACTAAGACAACAGGATATCCAGCAAACTAAGACAGATACACATCACAACAGATCACTACAATAAACTTTATAGGAGGGGTTCTTAACATGCGGAGTGCGCCTCCTAGCGGAGGAGCAGAGGAGATACAGGGTAGGTGTTAGATGTCTCCCAGAACATTTTCCGTAACTGTTTTCTCACATAATATAATTTCCAAGTTTTGAATGAAACTACAGGGCAGTTGGGATGAGTGGAACTCGCTTAACCCGAATTTCGATTAAGTCAAATCAATTTTGCAGGTCCCGGCCAGAAGTCTTCTTTGGTAGAAACTCCTGATAAACAGAATTCCGGATAAGCCGAAATATTTTTGATGGCCCAAGCGGCTTCTGCTTATCAAGACTGCACTGTTTATAGTTTGCTTTATATGTATGTTTATTTGAAGCGAAACGTCACTCGGCGCCACCTTTCGATGAATGACCCAGAGGTAACTTGTCAAATGTCTGCATGTAACACTATGCTTTCAAAATTTTCACCCAAGGATGCGCTAGAATCATTTCCATCACATTTCTGTATCGTATGATGTAAGTTGAATTTCGGTTATAACTATGTTGATTCATATAAGTATTTAAAACATTTATACAGTTCTCAAAAATTAATTTCTGCCCTTACTGACTGATAGCAGCAACATCCGATCTCATTAACTCTATTCATTTCTATCCTTAGAAAACCCGACATATTTGTTAGGTAACTTTCGGAGTCGCACAAAGTACCTTAAAACATTTTTTTTTTTCAAACAAATATCGTTATTTTATAATAAAATACTACTTTTTTTTTTCGTTCGCTCAGCCAACTCTCAAAACTCTGGCCATTTTGAGCGGTAATTACGTTGTGTCGTAGTTTACAGCTATGCTGCGATATCTGCGCCTTTCGGCCCGACACATCCGATTTCAGCAAGCACTTTTTACGGGTTTGCTTCCCTGCCACCGTACGCCTATATAGTATGCTATACCTCATGTCCATACAATAGTTCAGTGAGGTGACTGCACCAGTGAGCGACATCGGAGACGTAACTGTGCCTCAGATCTGGGAGGCCCCCGCTTCCGGGAACACCACACACAGCCAATTGAGGCAACGGTCGCCGTTGAGATAAATACTACTTAAACTTTATTTAAAACGTAAAAGTTTTCTTTTAAAACCAGTTTTATCAAGAAATAATTAACGTCGAAGTAATGACTGCATACCGTAACCACTCGCCGCCATTATTAGTTTTTCGATAAAGTCGGATTTTACTGAAACGGGAAAAGATGAAAATAACGAACTTCAGCAATGATTTCAGTGAAGAATTCATCACTGATTCTGCAGATGATGATGTCTGGGACACTGAAACATTGGATTCAGACATGGATATTGACCATAATGTCCCTGCTGACCCAATTTATGAAGCAGACACAGCAAGGTACGATTTAACGACGTAATTAACGAGAAGGATTGTCTAAACCTAGCACTAGGCATTTTACTGGCATGTTATAGCCTAGTGACCTAATTTTTTTTACAAATTACCATTTAACTAGTTACTACAACCTATTTTCTATTAAAATCGGTAATTATTTTAACATTTAGTGTAAAAAAATATTTTCTTAATTTTGTAAAGGTTACCTGTCCATAGCAACGGTTTTACCGCAGATATATCGATGATGGCATAGGTCTCACAGATATGTCTGAGACTGATTTACACCGCTTCATCGACTTTGTGAACCACTTTCACCCCACCATTAAGTTCACCTTTAACTCGTTACTCCAACAGTTTTCTGTCTACTTCCTTGACATTACTATTTCTATCACGCCCTCCGGCCTTAATACCTCAGTATACTACAAGCCGACAGATGCCCACAGCTACCTCCTGTATACCTCTTCTCATCCTCGGGCCTGTCGTGACTCCCTTCCTTTTTCACAACTTCTCCGCCTCCGCCGTTTATGCCAAGACGACGATGACTTCCACTTACGAGCAAATGAGATGTTGGATTTCTTCCGTAACAGACTTTATCCAGAACATGTTCTCACCTCTGCTCTCCAACGTGTGCTCCCCATCTCTCGTCAGGAGGCCCTCAAACCTCACCATAAATCCACTTCGGAAAGAGTCAAATTAATCTTGACCCATCACCCTCATAGTACTACTGTCAAACAGATCCTTTTCCGCCACCTCCCTATCCTCCAAGCAGAGCCTGTGACCCAAGAAGTATCCAGTGACGCACCTTTGGTGGCATATAAACGTGACAAGAACTTGAAGGATCTTCTGTTCATTTCATTCAGCCGTCTCCCAAAGGAGAATGCCACCCACTTTGGCACACTACCCTGTGGTCGGTACAAGATGCAACACTGCAAGTATGTCACCTCAACCCAGAAGGTGTCCTTTCCTAAGGCTACGTACACCATCACTAGTAGCTTCACGTGTGAATCGCGCAATGTCATTTATACGATCATATGTAAACGTTGCTGCAAAACCTATATTGGCCAAACAGGCAAACGACTTGGTGACAGATTCAGCCAGCACTTAAATGACATCGCTCAGCAAAAGTCCACACCAGTTGCCATACACTTCAATGGTCCTGACCACCATGGTCCCATCGACATCCAGGTCACAGCGATCCGATCCTGTACCTGGGAAACTATTATAACAAAAAGAGAAAAAGGCTTTTTTTTTCCAAACCGTCTTTAAAAGAAATAAAATCATCTAAAAACCAACACTGTTCTCCCTCGCCCCCAACACTTTTCACACCTTTGTCTGAGGGAGAACCGTGATCAAGGAAGAAAGCTACCCCACCTATCTTGGGGTGACATTTGACCAAAGGCTAACATGGAATAAGCATATTGAAAATGCAGAAGGAAAGGCCCGAAGACGACTAGGCATACTCAGAAAATTAGCAGGTACCAACTGGGGAGCAAATGAACGAAATCTAAAGAAGATTTATAATGGAGTAATAAGAGCACACTTAGAGTTTAGCTCAGCAGCATGGTCATCAGCTGCTAACTCACATCTGCAGTCTTTGGACAAGGTGCAAAAGCCATGAAAACTACCCAATAACAGAGATGCAGAAGGTTGCTGGATTACAGACATTGTCCCATAGAAGAGACACAAAAAACCATGATCCAGATGGAAAAGTACAACAGTATGCCAATGCACCCAATGAAGGCAAGACTAGATGATCTGGCATTGGGACGTCTAAAGCGTAGCAGCTTTGTGCATCGGGGGAAAAGACTTATAAGACAGCATCAAGAAGACCTATCCATGAAGACAACACCACTGAAGCCCACCCTATACCCTGTACCATGGGAGCAGGCCAGCAGTGCCCTCCAAATTAATACATCAGTCAGTGGTCTCACAAGTGGATGTGAGTATAATGATCTGCAAAAACGAACTGCTACATTGAGTATGATCCAAGAAAGCATCCCGATCAATCATGGATACATGCCTATACAGATGGATCAGCAACTAATGCTGTTAGGAATGGAGGTGCCGGTATCTTTATCTCATATCCTGACAACCACTATGAGACTAGGCACATTCCCACTGGTAAATTCTGTTCCAACTATACAGCTGAGGTTCAAGCTCTAGAGCAAGCTGCAAATATGATTTATAACACCAACTCTGACTGCCACCAGGTAGTCATCCTCACAGATGCACTGTCTGTCCTGCAAGCTCTCAAGGGTGGGTAAACTCCCGCATCTGAGAAATGAACTAAACAAGGTAGCTGCCAAAAAGAGAACCATACTTCAGTGGGTACCATCTCATTGTGGTGTACCCGGAAATGAAAAGGCAGATAAACTTGCAAAAAGGGAGGAGAATGTGAACAAAAAGATAATGAAGTCACATACTTTGAGAAAAAGAGAGCTATCCAGACTATCAGAAGAGAACAGAACCAACCCAAAGACGACTATCACACTCTCGACCGGCAGGGACAGACAACTATTTTTCGACTCAGGACAGGGCATAACAAACTGAATAAACACATGCACAAGCTACGATTGTCTGCTTCACCACTGTGCACATGTGGATTAAACGAACAAACTGCTGAGCATGTTCTACAGGACTGTCCTCTGTATGACCAGTTAAGAAAGATATACTGGCCCAATGACTCAACACTAAACTTGTTAACAATACAGTGGAGGGATAATAAAACAGTTTCTATCATGTCTAATTTGATGTCAGCTTGTGGATACTCAGAAGTTACTAGAAGAACAAAAGTTAATGGGGAATTTAGAGAGTTAAAAGTTAAGAAGTCTAATGTAGTGAAACAATATAACACTTCTATGGGTGGGGTAGATAAAATTGACCAATTAATTAATAAATATCATGTTCTTAGGAAAACAAACAAATTTTTGAAAATCTTATTTTATCATTGTCTTTACAAGGCTAAGGTTAACAGCTATATTATTATTAAAGAGTGGAGAAAGGATCACCCTGATGATGAAGAACTAGAAACACCTAATAGATACCTTCAAACAGATTTTACGAAGGAACTAGTTAAAGAACTGGGTGCAATTAAAAAGCATCAGAATATTCCTTCTTCACATAATGCCATCAAAACTAAAATTAGCACCACACACTCAGTTATACCAGAATCTACCCATAGCAGGCGAAATTGTAAACATTGTTGGGCAACTCTAGGTATTGAAAAAAAAAATGCAATCAAAATGTATGCATGCCACACCTTTCTTTGATTCCTGAAATCTAGAAACTGCCTAGCTGAATATTGTAAGTTCTAAAACAATCTTGATATGTCTTATTTCTTTAATCAACTAAACTGATATGGTTATGAATTTCAGTTTGTTTTTTTCAAGAATCTTAGTTTATTATTTTTAATTTAAAGTTTCCACCGGTGCCCAGTTCAACGTACCAGTTTTAATTATTGTCTAATTAATTAATTTATTATCAGAATCTTTTAATTTTTTCAAAATATGTACATTTTGGATAGCCTTTTAACTAAAAGTACATTTGTTATATTATTTTAATGAGCTAGTTTTTTCTGGTTTAATTCTTGAATATCTCAGTTTATGTACATTTTTATGATAAATTCTGCAACTATTCTGACCTTTTGTTTATTATATTGTAATAAATTATTGCTGTAAATACCACAGACACATAGTTTATTCATTTTCTAACATACTGCTTTGGTTTCATGCATTTTTAAAGATTTTAGATGTTATTTTGTAATGTCACCATAATCATGTACAAATGCCCAGTTAGTGCCCCTTTTTACTTAACAATTTAATTCATTTTTTATTAATTAATTTATCATCAGGTTCATATAATTTTTTCAAATCATATAAAAAATTGGACATACTTTCAAATAAAAGCCACTGTCTTTTTTTGTTATTGTTTCTGTATGTAATTAGGTAATTAACTAGTTGTTACTCAACCAAGCTGAAAAACATCCAAAAATACCTACTACTGTACTAAAGTCAATTCAGTTCCAAACACATTGATGTATAATACCGATTGGTTTAATATATTTAAAAATATTTTACATGCTTTTAAAAAATGTCACATAAAAACCACACAAAAAACCTTAAAAAGTCAAGAATTGAATGGAGTTAAGGTAAATTATTTATTTTCCTTTTTGTATTTCTGTATGTGATAAACTGGCTAGAAATAAAATCCCTGCAGTAACATTTTAATTATGTCTTGATTAGTCCATTTATTAACGGGGGGGGGGGGGGGGGAAAAGAAAGAAAATGGGGCTGTACACTAAGTTACTCCCAGGGAAGGTATGAAGACAACAAAGGTTACAAATTTTTTTACCTAAAGCAATATTTCTGCACGTTTCATAAAACCGTAACTGACATGAGAAGTGCTGTTAATTTTGCAGACTTCCTACATTAATGCATGTGACCTTCCTCAAGTACAATGCCTGGTGGTGTAGGTGATCATGTATCTCCACAACTTCCTGTCTCCAGTACTGTTTATCAATCCCACTGTCAAATTCTTTCCATGCCATCACGTTCAACTATCTGGCATCTTCTCTCTTTATCGTCCTCTATATCTTTTTTCATCAATCGTTCTTGTTTGTCACGATATACTCTCATTACATGCCCAATGAAAGCGGATAGCTTTTCTTTCTTATGTCAGCAAAAATCTTCCTTTGCGTACTGGCCTCTTTCAGGACATTCTCACGTGACCTAAAGAATATGAACTAACGAAAACATAGGAATAATGAACGAAGTCACAAAAGTCACATATTCCCACACAGTATTACATCACAAATAATGCATTTGCCCCAATCCTTTACACCCAGCATGCAGATCTGACTGATGCCTTCGGACCATGCCATGAGCCCTTTTGGTTCTCTGGTGAAGGCTATGGACCACTTTGATTGTCCGATGAAGGCTATGGATCACTTTGATTGTCCGATGAAGGCTATGGACCACTTTGATTGTCCGATGAAGGCTATGGACCACTTTGATTGTCCGATGAAGGCTATGGACCACTTTGATTGTCCGATGAAGGCTATGGACCACTTTGATTGTCCGATGAAGGCTATGGACCCTCTGATTGTCCGATGGAGGCTATGGACCCTCTCTGATTGTCCGATGAAGGCTATGGATCACTTTGATTGTCCGATGAAGGCTATGGACCACTTTGATTGTCCGATGAAGGCTATGGATTACTTTGATTGTCCGATGAAGGCTATGGACCACTTTGATTGTCCGATGAAGGCTATGGATCACTTTGATTGTCCGATGAAGGCTATGGACCACTTTGATTGTCCGATGAAGGCTATGGATCACTTTGATTGTCCGATGAAGGCTATGGATCACTTTGATTGTCCGATGAAGGCTATGGATCACTTTGATTGTCCGATGAAGGCCATGGACCCCTTTGATTGTCCGATGAAGGCCATGGACCCCTTTGATTGTCCGATGAAGGCTATGGATCACTTTGATTGTCCGATGAAGGCTATGGATCACTTTGATTGTCCGATGAAGGCTATGAATCACTTTGATTGTCCGATGAAGGCTATGGATCACTTTGATTGTCCGATGAAGGCTATGGATCACTTTGATTGTCCGATGAAGGCTATGGATCACTTTGATTGTCCGATGAAGGCTATGGATCACTTTGATTGTCCGATGAAGGCTATGGACCACTTTGATTGTCCGATGAAGGCCATGGACCCCTTTGATTGTCCGATGAAGGCCATGGACGCCTTTGATTGTCCGATGAAGGCCATGGACGCCTTTGATTGTCCGATGAAGGCCATGGACCCCTTTGATTGTCCGATGAAGGCCATGGACCCCTTTGATTGTCCGATGAAGGCCATGGACGCCTTTGATTGTCCGATGAAGGCCATGGACCCCTTTGATTGTCCGATGAAGGCTATGGACCCCTTTGATTGTCCGATGAAGGCCATGGACCCCTTTGATTGTCCGATGAAGGCCATGGACGCCTTTGATTGTCCGATGAAGGCCATGGACCCCTTTGGTTGTCCGATGAAGGCCATGGACCCCTTTGATTGTCCAATGAAGGCCATGGACGCCTTTGATTGTCCGATGAAGGCTATGAACTCCTTTGATTGTCCGATGAAGGCCATGAACCCCTTTGTTTATTTGATGAAGACTATGGACCCACTTTGATTGTCCAATGAAGGCTATGGACCCCTTTGATTGTTTGGTGAAGGCTATGGAGCCCCTGTGATTGTCTGATGAAGGATACAGACCCCTTTGATTGTCCGATGAAGGCTATGAACCCCTTTGTTTATTCGATGAAGACTATGGACCCACTTTGATTGTCCAATGAAGGCTATGGAGCCCCTGTGATTGTCTGATGAAGGCTATGAACCCCTTTGTTTATTCGATGAAGACTATGGACCCACTTTGATTGTCTGCTGAAGGCTATGGAGCCCCTGTGATTGTCTGATGAAGGCTACAGACCCCTGTGATTGCCCGGTGAAGGCAATGGACCCCTTTGATTGTCCGGCGAAGGCTATGGACCCCTTTTTGGGAAAAAAGTACATAAAAGCATAATTAAAAGTTTTACACTTTTTACAGTTTTAGGTGACGTACGCGGACCCCCCCCCCCCAAGAATCCATTCACAGAACACTTAAAGGGTCCATGGAGCACAGATAAAGATACCCTGATCTACAGGTAAGCTACATACACCAGTATCTAATTTCACAAAACGATAAAGCACAGCGGGGCAGGTGTCATGTCAAACATAATTAAAATAACAACAGGTTCACTCGTGTATCTGTGGTTTGTCGCTATCGATCGATAATAAGAACATGAGTGGGCCAGCGCTAAGACTGAAGTAACTGAAAAAATAAAGATAGTGAAAAATCTTATCATATAGAGGAAACTACAGCTTATGTTACAATGTCGAGATTTTCTTCAGAGGAAGGAAGCAAGAAAACAGTGCAGAAGAGGCGGTAAACTGAATGTTTACAATGCCACATAAAAACTGAAAAAAGGGATATACTGCCAGTCGCGTGGGTGAAATTGTGGTCCAGTAACATTAGAGGATGAAGCTGTCGATCACCACAAGTGGCGATGCTCCCTACGGCGCCACATCTGATTGGAGGAAGAGAAGCTCTTACAACAAGCAGAAGAGAAAAAAAAACACGCCGAAAAGGTACACCAGGCAAAATTTAAAAAAATCAGCTGAGGGCAATGACCTCAAAAACGAACTACTATAGTCAGTTATGACTGAATGAGTGAGTCTACAACTAGGGGAAATTATGGTCTGAATAAAAACCTGGGTGTAAATAATCGTGTTATGATGGTTATCACGTGCGATAGGTCAGCTGTCCGCCTTTTGTGGATAGGCCATTTAATTACAGTCACAGTAGACTTTCAGTCAAGGCTTTAATTTTCGGGGCTCTAGAGTCGGCGTTAAGCTTTCCTGGATGATAACAATTTTTTTTTTTAAAGTGTGATAAAAAAAAATAAAAAGGGTTCCTGTATGCACGTACACGCATATTTAAGATCAACGCGCATATGAAAAAAGCATAGTCTATGATCCTAATTCATGTACACACACAGCTGTCTAAAAGTCAGTAGCAAAATCTACGCCAAAAATAACATATTTACACAATATGAACGAGGCCATAATTGCCTCTGCGGAACAGGGGTAAAATTCAACACATTAGGGAAAAAAAGAAAGAAAGAAAGAGAACAAGGGGCACAGAGAAAGCGACACCACGTGTTTACAAAATTCTTAACGGTATGATCAGGTTTTCAATGACATATGCGTTCCAAAACTATCCCATTCAGAGGCGTACTCAAAATATTTGACACCTGGGACGCATACTACCTTTGGCACCCCCTCCCCCACAAAGAAACACAAGGCCAAGTATACTTTTAACAGTAAGTACTATCATAAACGTGTCCGATGGCACCCCCTCCTGGCTGTCACCCGGGTCGGACCGCCCCCCTCACACCCACTTTAGTACACCACTGATCCCATTCACTCAGACCATCTAAATCAAATGAATATATAACATTCAGACATCTATCAGTAAAACATTTAAGACTAAACGTCACGCGGTTGTATAACTTTTACACTGAAGCAAATGTTAACGTGGAAGTTAACTTATAATTTTAACAAATGTCACGCTGAGTTATTGTTAAACATTAGCGCAAACTTAACTTTTAGGCTTACCGTGACACGCGGAACACACAAACTTAACTATCATGTCGAACTATAGGGTGACTAAAGTAACTGCCTATTTTAAAACTGTTATTTCTTCACTTCTACCCAAATAATTTAAATGCAACAAACGTCAAAATAAAGACAATTATCTGTTTTCTATTACATAAAATATTAACACATTAACTACCGAATTAAAAAACACACTGTGGCCAAATTAAATTTTTTTCCCATTTTCATCCTGTAGGTGTTTGCACAAAGTAAGCTGTAGTTTTCGTAATTGTTTACAGATTTGTATGAATTACACGTAATTTTAAAGATAAATGAATGTACTATTACAATAAACATTGGTTGCAACTCTAATAGAGGTTGTTGCTATTTAACGGCCCTCCAATGGCCGAGGACTTGCAATATTTTAACAATTATAACTGCTTGCGCCCCATCTCTATCAAAATTACAATTTCAATCAATGTGCACACCGTTTTCACTCTTGTCCTCGTCGCTAGATCTTTCAGTCAATAGTTGAAACATGTTTCTATCCTATTCAGCCGTTAGACGAGATGTACACGCATTTTTTGTAGTCCTAGCACTAGTTGCCACGGTAAACAGTTTTACACGATTTGGTAACTAACCCAAAACGCTGAAAAATATGAACATAATATCAATTTTTCAGTGTTCTACAACAACCATGCTTTGGGAATTTGTTTTCCGGTGGCAACATAAAATTTCGAACCAGATCAGAGAGAGTTTCAGTACATTTTTCATTCGTTTTATTACTAAAATTAGATTGGCGCCCTGAGCGGCTTGCGGTCCAAATGTGATTATGTTGTGAGCCGCTGACAGCGGCTTGCGGTAGTTAATGAGTTAAGCCACAATGACGCCACAACACAGCGTGAGATCCGGTTTGTTCAACACACGATGTCAAAGCGATTTTTGCTGTCTCTTGGCAACGTAAGTTTATCGTAAGATTATATTTTATTTTGTCTATGGAAAAAAACAAACATTAAACTTATTTGTCAAATGCTAGTTTTGACATGTTTCGTGTACATCCAATGCATACAAGTGAGGACATCAAAATCTAAAAATAGAAACTGACTTTTCTATCACCAAGCACGCTTATAGAAATGGTGCCACGAAAAGAACTTCAAGGACGTTACATTCGGACAAATTTCCCGTTTGAAACATAGCTACACAAAATCATTAAGTCTAACACGGCTAAACATAGTCTAATGCCCACCAACAACAATGGGTTCAATATCTGATTTAACGATTCTATTGTGTTCCTCCCCCTCCCCCAGACTATACGTTTAGTATTCACCAGCAGTGAAGAGTACACACAAAAAAAACAGAACACGTTTATCTCTGTAGCAGTTTCCCCACTCGAAAAGTGCAAAAATTAAATTTTGCGTGAAACAAACGCACGTGTAGGAAACTGGCACAGCGCGCGCATCAGTCGCACGGTGTTTCTAAGACACGTGATCGACGTGCTTAGCGCTCGCATCAGTTTAAATTTGGCAGTTTCCTATTTCGCTGCTGCACTGTTTATCCAGGGATAAAACATGTTATATAAACTGTACAACAAAGGTGTGCAAACTTGAAAAACATAAAAGGGTTCAACTAACACATCTGATTAAAAAAAAAAATCTGGATGAAGGTACACATTCAAACGTGTAGAAAAAAAAAATTCACTCGAGGCCGGTATGCGTGTTATAGAGACTGAAAAAGTAGTGAGTGCATATCTGGAAGATATCACAAGCTCTGATGCTCTGTATTCTCTGCGCGCGTGCGGGAACGTCGATGCACAGGTATCTCTACCTGGCCGCTGTGCTGTTGAAATATTTATCCTCAAGCAGCCCACGGACCACACCGAGTGTGTTGGTGGGTTTTACCTAACACAAAAGTGCGAGGGAACACAGAGTCCGCGAGCTCAAACACGCAAATTAAGTTTCTTAACTGTGCAAGAGCACAGACACAAATTATTCACCGCTACTGACAACTCGAGCGTTCGATTGGCAGAGTGGTTACATCGCTAGCCTCTCGCAGTAAAGTTACCAGGTTCTAAACCTGGTAGCGCCAAGCTACAAACGCTCACACATCGTATTCAGCTATGCCACGCCGACAGACAAATTACACAGCCCTACCAAAAAAAATAATTTTTTTTTGGTGCCAAACATTTTACTCTTGACTGTACATAAATGAGGCCTGCTCAATCCAAATATCGCATTTACTTGTCTGTAGCAGCTCTAGTTTTTGAGATACAGACATTTTTGTATTTCATTAATACAGGGTGACCCAAAAAAAACGTGCGCGCGCGGGCCCGTTTTTTTGGTCACCCTGTCTTTTCTTCTTTCTTTGATCCTTAGCCGCCGACCGTCAAAGCAGTCAGTGGCCATCACGCCTAGTGGCGTCTTGTAGGGCAACAAAAAATTGATTCCACTTTGCTCGGTCGGTGGCCATCCTTCGTACAGTGCCCCAACTCTGGTTCATTCTTTGCATCTCAGCCTCCACAGTCCTCCGCCAGGTTGCTTTTGGGTCACCCTGTATTATTACAATATTTTCTATATAAGGCTTTGTAAAAAAAACTATTGCTGTCTAGTCCTTTACAAAAGAAAACTGCTTGTTTACTCTCAGTTTCAGTTTTCCAAGAATCTTCTCAGAATTGCCTTTTTTAGATTTTAAGCCACTGCATGCATGTTAGTATGCTACTTATTTTATTACACTTCTAACAGAGAATGGCATCATCTTCAAGAAGAGCATGTTTTCTTTCACCGCATTTATTTTGTTATATTTGTGGAGAGTACACTTTCAAAGAAGAACATAGGAAGCATATTACTGTTTTTGTGAAAAAGGCATACTTTGCTTACTTTAAAGTAAAACTAGGTGACCAGGACAAGTCTTGGGCTCCTCATGTTTGCAAAACTTGTGTTGAACACCTGGGACAGTGGACTTGTGGGAAAAGAAAATGTTTAAAATTTGGAATTCCAATGGTTTGGAGAGAGCCCAAGAACCACTATGATGACTGTTATTTCTGTGTTGTGAATATTAAGGGAATTAATGGAAAAAAATCACAAAAAGTGGAAATATCCAGATTTAGATTCTGCTAGGCGACCTGTTCCACACGGAGATGACATACCAATTCCAACTTTCAGTCAGATTTCGGATTCCCTGCTAGAAGTTGAGACAGCAGTGACATGTGGAACGACAAGTGACAGTGATAGTGATTTCGAAGATGATTTTTCAGATGCTCAACGCTTCGACCAGCTTGAACTAAATGATCTAATCCGAGATCTATATCTCTCCAAGGAATCTTCAGAACTTTTGGCTTCAAGATTGAAAGAAAAAAAATTACTGACTGCTGAAACAAAGGTTACATTTTATCGCAGCAGAGAGCAAGGTTTTATTCCATTCTTTTGTAAAGAAAACAACCTTGTGTTTTGTACTAATGTAGGAGGTCTTGTTAACAAAATGGGTGTAAGTTATACACCAGATGAGTGGCGACTTTTCATTGCCAGCTCTAAAAGAAGTTTGAATGGTGTTCTCTTACACAATGGTAACAAATATGGCTCAATTCCAATTGCTCATTCTACTACAATGAAGGAGGAGTATGCTGCAATAAGCACAGTTCTGGAAAAATTGAAGTATTTAGAACATAACTGGATGGTTTGTGTAGATCTTAAAATGATGAACTTCTTGCTTGGCCAGAAAATGGGATTCACCAAATATCCATGCTTTATATGTTTGTGGGATAGCAGGGCAAAAGATATGCACTGGACAAAGAAACAGTGGCCGTTGAGGGATGAATTTAAAGTTGGAGAAAAAAATATTGTCAATAAGCCTCTCATTGATCGAAAAAGAGTTCTACTGCCACCATTACATATAAAGCTTGGCTTAATGAAGCAATTTGTTAAGGCACTGAACAAAGATGGTACCTGTTTTAATTACTTATGCAGAAAGTTTCCAGAATTGAGCATACACAAACTTAAAGCTGGAATTTTTGATGGACCTCAAATTAGAAAGTTAATAAACGATCCAAATTTTATTGATTCCATGAATTAGTTGGAAACATGCTGTCGAGTTTTTGTGAACTTGGATGCAACATGAGCATAAAATTGCACTACCTCCATAACCATTTACATTTATTTCCGGAGAATCTTGGCGACTTTAGTGAGGAGCAAGGTAAAAGATTTCACCAAGATATAAAAACAATGGAAGAGAGATACCAGGGACTTTGGGATGCCCACATGATGGCAGATTACTGTTGGACCCTTAAGCGTGACTGTCCGGGCATATCACATTCCAGGAAGTCCTCAAAAAGATCCTTTTTGCGTGTTGACTAAACAAGTGCTAGTGATAAAGTTTTATTACATTTTTGGTAATATATGCACAGTAATTACATATAATATGAATGCAGACTAAAGTCAAAATGCCACTGATAGCACCTAACTCTGGGATTGTACATAACTATTGCTCTACTAATATGGTCATTCTTAGTTATCTCAAAAACTAGAGCTGATAGAAAAAATCTGATTACATTTTTGGAATCAGCAACCCAAAATTACCCAAGAACAGCTATAAAATTTAAGGCACCAAAATGTGTGTATACCAGTGTTATCCGATGGCGTAGATAGGATTATCGTGCGGTGGAGCACAACTGTTTTATGCACACAAAGCTTCATGTATAGTTACAACATAAATATACAAAGTATATACACAAACATAAAAGACAAAATATATATCATATTTACGTCTGTGTGTTACCGGGGTCCGAAAGTGGAGCAAAGGATAGTAGCACTGTAACAGCAACATGTGTGTGTGTATGAATGTGTGTGTGTGTGTATGTGATATAACATGCCAAGCAAATCGTAATGGGAGACAACGGAAGGTTGGGCTTGGGGCCAGCTACTCAAACCTGTAAACAATTAAAGCCAAGGAAACTTTCAGCGAATAATTCTTACTTACTTAGTCGTTCCCCTTCTACCATGAGGTGTAGAGGTTTGGAAGAGAGAGCACCAGACTATCCTATCGGTTGTCTTCCTCCTGGCCTGGTTCCATTCTAGTCCTCGGTCCTTCAAAGATTGTCTAATGTTGTCCTCCCAGCGGACTCTGGGTCGTCCTGGGGTCTGGATCCCTGGCTTTGTTTCCCATGCTTGTCGTGGTAGCCGATCTTCTCCCATTCTGCAGACATGGCCAAACCATCTTAGTTGGGACTGTTCTACTTGGGACTGCAGGGGGTGGGATTTTAGGCCTTGACGTATCGTCTGGTTGCGGACCATGTCTTTTCTTGTTACTTCAACCACCTTCCTCAGATACCTCATTTCTGAGGTGTGGATCTGGCTTTTGTGGGTTGTAGTCATTGCCCATGACTCACATCCATATGTCAAGACTGGGACATAGGTGGAGCAGTATACAGCCATCTTCGTTTTCTTACCAACCTCTCTCTTGCTGAGGAATCCTCGATTTATGACCTGAAAAAGTCTCCCAGCTGCTGCTTTTCGAGTGGCCAACTCTTCTTTGATGCCTCCCTTTCGGTCTATAATAGTTCCAAGGTATTTAAAGTGGTCGACCTGCTCCAGGACCTGTTCTCCCAGCTTAATCTGATGTCTTCTTTCTTCTCGTGATATCACCATGGATTTTGTTTTAGAGCTGCTTATGACCATCCCTCGCTTCTCCAGCTCTTTCTTCCAGACTTGCAGGTTGGATTGGAGATGTGCCTCTGATTTAGCAATCAGGGCAACATCATCAGCAAATGCCAGCTCTGAAAAACAGACCTGTCTTGTAAAATTATAGCTTAGGAGCCACAGTGATGAAAAGATTAAAGTCATCAAGCTGTTATCAATTTTCATGTAGAGTAGCGTAGGCGATCTTATCTGTCCGCAACTGTAGGTCCTAGATGTTTTAAATCATTTATTTTGCTGACGTTCTTCCTAACCATGATATTAGAGTCACTGACACAGCAAGTTAATTTTCCGCATGGGACGAATCGCTTATGAAGCCGGCCCTTCACACCTCCATTTTTTTTTCCTTAGTTATCGAAATGAACACGTTTTCGAGAAAAATCATGTTACAGTTCTATTACTGACAATTCGATATTACCAAATAAGAAGATGAAGCAGTTTCTTGCTCAGTTGTCAGTGTGGCAAGATTTATAAATCTTTCTCGGGACATCGTAGGTCTCATATATAATTTAATCGGCGTCATCTTGCTGAACGAATGTCTACATGGTTAAAGGAATTTAAAGAGCTGTGATCAGTGATTTATATGCTTCCAAACCGAATTAAGACACAAAACACAAATTTCATAAAAAAAAGATCTTGAAAAAGCGACGGATCAAATAAAGAAGTTTGAAATAGAGGAAAGCCAATGAATAACAGTGAAGTAAAAAGATGTTGGACATTTAGACCATCAGGGGAAAAGCAACCCATTTAGAAAATGAGATAATTCTCTAGAGAAAAACGAATATGGTCAAGCCAAAGCAGGAACGAATACCAGTTACCTGGATATCACAGTAACCGGAATGGTCTGGACTATTTAAATGAAGAGTCACAGGTTTAGGTTCCCTATGATAAATGTCATTTGCTGGGGAATCTATCTGCCAAATGTCTACCAGTTTCACCAGTATAGGTAATACTGCATTTTTTGCATAAAATAGCATAAATAAAATTTCTAGATTTGCATGTAAATGACTATAATATTCAAATTGCCCTTTGGAAATAAAACAGTTTGAGTTTGGAGCACATATGCACACATTCGACATCTGGGGTGGTGGCAAGACTGTGTACCAAAATATGAAAGGGCTAGTATTCACCAAGCAGCTGTGTACGAGAATGTCCTTGAAATTTGTTTATGTGATTAATTAGGTATGCCACTTGTACTTCCCACCACAGAGCATGAAAGAGAAAATAATGAAGAAAGAGGAAGACAGGAATACTATACTTACTTACTTTACTTTTTTGGTCCGCTATTCCTGCTAAGTGTAGTGGGAAGCTGAAGTTTGCGTTCGTCAGCCAAGTGTGTCACTTTGGCTGCTGTCAGCCCGTATTGTTGTTGTACATCCATCTGACTCTTGATCTTTCCTGTGCCCTGAAACCAGATCTTCCACTGCTGCAGGCGTTTTGCGGTAATTCATCAGGCTACATTCTCATAAGATGGCCAAACCACTTAATTTTCTGTCTCTCTATATACTTAATGCAGGATGTATTTCCTATAATTTTTCTGATATCATTCCTTGTTCTGTTTCTCTTGGTAATATTAATGGCTTTTCTTAAGCATCTCATCTCACAGGATGTGATTTTCCTCTCTTGTGTTTTGGTCACTGACAGCAAATAGTTGTTAAGAATATACTATACTTGAAGGAAAGAACAATGCCTTAGAAAATGGGGATACAGAACTGTATACATTAGAAAAAAAAACAACCAAACTTAAACAGCAACAACAAACTAACTGTACTTGTTCTCCCAACCTCAACAGCACATTCTCCATTACAAAACAATACTTACATAATCTTTTTTATCCTCCTCTGACTTGCTATCCTTACTTGTTCTACCATCCTGAGGAATACACTCTCTATTACAGAAGTTCTTAATTATATACATTTAAAAAAAATAATAAAAAAAGTATAATAATATAAATCACCATTCATTCACTATTTATAACTGATGATTATGTTGTCATCACCATCTGCTTTTTCCCCACCTTATGGAGCAGGGACTGTCAACCAGTCGGTTCCGATCTACCAATAGATCCCAGTTATGATTTAGTAGATCTTTAGGCAACTGCCAGGGAAAAAAAAAAGAAAAACTTGTAAAACTAGGGAAATTTCAGACTAGACCTTTCCCGCCGGCATTTTAAATTGTTGTTGTCCCCGCGATCATCTGACTTTTTGTTCCACATACCCAATGACAACTCGATCTGGCTACTTAAATAAATTTGTGAACGCTAGGAGATAGGAACGCAATCTTTTATTTTATAGATTAATCATCCCCCTTTCCACTTCAAATCACACACACAAACATATATGGTAGATCTTTCGAGGGCTCACTGTTACTAAAGTACATCCCAAAGCTCATGGGTCGCCGACCCCTGTTATAGAGCATGGAGCCACCACCGATGATGGCCCCCTTCATGAAGCCTACAGAAAAGCCTTAACTCTTGCAGTGGTGATTTTTGCAGCAATTTGTTTTAAATGACGAGGTTGCCAGCCACATGTACAACCTCATATTACATGCCTTGTAATAAATTTATAATGAAGGTTGAATAGTCCTACTTCCACAGCAGTAAATTCTTCTCTCATTTCTGCCACCTGCTGTACTTGCCCTTGTACTTGTCTGCTAAAATAAATTATTCCTTGAAATAATATTTCAATTTCTGTTATCCATTTATGTAGTTGTTTTATATATCCAGTCTTGACCCATGGATGTGAGTCATGGGAAATGGCGAAATCCACAAAAGCCAGCCCCAAACCTCAGAAATGAGGTCCCAACTATGATGGTGGTTTGGCCATGTCTGCAGAATGGGAGATCGGCTACCACATCAAGTACAGGAAACTAAGAGCCAGGGATCCAGAACGACCCAGAGTCTGCTGGGAGGACAACCTCTGAAGGACCGAGGACTAGATTGGAACCAGGCCAGAAAGAAGACAGCTGACAGGATAGTATGGTGCTCTCTCTTCCAAACCTCTGCACCTCATGGTAGAAGAGGAACGACTAACTAAGTAAGTTAGTTTTATAGATCAATTTCTACTCTGTAATGTATTTTAAGTGTAATTTTTTCATGATATTTCTCTAATTTGTATGTAGAAGAAGTGTATATAATATACCTGCACTGTCAATATATACGAGGGACGGTCAAAAAGTAATGCCTCGTAATTTTTAATTTCATTCAGTAGGCAAGAAAACAGATAAAATTCACATTGAAATGTAGCCCCAAGTCTGAACTTCAAAAATTTATTTCTCAATGTAGTCTCCGTTATTTGTTACAGTTTTTGTCCATCTTCTCACAAGGGCATGTATCCCCGCACAGTAAAAATGTGTGTCCTTTTTCCTAAACCACTGGCGTTTAAGGGTCTCGGTGTCCTCAAAGTGATGTCCGCGAAGATCTTCTTTCAGTGGTCCAAACAGATGGAAGTCAAAAGGTGCAAGAACGGGACTGTAAGGGGGATGTGGTAATAATGTCCAGCCAAATTCTGCAATCGCATCAATGGTGTGTTTAGCGGTGTGTGGCGTGGCATTATCGTGCAACAGTAGTGCAGTTCTCTGATCTTTTAATGGGTAAAGTCGCCGAAGACGACCTCTAAGCTTCTTCAAAGTTTCAATGTAACAGTCTGCATTCACCGTGTTTCCCTGTTCCAAGAAGTCGAGAAGAATCCCACCCTTCTCATCCCAAAACACGGAGGCCATAACTTTCCCTACAGATGGTGAACTTTTGAACTTCTTTCTTGTCGGCGATGTTGTGTGATGCCATTCCATTGACTGCCTCTTGGATTCTGGTTCAAAAAAATGAACCCAAGTCTCATCACCTGTCACAATAAAAAAAAAGGTAAAGGAACCCGTTACATGCCCATTGAGGCATATTGGGAATATGGTGTTAGGCCCATATTATCTTGACCATCGGCACACTAGGGGTGATGTGGTCGGCATCATGCCGGCCGCCTTAACCTTCCCAGAGTTGCTCTGGTACCCATTTGGGGCTGGGTCGACCCAGGAGCCGTTTGTGGCCTAAAAAAATCCCACCTCATCTGGGGATCGAACCACAGACCACTGCGCTAGGAAGCCAGTGCACTAACCACCATGCTACCGCGGCTCCCTACCTGTCACAATATTCGATAAAAACTCTTCTCCTTCAGTTTCGTAACGGTGCAGGAGGTTGATGGCTATGGTTTTCCTTGTTTCTTTATGTCTGTCTGTCAACATTCTGGGTACCCACCGTGCACAAACTTTTGAATAACCCAGGTCTTTAATGATGTTCTGGACACTGCCTTTACTAATGGACAACATGGAAGAAAGTTCATCCAGTGTTACCCGACGGTCACCACGAATGATGCCATCAACTCGATGAATGTTGTGTGGAGTCACTGCGGTAGACGGACGGCCAGTCTGCTTTGCGTCAGCCATTGAGGATTGATCTACTTCAGCTTCGTCACAACGATGTACCCAACGTCGGACAGTGCTAACATCCACTGTTGAATCTCCATAAACATTCTTCAAACGTTCAAGGATGCGAATTGGGGTCTCGCCTTCAGCATTGAGGAATTCTATGACATAACGTTGTTTTAACCGAACGTCTTTGGCAGCCATTTTTAAACTGTTACAGTGGTGCCACCTGTTACTGAAACAGGTTGGTAATGCTATACAGGCAGAAGAGTGTTTGAGGAATCCTGCTAAATTTACAAATTGCACACCGATGCAGTATCTACATACATAAAAAATAGGAGGCATTACTTTTTGACCTTCCCTCGTATATACATATATTCTGTGTGTGTCTATACAGCCATGTGGGAATGACAGCAAACGAACTTGTCAGTATCAACATTTTTTTATCAACTCACGCAACATTCTCGTGAGGAGGCATGGCTTCAGTCAAAGAAACCCTTTCCTGACCCCAGTAACTATACTATTAAAAAGAATGCTGTTATTCTCCTTCTTTCCCCCATTTCGCTCCTATGGTGAATGGAGCCAATATTGCAGCTCGGCCGCTTGCAGGAAGACTGCACAAAAGCATTCATATGCTTTTGAAGTGGTAGTTTCTGTAGCAACTTTGAGGCTTCCAGTCCATGCAAAACTTCATATTAGTAGCCCCTTATGACATGCCTGAGGTGGTAGTAGTCTTACTTTCTCTCTCCCCAGGGGCTACACAGGGATGCTGTGATTATTCAAGATTAACTGGTCAACATGCCAAATGTTACTACATATGTTCTCTTTGCCATGGCATAATGTCACGCAGTGCTTCCAGAAACTGTGTCTAACTGTTCATCTAATATTATTTTCTCATTACAGTAAAACTTACATCATCTTTTTTATCCTCTTCAGGTTTATCTTTATTGGGTTCTCCATCCTGAAGAAAATAATAATAAGAAAATATTTACAAATTGACAACAATTTCTGTTCAACTAAAGTAGATCAAAGATAATGCAGGAAGAAGAAAGATGCCACTCCTTGCTGAAAGATGGCACATCAGCCTAGAAGATGATATGACAGCCTGAGATATGATACTAACAGCTGTTATAAATATATAAAAAAAAAGACATCACCAGATGAAAGAAGACACTGCCATGATAACGCCTGCTGAAAGATGATGCAACCTGAGGAATCTACATATTAAAGAACTGACAAATAATGCAATCAGTTAAAATGCCAATTATCTTGTGGAAAACTTTTTAGCCATTTGTTACAGTTAAATATAAAAAATATGATGATATAAAAATTATGAACCTTTACAGAACAGATTATTAATTTTTTTTCTTTCTAAATATATTAGCCTGATTTGTGCATGGCATGCCTTTTCAACCAAGTTTCATGCCAATCTTCTAGGCAATGTGTTATGCATGACATGGTTTAATATCAACCGCATCCTTGGCCTCATGTGTAACAGTCTTTCTGACATTTGAGTCATTCCATTCTGTGCTCTACCCTTTTTTTTTGTCTGAGCCTCTTCTATGCTCTGTACTTTGCCCTTTCATGTACTTACTTACATCCATCAACATCCTTTTACATGTGGACCATCTTGGTGCTCCTATGTGTATCTGTCTAAGTTTTCTAACTAACATCATATTTGCTATCCTACATCTAACATCATATTTGCTATCCTACATCTAACATCATATTTGCTATCCTACATCTAACATCATATTTGCTATCCTACATCTAACATCATATTTGCTATCCTACATCTAACATCATATTTGCTATCCTACATCTAACATCATATTTGCTATCCTACATCTAACATCATATTTGTTTCACTGCAAAGTTTCAGCAGATAAAAAAAGCGGTGCTAGGCTGTGCTGCCACCTGATCTGTTCTCTCTATACAGTGAAAATACAATGAGATCTATAGAGGATATGCTAGGACTATCAGCTGGTGGACATAATGTAAACAACTTGAAATACAAGGATGATATAATCCTCATAGAAACAAAAGTTACAGGAAATTGATACAATAGTGACAGTTAGTAGAAATAAAGACTTTAGCCTTGATAGGAAAAAAGACAGATGTAATGGTCATATCAAAGAACAGGACTACCCTAGAACGCCCCATCAAAGTAAGTGGGACAGGTTTTAAACAAACTCGTAGATTGAAATATCAAGGCATGTTAACATCAGAAGGCGTGATACTGACCACATCACCCCTAGTGTGCTGATGGTCAAGAAAACACGGGCCTAACACTGTATTCCCAATATGCCTCAATAGGCGTGTAACGGGATCCTTTACCCTTTTTAACATCAGAAGGAACAAGCATCTTAGAGGCATAAAGTAGGATAGCCCAAGACTGAAATATCAGGGCATATTAACATCAGAAGTAACATGCATCTCAGAGGCAAAAGGTAGGATTCATAACCCTCCACTCCCAAAGGAGCATAGGCCTTCAACAAACACATGCCAAGTCCTCCTGTCACGTGCCATCATAAGTTCCTTCCACGTTCTCCTTATCATTTTCATCTCTGTTTCCAGCTCTCTTCTCCATGTGCTTCTTGGTCTACCTCTGCCTCTCTTGCCCTGGGGGTTCCAGAACAAGGACTGCCTTGTAATGCTATCAACAGGTTTCCTCAGTGTGTGTCCTATCCATTGCCATCATCTTCTTCTCATCTCCTGTTCCACTGGCACTTGTCTAGTTCTTGCCATCAGTTCCACGTTGGTAACCTTGTCATACCATTTTAATCCCTCTATTCTACGCAACAAGGTAGAGCATCAGAAATGATAACCACTAGCACAGAAGAGGATACAAATGGTGATGAAGATGACATAAAGATGGAAGAACTGAAGGCAGCACTGGAGAAAATCAAGATGGGCAAAGCAGCAGGGCATGATGGTATAACACCAGAAATGGTTAAGTACATGGGAGCATCAGGCGACCTATTACTCCCTAAGGGTCCTACAAGCAGCCCCAAATGGTGCAAATGGTGAATTCAAGGCCATACCAAAGGATTGGTAGATTGCCATCATAACACCGATTTTCAAAAAGGGTGACAATCGACAATGTGGAAACCACAGAGGCATATCCCTTCTCAGTGTCCCTGGTAAAATCTACTCTAGAATCCTAGAGCAGAGACTCCGATGCCTAGCTGAGCCACAATTGGATGAAGCCCAGTGCGGATTCCGAGCAAACCGAAGTACTCAAGACCTAATCTTCACACTCAGGCAGCTGAGTGAAAAGGCCCTTGAGTACAAGAGTGAGATCCATCTTTGTTTCATAGATCTGGAAAAGGCGTTTGACAGGGTCCCCTGGAGCAAACTTTGGGACTGTTTGGCAAGGAAGAACATTCCAGCACCTCTGATTCATGCTATACAGAGCTTCTACAAGTCTTGCAGAAATTATGTGAGGACAGCAAACTATAAGTCAGAAGAGTTCAGGACCACCACTGGTGTAAGACAAGGCGATATCCTGTCACCTTATCTTTTCATACTCCTCATGGACGATGTCATCAAGGCATGTAAGGAGAGAACAAGAAAGTATTCAGTGGGGTACTGGAAGATGAGACAGGTCTGTATTTCAGAGCTAGCATTTGCTGATGATTCCCTGTTGTCCTGATTGCTAAAATCAGAGACACATCTCCAATCCAACCTGCAAGTCTGGAAGGAAGAGCTGGAGAAGAGAGGGATGGTCATAAGCAGCTCTAAAACAAAATCCATGGTGATATCACGAGAAGAAAGAAAACATCAGATTAAGTTGGGAGAACAGGTCCTGGAGCAGGTCGACCACTTTAAATATCTCGGAGCTATTATAGACCGAAAGGGAGGCATCAAAGAAGAGTTGGCCACTCGAAAAGCAGCGGCTGGGACTTTTTCAGGCCATAAATCGTGGATTCCTCAGCAAGAAAGAGGTTGGTAAGAAAACGAAGATGGCTGTATACCGCTCCACCTATGTCCCAGTCTTGACATATGGATGCGAGTCGTGGGCAATGACTACAACCCACAAAAAATAAAACAAAGAGCAACCAGATCCAAACCTCAGAAATTCCCCCAGGGCTATCTGAGGAAGGTGGTTGAAGTAACAAGAAGAGAACTTTCGACATGGTACGCAACCAGACGATAACGTCAAGGCCTAAAATCCCAATCCCTTACTGCAGACAGCCAAATAGAACAGTCCCAAATGTTGGTTTAAAAAAATTCTAAGATGGTTTGGCCATGTCTGCAGAATGGGAGAAGATCGGCTACCACGACAAGCATGGGAAACAAAGAGCCAGGGATCCAGACCTCCAGGACGACCCAGAGTCCGCTGGGAGGACAACATTAGACAATCTTGAAGGACCGAGGACTAGAATGGAACCAGGCCAGGAAGAAGACAGCTGATAGAATAGTCTGGCGCTCTCTCTTCCAAACCTCTACACCTCACGGTAGAAGAGGAACGACTAAGTAAGTATTGCGTATCTACTGCAAGCAGCCATTTATTGAAAGTCAGTAGCTTTTTGTGAAAGTTGTTGACGTTTAAGAAAACTAGGGTTTGTACAGTGTTCTCCATTCTTCGTCTAGAGCCATACAATAGGACTGACTTCACACACCTTTGAGTTGAAGATTCTTATTTTCGTGTTGGATCTGATTTCTCTTGATCTCCATATATTTCCCAATGCAATGAAAGCTCCTCTTGCTTTTTGTTTTTCTTATTTTGATATCACTGTCTGTCCCTCCAACTTTGTCTATAATGCGGCCAAGATATGTGTACGATTCTACATCTTATATTGGTGCTTCTTCAAGTTCAACCCTGTTTTCATTACCTGCATTTATTCTCATTATCTTTGACTTTTCCCTGTGTATTTTCAGACCCAATTGCTGTGACCTCTCATCGAGTGTTTTCAATTTGTCCTGCATCTGATTACGGTTATGGGACAGAAGAGCCAAGTCATCAGCAAAATCCAGATCATCCAACTGCTTAGTCCACTGGATTCCATTTCTGTTGTGTGTTGTTGATGTTCTCATAACCCAGTCTATTGCTAATAAGAAAAGAAATGGAGACAAGAGGCATCCCTGTCGCAGATGGACCAAGTGTGTCTCTCTTCCTGTTTTTCTTATCCCAAATGGTTCTGTAAGCTGTCCTTCATGAAGAACTCTGCATGTCATGTCCCGGGCAAAAGAGGCAGTTCATGTCTTTCTTGTTTCTTCTTTATTAAATTAATGATCTTCAGGGGAACTCCATTTTTTAATGCCTCATCAATTTCCAAAGTGATTCTCTGTCTACACTGTCAAATGCCTTTTTCGTAGTCCACAAATCCGATGTATAATGGTGAATTCCATTCCAGACTTTGTTCAACTATTATTCTCAAAGTGGCTGTCTGGTCTGTACAGATCTGTTTTGTCGAAAACCTGCTTGTTCATCTCTCAGTTTCTTGTCCACTATGGACTCTTTTAATCTCTCAAGGATAATCCTGTTTAATACTTTTCCTGGCACTGATAGTAACATTATTCCTCTATAATTTGTGCACTCTTGTAAATTTCCCTTCTTAGGCAACTTAACCAGATATCCTTCCTTCCATTCTGCTGGTATCTCTTCCTTTTCCCAGACTTACCAAGTAATTTATATAACATCTCTGTAGCCGTGTCGATATCTGCTTTGATGGCCTCTGCTGGAATGCCATCAGGTCCAGACGCTTTTCCATCTCTTAGAAGCTTGGGGGGTTTTAAATTTCATACCGGGCCTATCAAACTGGTGCTTAACTTTTGTTTTGATCTCTAGGATCATAAAGGAGTTCTGTGGTGCTTTTTGGGGTTTTTTTATTTCTTCCTTCATTGGATCTTTCAAAATTGGATTTAAAGTTCGTTAATGCTTGATTCCGTAGCTTTAGCTTCTTCTGCAACCTGGCTGGATTTTCTCAGTCCGGGGGTCTTTATGTGGAGCTGATCTATTGAGAAGGTCTATTCGTCAAAATATTCTGACAGTAGTCCACCTCCTTCATTTGCTCTTGTATATTGCTGAGCAGTTTTCCATTCTTGTCTTTTGATGAGGAAACCTTGTTTGCTTGTATTTCCCCTCTAAACAGCTTCTTCATGTGCTGTTATACAGTTTTCTCTCATATTTCCTTTGGCTGCAGCATCTTCTGCTCTCTTGCCAACTCCCTCAAAATACTTTTGTATTCCTCTTGTCTCTTTTGATACTTCTTTTAACTTCTTTGTTTGCTTCTGTGTAATTTCACTTCTTGAGCTACTTCCTTGGCTTTGGAACTTCTGGTATTTGCTTGTGTTTTAAATCTGCTTTCTTGTTTTTTCTGTCTTTTATCTTATTGATGGTTTCTGTTGTTATCCATGCTTTTTGTTGTCTTTCCCTTTTCCCCAGTATTTCTTCACATGTCTCCTTCCATACAGTTTTGACCTGCTGCCAATAGTCTTCTGTATTCTCTACATCTTCCAGCTGTTGGGCACTTGGAATTTGTTGGATACTGTGACCGCAAATTTGTCTCTTGTTTCTTGATTTCTTAGATGTCCTACATTAAACTGTTGTCTATAATTTTGCATTGTTGTCTATATCTACTTGATGAGTTTCAAAACAACAACAGACAGATAAACATTTTTACACTTTGGCTATCAGAAGGTGGTGATCTGATGCTTTTTCAAATACACAATCTGCTCCTCTATATACCTTTACATCCTGCAATGATTTTTATCTAAACTTCAATTGGTTTATGCATATATGAACAATCTGATTTTCTGTTGTAGTAGTATATGAGGTTCTGGTGATATCCATGTTGCCTTAAGTGTATTCTCTTATGTGGAAACATGCTTCTTTTATTTACATTGTTATTTTTAAGATGGGGGTACATAATGTTGAGCCTATAGCGTGATGGGCGGCAGAAAAAGACTTGATTTAAAGCACAGAAGCTTTGGAACCAAGGAGTAGTTCCCCATTTTCATGCTCAATTATTCCTAGCACCTTGGTTTTTCCTATGACTTCTTCAAAGCCGGAGTTGACTGTACCTATCGTTTGCATTCATGTCACCCATCAAAATTGTGATGTCTCTTCTTTTTACTTTTTTCCATAATTTCCTGTAGTCTAGTTTATAACTAATGCTTCTTTCACAGACTCTTCCCATTTGTCAATGGTGGTTTATTAGTTGGGGTGTTTGTACACTAAAATCATTGGATGAACAATTTACATTTAAGTTTCTTTTTAGCTGTTTTTAAAAGAAGTGTAGCTGTTATTATTCTGGATCGAACGGCTTCCCATTCAATGAGTGCTTTCTGTGCTTCTTTAGATAACATAAGAGCTACCCCTTCACTGTGGTGTGAAATTTCGTCTTCATGTCCTGAGGACAGCACCAATTCCTGTGATGAGTTTCTTCTTGTCTACCCCCTTCCACTTTGTTTCAAAGAAGTACAGAACCTCAATTTTACTATCATTCCCTCATCTCTGCTGGGGGATTTCTACCATTGTGCCACTTTCTTTACCATGCTTGTTCGTTATAAATTTATTTGTGTCCTATACTTTTAACATTCCGACAGTGCCAAATTTGGAAGTTCTCCTAGAAGAAAGAAGGTTAGTCAGTAACACAGACTCCTTTCGGCTTTCTCTGTGTTGCATCATATGCCTCCCTGCGAGAGGACCTCCCCCTGTCTTGGATGGCTGTGTTTTATTTTCTTTAATTGACTTGTCCATGTTTGTTGAAGTTTTTTGTGGTTTAAATTTTTTTACAGGATGGGGTAACCGGCCCCATGCCCAACCCTCCTTAGTCGCTTTCTACGATATGCATGGCAGGGAACAGTGTTACTATTCTTTGCTCCCCTTTCTGGCCCCGGTAACACACGGGTGAAAAGGTAGAATAGCCCAGGAAAAAAATGCAGCGTTCCATAAAATGACAAGTATCTTATGCAACAAATCTTTTTCAATGGCAGTACGAAAGAGAGTTCGTCAGTGCTATACAGAGCTAATTCTGTCATAAGGGAGTGAGCCACAAACAATCAGTAAACAAGCAAAGAAATCCTTAGAAGCCACAGAGATGTGGCTTTATGTATGAATGTTAAGAATACTATGAACAGTTAAAAAGAGGAAGCAAATAATATGAACAGTTAAAAATAATAATTAAGATGTCCTGAAAGCCAGTGAGCAAGGGAAACTTTCAACTCATATCAGGAAACTTTCAGCTCATTTCAGAGTTAAGCAATCCACTTTGTTTAGGCACATTAAGAGAAGAGGAAAGCTGAAAATTATTGTGACAACAGGAAAGACTAAAGGAAAAAGAGAAACAGGATAACAAAGACTGAAGATACTGGACAGCTGAAGAAGATAGCTGTTTAACACAGTGGTTCAGCTGTATCCATCTAAGTAACATGATACCGATTCCATTCTATCCTAATAAACACCATTTTGTTTTGCTGGATTGAGCTAACATTTTTCTCACTGTGTTTGATTCTTTTGCTACTTAGCTGTACATGTAGTTTCATCTGACATAGTTTTCATTGAGAATGGCTCATATTAATACTAGTTAAAAAAAAAAAAAAAAAAAATAGTCAACATTCAGTGATGTGAATATGAACAGAAGCATGAAATTTTGCACACTTCAAATATGGCATGTGCCAATTGTGTGCACCAAATTGCACCGCAACCGGCCAAATAATACGGCTGCCCTAAACCATTGAAATGGAGCGTGTTAGTAACTTGCGTTATAAGCATCGAATTGTGATAGAATTTCTCGTTGCAGAGAAGGAAACTGTTGTGAACATTCACAAGCGTCTATGTGATGTGTATGGAAGTTTTGCAGTCGACAGGAGTACAGTCAGTCGCTAGGTTCAGTGAATCAAAAATTCAGGAAGTGGAGATACGGAGCTGCTTGATCGGCCGCGCTGTGGACATCCAGCCACAGCCACCAACGCAGAAATGTTGAAATGCGCTGAGGGCATTATTCTTACTGATAGGCGAATCACTACTCAACAATTGGCCTTACAGCTGTCAGTCAGCATTGGTAGTGCAAATGCAGTTATAAAAACTCTCGGATTTTCTAAGGTTTGCGCAAGATAGCTTCCTCAAAGTCTCACAAATGACCACCGATTGCAAAGGAAAGCAATTTCTTCTGAATTATTGGAGCGTTTCAATGCTGAAAGAGAGAACTTTTTGGCTAAGATCGTTACAGGTGATGAAACCTGGGCACATCATTTTAAACCTGAGACAAAAAGACAGTCAATGGAGTGGCATCATCCGCAATCACCAAGAAGAAAGAAATTCAAGACAATTCCTTCAGCTGGAAAGGTCATTGTTACGGTAGTTTTATTGATGGCGTCTGCTAGAAATTGGCAGTGCGCATGATTAGGGTCAATGGAATTAATATAAATTGATCTTTATACTTTACGTGGTTATGAACGCGAAATGCACGGTCAAGTCATGACATGTAAGCGTCGATATGGTCACGCTCGGTGACTAGGTTACCGTACCCTTTTTGTATTGACCGTCAAGTAGTGAAGACGAATTTTTTCTTACTCTTCCAAGGTTGTGCATGATGCTACTGCACATATATATATTTTAGTCAAGTACGGACACGGGTCAGTCCATGGTAATTAATGAAGAGATAAATGATTAAGTAGTTGATTCAGTCTCGTCAAGACACATGCGCTCACTACCGGTTGTCTGAAACCCAGCAGCGCGAGTATATAGCCATGATGTTCGTTTGACAGTTTGTTCAAGTACGACATGGACCCATAATAGGATGTTTGCAAGTATTTAATTTATCACATATGCTTACTATGAACTACATTAACTAATATCGTCAAGTATGTTTGTCTTACGTAAATAAACTGTTTTTCCTCATGGACTCAAATAAGATGGACTTATCAAATTAATCATTGAGATATTCACTTGTTGGCTACATTTACCACGCATTCGCATATCAGATAATTAAAGCACGATTGTTACTAATGAATGAGAACCAGAACACTCAAGTCATGGACATAGATTATAAACATTCTTTATTAAATCAATATTCAACAGCCTACAGCAACTTCCATGATATTCTGATCACAGACCATATGCTAACCGGATCGTCTGTATCAGAGAACTGGTAGGCCAGTTCGGGGATACGAAAATCTTCTCCTTTATCAGGTTAGATCTAGCGACAAATTTCTTCGCAACACGATTGTTTACGGTTACAATACGTTCACATGACTTTACGAGACACTGCACGTGACTAGAGGTCAAATATATGTCATCATCCTTTTCGATCGAGTCATAACAACTGTTGGCAGCCTTACGAAAGTCAAACCTAATGTCCTTCTACAAGCATTGCTGCAAGAAGAATATCAAGCGGAAACCCCATCAAAACGATGAAGTTCAGCTCACTGTACCTAGTTGGCCGTTGACGCATACTGGTGTTAACTGAAGAAGATCACTGGGCGCAAAAAGATAAGTGAATATTGAAACCTTTGTCGGTTCATCAAAACTAGGTGTAGTCCACTTCATTTTATTCGGGCATGTTATCTGCAATTAATTGTTCTATGTTTTATTCGTCATTGATTGTCTATTCGTTATTTGTATAAGCGGGCGGTTGGATTCTGGAGTTTTTAGATCGACTAATACCTCTTTTCAGATGGTCAGTAGATCTAAAAACCGTGCTGATAGGGATTAGTTGGGTAACTGCATTTGCAAAGCATCTGTTGAGATTTGCCGACAGCATACTGCGTTTGCTCCTGAAGTTATTCGACCCTAGATGTTTTAGTTGTAAAGTAATGTTATATTTGTAGTAATTTTGCTGTATTGAGTTTCATTTTATTCATTTCGTAACTTGTTCGTAAACTATCCTGTTCATTCTCATCTGCCTATCATTTATTTTATAATTGTAAAATATTTGTCAGTTATGAGTCCTGTGACGTCATCAGTTAACGTGTATGTGTAGTAACCTAGATTTAGTTTTTCTTCTTAGCATGTACTTCCGATTTTTGCTTGTTTCAATATAATCATTTTTTTCGTTTGCATTTGTCAACTGTGATGTGCTAATGTCTTGTAACATTTTAGTTGATTAATTGTCTTGTATTTATTAACTTATAAATTGAGTATGTAATAATAATAGTGTAAATTAATTAGGTAATAATACAATATAAATATTTTAATTAATTTTCAAAAAAAAAAATGGACTTGATGAATTAATTGCAACAATTTGCAGTATTAGTCCAATTTAAGATTGCTTATGCACTTTATGCATCATGACTAGGGCATGATAGCATTATATATGGATAAATATTTATAAAGTGAGGGTTTGCCTTGAATATAATAGGCATAGTGATAATCCCCAAAATATGTCTGCACCTAACCAAACTAGAAGCAATTATCACTTCAAATTACCGACATTCAGATTGAATGTTTGATGATTTGATTTATAACAGGCTGTTGGCTTCTACTTTTTTGATATAATCTTCTGTGAGGTTTAATAAATTAGATTAAAACTACAGAGGTTATCTAAAAGTACTTAGTGGGAAATTTTTAGAATGGTGCAAAGCCTTCAATAACTTGATTTGCGCATTTTCAATAAATTAAATGAATGTAAATTGTAACAATATCAAAACATTTGCATTCCGAAGCATGCAAACTGGATTATGTCTTTTCTGAAAACCATTACGGCTTTATTTTTTAACTAACGTCACTTTTTGCCCTTTGTTCTACGACTCTTTTTTTTTCCACACCCTACCCATTCAATTTTTAAACTATATCCTTTTTTAGCAACCCTTTACAAATATTTCCCCCTATTATTGATATTGTTTTATCTTTTCCGTTTGAATTTTTTCCAGTTATGCTTTACATTTCACAACAACTGTCTTGTCGCATTGTTGCCTAAGCTTTGTATTTTTTACACCATCTTTATTTTGACCAAAAGTCTTGGTTGAACTTTACACCCCTTATTGGATACTTTTGTAACTTTTTTGTCTTGTGGATCTTCACTGTATACACTCCACAGCATTTAATATGAACTCGGTTCTATATTTTTTGGCTACAACAGTCATCTTTATTCTGAATCGTAACCACAATACCAAGTTGAACTTTTTTTTTTTTCTTTTATTGCTTCCTTATTTTTCTGATTTTTTTTGTCTTTTTTTTTTTGGCAGTGCCGCCAATTACTCCTATGCCCCACTGACGGACTTTGTTTAATTGCTTTAACAAAAAGCATATCCAATATTTTTTTACCCCCAAGGCATACCAATTATAAATTAAAAAATTAAAAAACCTCCAACATCATAACAAGCGAGGTCACAGCCAAAACAAAGATCCAAGAACTCAGAGCCCCACAGCCTCCAGATAATTCTTTCAAATACAACCAGAAACCCGCACAATTCACAACCACCCGGCCGATTATCCCCAAAGTAACAGAAACCACCACCCTTACAATAATGGGATATGTTTACCCGCACCCCACTCAATCTAAAACTCATAGTCATTATGCAAAAAACATTATCTAACAATTATTATGCTTATGTCATCCCCCAATTTTCTTATCTTTATAGACCCCAATTGTTATCTTAATAGTACAAAAAACATTCTGATTTTGGAATAAGATCATTTAATGTGAGTAATCCGACCAACCCCAACAAACCCCCATATTATACAACCATGAGTCAAACCACACCAATATTAAACCTAATAATTATTATAACAACTTTTTTACCAACGATTTCTAATCAATTATTCACCAGACTTTTCCTTTCATTAGCACCCCCTACAAAACAAACCCCCATCACACCACCACCATAACCGTGTTACCTGACCATCTCGGTAGTCCATCCCTCCCTACCTTACCACGCTACTCTCCTAGATATCCAGCCCAAATCACGGATTCCTTCCATCACGATTACTGCCCTCCAAGGGGCACCCGCCCAAATCAACCCCAACAATGAAAACCCAATTGTTCGAGAATAGTGATACCACCTCCATCGCATTGTCATTCGACGTCATGTTTGTGTTATTGATACAATCTAAAACATTTGCAAATGTTTGTCCACAAAGTGCCTATACAAATTTTTATTCCAGAATGTCTCCAGAAGCCAAAGTGCCTATAGAATTAACAACGCTTACACAGCTATTTCCTTGTGAGTGCAATTAGTTCCCTACAACGTGCAAATTGATGTGCAACTGGGACAACACTGAAAATTATAAAAATAAAGGACTATTTCCAAATGGAAACAGTAATTTCGTGAGTTGTTAAGTATGAGACGGATGTTGTTCTCCGGTTTGTTCAACCTTTTACGGATCGTGGCCATCCTTGGTGTCAATCCCTTACTAAATAGGTACCACTTATTGTTTGTTGGCTCAATGCGTACTAGTATTTTAGAAGTTTGAACGCTTATGCCAACTACTAACTTTATGTGGTGGACCATTCCACAACCCCCCCGCCCGACCAATGCCAATCCCGCTCGAGCAATATCTTTTGAAAGGACATTAACGTATCCCCATTTCTGGCTTTCAATGCGCAATCAAAAACCAGGACCACTTAAAATCGACTGAATTACTACATCGTTCCTATATTGCTGGATCGTCACAATCGGGTACGTAATCCCACTGGCGCCAAGGGAATGGCAACTCCATGGAGGAAATCACGCCTCAATGTTTCCCTTTCTATACCCCCAGATTTCACTTTCCCAATCATGTACTTCCTATGCCTGTTAACAAACACTTGAGTCTCTAGGAAAACAACCCTCAGGAATGTATATTAATTTTTCTTCTATATTACAATTCTTTCCTTGATTAGTCATGCACTTGTCAAACTGATATAACTATTATTCTGATCAATACCCCATATTATCCCCAATTCCCCAGTTCAAATAATGACTAACATACCATGACTGTTTCTCACCCGAAGTCTCTAATGTGACTCACTGACGGTAATGACCAATAGGCCGCATGCACTTAAACCCCCTCCCAAAAAACCCAATTTTTCCCCTAATACCATCATTCCCAATTCACTACTAGTATCCCATCACCTTAACTGTCAACAATGAAGGTTCCCACACCCCCCCTTTGCACACGTTAAGCCAACATATCAAAGTAAATTACCGTGGGGTTGCGTGTGGGGTTTGATGGGTATAGTTTGATGGACCAATGCCGTGGCACCCGCCCATAACAGTTTGAACCCTTTCGATCTGTACCTAAAAGGTACGCTCCAAACCCTCATAACCTTCCATTGCCAACATTTAAGCATGTCCCAAGGATAGTCGCTGGTCATAAACATTTGTGACTCAGGACCAATGCGCGGGGTCGACTATGGGCTACACTAGATTCAGCACACGGTCTCGAGTGTTGTCATCTTTTTTCTGGCCGGGACTATCACGAGACATATCATCGTATGTACGTTCCTGTGTAATTTGCCAGGAAGTCAAGTCTCGTGGAGCGTTCCATAATGCTCCCATTCAGGCATGTGATATATCGGTGCAGCCTTTTGATAAAATGGCAATGGACATTATTGGTCCACTTCTACCAACTGCAAGAGGTCACAGATATATATTAACGTGTATCGACTTATGTACACGATGGCCAGAGGCCATACCTCTTAAAAACATAACCACATCGGACATAGCTGATGCTTTGTTCTTAATATTTTCTAGAATTGGGTTCCCAAGTAAACTACTTTCGGATCATGGGCCCCAATTTGTGTCCGACGCAATGAAAGAGGTTATGAGAATTCTTAAGATAGAGAGAAATTTCAGTAGTGTGTACCATCCCATGAGTAATGGCGCAGTTGAGAGACTCAACCGCACCATTAAACAATTATTGCATAAAGTTACAGTTGATAACCCTCAAGACTGGGACAGGGCTATCCCAGCAGTTTTGTTTGCGTACAGAGAGGTTCCGAATGAACAAACCGGTTTCTCTCCATTCGAGTTACTGTTTGGTGCTCCACCAAGAGGTCCCATTGGACTGATCAAAGACTTACTACTCGACTCTAAGATGACTCAGGAAACCCAGTCATCTTATGAATACGTTATTAATTTACGTAGACAAATCACAGATGCTTGTCAAAGAGCAACAGCTTCCTCGGAAGCAGCAAAAGATAAATCTAGACAGTTCCGAAATAAAAATAGACGATTACGCCAGTTATTTCCTGGTGACGAAGCTTTCGTTTTACTTCCAAAAAAGGACAATAGACTGTTAATCACTTGGAATGGTCCATATAAGGTTGTAGACAGAATTTCTGACGTCGACTACGTACTGGACATTAAAGGTCAGAAAAAAATTTACCACATAAACATGCTGAAAGAGTTCTTCACTCGTCCTCAACATCTACAATCTATTTTTCAGGATTTAGACAATCAAGTTACTGGTTCTTGCCAATATTCTAATCTTTCGGTGATTCAGGAAGAGGAATCATCATTTCCTGAAATCCAAATGTCATTTCCTATACCTGAATTACAATCTTCTGAATCATGGAGAGATGTCACTATTTCTTCGTCATTAACATCTCAAGAATATACAGTTTGTAAAATCTTAGAGACATATTCTGATGTCTTGACTGATATACCGGGTCGTACATCAGTCATTTCTCATGACATTATACTGAAGGACGACACACCTATCAAACTCCGTCCTTATTCAGTTCCTATTCACTATCAGGATAAAACTTCACAGGAACTTAATCAGATGTTAGCATTACGAATAATAGAAAACAGTAACTCACCGTTTTCATCACCGTTAGTTATCGTTAGAAAAAAAGACAATAATATACGTCTTTGCGTTGATTACAGAAAACTTAATGCACAGACTGTCGCAGACAGTGAACCTCACCCTCTTATTGACGATCTACTTACTCGTCTTTCTACAGCAACATATTTTACAAAAATCGATTTAACCAAGGGATATTGGCAGATTCCCTTAACAGAACAAGCCAAATACTATACAGCATTCTCGACTCCACAAGGTCTTTACCAGTGGAATGTGATGCCTTTTGGGCTAATGAATGCTCCAGCCACGTTCATTCGCATGATGCGAAAAATTTTGGCGGATAGATCGGACATTATCACATATATTGATGATATTTGTCTATTTAGTCCTTCATTTGATGAACACATGTTAGGATTAACTTCAGTATTAGAGATTTTAAGATCTAACAACTTAACAGCTAGACCAAGTAAAATGCAAATAGCTTTACACGAGATAACTTTTCTGGGACATATTATAGGGTCTGGATGTATCAAAACCATTCCCCACAATGTATCAAAAATTTTGAAGTTAACAGTCCCACAAAATAAGAAACAAGTTCGAAGTCTACTGGGTCTTGTCCAGTATTATAGCAGATTTGTTCCCAATTTGTCTTCAATCACTGCTGTCTTGTCTTCACTATTGCAAAAAGACAAACCAAATAAAATTACGTGGACAACAGATTGTGACAGACCATTTAATAACATTTTGACAATCTTCTCTAGGCCACCAATTTTAAGGTTGCCAGATATTCACAAAAAATTCTTTCTTCGAACAGATGCCAGTAATTACGGTATCGGAGCTTGCCTACTGCAATATCACAACGATATTCTTCATCCAACTATGTATATTTCAAGAAAACTGAAATCGCCTGAAACGAAATACTCCACTGTCGACAGGGAGTTACTGGCCGTTGTTTGGGCAATCACAAGGTTAGAAAAATTCTTGTTGGGAGCGCCTTTTACCATTCAAACGGACCAGAAGGCGGTTGCTTCATTACGACGCTCAAACCACAAAAGCCCCAAACTTGCCAGATTTGCGATTCTTCTTCAGCCGTATGACTTTGTTATCGAAGCTATACCCGGAAAAGAAAACATTCTAGCGAATGCTATTTCCAGACACCCAACAGAAGTCGAAGACGAATTGTCTACAAGTTAAAAGATTAACGGCTAAACAAGAGCGACTATGGAACTCTAACTGATTCCTGCTACAAAATTGATATGAACCACTTCTATATGGACAAACATTACAAATAATTCGAAATCAATCATTCAAGGTATTCAATTTTCAAAAATGAAATTCGTTATAGCAAGAAACAAATTTCGATGGTATGATTCTAACGTTTGGACTTTGGTTAGTGTCCAATCGTTTTCTAACTCACTACGACATGGTCTTGAATACGATATGAATCCAAGCTGGACATATAACGTTTGGTTACAGAAATTGACTAACTCAAAACGATCCAGTTTATATTCAATCAGGAACGAAGTTTAGTTGAACAGTATTAAATTTCTAATGACATTTCCACGAATTCACAAGGGACATAACGACGGATGGATCATCACATCCGACATTAAGTTTAATATTTATTAAATTAATTAAGAGTACAATAAAAATTGAAGTGTGATTAAAAATAATGAGAAAAAAATAAAAAGAGAAGAAAATATGTCAAAGAAAGAAATGATGAAAAAGAAAAAAATCACACAAGCAAATACTCTAAATATTGTATGTATAAATTAGATAGCTTTAGTTAAGATGTTCACATGAAATTTATTAATATGTTATTTTCTTTAATTATATCATTAAGTTAATTATGTTGTAATTACACGACACTAATAATTCATTGTAAACACACATAACTAAACTAATTTATATTTTATTTTCTCTTTCTTTACTTTATTTGTCCTTACTTCTTATGTCTTTATTATGACATTGTCTATTAGTTTCCTTAATTAGATGTTAATTATTTAATACATTACATACTTACTATCACAAATTAGTTTAATTTTAATTAGAATAATTTTCTCTACTTAACACTTTATTACTCACTCACAACAGTCTTCAATAGTTCAATAGCTAATTATTAGCGACAGTTGACATACCTTTGTTTAAGACAAGAACATCGTAGGCCATATGTCGGGTTTTTATTAAATTTTTCATATAATTGAGTAAGGTAGTAAAAAAATCTATCTAATAGATTTTTTTTTCCCACGGCGGGAAGGGAATATTGTTACGGTAGTTTTATTGATGGCGTCTGCTAGAAATTGGCAGTGCGCATGATTAGGGTCAATGGAATTAATATAAATTGATCTTTATACTTTACGTGGTTATGAACGCGAAATGCACGGTCAAGTCGTGACGTGTAAGCGTCGATATGGTCACGCTCGGTGACTAGGTTACGGTACCCTTTTTGTATTGACCGTCAAGTAGTGAAGACGGATTTTTTCTTACTCTTCCAAGGTTGTGCATGATGCTACTGCACATATATATATTTTAGTCAAGTACGGACACGGGTCAGTCCATGGTAATTAATGAAGAGATAAATGATTAAGTAGTTGATTCAGTCTCGTCAAGACACATGCGCTCACTACCGGTTGTCTGAAACCCAGCAGCGCAAGTATATAGCCATGATGTTCGTTTGACAGTTTGTTCAAGTACGACATGGACCCATAATAGGATGTTTGCAAGTATTTAATTTATCACATATGCTTACTATGAACTACATTAACTAATATCGTCAAGTATGTTTGTCATACGTAAATAAACTGTTTTTCCTCATGGACTCAAATAAGATGGACTTATCAAATTAATCATTGAGATATTCACTTGTTGGCTACATTTACCACACATTCGCATATCAGATAATTAAAGCTCGATTGTTACTAATGAATGAGAACCAGAACACTCAAGTCATGGACATAGATTATAAACATTCTTTATTAAATCAATATTCAACAGCCTACAGCAACTTCCATGATATTCTGATCACTGACCATATGCTAACTGGATCGTCTGTATCAGTCATGATCACTGTCTTTTGGGACATTGAAGGTGTGATTCTTGTGGACGTTATGCCAAGAGGAGAGACAATCAATTCGCAAGCTTACATTAAGACATTGAAAAAACTCAATCAACGTTTTTGCAGAGTTCGGCCGCACAAGAATCCAGCAGACCTGCTTCTCCTTCACGACAATGCGCGACCTCACACAAGTCTGGCAACATGGGAAGCAATCACCAAATTGGGTTGGACTGTACTACCCCATCCACCCTATAGTCCCGATTTGGCCCCCTCTGATTTTCATCTATTTGGTCCACTTAAAGATGCACTCCGTGGGACAAGGTTTGAAGATGATGAAGGAGTGATTCATGCAGCGAAGAAATGGCTACATGATCAAGACAAAATCTTGTACGGGCTAGGAATACATGCACTTGTTTCGTGCTGGCATAAAGCTGTACAAGTTGATGGGGATTATGTTGAATAATACCGATGTTTACATGACATATCCATGTATATTGTGTATAAATTTCATGCTTTTTGAATAAACAGCTCCTGAGAAAAACGATGTGGTGCATTACTTTCCGAACGCCCCTCGTAGTTGCACAAGTGTCTACTGCAGACCTATATCCAGCATTGTGCATGGTTAACCAGCTAACCTAACTATTAAATGGTCAACCTTACAGTCATTTTCCTTCTAGACTTCAAAGACACTTCCAGGACACTTAAACCATGACACAGGACATGAATCAAGTCTTGGACCCTTCTATGCTCCCTTTGCCTATCCACTTTCCTAGGATTTTTCAATTGAACATTTATCCTCTGAAAAGAATAGACAGCAAATTCCATACATAAAGGTAACAGCCCTTGGCATGTTTCTTCTGCTAGTCCCCTTTCTCTCTCTTTCAGTTATTCTCCCTTTAACTCAAATTTTTCTCAACTAAGGATAGCTTCCTATCATCTCTGGCATTTTTCTTAGTATGTCTGCACTGAAGCAATGCTGACTGTGGTAATCATTAAAATATTCAAATCAAAGCATGGGGTTTTTCTCAGTTTTGTCCAGGCCTACTCTGAATCCTCCTGTCAGTGTTTTTTACACTGATACACTGGAAGGTAATGGCATATGAGTGATCAAAACAGATGCATCAGTGATAGCAATAGTTATCTGAATTTCTCAGGGTGAAGAGGTTAATGAAGGGCTAGGTGAAAAAAAACAGAGTTACAGATAAACACACAACCAAACTGAAACACTGTGCTTTGAGCTAGAAACTCTCATTAAACAAGAAGGGGGGAAGAAGCAGCTACATAAACTAAAGGGGATATATTCCAAGTTGAAATCAGAGGTAGAATCGCATTATATGAACAGCCCGAGCCAAGCCTCACAGTAGAGAATGTAGTCAGAAAATCTTTGACAGGCCATCAAACAATTTAAATAACTGAAACACTTAATGAGGGCAGTTTATAATAATATTATGTTTAAACCAGGGGCTGGCAACCCTGATCATAGCGGATGATTTGGTAGATCTTTAGGTGACAGAGGAAGAAACACAAATTTTTAAGTTAGGGAAATTTTGGACTAGCCAATTCCCGCAGGCATTTAAAGCGCGATATCCCCAGAATTAAAGATATTTTGCCCCATGTTCCATTTATTTAGTGCTTTCCAGCACTCTGTCAATGGAACTACAGGAAGCAGATCATTCGGCAGAGATTAAAGTTACATACAGGGTGCACTTTTCCAAATACTCCGAAACCTGAAAACCTTCATAATTTTGTAAAGGTAGACCTTAACAGAGCTTGACGTTTCTAAAGTAAGTTCCCACAGCTCCTGGGTTACCCTCTGCTGGTCTAAACCAAAATGAAAGCAGGACATGGCAAGAGTAAATATTATGACTGTGTAAAAACATGTACTCTCACCTGGCCTGACAAACAATTCTATAGAAAAGGACCATTTAAAAAAGAAAAAAGAAATTGGCCTGCACTGGGTATGTTTAGACAAAGAAAGAATAGGATAACCACTTCCTCCGGCACGTGGAAAGAGGTAACTAATATAAGGTCGTAAATGAGGCTGGTAAATTCATGTAATATCCAACTGCAACAGAAAGCACCAGTTGTGGCAAAATTTGTCTCCAATACGGTTGTAGAATTGATTACTGCACAGTGACGGTGTCTCTATGACTATTATGCAATCAAGCCACGTTGAGCGAGAAGGGTCACAATGCCTAGCAATATGGCCACCTTGTTGTTAAAGTGATCTGTGTTTTAGTTCCAACTTCTGAATGATGTTATAATGACCAGGATGGACGAATAGCAGAAAGACGTATGTTTCGATTCCGGGAGATTGCCTCTATATTCACGTATATGTATTATGGCTGGAATGGTTTCGGAACAGAAGATATGGTAAGTTGAATGCATAAAATTGTCAGTTGATAGGGTCACTACACACTTTCGAGCAATGTAGGAGAATGTTAAATGGTCGGACGAATAAGAAAGTTAGATGGAATGGTAGCTCTGGACTGTCCGATTCTAAAGAGAAGGTTTGTACAGCTTTGTAAGAATCAAAATTTTCTAACACACCTATAACGTCATGCTCTCTCAGTGAACCTGTTGGCCAATAAAAAGGGGGAGCTCAATTTGAACAAGGGACACAGAAAAAAGTTTTGAAACAGACTGGACGCAGGACACAGTCTGCCACTACGCCTTTGCCATCTACAGATGTATGCAGCCTACCAAGCCTTTAATGTCCAGTGTTGATTTCTGAAGTTTGAGGGTAAGCTGAATTATAAAAACTATCATGTATATATTTCATTTATTACAGGATTATTATGTGATGAATATTATTTGTATGTAGATGCTAGGAATTGCATCAATTTCTTTAAATTTGTACCTGATGAGAAGGATCAAGCATATTCAGGAAAAATATAAGGCCTGTGATTAATATTTGGAAGGATCAAGCTGTAAACTATTTAAGGATGTACAGGAGTGGATAAAACACAGATGATTGTTAATATGTATAAATAATGGAAATGTTTAAGATAGTACTGTATTACTGAAATGATGTCCTTGCTTACTATGACTTTATAACCTCGACATATGATGACTGACTGGTCTGACATCTGTGCTAGTCATCTGTATCTAGCCAGATACTAATCAAGACCGATATGTTGTTTCAGGTTCAACTGACAATTCGATCCATACTGTCAACTATCAGAAGCCTGTGTACGTTCATCAGTGGGAATCCCACATAAGTGAAGGAACCCAAAGTGTGAACTACAGCTGGTTCTTGGTACCCCTACTGTTGTGTCTGCCAAGACTGATAAACTCCTTGACAGTACAGTGTCATCAGTATCCAGGAACCAAGATAAGTGTTCTATAAAGGAACTGACAGAAGCTTATATGAAACACCAGCTAAAACAGTTATCATATCTATTTCAAGTAGCACGTCAGATGATGATAATCTTGTGATAAAGTCAAAGGACTATAAGAACAGTAATTCTAGTAACAGTAAAGCAAGTGTTCATTAACTTTACTAGCCAAGAGAATAGTATTCCAGATCCTGAATTGAAAAGGACAGTACTACTGATTCAATTGCCAAGTGACTTTGTTTTGTAACACTATTTCTCTAAAAGGAAAGAACATTCCTACAATTACTCTAGATAAGAGATAACATTAATTCTGTGAATATTGTGTGAATATTTGTATTACTCTTTTCCAAACAGCAGAAAAAGAAAATCAATATAAATATTAAATGATTCATTAATTGTACCTGAGGACTTGTTTACTTTTTACCATTTGTGTTTAAAGTTCTTATTCATTTCATTTATCCCCTAGCATTAATTTATCATAGGGTAGTTGGGGGGAGGAGACACGTTAAATCCTGGTACTACTTCTTACCATCTAGGCCAGTGATTATCACAGTCTGACTATTCCTATGACAACTATACACCAGTGCTTACTTCTAAGACTGGGATATATATATATATATATATATATATATATATATATATATATATATATATATATATATATATATATATATATATATATATATATATATATATATATATATATATATATATATATATATATATATATAACACCAAAAACCTCTCATCACACCAGTGCAAGAGTATATATATGTTCTGACGCAGACTTCTTGCAAGGGTGCTAGCTGAAGTGCTTGCTCCATGAACAGCAAAGAGGGAAAAGTAGGCAAGTTTAAATGGAAAATCTGCTCGTTTCTCATGTTCTAAATAAAATATTTTTGACATAACACATTATTGAAGACCATGGACAGGAAAGAGCCTATCAGAGTGCACCATCCAGATAAGAGGCAGAAGATGTTGGAGATCCACTGCAGCTGATCTTCAATGTGGAGACGACACCTGATGATGATGAAAAATAAGTTAGAAAACAAAGATAACCAGGATCCCGTTACACGCCCATTGAGGCATATTGGGAATATGGTGTTAGGCCCATATTTTCTTGACCATTGGCACACTAGGGGTGATGTGGTCAGCATCACGCCGGCCGCCTTAACCTTCCCAGAAGTTGCTCTGGTACCCAATTGGGGCTGGGTCGACCAGGAGCCGTTTGTGGCCTAAAAAAATCCCACCTCATCTGGGAATCAAACCATGGACCACTGAGCTAGAAAGCCAGTGCACTAACCACTATGCTACCACGACTCCCAGATCAGGCTAAGATAAAAAGTTCTCATTACCATTATCTTTCTTGGGCTCTTCCTCCGCTGGTGGTGTAGTCTGGTCAGTCTGGCGATTTGTGCGCAAAGATGATGACCGCAACAAACTCTGACTAGATGAACTGGTGTCTGTTGCCTGTAGGGCACTGTTTCTTTGACTGCGGGGTATGTAAGCTGAAAAGAAAGAAAATATTTTCCTGAAGCTCTTTCTTGTAACTAAAACCAATGTTTCCCACAGTGTGGTAAGCACACAATCAATGGTGTGCTTGACAAATTAAGGTGGTAAGTGAATGGGTGTAGAATTCGAGTGGTTAGAGAGCTTGCTTCTCAAGGCAAAGGGACTAGGGTAGGCAAGCAATGAGGAAAGGAACTGTTTATCCCACCTCATGAACCTGAGACTTAGTACATTTGCAGTCTCCAACACTTTACTCCCCTATGACAGTATCTGTTATAGGACTACTTTTAGCTTTTTAAACTTTTAAGTGAACAGCTCCAAAAAAAAAAAAAAAAATTAAAAACAAGAAGGAAATGATATCTGAATGATCAAAGACTGGTAAACATTAAATTAAAGCAATCAACACAACACAAGAATTTAGGTCAAATTATTCAATTCCATGGCAGCATAGGCCTTCAGTCAGTTCCTGCCAATCCCTCCTGTACTATGCCATGTCTTCTCTATCCATTGTTATGTCTCTCTCTCCGGTTCTGTTCGTTGTGCATTTTGAACCTCTATTTCTTCTACCCTGCAAAGTCCAGAACAAGGACTGCCTGGCTTCCTCAGCATGTTTTTGCTGTGACAGCACTTGGTAGCGAGTCCTTTAAAAAATCCTTACCGCCAAACTGTCATGTTGTTTGTTAAGTATGGATTTGAAGAGTTGTGAAGTATGACTGATAGTGTAGCAATAGGCAACATGTTGCTTTTTAATTTATAAAGAAAAATATCCCATTCAACTTCTTACGGGTTATAATTAGAGTATGTAGTGACCCTCATTCCAGATATGTTCAACTGCTGAAACCGGATCATGGCATCATTCCTTCTGTCGATTATTGTAAACAGAATAAATTTAAAGTTTCAAATTGTGTGGAGCAATAGGCAAGAGACCCTGCTTTGGTGCCCAAGCTGCGAGCTACTGTTGTAATAGGTGGTAAAACTCACATGGAGTCACAAAGTCCTGTATGCAGTTCTGTTCTTTGTACAGCTATTTACAATCCTTAATGAGTATTAGATAACTCTAGCTCTAATGGAAGTCTGAATTTTCAAAGCCGTTGTTGTAATTCACTGTGATGAGAAGGTATAAGCAAAGTTAGTAATCCATGTAGAGAATACACACAAATTTACATGATTGCAAGTACAAATCGCAACTATCTAAGGAACTTCTGTGAATACACACAGTGAAGTGATGCCAATAAAATCTTAATATTCAGCATCCAAATGTGTGAAACTGCTTGCGTAGATCAGAAGGACAAAGTCACCAAAGTGGAACTGATGACAAGATCCAGACAGGTTCCAGTGAAACAAGAAAAGAGAAGAAGACTCTGGAGGTAGACAAGATATACACAGAGGAAACCTGTTGATCCAACATATTAGGAGGTCTTATTTTCTGGAAACAGAGGAGATCAAAAAACACATGGAGTAAAGAACTGGAAACAAAATAAAATGATGAAGACATGGAAAAATCTTGAGATGATGTCATGTGACAGGAAGACTTGGTATACATTTGTTGAAGGCCTATGCTCTTTGATGGAGCCGTGGTAGCACAGTGGTTAGTGCACTGGCTTCCAAGCTCGATGGTCCATGGTTCGATCCCCAGTTGAGGCGGGATTTTTTAGACCGCTAACGGCTCCAAGGTCGACCCAGCCTCATGAATTGGGTACCAACCAGAGAAACTCTGGGAAGGTTAAGGCGGCCGGCGTGATGCTGACCACCTAACCCCTAGTGTGCCGATGGTCAAGAAAATATGGGCCTAACACCATATTCCCAATATGCCTCAATGAGCGTGTAACGGGATCCTTTGCTCTTTGAGGAGCCGAATGGTAAAGAATGAAATGTTTGAAATGAACTTAACTTCATTCTGGAGGTTGATACTCATGACAATCATGTAATCCCATGTCTGCTGTCCAACAATACATAAGTCTCATCACCCAATACACTGAGTAGGTAAAGGGAGTATAGGATTCTGTTACACACCCATTGAGGCATATTTGGAATAAGCTGTTAGGCCCATATTTTCTTGACCATATGGCCCATTACGGGTGGTACCCAATTCATGAGGCTGGGTCGACCCCGGAGCTGTTTGCGGTCTAAAAATTCCAACTCCAACTGGGGACTGAACCACAGACCACCAAGCTAGGAAGTCAGTGCACTAATCACTGCACTACTGCGACTAGATACACTGAGTACCAACTGAAATTACTCAGCTAAAGTCACAAGACCTTAAAGCCTAAAGTCCACCTTTACAGCCACACTGTTCAGGTGGAAAAGGAAAAAGAAACTCCCTGCTGAGTACTATAAGCAACACAAACATTAAAAAAAAAAAAAATTAAATTTTGCCTCCTTTTGATGAATAGTACTTACTGCTAGTAACACCTGTAGAAGAATTTATATCTTTGTCTTCCCTGGCTCTTCTGTAGCTACTTCTGGTGCTGGTGACATCTGCAGACTATATAGGAAAAAAATTCATTATGTTAACTACTTCAAACAGTGAGAATCACTTGTCAAATGCAGGCAGTATTACAGTCTGAAAATAACAGCAGACATTGAACAGCTTTTCATGTGGAAAAAAAAAAAAAAAGTTGAAAAAAGTTAGAAAAAAAAACTATATGGAGCAGTGTAGTCAAATCATCATCATCATGACTACCTTCAGCTTCCTATGGAGCAGTGTAGTCAAACCATCATGATCATGACTACCTTCAGCTTCTTATGGAGCAGTGTAGTCAAATCATCATGATCATGACTACCTTCAGCTTCTTATGGAGCAGCCTTCAACAAATTTATACTGAATCCTTTTGTCTTGTGCAATCTGCTCAAGATCTCCAGTTCTCTCCTCCACGTGTTTTTTTATCTCGTTTTACTGCTCCCACCCTGGGGATTCCACAACGAGGACTGCATTGTAATGCCATCAACAGCTTTCCTCAATGTGTGTCCCATCCCATCCCTAGCGTCTTCTCATCTTCGGTTCCACTGGGACGTGTCTGGTTCTTGTCATCAGTTTCACAACCTTGTCCTACCATTTCAATTCTTCTTTTCTGTGGCAGTACCCATTTATGAAACTCTATATAACTTCTTGGTTGTCTTTCTTGTTCTCCATGTTTCTGAGTCATACAATAGTCAAATAATAACTGTCAACTTTTGACACACAGACACAACTACATGAATTTGAGGTCAAGCAATAAACAGAGGACTATTAAAATGCAGACACGGTTCCAAGAGGGTCTCTGAGGCGATGTAGACAGAACAGTACTACTTCCACAGGCATTTTGTTAGAGGCAACTAAGCTGACACTTTACATACAGCTAGCAACCTCATCATATAAAACAAATTGTTACAGAAATATCCAATGAAAAGTCCATTTGATGCAGGCTTCCAGCAAATTCAGTGGTGGCCCCCTGTTCCTTAAGGAGTGAAAAAGAAACAGGGGAGGTTCAGTTATTTATTAATATACAGATAAAACTATGTAGGCCATATGTAGTTTCCACGAGGAGGATGTCTTTGAGGGCACAGAGAAAGAATAAGATTGCTGTTTCCTCAGGCATGTTGTGATTAACATGAGGTTGTGCACATAAAACTAACATGAGGTTGTGCACGTAAAACTAACATGAGGTTGTGTATGTAAAACTAACATGAGGTTGTGCACATAAAACTAACATGAGGTTGTGCATGTAAAACTAACATGAGGTTGTGCACGTAAAACTAGCACAAGGTTGTGCACGTAAAACTAGCACAAGGTTGTGCACATAAAACTAACATGTGGTTGTGCACATAAAACTAACATGAGGTTGTGCTCATAAAACTAACATGAGGTTGTGCACATAAAACTAACATGAGGTTTTGCACGTAAAACTAACATGAGGTTGTGCATGTAAAACTAACATGAGGTTGTGCACATAAAACTAACATGAGGTTGTGCACATAAAACTAACATGAGGTTGTGCACATAAAACTAATGTGAGGTTGTGCACATAAAACTAACGTGAGGTTGTGCACATAAAACTAATGTGAGGTTGTGCACATAAAACTAACATGAGGTTGTGCACATAAAACTAATGTGAGGTTGTGCACATAAAACTAACATGAGGTTGTGCACATAAAACGAACACGAGGTTGTGCACATAAAACTAATGAGGTTGTGCTCATAACACTAACATGAGGTTGTGCACATAAAACTAACATGAGGTTGTGCACATAAAACTAACATGAGGTTGTGCATGTAAGAATAACATGAGGTTGTGCACATAAAACTAACATGAGGTTGTGCACATAAAACTAACATGAGGTTGTACACATAAAACTAATGTGAGGTTGTGCACATAAAACTAACATGAGGTTGTGCACATAAAACTAACATGAGGTTGTGCATGTAAGAATAACATGAGGTTGTGCATGTAACACTAACATGAGGTTGTGCATGTAACACTAACATGAGGATGTGCATGTAACACTAACATGAGGATGTGCATGTAACACTAACATGAGGTTGTGCACGTAACACTAACATGAGGTTGTGCACATAACACTAACATGAGGTTGTGGCATGTAACACTAACAAGAGGTTGTGGCATGTAACACTAACATGAGGTTGTGCACATGAAACTAATGAGGTTGTGCTCATAACACTAACATGAGGTTGTGCACATAAAACTAACATGAGGTTGTACATGTAAGAATAACATGAGGTTGTGCATGTAACACTAACATGAGATTGTGCATGTAACAGTAACATGAGTTTGTGCATGTAACACTAACATGAGGATGTGCATGTAACACTAACATGAGGTTGTGCACATAACACTAACATGAGGTTGTGCACATAACACTAACATGAGGTTGTGCACGTAACACTAACAAGAGGTTGTGGCATGTAACACTAACATGAGGTTGTGCATGTAACACTAACAAGAGGTTGTGCACATAACACTAACATGAGGTTGTGCATGTAACACTAACATGAGGTTGTGCACATAACACTAACATGAGGTTGTGCATGTAACACTAACATGAGGTTGTGCATGTAACACTAACAAGAGGTTGTGCATGTAACACTAACATGAGGTGTGCATGTAACACTAACAAGAGGTTGTGCACATAACACTAACATGAGGTTGTGCATGTAACACTAACATGAGGTTGTGCATGTAACACTAACATGAGTTTGTGCATGTAACACTAACATGAGGTTGTGCACATAACACTAACATGAGGTTGTGCACATAACACTAACATGAGGTTGTGCATGTAACACTAACATGAGGTTGTGCACGTAACACTAACATGAGGTTGTGCATGTAACACTAACAAGAGGTTGTGCACATAACACTAACATGAGGTTGTGCATGTAACACTAACAAGAGGTTGTGCACATAACACTAACATGAGGTTGTGCATGTAACACTAACAAGAGGTTGTACACGTAACACTAACATGAGGTTGTGCACATAACACTAACATGAGGTTGTGCATGAGGCTAACAATCTAATAATGTCAAACATATTGCAATTATTTTGAAAGGGGACCAGTTGCAGTGGTGGCTCCAGACTCTATATGGAACAAAAAAAGGACAATTACCATAATGTTGAAAACTATATTGACTAGGAGTCATAATGGCAGCTTATTAACACAGAAGAAACTAAGCAAATCTATAACCACCAACAACAGATTCTTCCCACAATCTAGAACCTTACTTACTTAGTCGTTCCCCTTCTACTGTGAGGTGTAGAGGTTTGGAAGAGAGAGCGCCAGACTATCCTATCGGCTGTCTTCCTCCTGGCCTGGTTCCATTCTAGTCCTCGATCCTTCAAAGATTGTCTAATGTTGTCCTCCCAGCGGACTCTGGGTCGTCCTCGGGGTCTGGATCCTTGGCTCTTTGTTTCCCATGCTTGTCGTGGTATCCGATCTTCTCCCATTCTGCAGACATGGCCAAACCATCTTAATTGGGACTGTTCTACTTGGGTCTGCAGGGGGTAGGATTTAAGGCCTTGACGTATTGTCTGGTTGCGTACCATGTCTCTTCTTGTTACTTCAACCACCTTCCTCAGATACCTCATTTCTGAGGTTTAATCTAGAACCACCAACAACATATTCTTCCCACAATCTAGAACAGTGGTGGCCAAGCTAAGGTTGGCCGAGGGCCAGATTATGGTAAAGGATAACACCCGAGGGCCAGACCTATAAAATCCTTAAAAAATAACGTTCCTATAAAATATATATATAATATATATTATATATATATATATATTATATATATATTTTATATATATATATATATATATATATATATATATATAATGAATTACGTACAGAAAGCAACGGCAAACTACTGTACTGCACATCTGCCAAGACATGTATACCAGTCTTCAAACTGAAATTACTGTTTAAAAAAATATAATGAATCTGATGTTTTAATTTGTTTTGTAATTTGTAATTTGACATGTAATTATTTATTTCAAACATACATTTGTGTGTTATTTCATTGTGAAGAGTGAGGCTTCAATCAACAATAAGAGGCCGACCAAAACAGGTTGGCGGGCCGGTCAAAACAGGTTGGCGGGCCGGATCTGGCCCGTGGGCCGTAGTTTGGCCACCGCTGATCTAGAACCACCAACAACATATTCTTCCCAAATCTAGAACCATCAAGCAGCCTACAGTTTAGGGCAGAGATACGAACCTATACGATCAACTAAAATAGAAGTAGGAAATAATAGACAAGCCAGCTTGTATGTCAATGGCCACACAGAAGAGGATATGGAAATACCGTAAACAGATGGAACAGGACAGAAAGGCTTGGCATGAATTTGTTGAAGGGACTGTGCTTCTTAGGGTCATGAACGGTAACCAATGAAATGAATGAAGCAAGTGGTCATTTTTATAGCTAATTAATTTTACATAATGAAGTTGCCAGAGCCAAGCACAAACACACATCAGTTGTTTTTTTTTTTTACAACATGCTTGAGAGAGCAGTAGTACTATTATTTCCTTGTCTCCTCATAGATCCCCTGAGTCCTACACGAGGCAAAGGTATACTTACATCACTCTTATCTTCAGATGTTCGCTGCCTGTAGCCTGATATAACAGATCTGTCTTCTCTGACTTCAGCATCACTACCTCCAACTGTCGAGGGAATGCTGCTGGTGGTAGTGGTCGTACTGGCTGTGGGAATTCCTGTGGTACTGGCCATTTCTCCGCTACCTGCAGTTACAGTTCCTTTGGCAATAAGAGAATTGCGAGATGATGGCAGATGTGAAGATGCAGTGCTAGTGTCTGTAGCATCTTTGTCAGCCTTTAGTGACTCTTCTGCTTTTTCTATGTCCTCTAAGCTAACCCCCTAATGAGAAGAAAAAAGGTCAGTCATAAAAATACTTTGGGAAATGATAGAATACATGACTTAGGTTACAAATGAAAATAAAATGTAATTGCGATGTCCATTTATAATAATAGCCCCTTCAGTCATCACTGACTATGGGAATGCGACCCTGAGGTGACAGCCCTAAGCTACTTATTTTCCTGGTGTTCCTTTCGACATTTTCTCCTCTCTTCTGCTTGTTGTGTGAGCTTTATACAAACTGGGGTAAAATGCAAAAAATATCACTATTGTTATTAAAATTCATAAATTTGCATCTGTATTATATGTTTCATCCATGTGTTACCCACTGGCATGTTACTGGGGCCTGAAAGGGGAGAGCATTGAATAGTAACACTGTAACCTACCATGCATGTGGTAAAAATCAACTTAGGAGGGTTGGGCATGGGGCCGGCTACCCTATCCTGTAGAAATTTTAAAACACTAACACCCCCCCCCCCCCAAAAAAAAAAAAACATGAAAAACCCAAATAAAGAAAATAATTCAATTCAGCCAAAATTCAGAAGAAGGCCCTCTGGTTAGGAGGCTCATGATGTGATCCAGAGACAGCCAAAAGGAGATTGGGTTGCTGTTTATAATTTTTTTTTTGGGGGGGGGGGGGGGGAGAAGAGAAATGGAGATATAAATGAAAAAGATGAAGCAAGGAAAGACCTGGAGCTGATGGTATGGGACAGGAAGACTTGGCATACTCTATCTATGACCTACGCTCCTTGGGTAGTTGAAAGGTGAGGATTATGATGATTTTATTCTTGTCATGTTTTATGTTCGTTTTCCCGATGCTGGTTACTGCTATGAGAACTGTTATTAACAGATAACTCGCGCATGTCACAACATTAAAGTTGATCCTGACTAAAAATGATTCAAGTATTCAGGTAAGTAAAACAGATCTTGATTTCTTCTTGATTTCTTAGATGTCCTACATTAAATGGTTGTCTATAATTTTGCATTGTTGCATATCTCTTGAGTTTCATTTTTACTTTGGCTATCAGAAGGTGGTGATCTGATATCATGAAAATGATAAGGAGAACGTGGAAAGAACTTGAGATGATGGCACGTGACAAGAGGACTTGGCATGTGTTTGTTGAAGGCCTATGCTCCTTTGGGAGTGGAGGGTTATAAATGAATGAAAACAGATCTTGTCAAAAGTCTGGCCCTGTGACTTGCTGCCAGTCATAGTAAACGTTAATTGTATAGAGAACTGAGTAACATTTTATTTAAATGGCATGTTAGAATCTGATGGGATAACTCCATGCCTGTGTGCTGTGGTGCTCCTTGAAGAACTCCATATTGAAAGCAGATCTTCCAGACATTACTTTCAGTGGGCAGAAAAGTGAAAGGCAAGACAAGCTGAAATATCACGGAATAACATTTGATCACGGGTTATCATACAAGTACCATGTTGAGCTAATCATACAGAAGTGCAACAGAGGTCTGTCAGCCCCAAAAACAATGGAAGCAGTGCACCTGGAACAGAGACTACTGTTTCTCATGCGTGTAGTTTTGGGCTTTACCCCCAGAGATACCCCAATTGTAACAATGCGATACATGCTTGGATTACTGTCGATTAGATCTAGACATGTGATGGCCCAGTCAAAAGCCTATATGCGAGTAACCACAGACAAAAAGTACCTCCTTCAAGGAAACATAGCTGACATTAAGGGAGAGAGAATAAAGAGTGGAATGTCATGGATGGCACAGGAAGAGGCAACGATTCAGCAGGTGACCACAGTTGAAAATATATACAAAGGGGAAGAGTGGAGTAAGTCAGATGACTGGACTAACTACCAACAAGTCATCATTAGCCTTGGTAGAGAGTAGAGAACTTGGGCCGATGGGAGGGCATAGCTGGAAATTGATCAACTGATAAATGATCATGCTGGGGATGATGATGCCATTGTGTACACTGATGGGTCTGTAATCCATGGTGAGATTCAGGGTGGGGCTTCTCTGCCAGAGTAAAAGGCAGAATCGTCACTAAACATAGTTGGGTTTACATGATAGCCTCCAGCATGAGAATGGAGGTAGAGGCAGCTACTGCACCCTTAAGGTGGCTGTCTCCATTAACAAGGGCAGTTATTGTATCAGACTCACAATCCATGCTTCGGAAGGTCCAAAGTAGGTGACTCCAGTATGAATGGAAAACCTCCATAGAAGCCTCGATTCTTCAGGAACTGGTGTGAATCTACTGCCCCAGGAATGCAGGGGTATGTGGTAATGAAAGAGCTGACAGACTAGCTTCAAGAGCACCGATAGAAGGTGCACTGGATATGGATAAGGGAGATACTGAGGGCAATTAATGACTGCCTATTAGAGAATGACACTGCAATCGATGAATCATCAAGGCTAAGATTGCTGGAATTTGGCATCAAATGTAAGACCAGCAGGGATGGACGTATGAGAGGATGCATCCAGCATGTAGACAACCAGCACGCAACAGGAATAATTAACATTCATACCCTTCGACATTTGCTGAGGGAGACTGAGCAACTATGGGTTTGCCCAGAGTGCAGTGACGTCAATTCTGATCAACAACAACAACAACAACTGATGGGATAAGACACATTTTGAGTATGAGAATAGTTTCCATATATAATGAATCCGTAACTCTTGCTTCACAAACATATCTATACTTTCAGCTGTTTTGCACCATGATATCTCAACCAGTGCCATTTTAAGAATTGCCCCATTTTCTCATTGTCAGTTTTCCTGCCTCAAGAAATTGGCCCCATCCTAAGGATTCTCTCCTCCAATTTTGGATATTCTCCTCCTCATTGGATGTTCTTCTCCTTTTCACTGGTTTGCTCTATTCGCTCATGCATAGTACAGAAACATAACAGTAAATGTATCAGTAAATAACAAAACAGTAGTACTTTTTCTTCTTTTTGTTAGCAGTGCTTTGATTTCTGCATGGAGTAAAGAAACAAGCTGAAGCAGCTCTGTATTCATTGATATGTTCTCAATAATGTTTAGCTTCATATTTGTAACCCATCTGTTAGGCATATCCTCTTGATTTGTGCTTGCACTGTTACCATCCTCATGATGATCAGCTAGTATGTAAAAAAACAAAAACACTGAAACACAGTACTGTATCTTCAACTGAGAGATATCTTCAACTGAGTGGTATCTTCAACTGAGTGGTATCTTCAACTGAGTGGTATCTTCAACTGAGTGGTATCTTCAACTGAGTGCAAATGAATGTGGCTGGGAATCCTGAAAGTGTCCTGGATTGTCATGATTGCCAACATTCACTGTATACTAAGTTAATTAACTCTTAATGACTGAACATGAAATGAATCAGATCAACAAACGGGACCCCAAGATGCAGCAATAGTGAATGCAGTCAGCGACCCATAGCTGTACTGCTTGCATCAGGACCAGAGCTGTTCAAGACCGCACTCCACCTCCACATGGTGGTCCTGGAAACAGTCTGCAGCACTGCAGTCTGGCTGAGCGAGTGCGGATCGCAATGGGAAGGCAAACTGGTCCCTAAAAAATGCCGTGCTGGTCGGATGTGTCGACTGAAAGGTGCAGATATCACAGCTTAGGCGTAAACAGACACAACGCAACCGCCGTCCTTTTCAGGGCAAACGAGGAAGAAGAAGAGGAAGAAGATCAACAAACCTTTGTAGCACAGTGTTTTATCTTAGGAAGCATGCACTCCTTGTGCAGTGCCACTAATTCTACGAGCCCCCTTCTCAAAATAATGACACCAGTAGAAAAACCTACATTATGGATGTGGAAAAGGGGGCAGGCATATATTCATACTTAATATCATATCAAGAAATAATTATGATACTGCTTGGACTCTTTATGCAAAGCTTCTGGACAACTAGTATCTACACACCACTGGTTTGGGGACACTGTTCTCATGTGAAACAGATCTTTTAATATCACTAGTGCCCATAACAAAACTGGAAAGAAAAATACCAAAGTAAAAACTCCTCCTAAAATCTATCATACACGTCACGTGTGCAATAAAATAATTATTCACATACCTGTGTTGACCTTCTGGTTTGTCGAGCATGTTTAGCACGAGCCTTACGCTGTGTCTCTGTCTCCTCATCTCTCTTTGGTGGCTCATAGGACCTGGTTATGAGTGTAAGCATGTGCATTATTTCATGGCTGAATGTTTCATCATGGAGCAAAAAAGCTACATCTAAAGAAAACTCGCAGCACACAGGCATACATTTTATGGAAGCTACCATACAATCTGAACTATGAGCGTGATAAAACCCTAGGAATACTATGTCTAAACTTCAGTGACATTCACCAATAGATAACTTTTGCAACCTTCATATTAAATGTCCCGATGTGATAACAAACATAGAACTATGGAAGAAAACCAGACAACAATTAATACAGTTGGATGTAGTAAAACTAACTCTGTGTAACCCCCCCCCCCCCCCCCAATTCCCCCATGCAAAAGCTAGTAACGTAAATTCAACACTAATAAACCACTACTTTATTTGAAAATTGCCAAGAGCAAGGTCAAACGTCTGCTTAGAATTGGACAATACTTGACTTTTCTAACACAATAGTTTGAAAAAAAGGGTACCCTTCCCCAAATCGTATACACACCCGACCTATTATTTAGTGGAGGTTGTAACTATAAATAACTCCAAATGTTTGAAATTATGCACCATTTACTAGCCTAACAGTCCACCATTGGCTCAAGATTTGAATCTTCAAAGACAAGCGTATTGAGTCCCATCCCCAACAACACGCAGCTCGCGTTACCCTTCCCAATAATTTTTTTTTGACGAAAGCCAAAATAGTTGGCAGAAGAAAAGAAAAAAACAACTTGTTACCTCGTCTTGAAACAGAAGAGAGGGGCAAAAAGGGGAGGATTGTAATGAAAAGAATCAAGGCTAACTTATGCGTTTGAAACTGAAACTAAAACCAGAAATTTGTGCAGAAAAGAGGGGAGAGAGAGAAACTTAGATAACTTATATAAAAAAAAGGTAAAGGAACCCGTTACACGCCCATTGAGGCATATTGGGAATATGGTGTTAGGCCCATATTATCTTGACCGTCGGCACACGAGGGGTGATGTGGTCGGCATCACGCCGGCCACCTTAACCTTCCCAGAGTAGCTCTGGTACCCATTTGGGGCTGGGTCGACCCAGGAGCCGTTTGTGGCCTAAAAATTTTTCCGCCTCATCTGGGGATCGAACCATAGACCACTTAACTTATATAGAGGGTAAATAAAATGGATGGATGAATTATAGCGATAATATTGTTTATTAAAATACCATACTATTCCCTTATAATATATTATCTTGCCGTATAGAAAAGTATTCTGTTCAGAATAAATATAGAGAAAAAATACATAGATGAAAACGATGAATAAGAGATAGATGAAAACTAGATAGGATGATAGAGGCCAAAGGGCAGTTTAAGAATCACTTTTAAAAAATTGAAATCGACCCAATAATAACCGAGATATTGTAGAAAATAAAAATTGAGAATGGACTGACAAACACACTGAGGAATTCTCAATTTTGAAAGTCTTCGAAAGTTACATTTTAGGGAACGCTTTTTTGAACAGTCAAATTTGCTTGGCTCGTTTGATTGGTTAATGATAGTTTAGGAAAGGGGGGATAAAACTAATGCGTTACCAGAATACGCTGCCACTTGAGAAAAATATTTCAACATTGTAGATTAAGATCAGACGCATAGAAGTGTGACTAATGCCTTTGCGGTCTGGGCGACAGCGATCTGCACCTTTGCCATTGATTGCCAATTAATCTTACTTTTGTGTGAAATATTTCATTGATTGTGGTAAGATAAATAATTTTATTGATATATTTTGTTAATATGTAGAGGCAAACCCAGATAGGGGGCCAAAAATTTGTGTTGTACAACATGGCCATGGGAAAAGAATTACGACATCCCAGCAACCATGCCTAAGCAGAATTATTGAGAAATGAAAGTAAATTTTGTTTGAATATTGCCATAAATAAAACCATTACGACTAAGTCCAGAAAGCTACTGGCAAGTCCAGAAAGCTACTGGCAGTCTTCTGCAATGTCACAGGGTACAAATGACGCCAGAAAACATACTTAAAATGATTACAAAAAAAGAATTAACAGGTTACAAGAAGAAAACTGTATACCTATTTGATTGTATGGAAGAAAATCATTGTTTAAAGTGACAGGGGCATTGCAGCCATATGGAAGAAGAATGTAAACACAGTACAGAGTGGAGTCAAATAACTTAGGGGCTAGTGCAGATGTTTGCACACGAGCCTGACCCCAAATGATGGTAAGTTTGAGTAACTGTGGAAATATTATAGCCAGCAAATAAACGTAGGGGAACGTCCTTCTTTTTCAGGGTTATACTGCCTGTTACCAGTTGGTGACAGGAAACCTTGTGAAGACATAAGTGGAGGAAGAGAAAGCTTCAACAAAGTGTATGCTGCATATTTTTTGGCCTGAAGCTAGACCTGCTGAATATATATTATCTACTGAAGCCTACGTCAATTAGAAACATCAGGTGAAGTCCCCTTACGTGGGCACTGAACACTCATTCAATAAAAGAGAATTTCCACATGTGAACTTTCATATTTGTGGGTATGATGACAAAAATAGTCCTTCCCACCATTGACTCTCACTTTTAGACATTACTACAGCAGTCTGTGTTATACACCTACAGTGACACTTGTTTATTATCAAGATATGGACAAAGATTCCACCTTATTTATTTATTATATGTAAATACATTTCTTTTCAGTTTTAACCCTTCCTGCCCCAAAAAGATTTGAGGGACAGGAAAATAAAATTGTAAAAATAATTGTCTAAACTTAACACCAGTCTTACTTAAGTCTATTTCATTGAGTTACAGTTGTGTTTGTTTTATGCACTTATCACTATACTTACATTACCCTAGACACGTATCCATATAAAACACATAACAATATCATAAAATATTTTCCGGAGTGAGATCTCAGAGAGGTAGCGGATAGGTACCCTGAGAATACATCATCAACAATTAGACTCAGGGACTTACATAGCTTGACCTCACTCCGAGTACACTTAGTTTGGTAACATCAATAACCTCTCCGGCGCACTCGCCACATTTGAATTAAATCGAATGACAGGCCATACCCTTCGGAAACATCCATAGTTAGATGTGCTCTTGGCTGGAACTCATTAGGCAAGTGGGGAAGCCAAAGACAGCATGAAGAATAATAGAAGAAGTAGAAGCCAAAACAAATGGAATCTCAACGGCACAGCTGATTAAAAAAATCAGTAGCAAGAAACAAATTACAACCTATGTTCCATTGGAAACAAAAAGGGATTATGATAATTTGCTAATCCCACACTGACTCAATCAATCATCTGAAATGCAAATAAACAGTTAACAAGGACATCAAGACTCAGCATAGTAATTTATAAATGCACACATTTATAAATTTACAACTGAGGAGGGGCTTGGGTAAGGAAAAGATTGATTTGTGTCTTCTTGACATTCCAATTTTTGTAGAGCCCACAACATCAAAATCTTAAAAGATCACCTATCAAACATTAGACTTCATATCTGTATACCTGGGTTGGGGGGGGGGGAGAGGTGGGGGTGTGTGGGTGTGAGGGAAGACGGTAAAAGACAGAGAGAAGAAGAGAACAAAGAGAAAAAAAAAAGAGAAATATGTATAGAGACAGAGTGACTAAGTCAATTTTGTGGAGAGGAAACTGCTTATTTGCTCTTTCCCATTTAAGAATTGTTTTGCAGAAAAATAAAACTAATTAGTCGTGTGTTAAATCCTTATTGAGAACATATGATGAATAAACATACATACCCCAATTTTGGTAGTTGAAATAACAAGTTTGCCATTCTACTTAAAGTTTACGTTTTAATAACATCTGAAATGACATAGTTACAGGTTACACTAAGTAAACTGCAACAAAGACAAGAAACAGAGAAATTAGCTGCACAGAATACTATCTCTTCCCACAGTTCCATAAAAATATTTTTTAAAAATCCTGCAAGGCCAAAGTTTCAAAACTATGTCAATAGAAAAGATTATGTTAGTTGCTATACTTCTGTTGGCTACTACAAGGTGAAGATCAACACAGGAACATGACACACACTTTTCAAAATCACTGCATTGTTAAGCCAATGGTGAACACAATACACATACATGTGGAGCAGTTGTGCATAATCACATTCTAAAGTGCAATTTCCTTGACAATCAATATGGAGTGTTCTCCTTAAACAGCTTCAATACATGGTATACTACAAAACCTTTTCAAATTGTTTTAGAAGACTTAATTGACTTTATGATCTTTTTAGATTTGTCAGCCATCTGTATTATTTTTGTGTGCACTTGTTCCTTGATGAAAAAACCTTCTGGATGTAATATATGCTGTGTTGTATTTGTGGTGGGCTGCTAAATGCCATACTTTTCCAACACATGAACCTCATATTATTTTTTCACTTGACAACTTAATGGAATTTTAAAGATTTTTTATCATGTACAGAATTTTAGATTTAACCTGAATTAAAACATACAGTTTTATCTTGCAGTGGGCAGGGATCCACTGTATTTTTCATTTTTTGAATTCATAGCTGGTTTCCATTATTACTTCTGCCAGGTTAATTCACTGTTTTTGTTGTTCCTAAAGGCAGTGATGACTGACCGTGAGTCTCTGAGGAGCACTATCTTGTCTCTAGTACAGGTACTGATGACCTCGCCTGTACAATGGTTATTCTTAGCAAAGAGGTGGACATCAACTGACTTCCATCATAGTAAAAATTTAGAGGTCAGGAAAGAAAAGGGATACACATACATGTGAAGAGTTTCTTTAAAAAAAAAAACAAGTAATATGTGTGAGCCATGAGCTGCATATCTGGTCTTTAGTCATGTGGATGTCATTAATGGAGCTATCAGATAGTGTGTTGTCAACAATTAGGTACCTTCACTCTAAGGGAGTGTGTTGAAAACATGAAATGTTTACAAGTTTGCCAATTTGAAAAAAGAAAAGTTTGTTGACAGAATAAATGATGTTACTTTGAGCGTTAGATTAATCATTCATCACTTTTTAACTCCCCAAGGAGCATAGGGTTTCATCAGTCTTATACTAAGTCTTCTTGTCTCATGCCAACAGCTAAAGGTCTTTCTTCTAAGTCTTCTTGTCTCATGCCAACAGCTAAAGGTCTTTCTTCTAAGTCTTCTTGTCTCATGCCAACAGCTAAAGGTCTTTCTTCTAAGTCTTCTTGTCTCATGCCAACAGCTAAAGGTCTTTCTTCTAAGTCTTCTTGTCTCATGCTAACAGCTAAAGGTCTTAAGTCTTCTTGTCTCATGCCAACAGCTAAAGGTCTTTCTTCTAAGTCTTCTTGTCTCATGCCAACAGCTAAAGGTCTTTCTTCTAAGTCTTCTTGTCTCATGCTAACAGCTAAAGGTCTTTCTTCTAAGTCTTCTTGTCTCATGCCAACAGCTAAAGGTCTGTCCATGTCTTACTTCATCCCCTTCTTGTCTGTCTCTAGTTCTCATCTCCATGTGTTCCTTTGGTCTTCCTCGACCTGTCTTACCCGGGGATTCCAGAACAAGGACTGCCTGTAATGATATCAACAGGTTTCCTCAATGTGTGCCCTGTCATCTCCAGCAACTTCTTCTATCTCTTGTTCCACTGGCACTTGTCTGGTTCTTGTCATCAGTTTCAATTTAGTGATCCTGTCATTACCACTTCAATCCATCTATTCTAGCATTAGATGGGCTACTTATTTTAGCCAACGTAGAAGTCAGAAGCAATCCGTTTTTTTTGGGCATGTTTATGAGAAGAGAAAAGCTGAAATATATCTAACAACAGGAAAGATTGAAGGAAAAAAAGATAAGACAAAGAGAGCAAATACAAGACAGTTGGACATCGTGGCATGGAAAGAAGTCAACAACAGAATTAATAAATTGTACTGGAGACAGGAAGTTGTGGAGAGGCATGATCTTCTATGCCACTAGGTATGGTACTTGAAGAAGTCAGTAGATGTAGTCAGTGCAGTTAATAATTGCAAAATATTTCATTTCCACACCATCAAAGAGTTTTTGTTGAAAGACAGTTATCAAAGTTGGAGGTGAAAGATAAAAATTGCCTCACTATTTAATCAAGAAAGGGGATTCTACTAACAATATTCCACATGGGGCTGGCAACTTTCATCATATAAATTGCAACAGAAACCACACTTGCAAGATTGCTTGAATGATTCGGTGCTTGCTTCATACAAGGGGACCAGTTGCAGTGGTGAATCCATGCTCCATAGAGAGTAAAAAGGGAATTCAATGAACCTACAAAATTCAATTTGAGAGACATGCATTGTTTTCTCCTACTATTTGGTCAACAAATCAAATGTAATGAAAAAAACTGCACAATACATTTATATGATGTTTAATAAAGTGTTTTTTTGTGTGTGTGTCCATAGTTACTTAAGAAGTTTTTCCTGTGAAAGTACAAAGTTTCATTATGGTTACTGAAGAAGATTTATGCGTGCAAGTACAGAGTTTCATTTCTACAAAAGCTTAAAATGTTGTAAAATAAGCTGTTAACGGTTGGCTGACAAAACTATAAATTTGTGAAATTTGAGAGTACAACTAAAATGTTAATATATTAGATTGCATGTAGATATAAAATATTTAAAGCTTACTGAAGTAACGTCTAAATAAAGCCAAAAGGTATTCACTAAAGGCTATAAGAGATCATCTTAGGAGAGGTATCTCTAAGAGCCATTATTTACGGCTTCAATACACATTTTCCCAAGTCACGTAGAATGCGAGAATACAATAGAAATGTTAATAAATTACGCTGCCTGTGTGTAAAAAATATTTTGAGCTTATTGAAGTAATATATAATCAAAGCCAAAAGGCTTTCATTAAAGGCTATAAGAAATTATCTAAGGAAAGGACGTCCTCAAAAACCATTATTTACTGGCTCTAATGCGTTCAACCCCCACACACACACAAAATCACGGAGATGGCTACTTGACTTATGATTACGTCAACTGCACCACAGCTGTATTAAATTTACCATCATTGTAACGATCTACTGTAGACACCCACACTTTATTCTTGTTAAGTCACCACACAACATGCTAGTAGTAGTCAACACTCCTACTTACTACTACAAGGTGAAAGAAATCACTTTCTTCTGTATTAATTGACACAAGTAACAGCCTGTACAAGGACAACATTTGTACACCACAAAGGTAACCAGGTCAACTCAACTGGCAACCTAAACATGAGGCTGCAAGCTAATATACATCAAGTGGGCCTCATGGTCAGATGAAACAAAAGAAAACAGTAAACAGAGGCTTCCCAGTGAATTTTAAGTACATACTGTCCTTGACTGAGGAAAGGGTTCTGTTACAACAGCACAGTCGTAAGTCAAAATAGTCCTAAGTCGGAAATCACTTTATACTATATGCACCAAATGGTTATGTTAACATTAACATGCTTGAATGCTAAAACGTGTAGCTCTGTTATGTCATATATCAAAACTAATTTTACTCTTTTTTTTAAATAGTGAAATAATGTAATGTACAAATTATAACATAAAATTACAGTACTGTAAAGTACCGGGGCCCGAAAGGGGAGCAAAGAATAGTAACACTGTTCCCTGCCAAGCATGTCGTTGAAAGCGACTAAGGAGGGTTGGGCATGGGGCCGGTTACCCCATCCTGTAAAAAAATTTAAACCACAAAAAACTTCAACAAACCAAAAACCAAAAAGCTACAGACTTTCATAAATGGGTGCTTGCGTAGAATAGAGAGATTAAAATGGTATGACAAGGTTACCAACGTGGGACTGATGACAAGAACTAGACAAGTGCCAGTGGAACAAGAGATGAGAAAAAGACGATGGTGATGGATAGGACACACACTGAGGAAACCTGTTGATAGCATTACAAGGCAGTCCTTGTTCTGGAACCCCCAGGGCAAGAGAGGCAGAGGTAGACCAAGAAGCACATGGAGAAGAGAGCTGGAAACATAGATGAAAATGATAAGGAGAACGTGGAAGGAACTTGAGATGATGGCATGTGACAGGAGGACTTGGCATGTGTTTGTTGAAGGCCTATGCTCCTTTGGGAGTGGAGGGTTATGATGATGAAAGTACCGCACTGTAATTAAAAAAAAAAAAAAGAATAAATAGATAGATAAAATTTATGAAGGAACCTTGAGTCTAAGATAATTGACAATAACATACTGTAATAGGATTAATGGCAGGTCGTAAGTATGAGTGGTCATTAGTCGCATAAGTCAAGGTCAGCCTGAATATTATAATTTTTTTTTTTAAAAGAAAAGAACAGTATTGTTTAAATTACCAATTTAGGAACATCTCTGCTTTTTTTATCACTACTGAGCAACAAGCTACAATCTGGTATAATATATATATATATATATATATAATTTTTTTAAATTTAACATTCTAAGTTTACCAGTCTTTTTCTGCTTTCTATAATCAAAATGAATACTGAAAATAAACACAGTTTATACATGAAGGTTGGTGTATGTTACCAGCGCCTAAAAGGGGAGATAAGAATAGTAATATTACACTCTACCAGCCATGTTATAGAATGCAACTAAGGAGAGTAGGGCATCCTGCAGAAATTGAAAGCCAAAAATAAAAACCTCAACGACACAAACAAGTCTTCCAAAGTAAGCAATTCAGACATTGCATCTCAGCCAGCCAAGATGGGGAAAGGTCCTCAATTACTCACTTTTTTTCCTTCTAGGAAAAGGAATAGAGAAGACATGAAAAGATTTTTTGGAACACATAGCACGTGATGGGAAGGTTTAGCGTGACTTTGCTGAAGTCCTTTGTTCAACAGGATGCTGAAGGGCAATGAATGACATATAAAGGCACCTCTGGGAGGATGAGTCTTAAAGGTCTGACAGATTTTTTTGAGCAGGGCAGAACAAGACCAAAGATGATTTCATACACTGCTCAGCACTCGTGAGTTAAAATAAAAAAAAATAACAAATGCAAAAAGCCTTAAAATGACTTGGATTGGCAGACTGATAATATTAATCAGGTACCACATGACCTGGATTGAATGCAAGCCTTGAAACAAAAATAAAAACCTTTCTCCCTATCCTTTATCCTGAGATAACCTATTTCAAGTACTTGCTGGGAACCAGCCCCTCAACCTTCCTATCAAATTCTTTGCTCTTTGGGGGTTAAAGTGGCTAAGAGGTATGGTGTCCACCTCAAATTTTAGAGATACCGGGTTTGATTCCCAGTTGAGGGAATATAATTTATGACAATTTTTTTTTTCTGAACCAGTATTCCTAATGATGTCACACTCCCCCCTGGTCTCCTGGGTAGTGAGATCGGATGCCTAGCCTTCTCGGATAAGGGCGAAAAAATAGGAGGTCCCATGTGCAAGTTGCGCACGTTAAAAATCCCTCTGCAGTTGGAAATTGTAAAGAGTAGGCCAATCAGGCCGTTGCCCTGGCAAAAAATCAAAAAAATTAGAAACATACCCACCACAAAAATATTTATAGAATGTGTGATTCCTATATACACACATTGGGATTCTCGCCGGTGCTACGGAGTTTGTGCAGTATACTGAGATCCTCCTTGTGTGATCTTAGGGAGGAGATCGGAGCACTGATGGAGTTGTCCGTGTGCAATGAAGATAATCCACCAAACAAATCTTTGCTCTTCTCCGCTCACATCCATGTACAATTAAGTACAGTTGAATCAATTTTCAATTCATGAGGATCAATTTAAAATAAAGAAAGAAAAATATGTTCTGGAGAAGCAATTCAGTTTCACAAACTCAACTGGAAAAAAAAAAATGCAAACAAAAAAACAAACTAGTACAGTAGTAATATTAGAAGCACACACCTTCTGAATACTGAGCTGGTAGTAGAGGTGCTAGTAGTGGTAGTAGCACTGGCATGGTTGGGGGAGGGAGCTGTGCTGGGTGTTGTGGTAGTAATCCCACTAACAGATGTACGGTCCTGAAATCGTCCCAGTTCATGTGTGCCCAGTTTGTCATCCAAGTTTGCTATGGCGTCTCGCTGCTGCTGTCGCTGCTGGAAGTTGGATATATAGCTGCCTGTCCGACCTCCATAGATACCTCTGTAGCCACTGTAGCTCTGACCAAATGTGTAACTGTTTCTATTTGCCGCAGGCCAAAAGTGGTCACAAATGGTTTATCAGCATTTTGGTGGTGAGGATGGACGGCAGTGGGGGTAAAACAAAAATAATAAAAAAGTGAAAAAAAAATAAAATACTACTACATGCATCAGTGACAGCATTCTCATGCAATCACTCATCTTAACCATCTGTTTCCTGTTTTGCTCACCATGGAGCCGTCATTACAGTCTGCAGCTAAACATTCGTGTGCGTTTCTGTAGCAATTTGTTTGACATGATGAAGTTGCCAGTCTCAATCACAACTTTGTATTAGTCATCTCTTATACCACACCTGATGGAGCAGTACTCCCATTCTTTCTTTGTCTCAGACAGCCTCAGGGAACTACATGGGGCATTCTCATGCAATACTCAAGCTTCAAACAAAACTAATAAAAAATATTCCTAACTCTGGAACAAAATGTTACACTACACATTCATTGAAACTAAATGTTATAATACCGATTCACATTTCCAAAAGTGTAATATCAAAATAAGTTCAGACTTAGAAAAAAAAAAAAAAAAGAATTTAGTTAAGTAATAACTTTGTTGTTTGCTCTAATTTGAGCGGAAGATACGTTGTATCGTAGTTTACAGCTAAGCTGTGATATCTGCACCTTTCTGCCCGGCATATCCGATTTCAGCAAGCAGTTTTTTTTTCACGTCTTTTGCCCCTAGCTGTTGACTGTCCCCAGCCTACCTGCAAGGCAGCAGAGTTTTCCTTCTCCTAGATGAACTACCATCCAAAGCTTTTGAGCTTCATCTACCCGGAATTGAATCCATGCCTGGGGTTTGGGTTGGTGCTGGCCAGAGCATGGTCAACTCGCCGGTAGGTATTGTGCCTGCACCTTAAGGAGTCCCAAACTACTCCTGACATTATACCGCCAGAACAGGGTCACCGCGTGAAGGTGGTGAGGTAAGTCATTACAGTTTTTCATACTGCGCAATGCATGTACAACAAACTGTAGCACTATATCTGCTGTATCTAATGGTTAACTAACTAAATTTAAAAATTTGGAACTGGAAGATACTAAACTGCAACACTGATTTCAAGTCAACAAAATGGCACAATCACTTAAGTACACACGGTAATTGAAAAGTCACTTAACATTTTTATATCCTTATGTGTATCTACTGAATATACATGAAACAAACGTCAAAACAATAAATGCTATTTGACAAATAAGTTTTTTTTTTTTTAAATTTATTCCTAGAAACAAAACAAAATCTAAAATGGTTAATAATAAACTGACGTTACAAGAGACAGCAAAAATTGACTTATCAAATACTCAATAGATCTTGCCGTGTTTTTTTTAGTCTGAAATTTTGTGAGGTTTTTTTTTTTTTTTTTTTTTTTAGTAACCTATTTGCCACTTCATTATGTCTGAACGAAGCTTCCCCTGCGCAACACGCATATATATATATATACATATACACACACACAACAAACACAGCCAGTATTTCTCCCTCCCTCCCTCCTAAGATGACACTGTTAGAGGTTAGTTTTGCCATCAGACTTCACTTTTCCTTCTCCCTTTTCAACCACATTCTCAGACAACTAATGTTATACAGTTAGTGCTCACAGAGTCTGAGGACAGCACTGTTTGTTTTACAGGACAGTGCTGTCATGGTCTGAGGACAGAACTGTTTTAAGATAGAGCTGGTAGTCAGACAGTGTTGTCACACACTGAGAGGGGTGTTGTGTTACTCTTAGTGCTGTCATCTATCGGGAATGTACTGTTACACTTTGAGGGCTGTGTTGCTAAGATTCTTAGTGGACTGCGCTGTCAAGGTTAGAGGAAGAAGGTGTTACCTCAATTTTAGTGTAGTGATGACATTCTGTAAAGGTCAAGGTTGTCACCGTTAGATGTGAGTTTTACAACTGTAAGGCCGCTTACACACGAGCGTTTCTTGACGCGCGTTTCTCACGCGTGACGAATGAAAGAGTACGGATTTACAGACAGTCTCGCTCGGCTGAGCAGCCTGTAAATCCCTTACTCCTTCATTCATCACGTGTGAGAAACGTGCGTCAAGAAACGCTCATGTGTAAGCGGCCTAAGGGGACAAGGCTGTCACAGTTAGAGGAAAATGAAGTAGCTGTTTGAGAACAGCATTTCACTGTTTTAAGACTGTTTTCGCTGTTAGGGGACAAGGATGTCACTGTTAGTGGACTGTGCTGTCACTATCTAAGAACAATGTTTTGACTGCTTTAGGAGTGCTGTAATTACACTGACAAACAACATTTTTCTTTCTTATATAAGAATAAGTGTTCTTAGGTCAGTTTCTTGCGCTGATTTCAAATTTGAAATCCGTTTATCTCTATCACGTCGGGTTCTTAAGATATTTGTGAATAAATATATTTTTGGGAAACCGTTATTTGCTCCGTTTCATTTTTACTATATAACTTTTTTAAAATTAATAAAATGCAAAATAATTCTACTTTTTATACTGCTAAAAGATGCATGACATATGTTACGTTATATTTCAAATAGTTACTGTATTTTGAAATAATTCTGAGTGAAATATGGCTTCTAGAAGTTGTAGAAATTCGGCTGATCTGTTCTGTTACGTGTGCGGATATTTTACCGATCGTGCTCACCAGAAAAACTTTACACCATTGCTAAAGAAAGCATATGAACTTTATTTCGATTCGAAAGTTGATGATGCAAATAAATCTTGGAAGCCAAATGCAGTTTGTTCGACTTGTGCAAATACATTGGCAGGTTGGTTACAAAAATCACCGAAGCATAAGTCGATGCCTTTTGGAGTGCCAGTAATATGGCGTGAACCGACAAATCACGCTACTGATTGTTACTTCTGCTTGACAAATATCTATGGTTTCACTTTTAAAACTAGAAAGTCTGTGGTTTATCCAAATATTGAATCGGTTTCGAAACCAGTGCCTCATGATCCAATCACGTGTCCGATCCCAGTTCCACCAGAACAATATCCGTTGGACGTGAATGAACCATCAGAAAGTGATAGTTTACCTGCTTTAGAAACTAATTCTGACTTGGATTATATACCGGTGAATGATGGTGTTCACTTAATTAACCATTCAGAACTTTCAGATCTAATACGTGATCTTGCTCTCACCAAAGGACAAGTGGAATTACTCGGTTCGCGACTCAAAGAATGGAATCTTTTAGCGCCCAATATTCTGATATCTTAATTTCGTCATAGACACAGAAAACTTGTTCAATACTTTGAGATGGATGATGACATTTGCTATTGCAAAGATGTAAAAGGTCTAATGGTGCACCTCGGTCATGAGCACATAGTCAACAAATGGCGACTTTTCATCGACTCTTCCAAGACTAGTCTAAAAGCCGTGTTATTGCATAACGAAAATTTATTTTCATAAATTCCAGTCGCCTACTCTGTTCATATGAAAGAAACTTATGACAACATGGCTATACTTTTGGCAAAAATAAAGTACAATGACTACCAATGGCGGATTTGTGGAGACCTAAAGGTCATTGCAATTCTCACGGGCATGCAGACTGGGTATACTAAATTTTGTTGCTTCCTATGTGAATGGGACAGCCGCAACAGACAGGAACATTATGCAAGAAAGGTGTGGCCTATCAGGGATCGTATGCTGCTCGGGCATAAAAATGTAATACACGAGCCATTAGTTAACAAAGACAGCATCATTTTACCACCGTTACATATAAAGTTGGGGCTCATGAAGAATTTCGTAAAAGCGTTAGATAAAACGAGCAAAGCTTTCACTTATCTTCGAGAAAAGTTTCCGCAAATTAGCGATGCAAAGATAAAGGAAGGTATCTTTGTAGGACCTCAGATTAGGAAAATTATTGCAGACAAACAATTCGAGAACTTGTTACATGGTAGTGAACTTCGCGCATGGATGGTATTCAAATCGATCGTCGATAACTTTCTGGGAAATCACAAATCTGTCGACTATGTGCATATTGTTAAGCAGTGCATAGATGCATACAGAATTATGGGCTGTAACATGTCCCTCAAAATCCATTTGCTCGATTCGCATCTTGACTTTTTTCCTGACAACCTTGGCGAAGTCAGCGATGAACATGGAGAACGATTCCATCAAGATATCGCCGTAATGGAGTCACGTTATCAAGGACGGTGGAGTGTGACCATGCTTGCTGATTATTGTGGGATGCTTCATCGCGATGTACCACATGCCATTCACCGACGAAAGTCGACTGCAAAGAAATTCAAGCCTACATAACTGTTATACTTCTTGTACAAATGATGTTGTAATACTGTATGCGTTGTTAAAAAACTTCAATTGCGTATTTCTAGAGATCCCGACCTGATAGAGAAAAACGGTTTCCAGATTTAAAAACAGCGCATTAAAATTGACCAGAAAAACATAGAAATGTTAGAGAAAGAAAAAAAAATTTTTTTTTTTGTTAGCCAGTGTTATTAGAGGACAGCGTTGTTATAATTAGCAGATAATTATTTTATGTAAATAATGTAACAAATGAAAGCAAGATTGCCCACCCCTCCCTGATTGTCACATAAAATAAATTTCAGAAAAAAAAACAAAAAAAAATACGTTCAAAGGTAAAAACTTGTATGAAATAAAGGCCAACAAATAAGGTATTGTCTCACTAGACTAAAAAAAAAAAAAAATCTTACTTAGTTGTTCCCCTTCTACCGTGAGGTGTAGAGGTTAAAAAAAAAAAAAAAAATCAACAGCTACTTATACTAAATCACAGAATATGTCACAACTAATTTTTAAAATAAAACTGGTTTCAAATACAAATATAACAGTTTTGCATCTATCATTTTAATTATTACCGTTAATGATATTTTGCACCAACAACAAAATATGAGTAAACTAACACCAACAATATGGCCAGCTGACAGGGGCAGAGATCCCAATTTCTATAATTTGCTTTCTGAAACAGTGAACTGCAGTCTCTATGTTGTATTTATATTAAGTTTTATGCTGTGCTATAATGTCTTTTATTAATCTGAAAACATGTTTCTGAATGCTGTATAAGTGAAAGATGTTAAAAAAAAAAAATAAGTTCACGTCTGAAGGTTTCAACACAAAGCTGGTCATGTTCAACCATCAACATCTTCAATATAGTGCAGAAATCTCTGTCCACACCTGCACTGACACGGGTTGTTGCTGCTGTTGTTTAACTAGGGTTGCTGAGCTCGTTGCACTTTTGCAGCCAATGCCAAGTTGAAGAATTTGCATGTGATCTGTAGCTGTTGAGAAAGTAATTGTTGGGGAGCCGGCAGTAGCTTTCTTCTTTCTACGGAGAGTCCTAGGCAATTGAGCAGCACATGCTAAACTGTCTCATATGAATGAGTACAATTCCCTCTAGCTCCCCAAGGAGCATATGGCTTCAACAAACACATGCCAAGTCCTCCTGACATATACCAACAGCTCATGTTCTTTCCACTTTTCCTCACCAGTTTCACTTCTGTCTACAGCTCTCTTCTCTATGAGTATTTGGTCTACCTCTGCCTCCCTTTCCTTGAGGATTCCAGAACAAAGACTGCCTTGTATTGCTATCAACAGGTTTCCTCAATGTGTGTCCTATCCATCACCAGCATCTTCTTCTCATCTCTTGTTCCACTGGCACTTGTCTGGTTATTGTCATCAGTTCCACATTTGTGACTTTGTCATACAATTTCAATCCTTCTATTCTATCATCATCAGTTGCCATCTCCACAACGAAGGTTGGCTGTAATGGATCTCCAACGTCTTCTGTCTCTTGTCTTGGTGGTGCACTCTGATAGACTCTTTCCTGTCCATCTCTTGATGTTATCTTCCCACTTATAGCGCTGTCTTCCCCTTGCTGTCTTCTATGCAAGCACCCAAATATGAATGTCTGTAACTTTTTGACTGACTTGATATTTGTGTTAATGATTCTTATTTTTGTGTTGGACTTGATTTCTCATGATCTCCATATGTTTCCCAATGCCATGAAAGCTCCTCTCGCTTTTTGTATTCTTATTTTCATATCAGTGTCTGTCCCTCCAACTTTGTCTATATTGCTACCAAGATATGTGTACGATTCTACATCTTGTAGTGGTGTTTCTTCAAGTTTAACTTTATTATAATTTCTTGCATTTATTCTCATTATCTTTGTCTTTTCCCTGTGTATTTTCAGATACACTTCTTGTGATCTCGCGTCAAGTATTTTCATTTTGTTTGCATCTGATTATAGTTATGGGACAGAAGAGCCAAATCATCTGCAAAATCTAGATCAACAAGCTGTTTAGTCAGATCCACTGGATTCCATTTCTGTTGTGTAACGTCAATGTTTTCATAACTCAATCTATTGCTAGTAAGAAAAGAAACGGAGACAAGAGGCACCCCTGTCTCACTCTAATCCCAAACGGTTCTGTAAATTGTCCTTTATGAAGAACTCTGCATGTGATGTTGTCATAAGTCTTCTTTATTAAGTTAATGATCTTCATGGAAACTCCATAATGCCTCATCAATTTCCAAAGTGATTCTCTGTCTACACTGTCAAATTCCTTTTCGTAGTCCACAAATCCGATGTATAGAAGTAAATTCCATTTCAGACTGTGTTCAACTATTATTCTCAATGTGGCTATCTAGTCTGTGCAGGATCTGTTTTGTCGAAAACCTGCGTGTTCATCTCTCAGTTGCTTGTCTATGGACTCTTTTAATCTTTCCAGGATGATTCTGTTTAATACTTTTCCTGGCACTGATAGTAACATTATTCCTCTATAATTTGTGCACTCTTGTAAATTTCCCTTCTTAGGCAACTTGACCAGATAACTTTCCTTCCATTCTGCTGGTATTTCTTCTCTCTCCCAGACTCTGCCCAGCAGTCTGAATACCTCTGTAGAGGTATCAATATCTGTTTTGATGGCCTCTGCTGGAATGCCATATAGACCAGCTGCTTTTCCATCTTTCAGAAGCTTTATGGCTTTCTTTATTTCTTCTCTACTTGGTCGTTCACATTTGATTTGTAGCTCCTCTTCTGATTGCTGGATGTCTGGGTGATTTGTTGGAGCTAGTCTATTGAGAAGTTCCTCAGAATGTTCTGTCTATCTCTTCATTTGTTCTTGTACATTAATAAACAATTTTCCATTCTTCTCTTTGATGAGGCCAATTGCTTGCTTATATTTCCCTGTCAGCTTCTTTGTGTTGTTGTACAGGTCCCTCATATTTCCTTTGGCTGCAGCTTCCTCTGCTTCCCTTGCCAACTCTTCAATATACTTCTGTCTCTTTTGATGTTTCTTCTTACTTCTTTGTTTGCTTCTTTGTACATTTCATGAGCCTTGGCTTTGGAGATTCTGGTTTTGCTTCTGTTTAAATCTGCTTTCTTGTTTCTCCTGTCTTCTATCTTGTTTATGGTTTCTGTTGTTATCGATGCTTTGTGCTGTTCTCTTTTTCCCAGTACCTCTCTACATGTCTGTGGTAAAGTGGGATGTTATAAATATTTATAGGGGACTTAGTGTACTGACTGAGATCAGCTGTGAAGGTATCTATATCTAATAAGAGTAGTGTATTATAGATAACCTTACTTACTGCCACATATGTATACCTCAGTCAGAATTATTCTGGAATAGTGTGATGACTACGTTATATGTCTAGGGTATGTGTATGATGAAGTGTAAGTCATAACAACAACAGACAGATAAACAATTTAATTTATTCCACCACACTTGACAACACTGTGACACTCACATACATATAACACTCTAAGAGGATATCTTAAAGGAGTCACTGATAACTTTTCAAATAACAATATGTATTCAGTGCTGTCATGAATGTATATGTGTCCTGATTCAAATACAAAGGGAACCAGGAATCACAATCAATTTTAATTACAAGTTATATGTACAGAATTTATTAATATGATTCGTGTAGTGACATATATTATTAATGGTATCCTATGTGTGTCAGTTGTGTAGTGGTAATATGAGGTAATACTGGTTTTGTTTCGTTCAAGCTCTGTTGGTATTTGTCATCATGACTTCAATAGTTTGTTTCTATTGGAACTAGTATTGGAGATGTTCTCAGTTCCTGGTATTAAAACAATTAAATTCCCCTCTTAATGTTAGTTTACAATGTCATTTTAAGATGGGGGTACATAATGTTGAGCTCCATGGCCACACTCTCTTATCTTGCGTGATGACTGCAGTAAAAGACTCCTCTGCTCGATTACTGTAATGAGTTCTGGAGCCACCCCACTGGTTGCTATATGGACCAAGGAGTATGCTGTCCACCTCTGGCTTCAGCAAAGCTCTGACCAGGTGCTGCTCAATAACTTTAAGACCACGGTCCCTGAAACAAGAAGGTTGTACCTTCTACGTCAGAACTAATTTATACTCCATTTCTACACTGAGCACAATACATCACAAACATTGAGTTCAGAGCGTTAGGCCAACTGTCAGCTTCATCTGAAATACTTTATACCAGTATTTCCCTCCCTAATGGTTACTACGCCTCTGCAATTCCAGCATTATTTCTTTCTAGTTAATAATCTAGGTGTCAGTGTACTGTTTGGCCATTCCATGCAGTTTTACTTTCCTCCGACACCTTCTGTTCAGGCTGGAGCACTATAGGCTTTACATCATGTTCGCTACTGAACCACACATATATACAGACATAATTTATCAATTTACATTCAATTTTCATTAAAAGATATTGAATATTTCAAGCTTACCACAATTCATGGAAATAATAATAAACAGTTTCGTTGACTGGCAATGAATATAGCACAACTCCGATCTGCCGATGTCCCAGGCTTTATTTTATAAAAAAAATATACACTGGTGCTCAACGTACTGTTTCTTAGTAGGTTTATTACAAGATGTGGCAATGAACAGACGCTCTGAATTGAGTATATTCGTAGCTCTACCCAATCAAACCATGTCTACACATCTTTTCAAAAAACGTACCCTTTCTCACGTTTCCCCTGACAACACAAGATAGTATTTATAGTCCGACCAATCGTGTTTAGTCTTTCATTTGTTGCGCTCCAATCAAATAGGAGTTAACATGGTAGGCTATTTCCGTAACGTAATGTTTCTTCAAACACGTTATAAAAAAAATTTATGAGCAGAAATGATTTCATGCTGTCAGGCACCCCCACTATTTTATTTTGGCCATAACTTGGTAATTCCTAGACTATTTGCGTAACGTTTTACATATTCTTTGTCAGCAAACCCTAAGGAACCCAAATATACGAATTTAATGGAGCCAATATGCATTTTCTTCTAGGATAGTCGTGCTGTCATGTTTTCAAACGTAAACCGGTATAATGTCATAATTCCCAATAAGCGTTTTTCAGGATTTTAAAACCTAACTCTGGTATGGGTAGTGAATTTTATCACTGTCGATTTGAAATAAAGTTAGTGCATGTGGCCTTACACGCGTGATGGCAGCAATTGTGTATCGCGCGACGCGTGTTTAGTGTTGCAGGTGTCCCTGCTTTCTGCCTCTCCCTTCTCTCTATCCTTTAGTCCATCTGTCTTTTAGTTACGCCGTGTATAAAATGGAATGAATGAAATATTAAATTTAGGTCATTGATCAGCTTGCGTATCTCAAGGTTTTTCCAAGAAATACAGTACACGTTTCATTGAAGAAAGCGGGTAATAATACAGTAGGCTTTTACTATCAACGTGAAAGCGTTACAATTTGCAGACGAAGTAGAAAACAAGGGGGATTTCGAGTACAGTCATTGTGACAGCACTGTTCTTTACCATTCTTCTTTCCTTTTATTAAATTTATTTGTTAGGCTTTGCATTTACGTTTTAATTTATATATGGGGATTAGAATAATTCACGACAATGTCTCATTCTATATATTTTTTTACCTGTTGCCAGTGGTCTTCTGTATCTGCTACATCATCCAGCTGTTGGAGTACTTAGTATTTCGCGGATATTATGATTGCAAATTTTTCTCTTATTTCCTGATTTCTTAGATATCCCACATTACACTGTTGTCTCTAGCTATGTACTGTTGTAAATTTCTTGAGTTTACTTTTGTTTTGACTAACAGAAGATGGTGATCTGATACCACATCTGCTCCTCTATATACCTTTACATCATGTAATATGACCTAAACTTCTTATTTATGCATTTATGATCAATCTGATTCTCAGTTCTGTAGTCTGGTGATATCCATGCGCAGATATTTAGTCTGGTGATATCCATATTGCTTAATGTATTCTTTTATGTGGAAATATGCTTCCTCCTATAGCCAGTTGATTTGAAGCACAGAATTTTGTTAATAGTTCCCTATTCTCGTTTATTGTACCTAATCCATGTTTTCTTATGATTTCTTCAAAGTTGGTGTTGTCTGTTCCTATTTTTGCATTTAGGTCCCCCACCAAAACTTTGATGTCCTTTCTTCTCTTTTTATCCAAGACATTTTGTAGTCTGGAGTAAAATTCTTCTTTCATAGATTCTTCTTTATTGTTTGTTGGTGCATAACACTGGATGTTTATATTGATTTTCTTTTTGCCTGTTTTAAATATTGCTGTTATAATTCAGGCCCCATTGCTTCCCAATCTGTAAGTGCTTTCTGTGCTCCACTAGACAGCATTAGAGTCACTCCTTCACTGGTAGTGGGCACTTTCCTCCTCATGTCCTAAGGACAACACCATTTCTCCAGTGATCAATTTCTTCTTCTCAATGTCCTTCCACCTTGTCTTGCAGAAATCCAGGATCTCAATCCTGTAATTCCTCATTTTTGCTGCTACTTTTGCAGTTTTCCTTTGTTTATGTAGAGTGTGCGAACATTCCAGGTGCCAATTCTGGAGATTTTCCTAGACGAAAGTTGGCAACACAGACTCCTTTTGGCTTTCTCTGAGTTGCTTCATGCACCTCCTTTCCAGAGGACCTTCTTCTGTCTTGGCAGCTGAGTTGATTTATATTCTATATTTGACTTATGCATAACGTTTGTTGAAGTTTTTGTGGTGACAATTGTTATGGGATGGGGTAACTAGCCCCATGCCCAACCCTCCTTAGTTGCTTTTTACAACATACCTGAGTAGGGTAAAGTGTTACTATTCTTTGCTCCCCTTTCAGGCCCCGGTAACACACAGGGGATGGATGATTGCATACGGCTGCAGCTATTAGTCTCAAGTGAGTGTTTAATTTGCTCATATAATGTAAAACTGAAACAGGTATCAACATAACATACTGGACCAGAAAAAATGAACAGACTTCTCAAAGCCTGGAAGGGAAGTGAAAACAGTATCCTATGTACCGAGTTTCTTATAAAGTAAATCTTTAATAATTTGTTCTTCCATGGTGATAACATTCAATTTGCTATATCTTCATCTAGAGATGGTAATTTCTCCACATCACCAAGGCTGAGAGAACTGAAAACAAGATAGCATGGACTGTTGAAACAAAGCTAATTTTCCACATAAGCAAGTGTTCATGTAGAAACTTGCAGGACGTCTTCAGTGAACCTGTTGACAGAATCGGCAGAGAAGTTGCCTTTAAATACTCCAGCTCTGACTTTCCTTCCAGAAAAATATCTGTCTTAAATGAGCCACCCGCCAAAACATGATGGGAAATAATTATCTTCTGTTCTTTCAGCTGCAAGTACTGATGAAGGCACTAGTTCTCCTGTGCTCGCTTCATTCCTTTCCATTCCATTCCAATTTCATTGGATCTTTGCAGTCAAGCTTATCATGACTTATGGCCAATGTAATATCAAAAATACAACTGAAAAGCCTGCATGCTCTTTTAATCGGCGGTCAATTTAGCTTTCATGGTACAATGCGCACCGTTTCCATATTTTTCTGAAAAATTGGCGGGATTTTTTTTTTTACGTTCTCCATTACATAATGTTTCACTTAGGCGACTAGTGATATGTGGGGATTTTTCTTCTTGAAAAGTTTCAAAGCTTTTCCATTATCCAGCTCAAATCTGACAATCCTGCTTATGAAACTGCCAATGTAGAATTGCAAGCACTGGCTGCAGGCCAAACCAAATCCTTGTCTAAAATCAAATAAGTGGGTCCTTATTCTTGGGTTCATGAAGCATGAAGCTTAAGTGGGGCCTATATCTGATGATTAGCGTCTGATTGACAGAGTGGTTACAGCGCTGGTCACACACAGCAATGGTGCCAGGTTCGATTCACGGTATAGACATGTTTCAGTCTACCCAGCTGTAAATGGGTACTTGACTCTGCTCTTGAACTAGGAAAGGAAAAGGCAGCAAGGAAGGTGACCCAACCTCTTGATGCTGGACCTAGTAAAGTGAAGTCTCTATCACTTCACTTCCCTACGGCAGTATCTTGCTATGGGATGACTATATCTGATGATCAGTTAATCTACTGTTCCTTTATTTTCATACGTCAGTTTGCGACGTAATGTAACTTAAAAAAATAATTACCCACTGAGAACTAAATCTTCTCCCAATTTTTGCTTGTAACCCGTTATGCTGTTCTACATACTGAAAACTGCTATATTTCTAAAAGAAAGAACTATTATTTTTTGACATATTCTCTTGACATCTGTATCTAGTGAGATGAAAATTGTAAAGGCCAGTTAGGTTAGGACAGAAGATACACGTTTGGTTTGTTTAAATCAACCTAATCTATCACTCAGCTACTCATTAAACGAATCTCAGCAGAAGATAAAAAGGAACCCAAGCTGTGTGTATAAGCATGCACATGGCCTATTTCTTCTTTTCTTTAAAAAAAAATGTGTTTTCTCCATAATCCTTTTTTAAAGTTATATTTTATTTGGACCTAAGCTAAGCATTTAAGAACTTTTATCTCGAATGTTATGAAATTTTGAAACATCCGTTTCATAACAATACAAAAGAAGTTTATAGAACATCATTAAAAGTATACAATAAAGCCATACCCAGGTTAAAAAAAACAGAACAGAATTAAACAGAATGTTATGGTTAATACATGCAAGAATAATTATATCACCTATGGAATAACACATAATCATATTGAATGTAATTTCAAGATTTAACTCCTAGAAATTTCCGAGTCAAAGAATGGATTTGCAATGTAAGAAATATTTTAAATTACAATAATTTACGCATTCCAGTTTAGTCTAACTGTGCGGATATCTGTTTGATGGGTATAAGTACATTTCTTCGTTGCCTAAGCTTTATACCCATATTTATACATGTGTAGAACTGTAAGTACTGAATTCAGAAAGTGCCAAAAACCAGAAATGAACCACGATGAATAAACCTAAAATTAATATAATTAATTCCAGGGCTGCCACGCTGTTTTCAGAGCGTGAACTGTTTACATTTTCTCAGTTTTTATTTTTAAATTAAATTTTTGGGGGGCATTTTTCTGCATTTTCTTAACTTATTTTTTTTTTCTATTTTGTGAATGCTGCTGCATATTTGTACTAGAGATTTAAATTTTTCTGGTTATATACAGTATTCCTATACAGTATGCCAAAAAAACAGTAATACACTTTTTTTTTTACATAAAGACACAGTTCCATGTAGTTCCTTGGGGGGGGGAGAAGCTCTCTCTCTGAGTGTACAAAGAAAGAATAAGACTACTGCTCCCTCCGGCATGTCATATCTTCTTCTTCTTCTTCTTCGTTCACCCTCAAATGTCAACTTGAATAAGTTCAAAGAAAGCAGTGATCAGCCTGAGGCTGTTGATATCTCCAAGCGTTTTCTCTGTTCCTCATATGTTGGGCACCTTTGAAGCAGATGTTCGGCAGTCATTTTATCAGTGCTACAGTCACACTCATCAGTAGTTCCTATCTTTAATTTGTTGAATAGATGGTATCTCAATCTGTTATGAACCATGCAAAGTCTGAAGATTACCACTTGTTCACTTCTGCTGAGCTGGTAATACGGATCATTTTTTGTGTGGCCTGGATGCTCTTCTTCCCACTTGTGCCTGTACCTGCGCTTGATAAAACTCTTGGCCTCCTCATAAGTTATATTTGTGTTAAGTTGAGGAAGCTTTCCCCCTTCCTTTGCCAATCTGTCAGCCTCTTCAATTCCAGGGATGTTGCAGTGAGAAGGGATCCACTGTATCACGACTCTTTTGTATTGCTGACATAGTCTGTGAAGTGTTACTCTTAGGTCATCCAGTTCAGCATTACTTTGACTTTTCAGCGTTGTAATTACTGACAGCGCATCTGAGAAGATAGCTACTGGTCTCTCTGAGCTTCCTTCTGTCATTAGGATTTCTGCTGCAGTTTTTAAGGCCCTGGCCTCTGCTCTGAAGTTACATGAAAATTTCCCTGTTGCGACTGCTATCTTTTTTTTGTGTGCCATTGCTTAAGCTCAGGAAGACTCCTCCACCCCCATCTTCTGTTGCATTAGTTGCTGATCCATCTGTGTATGCATGAATCCAGGTGTTGCTTGGGTAATGTTTCTCTATATACTTTGTGGTTTGGACTCTCCTTTCTGTTTCATTTTGGCAGTTCTTTCTCTCAATACCAGGAACATTTTCTATCATTTCAGGGAAGCACTGTTGTTTCCAAGTTTGTAGCTTGCATGCAGTACATATGGGCGTAGCTGTTGATATTGCATTTATGGGGTCTGCTCTCATCTTTGTTTTGACTGTCTCTACAAAGTTGCTTCGCTTCAGTCTTCCCCTTCCAAGTCCGTTTATTCTCTGGTGCACTGGGTGGTCTATAAGCCTCCTGAATTCCTCGGCTTGTTGCTGGGCTCTGCTATCTCTTCTATCCTCCATAGGCTGGAGGTGAGTAATCTTTTCCAACTCTTCAATGGGTGTGGACTTCATGCCCCCCTGTTGATTCTCAATGCTTGGTTTTGGGTTCTGTTTATTCGTCAAAGTTCGACTTAGCTGCCGTTGACCATGCTGCAATGCCATATTCTAAGACTGGTCTCACTCACCCAGTATATAGCTTCTTTAGTACTCTCTCGTCTGCTCCCCAACCCATGCTAGCAAGTTTTTTCATGATTGCCATTCTCTGCCTTGCTCTTGTCCTTTTTCTTTCAATCTGGGTTTTCCAAGTCAAGTGGCAATCAAAGATAATGCCTAGGTAGTTTGGGTTTTCATCCAGATGTAGATTTTCCCCATTTAGCACCAATTTGGAGCTCTCTTGTTTGTTTGAGAGAGAAAACACTTTGTATGATGTTTTCCCTTCATTTATCTTTACTAGCCATGCCTTGGCCCACTCCTCCAACGATGTTAGGGCTTGCTGCCGTAGTGATAAATTCCTCTGAGATCCACAGGGCTAAGTCATCTGCAAAGGAGGCATTGTGGGTTCTTCTTGGAATATTCTCTGATATGTCATTAATATATGCGAGGAACGTGGGTGACAGGACTCCACCTTGAGGAACACCCTGCTCCAATACCATCTTCCTACTGGTCCATCCTTGTAGTTGGACTCTGGCAGTTATATTCTCAAGATAGTGGCTGATCCATTTGAACATTCTACCACATACATCACTTCTTTGCAGCTTGACTTTCAGTCCATCTTTCCCCACTTTGTCAAATGCTTTTTCTTAATCCACCCAAACCACCAGTGTGTGCTTTTTTTCTTGGAAAGCATCCTCAATTTTCTGAGTTATATAAGTGATCTGATCTTCAGTGGATCTGTATTTTCTGAATCCTGCTTGCTGTGGGGCTAAGAGATGTTTTTCCTCCAGATGCCATACCAGTCGGGTATTAATTATGCGCTACATCAATTTTCCAACACAGCTAAGTAGACTGATAGGTCTGTAGCCATTTGGTTCTATCTGAACTTTGTTTTTCTTAGGTATTGGAATCAGCATAGCGTCTTTCCATGCCTGTGGTACTATTCCTCTTTTCCAGCTGCAGTTTAGGATGGCCAGAAGCTTCTTTTTTGCCTTTGTTCCTAGGCCTGTTAGCATTTCATTGGTTATCCCATCTTTTCCAGGTGACTTAATTTTCTTTAGCGCCCTAATTGCCTCTCCCATTTCTTGCATTGTTAACTTTGCCATCATGTGTTCTTCTGGTGCTAGCTTTTTGTTATCATGACTCCTTTGTTCATCAATGATGGCCTTTCTTCTGTCTATTGGGACATCCATGTGGTTTGCACTAGCATAGTGTTTCATGAGTGCATTTGCAGCTTTTTTTCCCCCCGAGAGCATATTTTCACCTTGTTTGATTGTGATGTGATTTTTGTAAGGTTCTTCGTTGTTCAAAGCCCTAACTAGTTTCCACAATTTGTTCCCTTCTTAATCTAGGTTGAGATTTTCTGTTGTTTGCTTCCAGCAGTCTCTTGTTGTCATATGAGGCGAATAATATTTGTGCATGAGGCTAGCATCCTCATTACGTACAACAAATTGCTAAAGGAACCACTGCTACAAGTGTACAAGTCTGCTTCAGTGCAGTCGTCCTGCAATGTTGCCAGTTGCAACAGTGGCTCCATGCTCCAGAAGGATCAAAAAAAGGGAACTGATGAAGAAAGAAGTGCCACATGAAAAGTATGCATCACTTAATGTAAAGAGCAAGCAGCACACAGAAAACATCAAAATGCCCCGCAAGTATGTCTGGCATACTAGAGGGGCAGACTGACAGGGTGGACTTTGCCATCCAAAATGTTGGGAGAAACTGCATGGTAATGAGAGAAGCCTGAGACTGCTGATCTTATGAGAGACTCAGGTTTTGTTATATGAAAGCAAATAAAGTAGTAGTAGAAGCAGAACATCTAAGGTGTGTGGATCTAGGTGAAATATGTGATGCTACAAATAAAAATGACGACAGCAACAATCATTCTTCCTTTTTCCATTGGCTATTTATGGAGCATGGGGTCAACACTGTAGCTGCCTCACCTTGCAGAAAACCTGCATCAAATCATTCGTGTACTTGTGCAATGGTGGTTTCTGTAGTAATGTGTTTTGCATGATGAGGTTACCAGTCTCATGTACAACCTGATATTAGTCGCCTATTATAACATGAGGGCATATGAGTAATCATATTCTTTGTCCTGTCTCTTTAAATACCTTTAGGACCTTCACGCAGAAGTGACTGTCATTAACGGAATTAAGTGTTGAAAGAGAAAAAGTCTCTACTGATAGATAAAGCTATATAAAAAACTAATATAACATTAAATAAAGGCAGCCTACAAAATGAAAGACTTGCCAAGAGAAGGACCACAACTTGTAGCAACTTGCATTGTAAGACAAGTTCTAAGTCATCATTCCAATCCTGTGTTTCTAGACTATACTGAAGGTTTTTGGTTACATCTGATATGTTTTTGTGTTACTGATTAGCCAACTCCAGCAAGCTTTAGTAGATTTTTATGCTGGGTGTTACAAGTTACAGAATTAAAAAAAAAAAAAATACCCACTTAATTCAGGAAGCACAAGCATTCCATATAACAAATCCCATATCTGTAGTGACAAACTATATACTGAGTGTTAGAACATCAGAAGTGGTCCTTCCGCCAGACAAGTGTTTCGGCCCATTTATCTCTTTTACACTCTAAGGGGGAGCAGGAACATTTGGGCCATCATTCCCAAGTGTCAGCCTCCTGTTTGTTATGTTTTCTTCCACCTGTGCTATGAACTGAGCAAACCACCTAGGCTGCATCTTTTAAATTCATTCCTGGTTTTATCCATTCTGCCAATATCAGGCAGTTGTGAAAGTAACAGATTTTCTTGTATATAAATGACTGTCCTAGCTTCCACAACACACTGCTGTTGTTACAGTCAGCATGATGCTTTATTCTGCAGTTTCACCAAGACTTTTAAGTGCCCTTGTGCTCGACTGTCCCATCAGAACCAACTGTTTCAGTACACTATATACTGACGTGGCCACTAAACCTCTTGCACCTACTTCAACAGCTATGGCTTTTGGTATGAATCCCTCAAGTCTCAGCTCTGTGACCATTCATTAGTATTAATATCCTTAATGACTCATACATTTTTGTCTAAATGTTTTCAAAAACCTGTAATAGTGCTACAACTTGTCTGGCAGTGCTCCAAGCTCTGTGTCATAAGCTAGGCCAGGGGTTAATGACCAGTTGATCGCAATCTACTGGTAGATCACAAGGGCTGATCCTCCTCTGGTAGCAGAGGTGGAGTGGGGGAGAGAAGAATTTTTAAGCTACGGAAATTATGGACTAGCCTTCTGCTGACATTTAAAAGTGCAGTATGCCCATGATTAAAGACATTTTTTTCTGCATCCCAGTGAAAACCAACAAGCTTGCTCAATAAACTTCACTTTTTTGTGTGAACTGCCAGAGATACGAACATAATTTTTTTCTTTGAAGTGGCGTTAACATTCTGTAAAATATCATTTAGTATGAAGTTTGCACTGCTCTGTCGAATGAACTGTGGGGAAACTGATCGTCTGCCAGAGACAAAAGTTACTTACACTTATCCCAAATTACAAATACTCAGAAACTTGAAAACAGCCATTATTTTATCATGGTAGATCTTTAGAGAGCTCAGTGTTTCTAATGTAGATCCATACAATTCCTGGGTTGCTTAACCCTGCTCTAGGTTATTACAGTTAATTATAGTTCTGTCCCCTCAAATTGGGCAGAGCAGGTGTCACTCAGCCTACAAACAAGGTTCATCAGTGGGTATTAGTTTTGTGATGTACATTCGCTTCTGAAGCAGGTGATATTGTCCTATATGGCATATTAGGCTCTGTTACCAGACCAAGGGGGTCGGAGTGGTTAAGAGGTATGGCGTCCGTTTCGAGCTCTAGAGGTACTGGGTTCGATTCCCAGTTGTAAGAATATAATTTATGGAAATTTTTTTTTTCAGAACCAGTGGTCCTAATGATGTCATTAGGTCTCCTGAGTAGTGAGATCGGATGCCTAGCCTTCTCGGATAAGGGCGAAAAAAATTGGAGGTCCCGTGTGCAAGTTGCACACATTAAAAAATCCCACCACAGATGGAAATCGTAAAGAGTAGGCCTATCAGGCCACTGCCCTGGCAAAATTTAAAAAATTAGAAACATACCCACCACAAAAATATTTATAGAATGTGTGATTCCTATATACACACATTGGGATTCTCACCGATGCTACGGAGTTCATACACTGTGCTGAGATCCTCCTTGTGTGCTCTAAGGGAGATCGGAGCACTGATGGAGTAGTCTGTGTGCAATGAAGATGATCCTTAAAAAAACCAAAACCCAGCCATACCCTGGATGAATGTCTTTTAGTTGGCATCTGTACTGTCCCAGATATTAAAAGAATACTGTCTCTTTACAGATCCTACAACTGGTTTTTACGTCTTTTTCCCCCCTTCTTCTGGTCCTAATTCATAAGCTTTTTTTTTAAATTCTGATTAACCTACATACCTAATTTTTTTATGGCTTCTCCGATTTAACTGTATGGGCACTTGTTTGTACAGATATATAGCAGTTAAATTATGTTATTATACACTTTTTTATAATGATGTTTATTAGGAAATGATGAATATAGACTGTTTAGTTCACTGCTTGGTTTTACCACCCAGAAATAATTACAGAAAATGTAAGTTGAAAAGAATAAACATCATAAAACAGAGAACAAGTGATAAATATACCTCCTAGAATATATGGTTCTATGCTGCTTAAGGAACTCACTGAAACAAATCACAAAAGTTGTACATGATTTTATACTTTATCATGACCTTTGTTATTTTCCACGAATGTCAGATTTCTGTTTGTCTGAGGGTTACTGATTTATATCCTAAACAAATCACAAGAGTTGTACATGTTTTTATACTTTGTCATAACCAATGTTGTTTTCAAGGAATCCAAATTTCTGCTTTTTTTAGATAGCAATTTTATATTTATATACAATCTAAGAAAGTACAAAATGAGACAGAATTAATGAGGACACACTGTCAAGGTATGCTGCTGCAGGAAAAATTATAGGCTGAACTAGAAAAGTTCACAAAGAAAATACAATAATTACAAATATTCTAGCATTATATATATATATATTATCAAGCTTTTCCCCCATGCTTCTAAGCTTCATCTATGTCAATATTAAACTGAAATACAAAACTAATGCTCTCTCTCAAAAAAAAAAAAAAAAAAAGTAAATGTCCAGTTTCCCCACACACTAAATATGATAGCTTTCAACCTAATAAATGTGCTTTCCTATCTGTAATATAATGCTATACTACCTGGTAAAGTTACTGCTTTCCCACCTGGTAAATGTAATAATTCCCCACGTTAAAAGTAATACTTTCCCCACTTGGTAAATGTAATTATTTTCCCACCTGGTAAATGTAATAATTTCCCATATGTTAAAGGTAATACTTTCCCACCCAGCAAATGTAATATTTTCCTAAATGGTAAATGTAATAATTTCCCACATGTTAAAGTTAATACTTTCCCACCTGGTAAGTGTAATATTTTCTACCTAGTAAGCATTATTAGAGAAGCTGTGCTCCATGGGGAACTAAAAGTACTAATAATGATAATAATGAGTTAAGTATGCTCTCCCACCTAGTTCACCATCATCTCAGGGTGTACACTTTTCTACCATGGTGAAAAAAAAAAATTTGCTATATTAAAACATGCCAATAAAAAAAATATAATTGAACTCTTCTATGAAACTACAAAAATAAATTAAAATGATCTACACAAAATTATCACACATTAAAAAAAAAAAAAAAAAAAAAGGGCAAGCATTTCAGAAAGAAGGCCCTCATCAATTTACAATAAAACGTGACCAAATCAAACTCTGCAAGCACAAGACAGTATTATAACACGGCATGACAAACCTGTCACCGGGTTTGCCTTCTGTGTCTGTAGTTGTTGTTGTTGTTGTAGTAGAGGGAGGGGCTGTTGTTGTTACTGTCGAGATGGAGCCAGTACTAGACAATCGGCCATGGGCTAGACGTTCTTGAAGCTGTAAGAAAATAGTATGATTTAATTGAAACCAATGTTTAAATAAGATAAGTATTTGTAAAATACTTGTTCATTAAAAAAAAAAAAACATTATTTAAATGATATTTACTAAACTTTGCCATGCAAAAAAAAATTATTATAATATTCTTATCGCTTACATTATTTTATGTATTAAATGTAGATTTGAAGAAGACGTTGGAGATAGATAAGACAAATACAGAGGAAACCTGTTAATATCACTGCAGACGCATAACCCAGAATCCGAACACACCCGAAAACCTAAATATTCCAAAAATCGAAAGTTGTTTCGGCCAACTTTTGAGCATGGGGAATAAAAGAAACCATTACCAGGATAAAGAAGAGAAAAATAATCAGGCAGCTTCTGGTTCTAGTGCCAAGGCTCATAAAATATACTTAGAAGCAAACAAGGAAGTATGCAGAAACATCAGATGAGACCAGAAGAAATATACTGATGATTTAGCAAAAGAGTCAGAACAAGCTGCAGTCATCTGCTACAGTCTAAGGTAATATGAAGGACCTGTACAACAGTACAAAGAAGCTAACAGGGAAATAAAAGAAATCCAATTCTCTAACAAACACGAGAATGGAAATTCTCTCAGCAAGATAAAAGAGCAAATAAAGAGATGGACAGAACATTTTGAGGAACTTCTATATAGACCAGCTTCACAAGATCCTCCCAGACATCTATTCAGCAGAAAAGGAGTTGCAAGTTAACTGTGAGAAACCAAATAAGGAAGAAATAGACAGCCATTAAGCTTCTAAGAAATTGAAAAGCTGCTGCTGGTCCAGACGGCAGTCCAGCAGAGGAGATATATCAAAGCAGACAGACGCTGACACCTTTTCAAAGATATATAAATTACTCAGCAAAGTCTGGGACATAATAAATATCAGCAGATCAGAAAGGAAAGATACCGGGTCAAAATGCCAAAGAATGGTGATTTGCAAAAGTGCACAAACTACAGAGGCACAATACTATTATCAGTGCCAGGAAAGTATTAAACACTATTATTCTTCACAGATTAAAAGAGGCCATAGACAACAAATGAGAGCAGGTTTTCAACAAAACAGATCCTGCAGATGAGATAGCCACACTGCGCACAACAGTTTAATACAGCTTTGAACTGATCTCACTTCTTCACACTGGATTTGTGGACAATGAAATTCCATTAACATATCAGACACAGAATTGCTCTGCAAACCGATAAGGTATTATGGATTCCCCTTAAAATCATTAACCTAATAAAGAAAACATACAAAGACATGAAATATAGAATTGACAATGAAGGACAACTTACAAAGACATATTTATTTTCTTACTGGCTATTGATTGAATTAGGAAAACAACATCAACCAAAAGAAAATGAATTCAACAGACTTGGCAAAATAGCTTGATGTTCTAGATTTTTCAGACGACCTGGATCTATTGTCCTACAATTGTATCCAGATGCCAGACAAATTGAGAATACTTGATGAGAGGTCACAACAACTAAATCTGAGGATACATGTGTAAAAGACAATGATTATGAGAATAAATGTGACTAACGATAACGAAATTGCAACGAGAGATTTATGCCTACAAGACTGGACTCTTACACATACCTAGGCAGCAATACAGATAAAACTGGTGGAACAAAGACAAAGACATCAAAATAAGAATACAAAAGGAAAATGGAGTTTTCGTTGCACTGGGAAATATATGGAAAAAGAAATCAAGTCCAACAGAAAAGGAAGAATTTTCAACAAAAATGTCACAGCTGTCCTATTGTATGGCTCTGAAACATGGAGAACAACAAGAAAGATATAGATAAAAGACGGCCTTGTGCAGAATAGAAGGATTGAAATGCTATGAAAAAAAATGACCAATGTGGAACTGATGGAAAGAACTAGAAAAATACCAGTGGAATAAAAGGTGAGAAGGCCCCCTGTAGTTCATAGAGGTCTCAAAGAAACAAAGAAGGAATAGGATATTGCTCCCTCAGGCAAGTTCTGAGGTGACTAAAGTATGGAAGAGATACCACAAGTTACAACAAACACTCAGGAAAAGTGTTTTCAAAATCTGATGGAGACAATATATAGGCAGTGATACAGGCAGGAGAAAATAGGAAAACACACAGAAAGGTGAAGGGGAGGAAAAGAGTGGAACAGATTGAAAGTCTGGGGAGGGAGAAGAAAAGGGAGTGCATGAGAGAGGACAGTACTGATAATAAGTGTGGATGACAGAAAACAGCGGAAGCTGGAGAAGGATGAAGAAAGGATTGAGTAAGAGATGATGAGACATGGAGAAGACAATTTAATATGGATATCATACTCCAAAGCAATCTTTTCTTAGACAATGATGCTACAGCCTCCTCAATGCCAGTTTAAAGCCACAATAAAATGATAAATAGTCTCCAACATTTCAAGCATGATTAAGAGATGCAACAACTACAAACAAAACAACCAAATTTTCAGAGAATATTCTATTTTTGAATCGCTGAAAGTGTTACTCCACTGAGAAATGACAACTGGAAAATTTATATTACCAAATGAAATATCTCATAAATCGTTATTTTCTCCTACAAAAATATATCCATTTAAAATTAGATTATATTTTTTCCCTCATGAAGAAATAACCATTTAAAAAATTTTTAATTTTGTCCTGAAAGAAACAACCACCAAAAAATACAAAATCTGACAAGCAACAACATCTATGCAGACATACTGCTCGACTTTCCATTAAAACAAAACAACCTCACGCTACACATGTAAGTCATAACTCTTTAACTTTGTGTGCAATTGTGGTGTACATATATTTAAAAAAAAAAAACAAAAAAAAAAAAAAAAACTACAGCACATTTAATGTCCATGCAAATGGCTTCCAAAATGCAAGACAAGCATAATTTACTCTTCACAACAATGCTGCAAACAGTGTAACATAAATAATGTATGCATACACAAATTACATTCCACATGCATTACAAACTGGCACATAGGTACATGCCTGGATGTAATAAAGTCTTGGATAAACATACAAAAACATAACAACCAAGGTGCAGAAGATTATGAAACCTGGCAGAGAAACAAACACCAAGAGTACCGAATCAAAGAAAAGTGCAAATCTGTTTTCATTTGCTTCTACCTTCTCTTTACAAATTCAAGAAATGACAGAAATAAAGTGCCAATAAGAACAATAAAACAAACTGCTGAAAGAAAAATAAACTTATGAATGACAAATAAGATAAATTGCTGCCTAAAAACAGACAAGTTGCTAGAAGCCACACAAAAAAAAAAAAATAAAAAAAATAAGGAAAATAAAAAAAGACAATCTGATCAGTGTTCACAATGACCACATACTTTTTATCCTCCCCCAATAAAAAAATTTTTTTTAAGGAGCATGGTATTATAAGCTGATTTGGATGCCTACTGATGATTAATTCCAATCATAAGTAGACTTGGCTGCCTATGAATGACTAATTCCAATTATAAGTTGAAACGGATGCTTACGAACGACTAATTCCAATCATAAGTTGACTTGGATGCCTACTGATGATACATCCCAATCATAAGTTGATTTTTATGCCTACTAATGACTAATTCCAATCATAAGTTTATTTGGATGCCTACTGATGATTCATTCCAATCATAAGTTTATTTGGATGTCTAATAATGACTAATTCCAATCATAAGTTGATTTGGATGCCTACTGATGATTAATTCCAGTCATAAGTTGATTTGGATGCCTACTAATTCCAATCATAAGTTGATTTGGATGCCTACTGATGATTAATTCCAATCATAAGTTGACTTGGATGCCTACTGATGATTAATTCCAATTACAAGTTGATCTGGATGCCTATTAATGACTAATTCCAATCATAAGTTGATTTGGATGCATACTAATGACTAATTCCAATTATAAATTTATTTGGATGCCTACTAATGACTAATTCCAATTCATAAGTTGATTTTGATACCTCAATACAATCAATACCCTTTAGCTCCCCAAGGAGCATAGGCCTTCAACAAACACATGCCAAATCTTCCTGTCCTGTGCCATCCGCTCAAGTTCTTTCCATGTTTTCCTCATCATTTTCACCTCTGTTTCCAGTTCTCTTCTCCATGCGTTTTTTGGACTACCTCTGCCTCTCTTTCCCTGTGGATTCCAGAAGAAGGACTGCCTTGTAATGCTATCAACAGGTTTCCTCAATGTGTGTCCTATCCATCGACAGCGTCTTCTTCTCAACTCTTGTTCCACTGGCACTTGTCTGGTTTTTGTCATCAATTCCACATTTGTGACTTTGTCATACCATTTCAGTCCTTCTATTCTACGCAAGCACCTGTTTATAAAAGTCTGTAGCTTTTTGGTTGTTGTTTTTGTTGTTCTCCATGTCTCAGAGCCATACAATAGGACTGACTTCACATTTGAGTTGAAGATTCTTATTTTCGTGTTGGACTTGATTTCTCTTGTTCTCCATATGTTTCCCAATGCAATGAAAGCTCCTCTTGCTTTTTGTATTCTTATTTTGATATCACTGTCTGTCCCTTCAACTTCGTCTATATTACTTCCAAGATATGTGTAAGATTCTACATCTTTTAGTGGTGTTTCTTCAAGTTCAACCTTGTTATCATTTCTTGCATTTATTAATAATCTTTGTCTTTTCCCTGTATATTTTCAGGCCCACCTGACGTGACCTCTCATCGAGAATGTTCATTTTCTCTTGCATCTGATTATGGTTATGGGACAGAAGAGCCAAGTCATCTGCAAAATCCAGATTATCAAGCTGTTTAGTCAGATTCCACTGGATTCCATTTCTGTTGTGTGATGTCGATGTTTTTATAACCCAATCTATTGCTAGTAAGAAAAGAAATGGAGACAAGAGGCATCCTTGTCTCACTCCCATTCTAATTCTAAAAGGTTCTGTAAGTTGTCCTTCATGAAGAACTCTACATGTCATATCTTCATAGGTCTTCTTTATTGAGTTAATGATCTTCATGGGAACTCCATAATGGCTCATCAATTTCCAAAGCGATTCTCTGTCTGCACTGTCAAATGCCTTTTCATAGTCCACGAATCCGATGTAAAGCGGTGAATTCCATTCCAGACTATTATTCTCAATGTGGCTATCTGGTCTGTACAGGATCTATTTTGTCGAAAACCTGCTTGTTCATCTCTCAGTTGCTTGTCTATGGACTCTTTTAATCTCTCCAGGATGATTCTGTTTAATACTTTTCCTGGCACTGATAGTAACATTATTCCTCTATAATTTGTGCACTCTTGTAAATTTCCCTTCTTAGGCAACTTGACCAGATAACCTTCCTTCCATTCTGCTGGTATTTCCTCTCTCTCCCAGACTTTGCCAAGTAGTTTGTATAATATCTCTGTAGAGGTATCAATATCTGTTTTGATGGCCTCTGCTGGAATGCAATCTGGACCAGCTGCTTTTCCATCTTTCAGAAGCTTTATGGCTTTCTTTATTTCTTCTCTACTTGGTCGTTCACAGCTGATTTGTAGCTCCTCTTCTGCTGGCTGGATGTCTGGGGGATTAGTTGGAGATGGTCTATTGAGAAGTTCCTCAAAATGTTCTGTCCATCTCTTCATTTGTTCTTGTATATTACTAAGCAATTTTCCATTCTTATCTTTTATGAGGCCATTTGCTTGCTTATATTTCCCTGTTAGCTTCTTTGTGTTGTTGTACAGGTCCCTCATATTTCCTTTGGCTGCAGCTTCCTCTGCTTCCCTTGCCAAATCATCAATATATTTCATCTTGTCTCTTTTGATGTTTCTTCTTACTTCTTTGTTTGCTTCTATGTACACTTCATGAGCCTTGGCTTTGGAGCTTCTGGTTTTGCTTCTGTTTAAATCTGCTTTCTTGTTTTTCCTGTCTTCTATCTTACTAATGGTTTCTGTTGTTATCCATGCTTTGTGCTGATGTTCTCTTTTTCTCAGTACTTCTTCACATGTCTCGTTCCATATATTTTTTACTTGTTGCCAGTGGTCTTCCGTATCTGTTTCATCTTCCAGCTGTTCGAGTACTTGGTATTTGTTGGATACTGTGATTGAAAATTTTTCTCTTATTTCCTGATTTCTTAGATATCCCACATTATACTGTTGTCTATAGCTATATGCTGTTGTAAATTTCTTGAGTTTTAATTTTGTTTTAGCCAACAGAAGATGGTGGTCTGATACAACATCTGCTCCTCTACATACTTTCACATCATGCAATGATGACCTAAACTTCTTGCTTATGCATATGTGATCAATCTGATTCTCAGTTCTGTGGTCTGGTGATATCCATGTTGCTTTATGTATTCTTTTATGTGGAAATATGCTTCCTCCTATAGCTAGTTGATTTGAAGCACAGAAGTTTGCTAATAGTTCCCCATTCTCGTTCATCATACCTAATCCCTGCTTTCCCATGATTTCTTCAAAGCCAGTGTTGTCTGTTCCTATTTTCGCATTTAGGTCCCCCATCATATTGTGATGTCCTTTTTTTTTCTTATTGTCCAAGACACTTTGTAGTCTGGTGTAAAAGTCTTCTTTCACAGATTCTTCTTTATCGTTTGTTGGTGCATAACACTGAATGATGTTTATATTTACTTTCTTTTTGGCTGATTTAAACCTTGCTGTTATAATTCGGGGTCCCATTGCTTCCCATTCTATAAGTGCCTTCTGTGCTTCCTTGGACAGCATTAGAGCCACCCCTTCACTGTGGTGGGCTCTTTCCTCCTCATGTCCTGAGGACAACACCATTTCTCCTGTGATCAATCTCCTCTTCTCTATGCCTTTCCACCGTGTCTCGCAGAGACCCAGGATATCAATCCTGTAATTTGTCATTTCTGCTGCTACCTGTGCAGTTTTCCCTTGTTCACACAGAGTGCGAACATTCCAGGTGCCAATCCTGGAGATTTTCCTAGACGAAAAAAGGTTAGTCGGCAACCCAGACTCCTTTCGGCTTTCTCTAGGTTGCTTCATGCGCCTCCTTTCCAGAGGACCTTCTTCTGTCTTGGGCGGCTGAGTTGATTTATATTCTTTATTTGACTTGTCCATCACTGAAGGGCATGAAACCACTTATTTCATACATGCCTAATCTTGTACATTCTGTAACAGTTTGTATCCTACACAGAATTAAATGCTTATATTTAATCACTAAATAAGTAACAGTTTTCAACGGCACTCTTTCACCATATTCTCTTTCCCATCTCCAATATTTACGGTAGAAACTCACAGATTCTAATCTAGTATCTAGCACCAGCCGCGGGCTTGATGATGACCGGGGTAAGTTATTGCTATCATTTTGTGCCATCCTTTCATGCACCATGGAAGTACTTCCTGTCTTTCGAAGACCCAGGCGCCACGACGGCACCGACAGTTCATTCTGGCTGGTTGTAGATGGTGATGTTGGGAACAATGTGTTGGAAGATGCATCCTGCAGTAGCGAATGATGCAATTTAAAAAAAACAAAAAAAAAAAACAAAGAAATGCAATCCACAAACCACTACTTTAGAAATAAATGCAATCGAGAAGAAAGAAGTGTACTACAGCTCACTACAAAGTTAATAAGTGGATTATGTTAATTACAAGGCAGCATTAAATGTTACATGAATTCTTGATGTAAAAAAACCCCAGGTAAGATGTAATATATTCTTTGTAGAAGAAATCTTCATAATGGGTATCTTCTAAGTTTAAGACAGTGAACGAACGAACGAACTTTATTTTCAAAGGGTTAAGAATTGGACACGCAGGCCCGTCTGACATTCTGCCCTTCCTCTCTCTCTCATCATGTATACTATATCCTTTCATCCTCACATTTACTTTAAGCATAATTAAGGCATTTATCATTATAAAAGTAATATTACATTTGCAATAATCATCATAATTAAAGTACGTTAAAAAAAAAAAAAAAAAAAAAGAGGTGGGGAATAATATGGAAGCCATATAGTTTCTCTGTTTAGTCCGTGGACAATTATTCCTTTCTTTCTTTTTTTTTTTAAATATGCTAACAATCATCCACTTTTAGCTTTTATGTTTGTGGATAAAAGTCACTTTTGTTATTCTTTAAAAAAAAATTGAAAAAAAATTAAGTTTGCATATTCTAAAAATAAACACTGACAAAGTTAACAGTGACTGCTTGGTTGACCTGAGAATCTTCACATCTCTAGGGTACACAGTACACAAGCTATACATCTTGCATATACTAGGACTATGCAGCAAGTACACATTCTACTGAAGTTATATATTTTGTACAGATAAGAAAATAATAATTAGTTCTATCCTTCAGTTCCAAACAGCAATTCAATACAACTAGTGCACACAAGCAATATTGGGTATCTGTACAATTCAGTTCCTGTAAACCTCTTGTTGCTTTCACAACATGCATTCAACAAGGACAGAGAAAGACAAGGTTTAACATAAAGTGATAGGAAGGACTAAACACATATATGTGTGTGTGTGTGTGTGTGTGTGGGTGGGTGGGTGTGTGTGTGTGTGTGTGTGTGTGTGAAATAGTTAAACCATCACTTTTCGGCAGCAGTAACACCTCATTTAAGACATGCCGTAAAACCTGATTTAACGATAATCAATCGACAGAACAAAACAGCTTTTTATAGTAGAGGCAGCAATACCATATGACGCCCATTTAGATAAATGTTACCAACATAAATTTGATAAGTACTATCCATTGGCTGCAGAAATTAACAAACTAGGCTATTGTACGCATGTAATCGTACTGATAATTGGTAGTTTGGGTCATGTGCATGCAAAGTGTGTGAGTGGATTAATGTCGCTAGGGTTGCGGAAATTTGAAGCAAAGGTTTTATGTAAATATGTCAGTATCAGTGCAATTATAGGTTCTTACAGAATATGGAAACTTCGATGTAAAAAACACCCATTTTAAATTGCTGGAGATGTTTTCCACATAGTCTAATCTCAATTGTGCTCTGTCTACTATAACAAACGACTATTGTATTTGATGCTATATTTAATATCTCACTCTACTAGCTGTCAAAGTTTTTTATGGCAAACAGAAATTCTGATAAAACCCCCATGTAAAAACAACCATATTGCTCAACTTGAATGGTATTCCACACACATTTTGTAAATTTCAATAATTCTCATTTTTTGGCAGGTTATATCATATCATTATATGCCAATGTCTTTTAGAAAGCTTAAAAAATTTTATGTATGTGTAACACAAAGGTTCGATGTAAAAACACCCACATATAACTACTTGAGACGTCTTCAACACTTTATGTAAATTCTAATGATTCTCCTATATGCCATGTTGTATCTATTATATCATGTCTGTACATATTAATGTATTTTATGGAGAATAAAGATTCTAATATGTATGTATGTATGTATATATATATGTGCCTGTGTGAGTTTTCAATGAATGTTGTTCAGTGTTTAGGGGAGAAGCAGTTATAATATCTTTTGCAAAATTAATTGTCAATCCACCCTCCTCTCAGTCATCACTTTGACCTGTTGTGGAATCTTCTCTACTTGAAAGCTTGTCAACAACATTATGATCATCTCCCTTTCTGCTCCTTATGGAGCATGGAGCCAACACTGTAGATGGCCTCTTTCAGCTAGCCTATGCCAAAAGCACAAACTTTAGCAGTGGTGGTTTATGTAGTAATTTATTTGACATGATGAGGTTGTTGTCAGCCCCGTGCACAACCTCATATCAGTCACCTCTTAATGCCTGAGGAAGAAGTAATCCTATTCCATCTATGTCTACTAAGTGACCCACCTGGAACTACAGGGGTTGCTAAAAGCTTGGGCTCATAACTGACTTGGCTGTACTTTGATTTTATGTTCTGTCTTTCTATGCAGCTGCTGCATGATGCTGTTCCCGCTAACTTCCTCACTTTTTTTCTCGGTCTCACTTGGTTACATTTACAGCCTTTTATATTGTAATCTGTGACCTGTGTTGACTCAGTTTCATGCTGATAAGCAAACAAGGATTCTATCTGCTGCCACTTTATCTTCATGGAGGTGTGTGTGTGTGTGTGAATGTCTCAACAGTGGAGTTTGTTGGTAAGTGCCATCTCTATTTCTCTGCCCATTCTAGTCTCCTGTGTCAACATTCACACTGTTGCCACTAAATTTTTCTAACTTATTCAATGTCAGGAATGGATTGCGCAATAATTACGCTTATTTCACACATGCAAACTTTTCCTCTTTTAATCTGAAACATCATGTTTTACTATTGTATTGTTCCTGAGTACAACATACATTCACACCACTGTTCCATTTATTCCCATTCTCATGACTGATGAAACTGTCTTTGAGTCTTCTTTAACAAACCTTTATATCCCCACATATAAAACAGAATTTAAAAAAAAAATTTCTCTCTACTGCCCATTAGCATCTAAATCATGCAAGAAATTTTAACCAGGAGAAATTGCTAAAGAAGTAGTGGAATCTTGAATACATTAATATAGTTTTATTGCATGCAGCAAAATTTAACATCCCTGCTAATGTTAATAAGACAACTATTAAAGTTGTATCAAAGAAGAAATGTAGAATAATGATGAATAATAAATAACACCAGCACTTTATAATTATTTCTGACCTCCATGGTATGTCCATTAATGAACTAACTTTAGCACAAATTTAACACAGAAAAACCAGTTAATTGTCTGTTTTTGTTATATGTTTGTTTCATATAAATTAGTAGGACAGGAGTAAAGAAATAACAATTTAAAAACAGTTTGTATTTTCCACAAAAATGTTTTCTTTAATTCCTAGAAAGTGGGCAAGATTTTATTTAGTCATCATCTTGGCAGGAATTAGGACTAGCTGGAATTTCACTACATTCAAATCAAACAATGCCCCTGGCTCCTATCTGCACAGAATATTATGAAATGCTTCCATTTATCGAATGCCACCTCTCGATCTCTCTCCTGGTGTATCCTCTTATCACTTAGTTCTGCACAGATATCTTCACATTTATTTTCTTTCTCCTTCTTTGTAGAGTTCTGTGTCAGTGCCCGTCAAGTTGAGCTTGAGGAGAATTTCCTCAGTGAAGGTTCAATCACCCTGACTTATGTTTTTCATATCACTGCTCTTGTAGGACTATCAGAAAACAGAAACTTCTTGCTTTTACTATTTTCATTTTTATACCTGCACCAGAAAGGATGGGAAAACCTCTCGTATATGTGAAGGTCCAGTAAAGTTTTTCTTAAAAGTAGGTAGCCAGTTTTACTCTTTTTCATCAGTTTAATTTATGTCGTGTTTATATGTAGTCCAAGTACTGCCTTGTAGTCCACATACTGACGGTAATTTCCTATCTTTTGTACCTTTTTGCTCCGCAGTGAATATATATATAGTTAGGTGTTGTTTCGTAGCGCTTAGGGTTAGGATTAGGGTTTGTGTTAGGGTTAGTGTTACTAACCCTAATCCTAACCCTAACTGCTACGAAACAACACCTAACTTACATTTATTCACTGCGGACCAAAAAGGTACGAAAGATAGGAAATTACCCTGACTTTTGTCCAGCGCATGCATCTGTCTTACTTTATACATGGCTGCATGGAAGTAAATGCCACCCCATGTAGTTCCCGGGGGCGTCTATGAAAACACAAAGAAAGAATAGGACTACTATACACCCTCAGGCATGTCATACAAGGCAACTAACATGTGGCTGGCTACCCCCATCAAAGTGCAACAGAACCACAGCTGCAGCAGTATGTGAATGCTTGGTGCAAGCTTCCTGCAAGGGGCACCAGCTGCAGCATGCTCCATAGGGAGCACGAAGGAAAATGATGATGATGAAAGCAAAAAGGTAGTCCCATAGCAGATACTGCCCTAGGGAAGTGAAGTGTTAGAGACTTGACTATACTAGGGTCCAGGATTGAGAGGCCCGGGGGTGACTAGTTCCCTAACTCAAAGGATGAAAGCAAATAGTCGTTAATTCTGAAGTCTCACAGTGTCAGAATAGGGTTTTATTTAGTGTCAAATGTTTTTTTTTTTTAAATATCACTTTGTGACTAACATAAATTATACGATCACGACAAATCAATAATGTGTACTGAATTTCCTCTTGACAGAAAAAAAAAACAATTTGTGGATGTTCTTACTGCGAGATATAAATATATATAAACAAATAAAACGGTATTGAATCAGTTTTACAAATTAACGGTTCACAGGAAATTTATTTATTTCTTACTGTGAGACTATGTTACATTTCAATGGTTAGTTCACAAAGAAATTTGAATTATATGCAACAAAGTAAACCAAAGAAAATGACCAGCTTAACAAAACACATTCTTTTCAAATTCCGCACGCCATTTTGCCAAGAAAGATGGCTATTATGACTTGTTATCTTAGTGCTTCTGAATCTTAAAAACAGAAAATTTAAAAATTCATAATTCAAGATCAAATCTGAGACAGCTAGAGAGATTTCACATGTCAAGAACCTTCATATTAATATTTAAAATTATCCTGCATTAAGAAATTATTATTCATTTCTTTTTGTTAACCTGAAAGAAACCCTTAGTAAAGTATTTGACAAGATAACCCACAGCATGCATGGAAAGAAATGGTAGGTTACAAGTCCCATTAGTTATGCGATGGAAGATGCAGTTTTGACCAGCAAGCAGGAGTGTTGTCAGCAGAGCTGCAAGCCAGGCTGAAAAGACTCACCTTTTGGGTGGGAAGGTGTGCAGGGACGCTTATGGATCGGGACACAAGGTCTTTGCCAGAGCGCACAGTGTTAGCAGGCTTCTTGGCCACAGTGTGCTTCAGGTGACAGAGGGAGGAAAAGAAGCAAGCAGGGGTTGAGCAGTAAGCAGCTGTTGCAATGAATTATGTTTAATGTGACTAGGGTTGTCAGAAACGAGGTGTTGAAAGCACCACTTAAGATCTCCTGGAGATGGTTGACAGACAAGTGCATAAAAAATGGACAGTTTGTTTCCTATCATCAGGAAACAACTGGCAGACACAGCTTAAAAGTTCAAGAGGTATTACATCTAGACAGTATACAAAAATAAAGGAACCTGCGATCATTTAAAAAAAAAAAATCAACGCCATTCCACTCATACCAAGGTCAAAAAAAAAAAAGTTTCCTTAATTCTACTGTATGGACTACTCACAAAGAAACTGAGCCCTGGAAAAATACATTAAATAATCCCCCCGCCTACCCTCCCACCAAAAAAAACAATCACCCATGAGGCATGTGTTGAAATACATTAAATGGGTATTACAGTCTTGACCCTGAAATGATACAAAAGAGACAAAAATGGCAGGTTAAAGGACTAATAAGCCGGGGTAAAAAAAAAAAAAAAAAAAAAAAAAAAAAGACCTGAACTGGTTTTCTTTGCACATATAATATAATGAGGACACGCTTCCCCCCCCCCCCCCCCCCCCCCCCCCCCCCCCCCCCCCCCCCCCCCGCCCCACCCCCCCCCCCCCAACACCCCCCCCCCCCCAGGAGCTGAAAAGAAAAGATGATAATTAGAAGTTGAAATAAATAAAGCACTTCTGCTGCAGTAGTAGGAATGTTGCGTGAGTTTCTACAAGCTGCATACATCTAGGTGCAAACTATTAAACTGCTGGAATGAAGCAACAGCAAGTCAGATCGCTGTTAATTTAAATACTACAGACAATCAGAAGTATAAGTAACATGCTGTCTAACACTAACATGTTCTCATCTTATTTTAATAATGATGGCAGGTTTATCATGTATCGCACTGGTTACTAGACCACAGGGTCTTTTTATATTTGGACATGCTCCCTAATATAACTGATGGACCCTGTATCTAGGTTGAACGGAGGACCTTGCTAAATGAGGGAAAACTCCATTTTTTTTTTTAATGTGCTGCATTGGCAAAAAAGCTGAGAACTTTATTAATTATAAACAAAAACTTGCTATGCTTTTTGTGACTGATAATAAATTGTGCTTGAGTAGATATACAGTTGTTCGTGTTATATTTACAGAATGGAAACATAACAATACAGAGGGGATTTCAAGCAGCTGATGAACCAAGAAATACTTGATTATAAGGGAGACTTTAGTAACTTTTGCATTCTATTCATTTAATGTAATGATCTTCAATTATATACTTTGTGATCTTCAAAATGTATGAAGCTCACACCATGATGTTGTTAAAACTCTGTACTGTCATCAAAGGTAAAACTGCGTTTCTATCTATGTTAAAACTCTGTATAGTCATCAAAGTTAAAACTGTATCTATCAATGTTCAGAGTGTATTTTCATCAATGTTAAAACTGTACTTTCATCACTGAAGATAATCATAGAAGAGGAAAGGCCAATAGAGAATGATTTCTCTAAAAAAAAAGTGTTTAATTCTATGGATGGTCAAAAAAAAAAAAAGGTTGAGAAGCTAACAGAAAAAGAAAAATTAACAGCAAAGAGAAAAAGACATGCTACCTTCAATGGGCACATTTAAAAAAAAAATGAAAGTAAGGACAAAATAAAACTTGTAATCTCATTTAACAAACATTATATGGAAAACAGAACTGAAGACAAACATAAGAATGATAAAAACATGGAAGGAACTTGAATGAATGGCACAGGATATAAGGACTTGGAATGGACTAAATGATGGTCTATGCCCCTTAGGGAGCTGAACAGCAAAACAGAGAGAGAGAGAGAGAGAGAGAGAGAGAGAGAGAGAGAGAGAGAGAGAGAGAGAGAGAGAGAGAGAGGGGGAGAGCAAGAAAAGCAGAATGATAAAGACATGGAAGGAATTTGAACAAATAGAACAAGAACATTAGGGCAATAGAACAAGAACATTAGGGCTTTGGATGAAATAACTGGAGGAGCAGCTGCAGTTGAGGCCCATGCTCAGAAAGAAGTGAAAAGGCACATGATGATGAGGAACTAACTGAAGGACTATGTTTGATAGGGAATGGAAAGGCAAAAAAAAGGACATACAAAAAAGATAGAGATAGAGAAAAGGAGGGCAACTAAAGCAGAATGATAAAGACAAAGAAGGAGCTTTGATAAATGGAATGGGATATTTAGGCTTTCCATGAACCTCTTTTTCTTCTTCTTCGTACACTTCTTGAATATTTTCACAGAAAGCAGTGGTCAGCTTCAGGCTATTTGCATCTCCGTAGTTTTTATCAGAAAATGGTTCTGGTGATGGTCAAATGGGCTTTCTATGTTCCTCATATGTTGGGCATCTTTGAAGCAGATGTTCGGCAGTCATTTTATTTGTGCCACAGTTACACTCAAGGGTTGTTCCTATCTTTAGCTTGTTTAATAAATTATATCCCAATCTGTTGTGGCCCATGCGGTGTCTGAAGATTATCACTTGTTCTCTTCTGCTGAGCTGGTAATATGCATCATTTTGTGCGTGTCCTGGATGCTGTGCATCCCATTTCTTTCTGTATCTGGTTCTGATAAAGCTCTCTGCCTCTTCGAAAGTTATGCTTGTATCAGGTTGAGGTAGCTTTCCACCCTCCTTTGCCAATCTGTCGCCTCTTCATGAGATAGGATCCATTGTAACACAACCCTTTTGAATCATTGACTTAGTTTGTGGAGCAGTACTCTTAAGCCATGGAGCCACAACTGCTGCCGATACCCCCATGAACTGACTGAAGTCCTATGTCCCACAGGGTGCAGACAGGCAAAAATAAAGAGAGAAAGAGAGACACAGACAGCGAGAGAGAGGCAAACAGATAGAGAGGGACTGAGATAGATAAAGAGTGACAACAGCAGAATAGATAAGAGCTAAAAAAATAGATGGAAATGGCTGGTTATGCTAGTCAAAATTGAAGTTGTGGAAATTTCCATCCAGCAATATTAGACATCAGAAAATCAATAATATTAGTTTTCAGCAATGCTGTCATAATTAAAATTATTTCCCATGTAGAAGGGGCAGGGCATGGCAGGCATGGTATTTCCTTCTACCATAACTCTGATCAAGTAACTAATCGGGAAAGTGCTTAAATATATATGATGTGGCTTCACATCTAGCTTGTGACTAGGGTGCATCAATGAAACATAGAAAAATTCCAGTTAAAAATGACAAATAATTCACTTGAAGTGATTCGTTTCTGCATAGTGCACATCAACAATCATAATATTCCAGTCTGTGTATAAGCAATAAGCCATGATAAAATCAGTCTAGGGTGACTAAAAGCTTTGGGTGAAAGAGAAAAATGAAGAATATTAAAACCAAACCCCCACATACTATAGGATATGAAAAGTGCGTGGATCTGTGAGCCTGTTCTAACAGACGGTTCTTTCGTGGTCGGTACTGAAATAAGAATAATGTTTCAGATGTAACCTAAAAAGTGACTTAGAAATAGTCAGTGTCAAAATATGCCACCATCCGTGTGGGCACATCTTATGGGCCTGTAAGTTTTAGTCACAGACTAATAGTAACTAAATGACAGTGGTGTTGAGATGCAAGAACACACACAGAGGAACACACATTTGCACACACAAAGAGAAGAGAATGGCTAATGTCTAACAAATTAGCGCATCACTTACATCTCATATTAAAATAAAGAAGCAGTTCTGGTTTCATGGCTTGTTTCACAGACAACGTAAATACTAACCAGCAACTACATAATAGGCTGGATTATATGAATAATGCTTTAAAAAAACTAGACTCTTGGAATTATAAAACTATAGTAACTGGTTAGAAATATCTTATGTATGCTTTAGGTAAAGTTTTGGGACTCTCCAAACAAAACATCTTCAATCATGTATATTTTATTAAAGGTAATTCAGAAGTAACTGGAGTAAAAAAGTATTATATAAAAGTATTATATATTTTTGACAATTAATTAATTCCTTGCAATTAAAGCAGCGAATATAAAAATATAAATGACTGCAAAGCAATCACTAGAACTTGCTAAAATCTAGAACAGACTTTTCTTCAAAAATTAAATGTCTAAATTTGTTAAAAGTCCACAAATAACGGATATTGGGTGCAACAAACATAATAACTACAACTGTTGCCATCACACTTCACCATCTAACTCTATATGGTGCAAAGGCCTTCAACTAATTCAGGTCAACGACCTGTCTTGTGCCATCCATTCAAGTTCTTTCCAGGTCTTCTTTATCCCTTTTCAGGTCTGCCTCCAATTCCCTTTTGTAAGTTTTTGTGCTTCCCTTGATTATCTTGGCTTGAGAATTCCAGTACAAGGACTGCCTAGTAACGCTATCAGTTTATTTCCTCAATGTGTGTCCTATCCAGCATCTTTTCCTCACCTCTTATTTCACTGACACTTGTCTGGTTCTCTGCATCTGTTCCACATTGCTGATCTTGTCAAACCACTTCAATCCTTTTATTCTGCACAAGCACTTATTTATGAAAGTCTGTAAATTCTTGGTTGCTGTACATGCTGTTCTCCATGTTTCAGAGCCATACAATAGGACTGCCTTAACATCTGTGTTGAAGATTCTTATTTTTGTGTTGGATATTCAAATGTAATGAAAACTCCTTTTGCCTTTTGTATTCCTATTTTGATATTTCTGTCTGTTTCTCCAACTTTCTCTATAGTGCTGCCTACATATACGTACGAGTCCATATCCTGTTTCTCTAAGCAAAATTTGGCTACCGTATCCCACATTTGTACTCACAATCTCTGTCTTTCTTTATGGATTTTCAGATTCCATTGCTGCTCATCGAGCAATCTCATTTTGTCTTGCATTTGGTTTTAGTTATGGGACAGAAGACTACGCTGGCTTGGCCATGTCCGCTGCATAGAAGATGTTCCATCCCTAAAGATATCTTTTACGGACAACTAGTAGATGGCAAAAGAACAGTTGGACGACTGCAGCTGAGGTTCAAAGATGTGACCAAGAGAGACATGAGGGTACTGGACATAAATCCAGCAATCTGGGAGGATCCATGTGGCGATGCCCTCTATGGTGCCACCTCAGATTGGACGAAAAGAAGCTCTCAGGGCAAGCAGAAGAGAGGATAAAACGTCAAAAGGAACCCGAGGAAAAAAAGCAGCTGAGGGCTGTCACCTCAGGGGCACACTCCCATAGTCAGTTATGACTGAAAGGGCTATTATTATTATGGGACAGAAGGGTAAAGTCACCAGCAAAATCTAAATTGTTGAGCTGTTCTTGTTTCTGTCAAATGAATTTCAATTTCTGGTGTTTTCCCTTATTTGGTTAATGAACTGATGGAAGTTCTATAGTGCCTCATAAATTTCCAAAGTAATTCTCGGTAGATAGATGAGGACAGTTGAAAAGTCCACAGCAAACAAGGTCTGCCATGTTGCCAGACTGGCTATCCATATTTATGTTACAGCTTGCCTTATCTAACCACAAGGCCGTTTCGAGCTTCGTCAAGCAGCTAACCTTAACTTAACACCAACCCTGTTTCAAGCTTTGTCAAAATTAATAACATCGGACAAATACTGAGGTTGCTTTAAAAAATATTCCAACATTTTTCGCATTTCTGGCCAAAGCTGGCCAACATGGCAGCATTTAGTCTACTGTTCTCTACCTGAACTGTAATTCTCTATGTAAACTGTTAAGTCCTTCTGATAGTCCAGAAAGCCAATTTTACAGTGGTGAATTCAATTCCAGGCTGCTAACTATTATGTGCAGTGCCAATGCATAAGCTTCTTGTTCATTCTGAAGAATTGTGAGAGTAGGAGAAAGCTATGTTAAAGAGGGAAAGAAAAACAAAAATAACACAGAAATCAAAGGTAATTCTTGTTACTAGGTTATACTGGGAAAAGAACTGCAGTTCCTGGTGGTGATTAAAACTTGATGACAGCGATGAAGAACAGATAGCGGAAAAGGAAAAATTATGGACTGAATGAGCCTGAACTGATCGAGGAATTAATTAAACTGATGCATCAGCCCAGCTGTGATGAGCAGCCCTATTATGAACTTTTCCACTTATTTCAGGAAATCATTTTCAATAACGAAGCTCCAACAACACAGGAATCAAATGACAATGGACATTTCCCCAACCACAACTATCAACAAGCTGAAAACAAGTTGAGCTTGAACTGCTCCCCTCATTCCCAATAATATGTAAACCCCAAAAGTATATATTTCTTAATAACTTGTTCTTATTATTTAATTCTCTCGAGTTAGAGATGGCAAAGGCAGCGAAGAAGGGAATGGGTCACCCTCACCTCATCAAACTGTGATCTAGTACAATCTCTAACGCTTCTCTCCCCTATGGCAGTATATGTTATGGGACTACCTTTACCTTCTTATCTATAATGCCCTTCTCACACACACCCACAAATAGTAACCAGTTCTGTCCTCCTTGCTGACCGAGTATTTTGTTTTTATGTACAATGTCCCCGTAGGCTTTGTTTTATTAGTCTCAAACAATATCCAAAACCACTTCACATCATTCTGATATACCATTCAATTGATTATAATGGACGTTCAGGTCCCCAATTAGGATGTTGTTATGAGGTTTCATTGCAGATTTACATTTTGTGTTTTTAATTCTCTGGATCTGACAACTTCTCACAATATCTAATAAGCCTAAATTCTTGCATACTTTACAATCACATAACAATAAAGAATTTGTATATAGTCACATATGGATAAGGGATGTATGGCTGTAATGTTTCTAGGAGAATGTCGGCAGAGAGCAAACTTACTTGCACTGTAGTGTCATTGGTTAGATCAGATTGCTTATCCACCTTCGAAATACTGACTGTTGGTCTGGGGGAAAGCACTATGGCTGTATCAGTGACTGATGCTGGCTGTACTGAAGTAGTTGGGAGAGTGGTTGAAGTAGAAGGCGTTGTGGGGGCTGTGACTGTTACTACCGCTGCAGGTGTAACAGGGGCTGAAGTCGAGCGGTCCGTCTCGGACACCTCCTCAATTTTCGGCATATCAATCCACCGCTGTTCCAAATTTAAGGTGGAGTTAGCTATGCTGACTGGTCGCGACCACGAGGTGGTGGTGGACGTACTGACAGTAGTGGATGTTGGCAACTGTTTGCATGCCATACAGAAAACAGTAAGCACCTTAAGTAATCATGGCTATCATCTCAACCAACTGTTAAATGTTGTAAGGTTATAATCAAATTATTACTTAAATAAAACAGTTTGAAAAACCAATCCTTCAGAAATAAATCTAAAAGGAAAGAAGTTAAATTTAGTCATCAAAGTATAAAAATATTACAAGTAAATATTACTACCATAGACTAAACTACATATAAAATGAGACAAAGCTGGATTTCTACACCTACCACCAGTTAGTGTGAAAAGAGCTACTAAACACTGCAAATTATGAGAGTTGTTGCAAATATATCTGAATTATAAATGATGAAATATTTTGCATAAGCATATAATCTACATTATTACATTTTCAACAAGAATTTACAGTCAAGCTTTGTCATCTGTTCCGAACAATGTGTGAGGGAAATGCATTTTGTCACACTTTTATCAAGCATTGTGTTGCATCTGAAAGTTTTGATATTAACATAACAGTAAACTAAGTAAATTTGGAGAAATAATATACAATTTTTTTTAACATGCCAATGAAGGCATTACACCCAAAATTAAAAAAAAATTTCTATAAGAAGGAGTATCATTATGAGCTTTAGCAAAAATCTTTTCAGCTGTATTATCTTCATTCATATTTTTTTTAAACCTGACTGGAAATTTGCAGTGAAATTTTGATTGATGAAAATTTTGGACTCTCTCGTGAACAGACTTCAAAGCTTCTCTAAAGAAAATTTTGTAATCTGGAAACTTAGTTTTAGAAAGGAATACCGACCCAACATTACAAGCATGCGAACCAGGAAATATTCACAGGTACTTACCTGAGGTTGTGATACTTGCTTGTTCTTTTCATTCTGACGTTCTGTGCATAAAAGTCAATAAATTAAAAACATTACTTTTTGTAGAAACTTTGTTGCCCTTTTTCTATCACTTTTAAACCATCACAAAAGTGGTTCGGTGACATTCAGACAAATTCTGATTGGACTAGGGAGTAAATATTATTTATATGATAACAATAAATTACATAATTATGTATTTTAATGGTCTAGCAACATGAGAATTAGATTTAAAAACCAGTTCACATCAATAACACTGGATGGAAGATGCATCCTCAGAAATGGAGAGTAGAAATGTCCAGGCAAAAACAGCATTTAAAAAAACATGAAAAGTACATGTGTAACAAATCTGCCAGTTGCAGAAAGAGAATTCTTCAGTGTTTATACAGAGCTGAACCTGTCAATAGGAAGTAAGTCATGTAAAATCAGTAAACAAGCAAGAGAATCCTTGGAGGCCAGAAAGATGTGGTTTTATTGAAGAATACCACGGATAACTGAAAAAAGTAATGAGGACATCCTGCAAAAGGTCAGTGCAAAATGGATGCTTCATATACAGGCCTCCAAACTTTTGAAACACAGATTTCTAATGATGAATTTCTGACAAAACACTAATTAACTCTTGACAATCCTCTTTTAACATTCATTATACTTTCAAATTCAGCACCTAAACAAAGTTTGCAAATATCAGGGCCTGTAATGATACTTTATTTCAATTCTGCTTTGGTATGTGCTGGGAACGTACCACAGATATACTTGAAAACATTCACTTTCCTTGTTCAAAAGCCTTGACGAAGTGTTTCAACAATCTTAACTTTGTGAGGACAGATTATGAAATACCAAGACTGGAATGAGCAACATTTTTAGATCCTTTTGGTTAAATGACCTCTACAAAGCCATCTTTCTTGACCCAATGCCGAGATCATGCTCAGTCATCCCATTCACAAAAGTAACATGGAGACTTCACTTGAAAGCAGGATATAAGACCTTTAGGAAACTAAACTCATATATCACAAATGCTTCAGATCCGACAGATTGAAAGATAGTCGGAAAAAAGTGAGGTAGCCTACACCTGCCAGCCTGTATGGCACATGACGAAGATACAGTTACACTGCTGGCATTATCAGCATCCCACTGATGCATAACATCACCACTGGCATAAAAATAATCTTTAAACATGACAAAACACAACAAACCAGCTGTTGTTATTCAACGGCATTACACAAATCACTGAACACGACACATTATATTATTTTCTATTGTCATCCTGAGAAGCGAGGACCCAGCTGTCACTATTATTACACAACTGTTAAATACGACAAATCGAACCAAGATGTGAACTCCTCATCTATATTCCTAAAGAGACCAGCACAATTTCTATGAATCTTGGAATCGAAATGTGATAGCACTCCCAGAGGCTGGGCTGTAACATCTGGATACAGAGGTGAATGAGCATGAAACTTGGAAGATGTATCACCTCCTAATCTATAGTCAATAATGCCACATAGATGTCTCCTACCTTCTACTCCTTAGGATGGCATGTGCCAAACTGTCAACACCAGATACTAGAGGCAATCTCCACACCAGAGATAGCTGGCATCAGCCATTCCAAACAGAAGTTAAGGTTAAGATTCAACTAGGGGGAAGCGACCATCGCCCAATCTTTCTTACTGTCCAGAGTGCAACTCTCAGTACAGGCCCAGCCATTACAAGACGGAACCCACAGGGGAAAAGCCAGACTGGGGTTTATCAGGCATCAAAGTTGAACTTGGACGCTGAACTGTCTGACCCTTCAGGTACAGAACAAGAGATATTGGAATGACGTGTTAAAATGACTTCAACAGATGCATACTACGAGCTGGACAAAAGAAACCATTTCCCAAAGGTTGCCGCGTAACTGTTTCATGGCCCATAATGGTCCTGCACACTCCAAGAACGTAAGGAAGGAATTGGACAGGGCTAGAAAGGACGCAGACTCCCAAAGGAGCATCAGCCTGATCAAATCACAACACATGCCAAAAGTTGGTGTCCCTCCTGTCCCACGTGCGCCAAGCTCTCAAGTTCTTTACGGAAAAGTCTCCTCATCATTTTCACGGCTTCTGGTTCCAACTCTCTGAGAATGACATGGCAGGAAACTTTGGAGATCCCCTCAAGTCTCTAATTCGCCATCGTCTTCTTCTCATCTCTTGTTCCACTGGCACTTGTCCAGTTTCTTGTCATCAGTTCCACATTGGTAACCTTGTCATACCATTTTAATCCCTCTATTCTACGCAAGCACCCATTTATGAAAGTCTGTAGCTTTTTGGTTGTTGTCTTTGTTGTTCTCCATGTCTCCGAGCCATACAATAGGACTGACTTCACATTTGAGTTGAAGATTCTTATTTTCGTGTTGGATCCTATTTCTCTTGATCTCCATATATTTCCCAATGCAATGAAAGCTCCTCTTGCTTTTTGTATTCTTATTTTGATATCGCTGTCTGTCCCTCCAACTTTGTCTATATTACTGCCAAGATATGTGTATGATTCTACATCTTGTATTGGTGTTTCTTCAAGTTCAACCCTGTTTTCATTACCTGCATTTATTCTCATTATTTTTGTCTTTTTCCCTGTGTATTTTCAGACCCAATTGCTGTGACCTCTCATCGAGTGTTTTCAATTTGTCCTGCATCTGATTACGGTTATGGGACAGGAGAGCCAAATCATCAGCAAAATCCAGATCATCCAACTGCTTAGTCAGAGTCCACTGGATTCCATTTCTGTTGTGTGTTGTCGATGATCTCATAACCCAATCTATTGCCAGCAAGAAAAGAAATGGAGACAAGAGGCATCCCTGTCGCACTCCTGTTCTTATCCCAAATGGTTCTGTAAGCTGTCCTTCATGAAGAACTCTGCACGTCATGTCTTCATAGGTTTTCTTTATTAAATTAATGATTTTCAGGGGAACTCCATAATGCCTCATCAATTTCCAAAGTGATTCTCTGTCCACACTGTCAAATGCTTTTTCGTAGTCCACAAATCCGATGTATAGTGGTGAATTCCATTCCAGACTTTGTTCAACTATTATTCTCAAAGTGGCTATCTGGTCTGTACATGATCTGTTTTGTCGAAAACCTGCTTGTTCATCTCTCAATTTCTTGTCTATGGACTCCTTTAATCTCTCAAGGATAATCCTGTTCAATACCTTTCCTGGCACTGATAGTAACATTATTCCTCTATAATTTGTGCACTCTTGTAGATTTCCCTTCTTAGGCAACTTAACCAGATATCCTTCCTTCCATTCTGCTGGTATCTCTTCTTTTTCCCAGACTTTACCAAGTAATTTATATAACATCTCTGTAGCCGTGTCGATATCTGCTTTGATGGCCTCTGCTGGAATGCTATCAGGTCCAGACGCTTTTCCATCTCTTAGAAGCTTTATGGCTTTCTTTATTTCTTCCTTCGTTGGTCTTTCACCGTTAATTTGTAGCTCTTCTTCTGCTGGCTGGATGTCCGGCGGGTTTTGTGGAGCTGGTCTATTGAGAAGGTCCCCAAAATATTCTGTCCACCTCTTCATTTGCTCTTGTATATTGCTGAGCAGTTTCCCATTCTTATCTTTTATGAGGCAACTTGTTTGCTTGTATTTCCCTGTTAGCTTCTTTGTGCTGCTATACAGTTCTCTCATATTTCCTTTGGCTGCAGCATCTTCTGCCTCTCTTGCCAACTCCTCAATATACTTCCTCTTGTCTCTTTTGATACTTCTTTTTACTTCTTTGTTTGCTTCTGTGTACACTTCTTGAGCCTTGGCTTTGGAACTTCTGGTTTTGCTTGTGTTTAACTCTGCTTTCTTGTTTTTTCTATCTTTTATCTTATTGATGGTTTCTGTTGTTATCCATGCTTTTTGTTGTCTTTCCCTTTTCCCCAGTATTTCTTCACATGTCTCCTTCCATACCGTTTTGACCTGCTGCCAATAGTCTTCTGTATTCTCTACATCTTCCAACTGTTGGAGCACTTGGAATTTGTTGGATACTGTGACCGCAAATTTGTCTCTTGTTTCTTGATTTCTTAGCTGTCCTACATTAAACTGTTGTCTATAATTTTGCATTGTTGCATATCTCTTGAGTTTCATTTTTACTTTGGCTATCAGAAGATGGTGATCTGATGCCACATCTGCTCCTCTATATACCTTTACATCCTGCAATGATGATCTAAACTTCTTCTTTATGCATATATGATCGATCTGATTTTCTGTTCTATGGTCTGGTGATATCCATGTTGCCTTGTGTATTCTCTTATGTGGAAACATGCTTCCTCCTATAGCCAGTTGATTTGAAGCACAGAAGTTTGCGAATAGCTCTCCATTTTCATTCATTACTCCTAGCCCATGTTTTCCCATGACTTCTTCAAATCCAGTATTGACTGTACCTATCTTTGCATTCATGTCACCCATCAAAATTGTGATGTCTCTTCTTTTTACTTTATCCATAATTTCCTGTAGTTTAGTATAAAATGCTTCTTTCACAGACTCTTCTTTGTCATTAGTTGGTGCATAACATTGGATGACATTGACATGAATTTTCTTTTTAGCTGTTTTGAAAATAGCTGTTATTATTCTGGGTCCCACAGCTTCCCATTCAATGAGTGCTTTCTGTGCTTCTTTAGATAACATAAGAGCTACCCCTTCACTGTGGTGTGAACTTTCGTCTTCGTGTCCTGAGGACAGCACCAATTCACCTGTGATGAGTTTCTTCCTGTCTACCCCCTTCCACTTTGTTTCACACATTCCCAAAACCTCGATTTTGTATTCCCTCTTTCTGCTGCTTACTTGTGCCACTTTCCCTTGTTCGTTCAATGTCCGAACATTCCAGGTGCCAAATCTGGAAGTTCTCCTAGAAGAAAGAAGGTTAGTCAGCAACACAGACTCCTTTCGGCTTTCTCTGTGTTGCATCATACGCCTCCCCGCGAGAGGACCTTCCCCTGTCTTGGATGGCTGTGTTTTATTTTCTTTATTTGACTTGTCCATATTTGTTGGTTTTTTGTGGTTTAAATTTTTTTTACAGGATGGGGTAACCGGCCCCATGCCCAACCCTCCTTAGTCGCCTTCTACGACATGCTTGGCAGGGGACAGTGTTACTATTCTTTGCTCCCCTTTCGGGCCCCGGTAACACACGGGTGAATGAAAAGGAATGCTGATGATAAATTCACAAGCCTCTTCCAGTCACAACTGACTATGGAGATATTACGCCCTTGAGATGACAGCTCTCAGCTGCTTTTTTTTTTGGCCTGGTGTTCCTTTCGGTGGTGTTCTTTTCTCCTCTGCTTCTTGTAAAATTTTGCTCAATCTGAAGTAGCACCAAAGGGAGCATCTCCACTTGATGTGAAAGCTTTGTCCTCTCAGGTTGCCAGATTTATGTCCAGTGCCTTCATTTCTCTCTTGCACACCTCTTAGAAACTCAGCGGCACTCATCCTCATCCTTTTTTACTTCTACTTTCAGTTCTTTTCCAGTCTACATGTGCTACTATTGCCCTGAGGAATTCCAATATAAGGACTACCAGGTAATGCAATCACTTTTCTTATAAGCAGCCCCCCCCCCCGCCACCCCCCCCCCCCCTTCCCCGCTTTTATTCTAAGGTTAAATCCATATATTGCTAGTAAATTGGATTTCACCATATCGTCAGTCCTAAGCACACTGTCTTTTCATATACTCCCAAATGTGTTAAAATTTAGCTGATTGTTATCAGGCAATCTCTGGGTTTTATTGGCAGCTATGGTAGCCATGATAGCCAACTTGTGGTCCTACAAACACCGCATTGGCGAATGGGTTCTGGTACAGGCTCAAATGCCCAGGCAGACGGCAAATAATAAATTTTTCATCTGCGGGATTTGAGGGACATTAACATAAGGAGAATGAAAGGAGTCTCGTCTTCTTCTGGCGATCGCATCCTGAGCGATGATCTGCAATGGGTACACCGTCAGAAATCGAGTTCTCATGATGGAATTGACTGGCGAAGTTCACTCTTTAACTCCACATAGCTTTGAGTTTAGGGTCGATCATTGGGCCACGTAAATTTTCTTAACTTAGGTCATACAAGGAAAGTCCTGTAAAAAAAATATGCTCAGCAGTTTGTTCGTTTCGAGTATTACATGTGCACAGTGGTGAACGAAAAAAAAAAAAAAAAAAAAATTGGCAGCTATGGTAGCCATGATAGCCAACTTGGGCATCCTTGAAAGCTCACTGGTTAATGAGGTTCTGGTCAAGCTATGTTATGCCCAGCAGAAACCAACAATATAAATATTCATCTGCTTGAGGGACAAACATAAGGAGAATGAAATAATTACTACTATTAGAGTTAGCTTTCGACAAATCAGCCACAAACTAGATGTAGCTTAGAAGTCCAGAAAGTCAATTAAAAAAAAAAAAAGGGTAGCCTACGAGAGAGGAGTTCAGGATTATTATAACGGCATCTACTATACAAATAAATCAGAGAACCTGTCTCAGAGTCTTCAACAAATTTATCCTCTGGTACTTTGGAAACACTGTTTAGGATCTTGTCATCTGTCTTCCCAGGGTGGCGAGAGGCTAAGGCTACTCTTTCCTCTTCTGATGTACGTTGTATAACATTCTGCTTCTGGTCACAACTCATACGTGTTACTGAACTTCTGATGATAAAAATAACCAAATAACCAATTACAATACATGCTATTTACAAACATCAGAATGTACTCACTCACAACATTAATAACTATTTGATCTTTGCTCCAACATGTACTAACACTTAAGGAAGTATTTTTCTCTTATTTCTATAGTTTCACGTTCTCCACTTAATTCTCACTTTCTTTCCCTCCTGTCTCTTGTTTGTCTGTCCCTGACGAAGGCCTCGTGGCCGCATCATAGGTTTTTCTTGTCCTTTCTCTTTGTAAGACGTATTACTATTTGTGTGTTTTTGTAATATTTTTTTTTTCAATCTACAATAATAACTATTTAACAAATATGTTCATTATGAAATTCATTCATTTCCCCCTTTTCTCTCCTCATGGAGCATAAAGCCACTGTAGCTAGTCCTCTTGCAGGAAGACAGCGCCAAGCATTCACACACTTTCCCAGTGGTGGTTTCTGTAACACTTTGTTCTATATGACAAGGTTACCAGCCTCACGCTAGCAGCTTCCTATGACAAGGTTACCAGCCTCACGCTAGCAGCTTCCTATGACAAGGTTACCAGCCTCACGCTAGCAGCTTCGTATGACAAGCCTGAGGAAGGAGTAGTCCTGTTCTTTTTTTTTTTTTTTTTGGGTGAGGACCCCCCCAGATGTGCCTGTAGTAAAATATGTGACAAAAACTTGCAAACCCAGTAACTTGCTGGCATTTAGAGATATACTGCTATCACAAGAAACATCTTTCAATGGACTTTATAATGGTGAAATAAATATTAAAACCAAAACATTGAGTACAAAATTATGCATTTTAAAGAAGGTATGCCAGATATGTGAAGTTCAGAATAAAAAAAATCAGGCTTAATGGTCAGCTATGTTTTGATTGTTCTTAACCAAATTAAAAGTTGTTTTTTTTTCATTATTCTGGAATTCAGATATGCAGACCCATCCTGCCAGAAGACAACACATATTGAGACAGGAAAATGTGGTGAATCCTGTGTGGATAATGTGTATTCTACAGAGAGAGGAAGTGTAAAAAGATTGCTTATCTGCACAAAACTTCAGAGGCTTAAAACATTCTAGAATAATATGTAGATTAACAATGTATCTCATGCATATCCCAAATGTTTCTGACTTACCTTCGCTTTCCACCATGTCCAGAAGGCAAAATAATTTCTGTGTCTATTTCATGCTTGCTTCTAACCTATAAAAGCAGATGAAAGCTTGTTACATTTTTACATACTTTTGCCTATTCCACTATATGTATAAACTAAGGCAGTTCATTGCTTATACATACGTCAAACTAAAGATGCCACCATGACCAAGACAATTAATGAATAGAAAAATAAGATGAAAGCTTTATAAGAGCCATGAGAGAAGAGATGAGAATAGGAATGGCCAAATCTGCATTCAAAAACATGAGACAAATACTAACAGCTTCTTCTTTTTCTTGCGATCGCACCTTTGATGTTTACACCATCAGATGAGTTCTCATGATGAACTCGACCGTTGTCTGGAGTTCCTCTTTAGCTCCATAACTAACAGCTAAACAATTGACTCACAAACTAAAACTGAGAGTCATCAAGTGGTTTATATTCTCTTCATTACTCCATAGTGTGAAAACATGGGCAATGAACAATCTATTGGATGATAGAACTGAGGCCCTTGAGATGCGGATGTGTTGAAGAATGGAGTGCATCTAGTGGAAAGAGAAGAAAACAAATAAAGAGGTGCTAGCATTAAAAGAAGAATTGACAAAGGAGATCAAAGTTAGACAGTTAAAATATTTTGGCCATATAAAAAGACATAATACCTTGCTGAAGACCGAAATGGCAGGCAGAGTTGAAAAGCGCATGTGCAAGAGGAAGACAGCACTATAAGTGGGAGGATAACAAGAGATGGATAGGAAAGAATCTATATCAGAATTCAAGACAAAGGAGAATCAAATGGAGATGGTGGCAGGACAGAAGACTGTTTATGGTTCACAAATGTGACATGCCACAAGGGCTATCACATTTAAATTGTAGACATTCACCAACAGATCTCTGCCACACTCTCCTGCATCAAAAGGCCAGATATAACAACAAAAACAGACATATGTAAGAGAATCATACAATAATGAACACCATTGCAAGAGAGAAAGTGAAGACAGAGGACATACCTTCAGGAAATAGGCAACGCTTATAACATGCCCTTGACTGGAACCCACAGCAGAAAAAAAAAAAACAGGGGGGAAGGTCAAAGAGAACATGGGAAAGGAGGAGTAGAAGAGGAAGCCAAAGTAGCCAGGCCCCCTCCCTGAAGGAGATGGCCCAAGGCAGACATTGGTGGCAAACAACAACTGCAATACTATCATCATCATCCTCATTTTTCCTTTTCATTCCTGTTCAGCAAGGAGCCACCACCACAGTTGGTTCCCTCTCAGGAAGCATATACAAAGCATTAGGATGCTCTTGCAGTGATGCTTTCTGAAGCAATTTGTTTTACATGATGAGGCTGCCAGCTCCATTCACAACCTCATATTAGTTAAACTGTAGGACATGCCTGTGAGAACAATAGTCCTAGTTCCTTCCTTGTCTCATTAGAGACCTCCAGGAAGTATATGGATCCTCCTTAAATCCTTAGCCCATGACTGACAAATCACTCAGTGGCCATCGCGACTAGTGGTGTCATGTAGGGCAGCAATGAACTGTCCAAATTTTGCTCGGTCTGTGGCCATCTAGGAACTAACTACAAAGGACAACCAAAATACTATGCTCAACTATTAATAATAATGGAATAATGATGACAGCACTCATACTTACTGATGCTTGTTTTTCTTTAAGTTCTTCTAGTAGTTTAAGCATATCTTTTTCTGCCAAATCAAACGCTGTATGACCCTGTGACAAAAAAATAATATCAACTGCATTAGCACCTCTGATATCCGTCATCATATGGGAAATGATTAAAACAAAATTATAATGATTATCCTATCTGATAAGCTTGTTCTATCAGATTCTGATTTACAGTTGACACAGGCTTTGAAAGAATTAAGGATATCAACAATTGGGTGGCAGCAGTTAAGACTAAAGACTGAACAATAACAAGTAGCCATAAATAATCAGCAGTTGAAATTCAATTCAATAGAGACTACATAAGAGAAAAAAAAGTGCAATAAAATAATGTGCAGAACCAAAAGAACATGAACAGAAATTGATACACAACTGGACAACAGACCTGTTAAAAAAAGAAAAGGAAAAAAAGAAAAGAAAGAAAGCTGAAACATGCACAGAGGCATAAACATGAGTATTACAGAGCATTCAATCTACATTAATGCTCTATAGATAAAAGATCTGTAACATTATAACAAACATAATGTCTGACACATTCAACCAGTGTAAATGAAAATATAACATCAGAATTATGAAACCATTCTGACAACACCACAATGTATAAACTACGATGCAATGTAGAATTAATATTACAATATCAATGCATTACTATTTGGTCATACATTATTATTCCCTTTTGTTATCCATGGAATCTGGCATCTGTTGCTTACCACCAATCTATATTTCAGGCAGTTTTCTTCACTCCGGTCAATGAAGTTTTTGTTGGTCTGGCTTCATTTTCTACCATTCTTCCCTGGTTCTCTCTGGCTTCCCCCTACTTCCTTACCTTATGGGTTCCACCTCAAGCAGATGTCTGGCCATACTAGGCTGTTTCCTGGGAGTCTGTCTAATCCTATTCAGTTTTTCCTCTGTAATCTCCAGCAGTACTATTTGTAAAGTTGCCTTACTTCTGGCCACATTATATAGAGGCACCTGCTCATCAAGTCTGGTGGTAATAAACCTTTTGATAAGCCACATTTTCAAACAAACAAACGGCTTCACATTTGTGCTCAACAGCCTAATCTAATTCTCCTGGGAAAATGGTGCAGGTTCCATAACGATCTAGAGAGAGCTGAATTTATGTAAGGTTTTGTTAATCCTTGTGTTGACATCTTGACTTGTTCCCCATAATGGTTTGTCCATGTTACTTTCCAAATAATTAAAACTCTGCAATTCTTCAATTGAATGATGACTTATCTTTACTGTATTATCTGTTTCATCATTATCATCATTACCAATGAGCTTCCCATGGAGCATATGCCTCCAAAAAATTCATGCCAAAATTCAGGTCTCCATTTTTTTTGGTAATATTCTCTGCTCCATAGAAATTTGTTTTATTCTGTTAGGTACTTTTTCACTTTCTTGCTCAGCTTTACGAATATGTGAGGAGTCACAATTTTTCTTCATGTTCTTCACAGATGCTGACCTTCTGTTTGACAGTTTTCCTTTCTATTATGAGGTTTTGTGCATTCTCTATAAGCCATTCTTTATCTTGCTAACTGGCTAGATACCCTCAAAGGGGTGGGGGGGGTGTGTGTCGGAGTGGCTCAGAGGTATTGCTACCGTCTCTAATTCTAAATATACCGGGTTCGCTCCCAGCGCAGTGAATATACTTAATGGAAATTTTTTTCAGAACCAGTGGTTCCTAATGATGTCACCCCCCCCCCTCCCCCCCGATCTCCTGGGTAGTGAGATCGGATGCCTAGCCATCTGGGATAAGGCCAAAAAAATAGGAGGTCCCGTGTGCAAGTTGCGCACGTTAAAATCCCTCGGCAGTTGGAAATCGAAAAGAGTAGGCCTTATGACTGCTGCCCTTGCAAAATTTAAAAATTAGGAAACCTGCCCACCACAAAAACATTTATAGAATTTGTGATTCCTGTCTACACACATTGGGATCCTCGCCGGTGCTATGGTGTTCGAACACTGTGCTGAGATTCTTCTTGTGTGATCCAAGGGAGGAGATCGGAGCACGGATAGAGTTGTCCGTGTGCAATGAAGATGGTCCTTAATACCAAACCTCAAGTTACAAGGTGCTATCCAAAAGTCCTCAGACTGGCTGTGTGGACTGCTAACCAGTAGTAGTACATACTTGCAAATTAAACTGCGCTATAAACTTCCTTTCTGAAGCACTGTACCAAGTTTCATGTAGGTGCACACACATATTCTTTTTTTTCATAAGTGTTATTGTACAGTGTTGTCAGTGGTGTTCTGTGATTCGTAAGTGAAATGGCTTGAATGAGCAGTATGTCTGTATCAGGTTTATTTCAAGTTTGGCAAAGCTCCGTAAGAGGCCATCAAGACGCTTAAGCGAACATTCAGTGATGATCCTATGGGCAGAGTCCAAGCTTTTAAGTACTTCTCGGGACCCAAGACGCAACAAAAGTGAAGATGCAGTAAGCGACCCATAGCTTGACTGCCTGCATCAGGGTCAGCGAACCAGAGCTGACCAAGACCCTACTCCACCTCCATGTGGTGGTCCTGGAAACAGGCTGCATCACTGCAGTCTGGCTGAGGAGAAGGGATCACAGAGGGAAGGCAACCCGGTCCCAAAAATGTCGTGCCGAAGTCGAATGTGTTGGGCCGAAAGGTGCAGATATCACAGCTTTGCTGTAAATGGCGACACAATGCAACCAACGTCTTTTTCAGGGTGAACGCAGAAGAAGTACTTCTCACATCATGCCTCAAACGTGTGCACTCAAGCCATCCCATCACTTTAAAATGGAACATACAGAGTGGCATTCGTCATGCCAAAAAAATTAAGTATAACAAGACTATCAGTTTTAATGGCTCCTATATATCCATCAAAGTCAAAGAATGAATTAAAAACGCAGAAATGTGAGAATGAACTGTATCAAATCTGATCTACTCACAGCCTTGTTTTTATGCATCATATCACACATGTTTTCTACTAATAGCTTGCAGGCTTCCTCCTGGCCCCAGTGAGCTGCTGCATGAAGCGGTGTCCATCCATCATAATCTTCAGCATTAACATCCATTCCAGCTTCTAAAAGTACGCTGGAAATACAAAAAGGAACAAGAGCAATATACATGGCAGCACAAAGCTGTTTACTTCATGATGTAGAAACATTAAGCATGATCCCAAGCAATTAAGGTACATAAAGTTATAATTTTTCAACTATATGATGACAACATTTTGTATGTCATCTCTGTGAAATTATACTTAAAAATATATGGGAACAGTCTGATGGTATCAAAAAGGTAAAGGTTGTCCCTAGGGGAGTTAACTGTTCAAACTTCACTATACACGGTCTCAGCATTTGTGAGTTGAGGTCACTGGTTTCCTTCCTCGGAGTCATAGCCTTCCCAAACCCGAGAGCAGAGTCAGGTACCCATTTATGGCTGGGTAAACTGGAGCAGGTGGGCAGACTGTAGACCATAATAGAAGAATGTCTTTGAAGGATAACATGCGACAGGATAACATGCAACAGGAAGACACCGCAATAAGTCGGAAGTTAGCATCAAGAGTTGCAGAAAAAGTCTATCAGAGTGCACCACCAAGACTCGAGACAGAAGACACTGGAGATTCACTGCAGCCAACCTTTGATGTGGAGATGGCAGTTGATGCTGACGGTGTACCAGGGGCCATTAAGTCTTGTTTTGGTAACAGTCTAGTCATCGTACTTTTTCAAATAATAAAGTATAATATTTGTCATCATTATGTTATTCCTCTCTGTCTGTGATAGTCATATTTTATATCAAATTCTCTTAGGCTGATTGTAATCGGTGAGGTATTCTTGAGCTGACTGTGACTTAAGAGGTATGCTTTAAATGACTAATAGCTGAAGATGGCTTAACCTAATAGTGCAGCATGTTCTTCCAAGAATGCAATAAGTGCATTCCTGTGATACATATTCTAATCTCATTCTGCAAACACAGTATGAACTTGCTATTTGGAGATTATAATGTGCAGAACCAAAAAAACTTATATTTGGAGATTAACCGATCACTGATCTGATGACCACAGAGGAAAAATAAAATATATGAAGATATAGGTGAGATGTAAACAAACTGATGGGGAGGTGTAAACAAAATATTGGTGAAGTGTAAACAAACTGTTGGTGAAGTGTAAACAGAATATTGGTGAGATGTAAACAAAATATTGGTGAGGTGTAAGCAAACTGTTGGGGAGGTGTAAACAAAATATTGGTGAGATGTAAACACAATATTGGTGAGATGTAAACACAATATTGGTGAGATGTAAACAAAATATCGGTGAGGTGTAAACACAATATTGGTGAGATGTAAACAAAATATTGGTGGGGTGTGAACAAAATATTTGTGAGGTGTAAACATAATACTGGTGAGGTGTAAACAAAATATTGGTGCCGTGTAAACAAAATATTGGTGAGATGTAAACAAACTGTTTGTATGGCACATTTCCTTCATAACAGACAAAGCAAACTGTCACCAGTTATAATGATTTCAAAACTACTTCACCTTTTGTACAGCCAGCTCAAGACTATTTTGCTTAGTTATACAACATGTTTCTACTCACTTCATAACTTTGATGTAACCTTTAGCAGCTGCCACATGTAAGGCGGTTGCTCCTGTTTTTGGATGCCGCACCTCCTCTACAGTTTTGTCCCTCAGCCACTGATTAGCATCCTCTAACACTGCAACTTTCATTTCCAGGACCACCACGTGGAGCTGGAGTGCGGTCTTGACCAGCTCTGATTCGCTGGTCCTGACGCAGGCAGTCAAGCTATGAGTCGCTGACTGCGTTCTCTATTGCTGCGTCTTTGGGTCCCAGGCAAAGATACAATAAGAACCTCCTTTAATATGAAGATAAAATGGCACAGCAATGGCTACATAATACTATATAACTGATTTACTACAACATGACATGCTTTCATACAGTGCATGGAGACAAATACACTCAACTTATCATCCTCACCAAACATATACAACTATAAAGAATGTGCAGTACTTGCACTAACCTAAAGACATTTGTGGACTAAACTGCCAATGACTGATAGCCTAGCAGCACGATTCCTTTATATAAAAGATAAAAGTCATGACGTGCAATCACTTAAAAAAAAAAATCTCCTCTTTCTTTGGATCCTCACCCTTCCATCCCAGCTCAATTCAGGATTAAAATCTGCATTACATGCTTCTCAGGTACTTTTGTCCCTGTACTTTTCAAGCACATGCATAACGATTCTTGTATGTCCTGTTTTGACTAGAGTTTTTCTCTGCTTTTTTAAAAATGTTCCTTTTCTTCAATGACAGTCAGTCTGCCTTTTCTTCATTTGATAATGACTGTTAATTCTATTTAGGACAATATCCTTGCATTGGGGGGAAAAATGGTCATCAAAAGAAATCAAGTACAACACACAAATCAGAACCTTTAACTAAAGTGTCAAAACAGTCCTATTGTACAGCTCTGAAACATGGAGAACAACAAAAAACAACAACCAAGACGTTACACAATTTCATAAATGGCCGCTTGCGTAGAACAGAAGTACTGAAATGGTACGACACGATAACAAAATGTGGAAATGATGACGAGACAAGTGCCAGTAGAACAAGAGATGTGGAGAAGACAATAGCGTTGAATAGGATAAACATTGAGAAAACCTCCTGATAGCATTACAAGACATTCCTTGTTCTGGAATGCCCATGGTAAGAAAGGTAGCGGGAGATTGAAAAACATGCAGAAGGGACTGGAGATAGAAAGTCTTTTCTTCTTTTGATAATGATGGTTAATTATATTAGGACCAAATACTGTAGATTATGTAGGATCAAATACTGTAGATTATGTAGGACCAAAAACTGTAGATTATGCAAGCATTGAAGGAGCTAAATGACCTTTTACAACACATGTCCGTATCCTTTAACTCAAACACCCAAAAATCAAAACATTCTCAAAATCGAAAATTCCTTTGGGTGATTTTAGGCTACTTTTCAAGCATGACATCTGGAAACTGAAAAATCTCGTTTCTGAAACATAGCTGCCCTCAACGATTTAGGATAAAATGATACGGGCCTGTATTTTGTGTCAAAAGCTATGGTCTCCTGCCATCCTCATAGTAACAGTGAAGTCAACACCTAACTCTGACAAAAGAATAATCCCCCTTGTTCAGTCAACTACCAACTCTGACGTAAGAATAATCATCCCTCGTTGTCAACGACTAGCTCTGACAAAAGAATAATCACCTTGTTTGTTCATCTCCTCTTGCAACAAGTTCTCCATCTCCTCATTCTCTGCAATATCAATTGGGAGATCACCATCATTGTTCACCGCAGCCACGTTTGCATTATGATTAATAAGATACCTGCATGGAGAATCATTCACAGTTAACAGCTGCTAAGTAACATATTTATTTTCAACAACTTACTGTTATGATAAAAACTCTTGCTGCAAAGAGTTGCAATACAGAAATCAACACCTGCAACAATTATAAAAAGGTTCAAGATTTAATAAAAACATGTGGCTTTTGTTAATGGTTTCAAGTCCCTAATAAAGGGCATCTAACTGTTGGTGTAAATTATTCCGAGACTCTGCTTACAAAATTTTTTTTTTAAAAGTAACATGCTATTTAAAATTAAATGTTTTAATGACCTTAATATAAACCATTAATGTCAAAACAAATAATTTAAGACTTAATAAAGAAAAAACATGATAATTAATCTGAATTATATTTTATATGTTGTTTTTGTTGCTCTCCATGTCTCGGAGCCATACAATAGGACAAACAACAACCAAAAAGCTACAGGCTTTTATAAACAGGTGCTTGCGTAGAATAGAAGGACTGAAATGGTATGACAAAGTCACAAATGTGGAATTGATGACAAGAACCAGACAGGTGCCAGTGGAACAATAGCTGAGAAGAAGACACTGGCGATGGATAGGACACACATTGAGGAAACCTGTTGATAGCATTACAAGGCAGTCCTTGTTCTGGAATCAACAGGGAAAGAGAGGCAGAGGTAGACCAAAAAACACACGGAGAAGAGAACTGGATACAGAGGTGAAAATGATGAAGAAAACATGGAAAGACTTGAGCGGATGGCACAGGACAGGAAGACTTGGCATGTGTCTGTTAATGAACTATGCTCTGTCGGAAGCTAAAATGTACTGATTGACTGATTCACTAATTTTGCACATATAGCTTATTCGCTTATTAGCATATTTGTTCACAGCTTTGTACTACAACATTATAGTAAATAGTTCAGTTTAAAGGTTAATTTGCTGATGTGAAATTAAACATTCCAGGCCTCATGTAGTTAACGGGGGGAGACAGGACTGATTAGACATAGAAAGAATAGGATTACTACCTACTAAGGCACGTCTAAAGGGGAGGCTTATATGAGGTGGTACATGAGGCTAGCACCCCATCATGGTAAACACACTGCTACAGCAACCACCACTGTAAGAGCACATTAATGCTTGGTGCAGGCTTCCTGTAAAGGAACCAGTGCTCCATAATGAGCTTCTTCTTCTTCTTCTTGCGATCGCATCTTTGATGATTACACCGTCAGATGAGTTCTCATGATGAATTCGACTGTTGTTTGAAGTTCCTCTTTAACTCCATATAGCTTTGAGTTTAGTGTTGAGTCATTGGGCCAGTATATCTTTCTTAACTGGTCATACAGAGGACAGTCCTGTAGAACATGCTCAGCAGTTTGTTCGTTTAATCCACATGTGCACAGTGGTGAAGCAGACAATCGTAGCTTGTGCATGTGTTTATTCAGTTTGTTATGCCCTGTCCTGAGTCGAAAAATAGTTATCTGTCCCTGCCGGTCGAGAGTGTGATAGTCGTCTTTGGGTTGGTTCTGTTCTCTTCTGATAGTCTGGATAGCTCTCTTTTTCTCAAAGTATGTGACTTCATTATCTTCTTGTTCACATTCTCCTCCCTTTTTTGCAAGTTTATCTGCCTTTTCATTTCCGGGTACACCACAATGAGATGGTACCCACTGAAGTATGGTTCTCTTTTTGGCAGCTACCTTGTTTAGTTCATTTCTCAGATGCGGGAGTTTACCACCCTTGAGAGCTTGCAGGACAGACAGTGCATCTGTGAGGATGACTACCTGGTGGCAGTCAGAGTTGGTGTTATAAATCATATTTGCAGCTTGCTCTAGAGCTTGAACCTCAGCTGTATAGTTGGAACAGAATTTACCAGTGGGAATGTGCCTAGTCTCATAGTGGTTGTCAGGATATGAGATAAAGATACCGGCACCTCCATTCCTAACAGCATTAGTTGCTGATCCATCTGTATAGGCATGTATCCATGATTGATCGGGATAGCTTTCTTGGATCATACTCAATGTAGCAGTTCGTTTTTTGCAGATCATTATACTCACATCCACTTGTGAGACCACTGACTGATGTATTAATTTGGAGGGCACTGCTGGCCTGCTCCCATGGTACAGGGTATAGGGTGGTGGGCTTCAGTGGTGTTGTCTTCATGGATAGGTCTCCTTCTTCTTGATGCTGTCTTATAAAGTCTTTTCCCCCGATGCACAAAGCTGCTACAATCCAGCAACCTTCCTGATCTCTGTTATTGGTTTTTTTTTTTGTCCTGTTCGTTCTTTTTTGTAGTTTTGCATGGCTTGTTGCCTTCAATCAGCCTGGGGATGCATTGGCATACCACATGCACTGTGACTTTTCTTTCCCCATCTGATGCAATGGTTTTTTGGTGGAGGGCAGCAGTCCGTCTTCCTATGGGACAATGTCTGTAATATGCCAGCAACTTAACCTTCTGACATCTCTCGGTATTGGTAGGTAGTTTTCACCATTTTTCATTTCAGTGCTGGGCTCCTGTACTGAGGATGAGGCCTCCCCCAATTATAAATGAGCCTTCTTCCCAATTCCTTTCATTATGCAGACCCCCTGCAAGCATTTTTCTGCAGACAGATTGGTCCCACTGCCCCGAAAGCTATAACAAGGTGTGGGTCTTGAGCACGATAACCCTATTGGCTTAACAGAGCTTAGTAAACCTGGGTGGACTATCCACTTAAAATGCTTTACTGGACTGATTTTACCCCATACCATCAGGCAACTAGACGTAGGCAAGGCCCTGTGTACACTACTTATTAACTCAAGGTGCTACATTACCTCATTACATACTAAATCTTCTTTACAGATTTGCTCGTGACCTTTGCTCTCCATATGGAACCCAATGCCACCCAAACTGTAACACCTCCGTTCTACCCATCTTATTGGTGAAGAAGTTTTTCATGAATGGGGTATTGTAGCTTCCTGTAGGGCGAGTTTGCTACGGAATCTCCCCACCCTGAGACTGCTACGTTTCCTGCGTTTGCGGATTTCGGGAAAGTCTTCTTTGTTTTTCCAAGGTCTAAGAGCAAGAAATTACAGTCGGTGTTCCGTGCCTTTTGGGCCCCTGCAGAAAAAAGCTGATAGCAATAAACAAGTAATGGCCTGATGCTAAAAGACTAGCCTGTATGCAGGGGTGGAATGTCCACCCAACCCCACTATTCAATGCCCTTCAGCCTAAACCCTAAGATAGGTGGGGTAATCTTTCTTTTCTCATTACATAAAATCTTTTTCTTTCCTTGATCACGGTTGTCCCTAGGTGTAAGTGAAGTTAGCTGATTTGTCCTTGGGGGCGAGGGAGAACAGTGTTGTGGAGGTTTTTTTGTCTGTGTTTATTGTGAAAAGCCATTTCTCTGCCCATGACACTAGCATGTCTGCTGCCCGCTGCATTCTATAATTTGCTGTGGTGACATTTTCATCAGCGCACCAGAGTACTAGGTCATCTGCATATAAGGCAGCTTTAACTCCTGCAGGGAGATCTTTCACCAGGTCATTGATGTAAACAAGGAAGAGTGAACACTTTTCTGCTCTGCAGACCGTCAAGAGTGACTCTAGTTCTCCTGTTATGCAAGTATGACTGGATCCATTTCATCATGTTGCCTTGGATTCCACTTCTCCTAAGTTTGCAATGAGGCCATCTTTCCACACCTTGTCAAAGGCCTGCTTGAAGTCGACCCAGATCGTTAGGACCTTTTTTCTTCTCCTGGAAGGCATCTTCTATTGCTTGAGACAAGTAAGTAACTTGGTCTTCTATACTGTAGCATTCTCTAAATCCAGCTTGTTCCGGCACCAGGATCTGCTCAGACTCTAAATACCATTTCAATCTGTGGTTGACTATTCGCTCCATAGTCTTCCCAACACAGCTTGTGAGACTGATTGGCCGGTAACTTGCAGCCTCGGTCTTACATTTCCCTTTCTTTAGTATGGGTATTGTGATGGCTTCTCTCTCCATACTTGGGGTACCGTTCCTTTCAACCAGCTGTGGTTGAATATCTCAAGCAGTTTTGTCTTTGCTGCTGAGCTCAGATTTACTAGCATTTCGTTGCTGATTTTGTCTGGGCCGGGTGACTTTTGAAACTTAAGCTTGGAAATAGCCTTCTGTAGTTCTCCTAGTGTGATGGGTTCCCTCATTGGGGCAGGAGTATCTGTCTGTCCCATGGTTGCCAGTATTTCTTTTCTTATCTCTCTCTCTGATGATCTATGTTAATGGGTAAGTTGCTTTCTGAACTGTATCTTCTAGCAAACAAGTCTGCAGCTTGTTTTCCTCTGAAAAGTTTGCCACCTTCATCCAATGTGATAGTCTGCCTAGGTGAGGAACGCTCTTCATTTAGAGACTTGACTAATCTCCAAAGTTTCCTGCCGTCTTTCTCAAGGTTCAGCGATGCCGTTTTAGTTCTCCAGCTTTTCCGTTTTTTCTTCTAGCTTTGTTCTCTGAAACTCTGCTACAGCCTTTTTCCATTTGTTGTGAGTGAGTTTCAAGTGAAGGCTGAGACTCTGCGTCCTTTCTAGCCCTGTCCATAGCTTCCTGACGTTCTTGGAGTGTGCTGGACCAGTATGGTATGTAGTTACGCCGGCATCCTTTGGGAATGGTTTCTTTTGCAGCTTGTAGTATGCATCTGTTGAAGTCTTTTACCACTTCATTAATGTCTCTGTTCTGTACCTTGAGGGTAGACAGCAGCGTGTTCACCTGATGCCTGAATAAACCCCAGTTGGCTTTTTTGTAGTTCCATCTTGTAATGGCTGGGCCTGTACTGAGAGTTGCACTCTGGACAGTAAGAAAGATTGGGCGATGGTCGCTTCCCCCTAGTTGGTCTCCTACTTCTCTACTAATAGATCCAGCTATATCTGGTGTGGAGAAGGCAAGATCTGGTGTTGAAGTTGTGTGCCATCCTCTGGAGTAGAAGGTAGGAGTATCTGTGGCATTATTGACTAGGATTAGGGAGTGATCATCTTGCCAAGTTTCAACCTCTTCACCTCTGTGATCCAGATGGTTATAGCCCCAGCTCTGGGAGTGGCTATTAAAGTCTCCAACTGCTATAAAGTTGGTGGCTGGTACCTGTATAGAGCTGAGACTCAGGGGTTTGTTGTTCGGAGAGTAATAGTTCAGGAGTTCTATTTCCATCTTGTCTACCTTTATCTGCAACAGCTGATATTCTGCTCCATCCACGAAGGTTTTCCTTTCGTGTGCAGGAAATGTTATTCCTTACAAGAGTAAGTACTATGTCCTCCTTTTCGTCTATCTATTTCTGTCGGATCTGAAGCATTGATATCCCCTATTTTTAAAGGTTTGATATCTGCTTTCAGTGAGTGGATCTCTGGATACAGCAAACACTGACTTGCTTCTCATACAAGATGTTTTCCAGCTCTGTCTTTTTGCTGTATCCAGGGTTTAGCCTGCTTGCAGCTTGCTGTTCAGTGAAACATCCTCTATTTTCCAGTGCTGCTGAGACAAGTGGCACTCTGGGTTTCTCTTTTTTGTTTTGTATTTGGTCAGTAGTTTCATAGTTTCCGCCGTCTGCTGACTCCACAACAAGTGATTTGCTTTTGGTCTTCTACCTTTATCTGAGGGTCAGTTCAAGTGATGGGCTCAGAGCTCCAGCTCTCCATCCACATGGGCTTGCCTTTTACTCTGTAGGCAAGGAAAAAACAGTTTTTGTGTTACAAGAGTCTAAGTACCCTCCCTTTTTTCGTCTATCTTTGACTTTAGCCCTATCTGAAGCATTGATATCCCCTTATTTTAAAGGTTTGATCTGCTTTCAAGTGAGTCTCTTGGATTCAGCAAACACTGACTTGCTTCTCATACAAGATGTTTTCCAGCTCTGTCTTTTTGCTGTATCCAGCCTGCTTGCTGTTCACTCCCTCTGCATTCCAGTGCATCATGACAAGTGGCACTCTGGGTTTCTCTTTTTCTGTTTTGTTTTGGTCAGTAGTTCTCCTCCTCCGTCTGTTGACTCCACAAGACGGTCTAGAGGGTCCTCCAGTAGCTGAGGGTGGGCTCTGTCGAGGCTCAGAGCCCGGCACTGCACCTGCCTGGTGGAGCTCCACAGGGCGAGCACCAGTACGAGATTTATTTGACGGTGTACTCTCCATAGAAAAAAAAAAAGCGAGTTGCGTGATACTGTGGTTTCCGGTGCGCCTTCTGGCCCAGTATCTATGACTTTAGCACCTGTTCAACGGGAGAGTGGGCTCATCCCTAATCTGTTTATGTTCCCAGTAGTAGACTATTCGCAAGCAGCCTGGGGGGTGTCACTGCTCTGCGCGGACCTTGTTTACCGAGGCGGCGTCCGAGCTCGTATGGTGAAAATATGGTTGCATTATCTTCAAAATAGCCCTGTCTTTCCCATGGCTTTTCTGCCATCCTGCAACTTTGAGTTAGGGAGTTCTGAGCTCCAGTCTCTTTCCCAGGCATTTTATCCTGGCCTGGCACGCATACAGAGGACCCCCCTTCTGGTTCTAAGTTAGCAGTTGGGGATAGGTGGGGTAGCACACTGTGCATTCCCCCGTCATCCAGGGGGCTCTCCAACTATGCAGAGCTTGCACAATGCTGTGCTCTGGTTCTGGGCTCACCCAAGGAATCCTCACGTCCTGCACAGAGCCACTTCCAGATACCCACCACCTGCCAACCCCCCATTGTAGAAATCTCCTGCATGCGGCCATCCAGTCAAGAGCCAGTATTAAGTCTGGTGCCCAAGTGATTCCCCCCAAGCTCAGTGTGCAATCTGGGTTCTCATCATGCTGCAACACAGGGGGGATTGTGATGCTCAGCCATCTCTCTCAACTCTGCACCGATAAATGACATCGGGGACTTAACTGTGTCTCAGTACTGGGAGGCCCCGTTTCCGGGTACACCACACACAGCCAGTTGAGGCAACGGTCGCCGTGGGCGTGTCTTCAGTGGGGAAGTTGTGGAGTCTTCCTGTCCATGTTCTTGCACATCCTAACACTGCCCGCAAGACATCGGAGGTTTGGAGAGTGGCCTTCTCTGCTTTTTTGAGCCGGGGTGGGCTCCCCGGGCAAGTCTCGATGGGGATCGGGATGTGTCCACGCGCCAGTGGGCCCAGCATCGGCCACATCTGTTGGAGGACTTGCTCTGCCAGGTTTGAGTTAGTAAATTCCAACTTTGTCATTTTCTTGGCATTGTGATGCTGGGGTGCCTGTGGATTTCCTAACGCCCCGGGTAGAAGCCAGAAGTGTACTGTGCCAACTCTGGGGGAGATAAAGGGGGTGTTTCTGCGTCTCCTTGTGATACGTAGCCAAGGTAGGGCTCACAGTGCTCTTTCCCCGCCACCAAATTGCCTGCTGGTTACGCCGAGTTCTCCGAGGCTCTAGGCATGTGACCAAGAGTTGAAGGCAATAGGATCGTCACGTCCTGAGTCTCTGTGCCTGTACGATGGGTTCCGATCTTCAGGGAGCAGTCCACACTCGTTCCCACTCCCAAGACTTGTTCAGTATCCATCTGGCTCCTTCCCACCCACAGAGGGCGTGTACGGTGTAGTGCACCGGTTTTATTATCGAGGTTTGCTCCTCTAGATCCGTTGTGTTTAGCCTGAGGATTCGCACCCTCAGTTACCAGGACTACCTCGAGGAGGGTGTGGCTCTTCACCACGCACAATGATCTTGGGGTATGAGAGGTTTTGCTAGGCCAAGAGACTAACACCGCAATGGTCGCTCCTTTCATGAACAGAATTCACTAGGCCTAGGGTGAAGCAAGGGGGGAAACCCACTACCCACAACACCAGCACATCATACCTGTCTGTAGACTTTGCCCCAGGAACAGAGTGTGAAATGTAAATATAAGTGTTTACAAGTTTACATATTTGGAATCTTTATTCATTTTCCTATGAATCCATGCTGGCCATTAATTTGTACATTTGATTGTTATGAAATTCATTGCATTCTGTGCAGGCAAGGGAGAAAACCAAAAATGCAACCAATAAAAAAATTCATTCACACTATCCTCAGTATCTGGTATGTCCACCGTGTGCTTGCAAACAAGCTTGGCAGCGGCTCCGCATGGAACACACAAGTCTGTGAAGGAAATTCTGGGGAATCGAGTCCCATTCACGTGTAAGAGCAGCTTCGAGCTGTTGCAGATTAGCTGGAGAACCTTGCCTGTAGACTCTGCGTCCAAGCTCGTCCCACAGATGTTCTATAGGGGACATGTCTGGTGATAGGGAAGGCCAATCAATCGTCACAATGTTCTGCTGCTGTAGATATTGCTGCGTAATGCATGCGGTGTGCGCACGTGCGTTATCCTGCTGGAGAAGCTGCAAGTCTGGATAATTTGTGAACGCAGGAGCAACCAATGCATCCAGAACCTCATCTCGATATGTCACAGCATTAACATTTCCACGAAAGACATGAAGAGGCAAACGATGGTGAAAACTGAATCCTCCCCAAATGTGAATACTGCCACCTCCAAATCAGTTGTGCTGACGAACACAGCAATCTGCAAAGCGCTCTCCACACCGTCGCCAAATCCGCATATGTCCATCAGCAAAGGATATGTTGAATCTGCTCTCGTCTGTGAATAGGACAGCATTCCACTGCAGTCTAGTCCATCTGACATGTTGCTCTGCCCATTGCAGGCGCTGCTGATGATGTCTGTGAGTCAAGTTTGGCCCAACATAAGGTCGTCTTGTAGTAAGGCCTGTATCTCTGAGTCGTCGTATGACTGTCATTCGAGAAACTTGCCCACGTCTACCCACTGTTGCTCTTGCTGTTTGACTTGCCGGGAGAGAACGATTCCTTAGGTGACTCAGCACAATATGACGATCTTGCACAGGGGTAGTAACTCGTGGTTAGCCACTCCGAAGTCTATCCCGGGCACTGCCAGTGGTTCCGTAACTTTCATTGAGACATACAATAGTGCAGTGGTGGCAATTCAGCCTTCTGGCAATGGCCCGCGAGCTCATTCCGGTCTCCAACATACCAATGGCTCGTTGGCGGTCGTTTTCAGATAGTCGGGGCATTTCAAGCACATGTACTGGGTGTTTTGTCTCAACGGCCTTTTTATACCGAGTATACTGCCACAACGCGTACACATTTTCAGGGTCATAGCTGTTGGGAATCGTGTTGCACGTGTAACTTTCATTGTTTTCATGTAGTCTGTACACAAACCCGTGGGTTGAATCATGCACTTTCCATTCCAGCAGCCATTCGCTCTCTCTACCTCATGACAAACACGGGGAAAATCCATTCCCACACTTTTTTTGTCCAGCTTCTCGGCATCAGTATATATAATAGTGGTGTGTTTTTAATGTGCTTCAGTATATATATATATATTAGCAATAACCCGTCAATATTGGCAGGTTTTTAATTATGGCGTGTTGTTTCGGTTACATGTATTACAGACGGGGTACTGTTATGTCCTTTTTAGGATAGTCAGGATCCTATTTGGTTCTCCTCTCTTTATCTAGCTCATGTATGGCTCCTCGAATACCGCTTGTGTACGGCGGTGGCCACATCCCGGGCAACAGTCTTGGCTGACTGGCTAAACTACATGGGTGGAGTAGGAGCAATCTTACTCAAGGGAATGTCCATCCCTAGTACACAAAGACTGAGACGGTGAGTGAGGCGTGTCGGACATAGAAAAAGACAATGGCTAGCCACCGTGGAAGAGATTGGGGCCTTACCACGTACTTCCTACAGAACGTAATGGGATCACAACAACAAGATAAGAAACGATATGTAGTGAACTCTCTGTCCCCTGGGGAAGAATCTACTGTACAAATTAACAGGGAAGAGGCAACTCCTCTAATGAGTAAGGAAGTACATAATGACGAGTGTTCCTTAAATTCTGTTGAAAGGGAGCATTCTGAGAAAGACCACCTAAAAACTAGTAGGAGAAGCCTAAAAATAGGAACATGGAATGTTAGAACTCTGAACGGAGAAGGAAAGCTTGACAATCTTATATTGGAAGCAACAGACATGAAACTCGATATACTGGGAGTTGCAGAGGCAAGACTTTTGGATACAGGCTACATAAAAAGAGACCAGTACACGCTTATACACTCAGGTGGAGAAAAACATGAAAGAGGGGTAGGAATGTTGATAAAGAAGGAGTTAGAAAAATACGTATGTGGATAAAGTTAGTTGCTTATCCTTTACAGGACGTGGCAATCAACCCCAGCTTTTATTGGCTGTTTGTGATTTTTCTAGGCAATTTTTTCATTCAGTAGTTTGCCATTGCTTTCTGAATGGTACGGCGCTTATACCATTGTTAAAAATCCACACAAAGCGATTTGCTACCAAACCGCCTGCAGCAGGTTTTGAACCTGGTATATCTGGATTATGAAACTGCGTTCATATCCATTAGGCCACAGACATGATGTTACTAAAAATGAGAGCAAAGCCATTCGACATATCAATCTTACAAACTTATGCACCAACTAAAGATCACAGCGAGGAAGAAATAGAAGAATACTATGAAGAGCTACAACACACACTTAAACCAGTCAAATCAACAGATGTGTTGATAGTAATGGGTGATATGAATGCAAAAGTAGGAAAAGGAAAATACAAGAAAATAGTAGGACAGTATGGATTAGGGACAAGAAATGATAGAGGAGACAGACTTATCCAGTTCTGTGAAGAAAACCAGCTGATCATATGTAACACCTTTTTTGAACACCACCCAAGGAAATTATACACATGGAAAAACCCAGGAGATATAACATGAAATCAAATCGACTATATCATGATAAAACATAGATTTAAGAACAGTGTCACAAGTGCAAAGACATATCCTGGCGCCGACATAAATTCAGATCACAATCCAGTCGTCATCAAAGTAAATATAAAGCTGAAAAGAGCAGGAAACAGAAGACAGGAGGAACCCCAGATAGAAATATCAGCGCTGAAACAACCAGATTAATCGAGGTCAAAAATAAATATCAACAGTTATTGACAGAAAGCATGGAGCAGTATAGAAGAGAAAACCCAGAAGAAAAAGCAACCGCAAAATGGGAATGCTTAAAAACAAGCATACAATCAGCGAATGCAAATTTACCTAAAAAGGAGTCTAAGAAAAATCAAATTTGGATGACAGATGACATCTTGAATAAAATGACCGAAAGAAAGAAAGCAAAAAACACTCCAGAATATAAAACAATAGACAATGACATACGTACTATGTGTAGAGAAGCAAAAGAACGGTGGATAGAAACAAAATGCAAGGAAATAGAAGACTTGGAAGCAAAGCACAGGACAAGAGATATGCATGAAGAAATAAAGAAATTATCAAATCGGTCACGGTTTGCACAAGGAGGAAGCTGTATCAAGAACAAAAATGGTGTAATATTACTTGATGAGAAAGACATATCAAACAGATGGGCAGAATACGTAAAAGAATTATTCGAGGACAACAGAGGTAAAAAACCATCACCAGATTCTAATGAAGGCCCAAACATTCTCAGATCAGAAGTAGAGAATGCCATTCATATGATACAAAAAGGAAAATCAGCAGGCATGGATAACATAAAAATTGAAATGATAGAAGCTCTGGAGAGCTTTGGTATAGATACAATCACAGAAATATGCAACGATATATACAATACAGGATATATACCCCACGACATGAAGACATCAGTTTTTATAACATTGCCCAAAAAACCAAATGCAACAGAATGTTCAGACTTCAGAACAATCAGCCTGATGAGTCATGCAATTAAGATACTGCTCAAAATCATACAGGAAAGAATAAAAAAGTAAAGTAGACAGCGAAATCCAGGAAGAACAGTTTGGTTTTAGACAGAACAGTGGAACAAGAGAGGCAATATTTTGCCTAAGAATATTAGCAGAAAAATATACAGAGGTCCAAAAAAGTATGTATATGTGCTTCATTGACTATAAGAAGGCTTTTGAAAGAGTACATCATGAGAAAATAATTGAATGCCTCAAAGACATAGGTATTGATGGAAAAGATATAAGAATACTCAGTAACCTTTATTGGGAGCAAACTGCCACAGTAAGATCTGGAAGGACTTATTCACCATACATAGACATAAAAAGAGGTGTCAGACAAGGTTGTGTGCTGTCCCCCTGCCTATTTAATTTATACACCGAAAAAATTTTCAAACAGATACAGGAAATACCAGGACTGAACATCAGTGGAAGGTCAATAAACAACCTTAGAAATGCAGATGATACCGTGTTGTTAGCTGAAAGCGAACAGGAGTTACAAGAACTAGTGAAGCAAACAAGTGAACTGTATAAGTCATGAATATGGACACTCGACATTAAATATTGAACGAAAACAAAAAACTATGATAATTAGCAAAACAGAACGATAAACCCACATTAAAGATAAGCGTAAATGGGTGAAATCCTGGAACAAGTCAAGAGCTAACGTATATCTCGGTTCATATAATAACAGAAGATGGCAGATGTTGAAACAGAAATCAAGAAGAGAAATAGGAATGGCCAAAGCTACATTCAACAACATGAAACATATACTGACATCCAAACCCTCAAGTTGTCCATGAATGGATTTATCTCACAAATTAAAAACTGAGAATCATAAAAGTGTTATATATATTCTGCATTTCTGTATGGTGCAGAAACATGGACGATGAATAAGCATTTGGAAGAAAGAATTGAGGCTCTTGAAATGTGGATATATAGAAGAATGGGGCGTATCACATGGAAAGAGATGAAAACAAATAAGGAGGTCCTAGAAAATCTAGGTATGAAAAGAGAACTAATGAGGGAGTTCAAAGTTAGGCAGCTAAAATACTTTGGCCACATAAAAAAGCAAAACAGAAGACCATAACAGAAGGGAGAGTTGAAGGCAAACGTGCAAGGGGAAGACAGCGCTATAAGTGGGAAGATAACATCAAGAGATGGACAGGAAAGAGTCTATCAGAGTGCACCATCAAGACAAGAGACAGAAGACGTTGGAGATCCATTACAGCCAACCTTCGTTGTGGAGAAGGCAACTGATGATGATGATGATTCTACATGAAGCTAGAAATCTCTTCATGTAAAACAGGTTGTTACTTGCTAAAACAACCACTGCTCCCCACATGGTTCAAGAGGTGGACTATTCAACATTGAATGGCCTAGAAATCTTTCCATCACTTCATTGTAAAACAGACTGCTATAACAAACCTCCAATTGCTTTTATTTAGACCACTGGTAACAAGGTGACTACTTTACATGAGGGTAGAATCTCTTCATGTAAACATCAGACTGCTATGGACACATAACAACCATTGCTCCCCACTGGTAAGAGGTGAATTGTTTCTATATCCTTGCATACATGAAGCAGATAGAAATTCTCTTCAAAACGTAAGCAACATTGCTACTGTCGTATTTTTTTACTCCCCGACAACCATTAAAATCAATAACTAGCTCCAACATGGTAATAAGGTGACTATCTACTTGAGGTAGTAAAGAAACTATCTTCTCACATGTCATGGCACAGTGCTATATATGAACACCATTTGCTACCACTGGTAAGAGGTGATATCCTACATGTGTGGATTTTGGAAATCTCTTCATGTATAAAAGGTTACGGCCAATTTAACAAAATATCTTGCTCCCCACTGGTAAGAGGTTGACCTAAAAATAGTCTTGGAACAAAAAAAAGATTATTAATCTATAGAATGCTTCTGTGCCAACTATTAAGTTGATTGATGAATAAATGGGCAAGTTATAAGAAATAACGGGAGCCGCGGTAGCGCAGTGGGTAGTGCACTGGCTTCCTAGCTCGGTGGTCCATGGTTCGATCCCCAGTTGAGGCGGGGATTTTCAGACCGCAAACGGCTCCGGGGTCGACCCAGCCTCATGAATTGGGTACCAGAGCAACTCTGGGAAGGTTAAGGCAGCCGGCGTGATGCTGACCACGTCACCCCTAGTGTGCCGAAGGTCAAGAAAATATGGGCCAAACACCATATTCCCAATGTGCCTCAATGGGCGTGTAACGGGATCCTTTACCGTTATCCTTTTTATAAGAAATTCTCAAATCTGTCCTGTTAACATTTTCAAAACCTAACGATGAGCATCCTGTTTGAATTTGGTGTTAATAACTCAACAATTAAAAAAAAAAAAAAAGACTTGGTGAATTGAAATAAGGCATTAATACTCAATATGATGTTGTTTCCACGGTAACGAATAGCCTAGCATCATTCCAAGTCTTAGTTATGCATTAGCATGATCATTGTAGGTTAAACCTATGCAGTATAGTTAAAACCATGCTACCTGTAGGATCTACAAAAGCTACATGTCACTACTGCACCCCCCAATTAAAGATACAATGATCATAAACAAAGAGCAGTTCTTTTAGCTCAAATGATTTACTTACATAACATAGTTCATTCTGATCACAATATTCATTGTCATCACATGGCTGTTCATTAGCATTCTTCACAATGGAGATGGTGTTGGGTAGAGAGGACAATCACATCATGCCAGATAAAGTGCTTGAGAACAGCCATTAATATTATCAGGAGCGACAGACAGAGAATAGATGACATCCAAACACATTGTAGGAATTACACCATGCATCACATAATATACAGAGAGTCAGAAAATAAAGTGGTTTGCCCATCTTGTGAGCATGGAGCCCGATCAAATACCACTACGTGCCTTTAACAGTAGAAAATATGGTTTTAGGGCATGGGGAAGGCCAAGATGAAGAGACAATACCACAGACATCCTACAACAACACAAGACTCACAACAGCCAATGTGACACACTTGGGTTAAGATCGAAAACTTCAGCTCCCCATGACGCTTCATGGCAAGAGTGAACCTACACAGTAAAATCAGTCAAAGTAGAAAGTACAGACAGACCATGATTAGTAGTTCTGGTTGCACACATCGTTACTGAACATAACTCTTTACCACTAAACCTGTATTGTAAAACAGTGCGAAGAGACTCCCGCCCCCCTCTCTCAGATTTTGTGCAGATCCGTGGCCGCCACCTTGCCGCCGCTAATTTCACATATTCCCATTGTGGACCAAAATTTCGGCACCAACAGATTTCGTCCGTTACTTCCGAAATTCGTTTATAAGAGGTCAGTTCATTTGGGGTTTTGCAGTAACCATGAAAGGGGCCTTTGCTCTGCAGTGCCCATATACTCTGTCATTTTATATAAGCTATAAGAGTGGCCTCTCTTGTGATGGCATCGGGGTCTCTTCTGAGGACATGGCCAACCCAGCTCCAGCGTCTGCCAGCTATGATGGTGTGCATGTCCTCTTGCTTGCTCCGAGTAAGCAGATCTTGGTTGGTGATGGTATTCGGCCAAAAGATTCGGTGAATTTTTCTTAGTAGAGGCTGAGATGCAAAGAATGAACCAGAGTTGGGGCACTGTACGAAGGATGGCCGCCGACCGAGCAAAGTGGAATCAATTTGTTGTTGACCTACAAGACGCCACTAGGCGTGATGGCCACTGACTGCTTTGACGGTCGGCGGCTAAGTATCAAAGAAGAAGAAGAATAAGAGTGGCATAATGCAACATGTTCATTTACTGTATATCTATATTTTGTAATTATAACTAGTGTGCTGAGCTGATGTATCAGTAAGGACCTCGTGCCCTCCTTCCAACTGCTTGTTCATTGCCCATGCTTCTGCACCACTAAATAATGAAAATTATATGTAACACCTCATGACACTTATCTCTGCTTATTGGTTTGGACGTTGACCTGAATATGATGTTGTCGAATATTATTTTGTTTTGTTTTGTGCAAGCATTCACATTCTCTTATTGGCTTCTCGATTTCACAATTTTAATTCATACATCTATGTAAATTTATAATTCATATAATATATGGCATGTTACAGAGCCCGTAGCATCGGGGTCTAGTTATTTTGGGATTTTTAAAAACCTTAATCAGACTTATATGGTTGTTTGGTCCCTTTTTTTAAAAACTTTACAGGAGGTTTATATATCTGCCGGGTTTCAAAATCTTTAAGGCACAAAATGTATATGTTCCACTCATCGTAAATGGCCACCGACCGAGCAAAATGGAGACAGTTTGTTGCTGTCCTACAAGTCGCCACTAGGTGTAATGGCTATTGACTGCTCCGTCAGTCAGGGGCTAAGGATCCAAGAAGGAGGAGGATCCAAGACTCATCGTAAAGAACTCTTTTAGTTAAGAAAAAAAAATTTTTGCCTGACGATCACGTAACCAGAAGGAAAAACTTGCTCATCCTGATGGCACATTCTTGGTTAGTTTATTAACTATTTCATTCCTCCGTCCGTTTTTTTGTTGCCTACATTCCTTCCCTCCTTTAGCAGCATGGGACCACCAGTGCATAAAGCCTTGGATCAAAACACGTATAGTACTCTTGCAGTGCTGGTGTCTGCGTCAATGTGTATTACACGATGTAGTGAAATTGACAGAGATACAACGGTAAAATTCCTCCCAAGGATAACATTTAAGGATAAAAACATAATGCGTAGGCTGCTGATGTACATGATCGCCTAGACCGCGGGTCATCACCCTCCATAAATTTGACTTGCTAGACCGGAGGGGAACGGAGGATCAAAAAGGAAAAAAATATGACTGGAAAGGCTAAAGAGACGCAATTGGGGGGGGGGGGGGGGGGGGAATGGATGAAAGTAAAAAAAATTCAAGTCCCCCAAATTGACACGAGGTACGGAATTGGACGTTTTGCGATACCAAGCGCTTGATTTGAATTTGAGCGGAAGAACGCAGATGTCTGAAAAAAATTACAAAAAAAATTAAAAAGTAAATTTTTCTTAATATTAATGTTAGGAAAATATAAAAAAATTAGCTGGCCAAGATGGCCTATTCTGAGCAGTGAACGAATATGGTTCTTAATTTTACAGACGGATAGATAATATTGAAAATAATGACAAAAGACAGTGTAGTTTACATCAGCCACAGACTGCATTGAATCTAACAATCGTTTATTTTGCACACAAAAAAACACGACCTTGGACACAGATGTTCAAATTTACTTGGCATAGAAGTGAAGGGACATTGGTGGTAGCTGTGTCTAAATATAACTTTTTACAACAAAAATTTGAAGGGGAGAGAACGGTTGGGTCAAAAATCGAGCACAATTTTGTAGAAACACAAGTAGAGACGGACAGACTAACAGATAACCATCCATACGTGACTGAAGCTTGACTGAAATGACTTTAGTGAGGAAATTTGAAATTAAAAATAAACCTCGGCAGTGATTGGCCACAGACAATCATATCATTAGCGCTCAGAGCGCATTTGGGGTCATTCTTCAATAATTGTTCAGTGTTAGACACAGATTTTAAAGTGTGGTGTTTTCCCATATGAAAGACAGTGAGTTAAATTTAGGGACGCCATCCTATAGCCAGCAGCTCAGCTGAGTTTTGCTAGCACTTCTGTGTTAATTATTCATAATCTGGTAAGATTGAAATTATTTCTTTATATATTTTGAATATTGTTTCATGTTCGAGTGATTTGATACTGCCATATCATAATCTAGCCTTACAAACAAGTAGGGATTTTGCTCTAGACCCCCCGCCCAAGTCAGGGTCTAGGGACTAACAATGTACCTAAACACCAGCAAGGATTATGCAAGACAGATCAAGAGTTGAGAATAAGGAAACATATTACCTATCCTCTTTTAGGGTAGAAAACTAATAATTATTTTTCAGAATCTATAGTCTGGGAGGATCTATCGGATGTAAACCCACCATGGTAACTGTGCTGTTTGGTCAGAGAGATCTGACCTGTCTGTATAATGTGGTTGTTGTGTCAGTGTGGTGTCCAGACGTGGGTAGAGAATAGATTTTGACACATGGCCCATACTTTGATTGCAGAGCTGCGAGTTTCTGTCGTCCAACGAAGAAGTATCTATTCGGGTGGTGATTTACACAAGTGTATCTGTGCAGTCCTTGTGACAGAGACCACCATTAGTGCCCGCCAGCACGGAGAGGTGGGACCGCCTGATTTCAGCACCAGAGCTACAAATACCAGATGAGTGAGCCTCTGGTCTGCTGGATATTCACCAACCCCATTTAGTTGCAGATACCCCATAAAAATTCCCACCATTTTCTGGACACTGTGTAGTCAATATAGACAGGTGTGATGAGACCACCCCAACAGCACAGACAATAAATATCCTCCCTAGTAGCTGACTACCAGAACATTTTAATAAAACTAACTATTCTAGTACTTAAATATGTTCACTTTTGCATTTATTATGTAACATTCCATGCATAATTTTTATAAATTTTAAATCCTTCTTTTAAAACAAGTTCTGGTCAAAATAAAACTTGATCCAGAACAAATAAATGTAATATAATTATATCAAAAACTTTACACACGTGAGTTAGTTCAGTGTATTGTAACACTTGTTAATCTTATTAGTCTTGTTAAATATCTATGGGTATATTTATAACTATCACACCACAGTACACATCATAACCCTAGACACTTTACGCAGCTACATTCATTAAAAAAAAAAATTAAGTGTGAGGTCGTAGTGGTAGCAAGAAAGGCCTTCTGACAATTCTCAATTACATTTTATCTCAGGAGCCTTCACAGCTGGCCTCATACAATTTACATGTAGTACCATCATCATCATACAATACCATCAATACCACTACATATATTGGGGTCTTGTCCAGGGATAATTAGCCCAACAGTAATATTAAGATCTCCTGGTGGGAGAAATAAAAGTAGGGAAATAAATTGTAAAATTTCCTTTAAAATTAAAAGTGTCCCTGCGGATAAAAGTTGGTGAATCTTCACAGCCAGTAATAATTAATTAGTTAACTGGTTAGTTAGAATTAGTTAGACTATAGTAATTAGAAGTACTTAGTGTATTTACTGGTTAGAGATTTAGCTTATATATTATTATATTGTCTAAAAAGTATGGCTGAGCTAGCAAAGTTTAGATCAGCTGCTGTGCTCACTGCGAAGGAGATGGGGATGGATGGTCAAATTTTAATTCAATACGTAACGACTGAATGTGATAAATATATTGAAAGGGAAGATAGAAAGGTAGCTGAAGAGAAGAGGTTACAAATTGAGGCTGATAGAGAAATTAAGAGGCTGCAGATTGAGGCAGAAGAAAAACGACAGCAAAGGGAGGCAGAAGAAAAAAGGTTGACTGCCGAAAGGGAGGCAGAGGAAAAAAGGTTGACTGCCGAAAGGGAGGCTGAAGATAGAAGGTTGCAGAGGGAGCACGAATTACGACTAAGGGAGCTGGAATTACAAGGCCCGGCCCCTGAAAATGGTGCCAGCCCTTTTGCCTCAGATGCTACGCCCAGTATGGGAGCCTCAAACTCAGCTATGGGGTTTCATTTAGACCATTTTGTTGAGAAAGACGATGACATAGAGGGGTACCTGGGACGTTTTGAGTTATTAGCTACTACATATGGGTTAGAGAGAGAGAGGTGGAGTTTAAAGCTATCACAGGGATTGAGGGGTGCTTCTTATGAAGTATTTGCCAAAATGAACAGGGAAGACCAAGACAATTATGACATGTTAAAGCAGGCTTTGTTATTAAGGTACGAGAAGAATGGTGAATTTTATCGTAAGAGATTTAGAAATGCCAAACTGTTGTCTGGGGAGACATACCACCAATTCTCTGCCAGACTAGAAACCTATTTGGAGAAATGGCCGGCTCTGGGGAAGACCCAAGATCTTAAAGAAATGATCATGATTGAGCAATTGAGAGAGTCCATGGCTCCAGACATGAGAAAATTTCTCATGGAACAAGGTGCAGAGAAGTTGGGGGAAATTTTAAATGTTGCTGAGAGGTATCAGGCAGCCCAGGCAGAGGTAAGTGGTGCTAAGAAGAAGCACATAGACAATTTTAAAGCTCCACAGCAATTTAATAAATTTGATAATAGAGAGCAGGGAAATAAAGGTAGGACAAACTTTGAGCGGCCAAGAAATGACTATCGCGACAGAAACTCACAGTTCAATGACCAAAAGTTCAATGAAAGAAAACCGTTGAACCAAGGAAAAAGATGGTGTAAATGGTGCAAGAAGGATAACCATAACACCGAATTTTGTAGAAGGAAACCTTCAAACATTGCTGCAATGAAGTCGGGGACGCAAAGATTAAAGGTTAATCCTAAGGGACAACAGGAACCTTATCACCCCCCAGTTTGTGAGGATGTTATTTGTAATGGGGTCACCATAAGGTGCCTTTATGATACAGGTTTGGATTATGATTCAGTTGTGAAGTCTAGCCTAGTGGACCCAAGTCAGTATACCACAGAAACAGTGGAAATACAAGGGGCGACTAAGGACATACCACTCATGACACTTCCCATCGCAAGGATAACGGTGAAAACTCGCTATGTGGAAGGAGAAATCAGAGCAGCAGTGATAGATGAACCAATCTACCCTCTGATATTGGGGTGTAGATACGTCTTCTTGGGAATCCCGAGAAACCTGTGATCATGGCGACAGTGCAGACCAGGTCACAGAAGAAGGAGGAAGAAGGTGAACCTATAAACGCTCATCCAGAGGAGATGAGGAAGGCGCAGGCTGAGGATAGGACACTCAAGCCCTGTTTTAAAAAATTGCCCAAATGCCACACACCTCCGAGCAAGGGGGAATATTTCATGAAGAACAAACTCTTATACAGGAAGGCCGGAACTGGAACAAATGGTCACAACCAGCTGGTTCTTCCCATTGCATATAGAGAGAAAGTGATGGAACTCGGACATGCAATCCCCTTCAGTGGTCACATGGGGATCAGCGCCACAGGACAGCGTATAGCTTGTCATTACTTCTGGCCAGGGATAACGGAGGATATAAAAAGATATGTCAAATCCTGCCCAGAATGTCAAAGGGTAGCTCCAAAGCACTGGACTGCCCCTGCAACTCTAGGGGAAATGCCCATAGTGGGAACACCTTTTGAGAGGGTTGCAGTGGATATTGTAGGACCTCTCACTCGGACCAAGAGGAGGAACAGTTACATCCTTACTCTGGTGGACACTTGTTCTATGTGGGGAGAGGCGGTAGCCCTGCCATCAATTGATTCAAAACATGTAGCAGAGGCACTACTTACAATATTTACCCGATTAGGATTCCCGCATCAAATCTTGACGGATAATGGTTCTCAGTTCAAGGGGAAACTAACGGAAGAAGTTTTTAAGCTATTTCAAGCCAGGCACTTTCATTGTAGTCCGTACCATCCACAAGGGAACGGCCAGGTAGAGAGGTTCAATGGGACTCTCATTTCTATCCTGAGAAAGCTGGCACACGAAAAACCGGATCTGTGGGATCAATTCCTGCCCGCCGCATTGTTTGCGTACCGGGAGGTACCACATAGTTCAACCGGGATGGCTCCCGCAACTCTGCTATTTGGGAGGCCAATAAAAGGTCCATTAGAGGCCCTATTAAGGACCTGGACAGATGAGAAGGCGGAAGAGACTGTTACCTCATCTTATCAATATGTGAACGAACTGACCACTCGTTTGAAAGCTGGATGGAAACTGGCAAATGATAATTTGAAACAAGCCAGGAAGAAACATGCAGCATATTTTAATAGGAAGGCAAAGGACAGGGAACTGGCAGTCGGAGAGAAGGTGCTGCTTCTACTACCGGGAAGCCAGAATAAATTACAAATTGGTTGGCAAGGTCCATATACGGTTCTAGAGAAGGTGTCTAGAACAAACTATAAAATTGACAAAAAGGGGAAGGAAAAAGTTTATCATGTAAACCTGTTAAAGAAGTATCTGGACAGACCACTCCAGGAAAGCACCCCCTTATTGACCTTGGCTATTGCAACCCAGATGCAAAAAGAACCACTCACCTCACATGAATACCCATTACATCCTTGTGAAACAGCAGCACAGGTAAAAGTCAGTAAGCACCTGACTAAAAACCAGAGGGAGAGAGTTCAACAAGTTCTGGAGGAACATACAGATGTATTAACAGATAAACCAGGCCATACAAATTTGCTACAGTATGACATGAAACTGGTAGACTCAAACCCAATCTGTATGAGAGCCTATTCTATTCCGTTCGCGAAGGAGAAGGCATTAAAGGAAGAAATAGATTATTTATTGAAGGAGGGGATTATTTCGCACAGTGAATCATCTTTTAGTTCTAGTGTCGTTTTTGTTGAGGAAACCGTCTGGGGAACACAGACTGTGCATAGATTACAGGAAACTGAATGCTGTCACAGAAGGACAAGTGGATCCATTACCAGACACAAAACAGCTATTTGCCAGACTGAACAAGGCAAAATACTTTTCAAAGGTGGATCTTAGTAAAGGCTATTACCAGATCCCAGTGAAGCCTGAAGTGAGACCTTATTTGGCTTTTAGCACTTCGGATGGACATTATGAATTCAATATGCTACCATTCGGACTGAAAAATGCTCCGAGTGTGTTTTCAAGGATGATGCGAAAATTGTTGGACCCCCTGAATAACCCATGTATCACAAATTTCATGGATGATATACTCGTCGCCACAGAGACATTTGAAGAACACATTGAAGCTCTGGAGATGTTGTTTGATAGACTTCGGGAGGCGAACTTAACTGCTAGGCCAACAAAATGTTGTATTGGATGCAAAGAGTTGGAATTCTTGGGGCACACTGTATATCAGGGTAATATAACCCCTGATCCTAAGAACTTGGAAAAACTGCAGAGAGCACCTAGGCCGCAAACCAAAAAGGACGTGCGATAATTCGTGTCGTTATGCGGATTTTATCAGAAATACATCAAAAATTTTAACGCCATTTGTGCTCCTCTGACTGATCTGACTCGCAAGGGACTTCCAGATAAAATTATTTGGACTGCACAATGTGAATTAGCGTTCCAAGAGTTAAAGGAAAAACTCACTAGCAAGCCTATTCTCAAACTGCCTGATTTGACACAGGACTTTGTCTTAAGAACCGATGCAAGTAATGTGGGACTAGGAGGGGCTTTGTTGCAAAGATCATCCTCACCTGATGGGGAACTGAAACCAGTCGCTTATGCAAGCCGCAAATTGAATAAGGCGGAACAAGGATACTCCACAAGCGAAAAAGAATGTTTAGCATTAATCTGGGCAATAAAGAAGTTTCAAATCTATCTGTATGGTAGGACTTTTGTGGTGGAGACGGATCATCAGCCTCTCGTGTTCTTGTCTCAGGCTAAGCATGAAAACGCAAGATTGCTGAGGTGGTCTTTATTGCTTCAACCTTATCAGTTTAGTATCCAATATATCCCAGGCAAATTGAATGTCGGTGCAGATTTCCTCAGTCGGCACCCCTGTGATCAAAATTAGAGTAATGGCAGACGTGAGGAGTAATTTTACCTATGTGTATCGCTGGTTTTGGAACTTGCCATAGGCATGTTTTCAGGTGGGGAGATGTGTAGTGAAATTGACAGAGATACAACGGTAAAATTCCTCCAAGGATAACATTTAAGGATAAAAAACATAATGCGTAGGCTGCTGATGTACATGATCGCCTAGACCGCGGGTCATCACCCTCCATAAATTTGACTTGCTAGACCGGAGGGGAACGGAGGATCAAAAAGGAAAAAAATATGACTGGAAAGGCTAAAGAGACGCAATTGGGGGGGGGGGGGGGGAAGGGATGAAAGAAAAAAAATTCAAGTCCCCCAAATTGACACGAGGTACGGAATTGGACGTTTTGCGATACCAAGCGCTTGATTTGAATTTGAGCGGAAGAACGCAGATGTCTGAAAAAAATTACAAAAATTAAAAAGTAAATTTTTCTTAATATTAATGTTAGGAATATAAAAATTAGCTGGCCAGATGGCCTATTCTGAGCAGTGAACGAATATGGTCTTAATTTTACAGACGGATAGATAATATTGAAAATAATGACAAAAGACAGTGTAGTTTACATCAGCCACAGACTGCATTGAATCTAACATATCGTTATTTGCACACAAAAACACGACCTTGGACACAGATGTTCAAATTTACTTGGCATAGAAGTGAAGGGACATTGGTGGTAGCTGTGTCTAAATATAACTTTTTACAACAAAAATTTGAAGGGGAGAGAACGGTTGGGTCAAAAATCGAGCACAATTTTGTAGAAACACAAGTAGAGACGGACAGACTAACAGATAACCATCCATACGTGACTGAAGCTTGACTGAAATGATTTTAGTGAGGAAATTTGAAATTAAAAATAAACCTCGGCAGTGATTGGCCACAGACAATCATATCATTAGCGCTCAGAGCGCATTTGGGGTCATTCTTCAATAATTGTTCAGTGTTAGACACAGATTTTAAAGTGTGGTGTTTTTCCCATATGAAAGACAGTGAGTTAAATTTAGGGACGCCATCCTATAGCCAGCAGCTCAGCTGAGTTTTGCTAGCACTTCTGTGTTAATTATTCATAATCTGGTAAGATTGAAATTATTTCTTTATATATTTTGAATATTGTTTCATGTTCGAGTGATTTGATACTGCCATATCATAATCTAGCCTTACAAACAAGTAGGGATTTTGCTCTAGACCCCCCGCCCAAGTCAGGGTCTAGGGACTTACAAAATGTACCTAAACACCAGCAAGGATTATGCAAGACAGATCAAGAGTTGAGATTAAGGAAACATATTACTTATCCTCTTTTAGGGTAGAAAACTAATAATTATTTTTCAGAATCTATAGTCTGGGAGGATCTATCGGATGTAAACCCACCATGGTAACTGTGCTGTTTGGTCAGAGAGATCTGACCTGTCTGTATAATGTGGTTGTTGTGTCAGTGTGGTGTCCAGACGTGGGTAGAGAATAGATTTTGACACATGGCCCATACTTTGATTGCAGAGCTGCGAGTTTCTGTCGTCCACGAAGAAGTATCTATTCGGGTGGTGATTTACACAAGTGTAGCTGTGCAGTCATCGCGACAGAGACAACCATCAGTGCCCGCCAGCACGGAGAGGTGGGACCGCCTGAATTCAGCACCAGAGCTACAAATACCAGATGAGTGAGCCTCTGGTCTGCTGGATATTCACCAACCCCCTTTAGTTGCAGATACCCCATTACAATTTCCACCTTTTTCTGGACACTTTGTAGTCAATATAGACAGGTGTGATGAGACCACCCCAACAGCACAGACAATAAATATCCTCCCTAGTAGCTGACTACCAGAACATTTTAATAAAACTAACTATTCTAGTACTTAAATATGTTCACTTTTGCATTTATTATGTAACATTCCAGTGCATAATTTTTTATAAATTTTAAATCCTTCTTTTAAAACAAGTTCTGGTCAAAATAAAACTCACTTGTTAATCTTATTAGTCTTGTTAAATATCTATGGGTATATTTATAACTATCACACCACAGTACACATCATAACCCTAGACACTTTACGCAGCTACATTCATAAAAAAAAAATTAAGTGTGAGGTCGTAGTGGTAGCAAGAAAGGCCTTCTGACAATTCTCAATTACATTTTATCTCAGGAGCCTTCACAGCTGGCCTCATACAATTTACATGTAGTACCATCATCATCATACAATACCATCAATACCACTACACACGATGAAGTTGCAACATGCGCAACCTCATAATACAAGGGGATTGACATAAGTCTTGGGCCTGACCATGAAGGAGTCACAGGAGGAAGATGAAACTTGGCACATCTAAAGTTCATCATATCTGCACTGAATGTGTAAAGTGCGCGTTTGTTTCTTCAATCGGTTTTCCCGCTACGGTGCACGGCGCAATGTACCCTATTGACCGGATCTGCTGCTCCAAAGATTTGACAAAACAATGGAAAAGAAGGAGGCCAGAGCTGTGATAAAATTTCTGATGTTTCAGGGAAAAACACCTACAGAAATACACAGGGAGATGGAACCAGTGTTTCGTGATTCTTGTCCTTCATATACTTCGGTAAAAAAAAACTGGTGTCAACAGTTTAAGTGCGGCCGCTCTAATGTTGCTGATCTGCCAAGATCTGGTAGACCAGCCTCAGAGTGCAACGATGAAAATGCAACAAGAGTGAAGAAAATCATTGACCAAGATCAAAAAATGACAATTGTGGAGAAAGCTAGTAGAGTAAAACTAAATGAAAGAACAGTTTATAAAATTTTACACAACAGACTGAACATGAGAAAAGTGTGTGCACGCTGGGTTCCGCGACTGTTGACACGTGAACAGAAGCAAACGAGGGTAAATTGCTGTCAACAGTTGCTCAAAAAGTGTCAGTCAAACAATTTTTTGGAGACCATGGTGACAGTAGATGAGACTTGGGTACACCATTATGATCCCGAATCCAAAATTGCCAGCATGCAATGGAAAACCCCGGGCTCCCCAACACCTGTCAAGCCGAGGGTGCAGAAATCTGCAGGAAAAGTGATGCTGACTGTTTTTTGGGACGGCAAAGGTGTCCTTTTGAAAGATTATCTGCCTCGTGGCAACACAGTTAATGGACAGTACTATGCAGATCTTCTCACAAAACTAAGAAAGGTTGTGACCAGAAAACGAGGGATAACGCGCACACAAAATCTTCCTTTGCTTCAAGACAACGCGCCCTCTCACAAAGCACGGCTTGTGCAGCTAGCAGCCAACGATTTGAATATTGGAATTCTTCCACACCCACCATATTCTCCAGATTTGGCTCCATCAGACTTTTTTCTATTCCCAAATCTTTAAAAAACAGCTAAAAGGAAATCATTTTGACAGCGATGAAGAGGTTATACTGGCATGTGATGACTGGTTTAGTTTGAAAAATAGGGTGTTCTACTGCCAAGGTCTTTTCAAGGTCAAGCAGAGATGGCAGAAGTGTGTCAATTCAGACGGTGGAATAAACACTATACAAAATTTCAGCTCTCTGTGACATGTCCTTCATGGTCAGGCCCAAGACTTATGTCAATCCCCTTGTATTTGCCTTTTGTGACACGTCTTACTTAGTGGTCCTATTTGTTGCTCGGCGATTCTCGAAAGCCGCACATGGTATCTTTATGTTTTATGTAAATTAAAATTAAACAGTAATTTTACGTGGACAGTGTATGTCCTTTATTATATACATACACACTAAGGGGTACACATACCATTAATATATCTCAAGTGCCATATAAGGTATTTTCTGGGTTAATTCTGGTTATACGCGAGTTCTGCTTTAAGCGCAAGTAATCACAGCATTATTCCCGCGTAAACTGCGACATAAAAGTATATACGCGCTTGTTTGCCTGCGCTTGCGTGAATATGAGCGTGACTGTGTTAGCACGTTTTGCGTGTGTATACAAAAGGCCATCATTATTTACCAGTTCATCATTATTTATTTACGCCTGACTTGATGAAAACAAAATAAGTTAACTGTGTTGAAAAGTTTTTTTAATAATGAGATGTCTCTACATCTGCTGCAACAATGGGGCACGGTTTCAATCTGGCTTAATGAGTGTTGCTCCGCCGGTAGATGGAACTTTACTCAACAAAGATCAAGTTTATAGGTTACTTCCGTGCCCGACGATAAACTGCGCCCACTTTCAAATGGCTGTTGAATGGTTTCGGTCGCCCTAATTCTGCTAGAGACATGCTGTCATCCTAGAACAAAGGTCTAATTCAGGGTTTCTTAATCTGTGGTCCATGAACCCTTGAGGGTACATGAATGGATTCTAAGGGGTCTATGTAAAAGGTAAAGGTAATCCCATAGCAGATACTGCCGTAGGAGAGTGGAGTGTTAGAGACTTCACCATACTAGGTGAACCATACAGTTCCCTTCCTCGCTGCCTTTTCCTTCCTTAAGTCAAATAGCAGAGTTAGGTACTCATTTACAGCTGAGCAGACTGGAACGTGTCGGAACCGTGATTCCAACCCGGCACCTTTGCCGCGAGAGACCAGTGCTCTAACCACTCTGTCAAACGGACGCTCGGGTCCACGTACATAACCTAAAAACTGAATTTTTATTTTCACCAAAACCTTTACTCGGAAAGTTATCATATATTTTTGCATTTTTTAATATATTCTTTTTACAGATTGTTGTCGTTACTCAGTGAGACTATATGTAAGCGTAATGATTTTTCTTTGTATTAAAATGTATTATTTGTATGCATAAATTTAAATTCTACATGTACATTTCTTCTATGGAGAGATCCGTAGTCTTCAGTGGAAAATCACCAGCAATCAAAAGTGTCCCTGGCACAAGGAAGGTTAAGAACCTCTGGTATGAATGATAAAGGGCGCTTTTAGGGACAGTAAAGTCATCATTCAGCCGGAAATACTTTCCAGTGCCAAGAAGTACTGACAGCTGTATCAAGTATACAAATAAGCGCCATTATTCAAGCAGGAACATTGTGAGCGAACAGCTCAAGACTGGTTCTGACGAAGCGCGGAATGGACGATCACGCCGATTCATTTTCATGTTACAAAATGAAAAGTTACTAAATTGTGTAAAAACACAGCTAGATATGGTTCCCGACAAAATACTCGTATTACATTATAAAATACACAAACAATCAAACACAACATAAGAAGAAAAGTAAACAACATTTTGACAAAATAAAAGTAAAAATTGAAAACGAAAGGCAGAAAACTGCAAGCAGGGACATGCCAAAGAAAAAGACGGGAGAAAGGAGAGTAAATAGAGAAGGGTGAGGAAAAGAAGGATGCATAAAAGAGAACGAGGAAGAAGAAGAAGGCAAGGAAGAAGAAAAAAGAGCAAGAAGATTTAGATGAAGGCAGAAAGGTTGAACAGAAGATGTGTAGATAAGGAACATTATAGAGCAGTGCTCAGAATGGCAAAGACAGCTGTACATTAATTTCGTTGATTCTGAAAAGGCTTTTGACAGCATACATAGGGACAGTTTATGGAAAATACTGAGGGCTTATGGAATTCCAAGCTGCATAGTGTCAATCATAAAAAGCCTTTATGCCAACTTTACGTGTAGCATTGGGCAGAGCAACCTAACCTTTGAAGTGAAGACAGGAGTACGACAGGGATGCCTCTTATCAACCACTCTATTTTTAACAGTCTTAGACTGGGTGATGCGCCAGACAACAGAGGGCAGTCCAAGAGGAATAAGATGGACTACATTTTCTACATTGGAAGATCTGGAATATGCAGATGACATTGCACTGCTAGCACATTCACATCAACACATCCAGGAAAAAACGGATAGACTTAATAAGTATAGCCAGCAGGTGGGCTTGAACATCAACCTAAAGAAGACAGAGGTCATGACGCTCAATGTGAGCAACCCTGAGCCCATATCAGTAAGGAATCAGCAACTGTAACAGACAGATGCCTTCACATACCTAGGATGCATAGTAACACCAGACGGCGGAGCAAGAAGAGACATCAACAACAGAATGAACAAAGCAAGAACAGCCTTTTTTAGTCTAAACAACATCTGGAAGTCCTCTCAGTACAGCACAAGCACAAAATTAGGATTATATCAGAACTGTGTGCTTTCTGTGCTTCTCTATGGCGCGGAGAGCTGGAGAGTTACAGAGAAGGAAATGTCGAAATTGTCCTCTTTTCACACAACATGCCTAAGAAAAATTCTCCGAATCTTTTGGCCGAATACCATCACTAACCAAGATCTGCTTACTCGGAGCAAGCAAGAGGACATGCACACCATCATAGCTGGCAGACGCTGGAGCTGGGTTGGCCATGTCCTCAGAACAGACCCCGATGCCATCACAAGAACAGCTATGCTATGGACCCCTGTAGGAAAACGAAAGAGAGGCCGACCAAAAACAACTTGGCGGAGGACTGTGGAGGCTGAGATGCAAAGAATGAACCAGAGTTGGTGCACTGTACGAAGGATGGCCGCCGACCGAGCAAAGTAGAATCAATTTGTTGTTGCCCTACAAGACGCCACCAGGCGTAATGGCCACTGACTGCTTTGACGGTCGGCGGCTAAGGAACAAAGAAGAAGAAAGGTTGAGTAAGTAGACGTTGAAACGGCTGAAAAGTACCACAGCAGAAAGAAGAGAAGGAAGTGTAAGAATACGCAAATGAAGAACAGGACCAGAAAGACAACGATGAGGACGCGGGCGAAGAAGAATACGGAAAGGAATAAGACAAACAATCAGGAGAAATAGGAAGGAGAATAAGAAGAAAAAACGCAAAAAGAACAAACAATAAGCGTATCACAACAACAGAGCTAGTCACCACCAAATTAACAACTGACTCGACTGCTAACAACACAATAGCCCAGTGTGTAAAGTGTTAGAAGAATGACTTCCTTGTCTGCACTGTTTTATGACATTACTGCTAACACCTTCCATGGTAACCACAATACCTTACTGTCAAATTGGAATATTGAGGTGATTTTAAAAAAAGAAGGGGGGGGGGGGGAAGGGGGCCCGCTGGTTTCTCCAGAATGTTGCCGGGTTCAGAACCTGATAGCATCGCGATCCAGTCTAACCAGTTGTAAATGAGCACCTGACTCTGCTCTTGAGTTGGGAATTTTTATGTCAAATCAGTAAATATAATTAAATCCATGTTTATTAAATATGATAGTTAAACTCGATTTATTAACTGTTATTTTGGGTTGTATGATTTATACAAAGTTTAAGTGAATTATTAGGGATTTTTACGAGATTTCCCAGCATAAAAAAAAGATAAGATAATTAATTATTATTTATTAAAATAGGAATAAATAATATAATTCCTGCTGTGAAATATATAATTGGGGGGTATAATTAAAAGTTAAATAAGGATAGATGATGAAAGATTATATTTAAACAAATAATAAAATAAAAATAGAAAATTTTTGGATAAATAGAAGTTAGCTTTAATAAAGAGGGGATTAATAAAATTTGGGGGTTGTGTGAGAATTTGTTTGTGTTTTGTGATTTAATGTACAGACAGTTTATTTTTTTTGAGTATTTATAAAAATATATTAAAATTGTTAGTAATAAAGTAGTATAGGTTATGTAGGGTTTGTTATAGTGGATGTTGTATGATGTTGTAGGTAAAGAATAATTACATATAGAATATATAAGGATGAATGATATATTAGAATTAAAAAAAGTTATGGGTTTATTATATTTGTGTTATGAATTTGGTATTTTTAAGGATTTTATTATAATTGAGGAGTAGATGAAAATGTTAATATAATGTTAGTGTTGATATTAT